>JAJHZJ010000426.1:13902107-14609607 GCA_023548195.1 Bettongia penicillata ogilbyi | reverse complement strand
ACTAGATACTCTATCAAGAGGAGACAACATGTAAAAGAAACTCCAGCTACAAGGCCACTAGAAAGGCTCAGGAATCCTAAGGGTTCTATGGTAAAATGATGGCAAGGCCTGGCATAGGGACGCCAACCATCAGTAGGTCCAGTGACAGCACCAGAAGAGGCAAGGTGGATGGTCAGGCCCAGGGGTCTTTCATTTTCACCAGAAGGAATGAATGGAGCCCATGATCCTTATCTCATCCCAACCATGTGAGCAGCCAAGAAGTACAGATGGACTGTGGAACAAGGGAAGAGGATGAGGGAGGAAAACAAAGGGAAAGAATATCCTCTGTGGAGGGAGGTCTTCCTGACATCTAGTAGTCCTCGATGTCTATTGAATGGGTGAGTGAGCGAATGGGTGGACAAGTGAAGGAGTGCAGGAATGAACAAATGAATGAATTTGTGGTCATTTTCCACTTGACTGAGTTGTGCTATGTCTTCTCTTGGGACAGAGAAATATGTCCTATGCTATGAGTGCTCACAGTCCGGATCCTACCACTGTGACAATACCAAACTGTGTAACAGTACTTCAGGCTTGTGCCAGCTGATCATCTATGGTGAGTTACCATTTCTTTGCCATAACTCAGGCAGAACATTCTCAACTGGGGTCAGGTTCTGGAAGGAATAGGAAAACTTTCTGAAACTAACCAGGGATGGGGAACCTGTAGCCTCGAGGCCACATGTGGCCCTCTATGTCCTCAAGTGCAACCCTTTGACTGAATCCAAATGTGACAGAACAAATTCCCTTCATAAAAAGATTTGTCCTGTAAAACTTGGACTCAGTAAAAAGACCACACCCAAGGACCTAGAGGTCGGGTTCCCCACCCCTACAGTGTTACACACCTGTTCAAAGTAAAGTCACAAAGGGACCTTGGGCAGTGAAACCCTGCTTCAGTAGAAATTCAAAGGTCACAGGGAGCCATCCTGTTCTTCCTGTGTTCCCCAGACCAAGTTTATCTGATGTTAACAATTCTTGGAGTAAAAGTTCTTAACCTTTTTCTGGTGCATGAAGCATCAGAAAGAGAAAGCACTAGACCTAGAGTCAGAAAGTCCTGAGTTCAAATATGTCCACAGGTACTTCTTAGGTGAGTGACACTGGAGTGACTCCAGTGAGTGACTCTACCTCTATCTGCCTCAGTGTCCTCATCTATGAAATAGGGGTAACAACAGCACCTATCTTCCAGAGTTGTTATGAGGATCAAATGAGACAGAAGATGGACTATGCTTGGTCTACAAAGGGCTAAAGGAAGAATTAATGAGTAGAAGTAATTCAGAATTACTCTGAATTCAGGAATTCAGTTGAAGCATATATCTGCCCACCATACAGCGGGACTGAGCTAAAGGTTTTGTTTTGGGTTTTTTGATCTATTGTTTGTTTGGTTTTTTGGAATTAGTGGAAAAAACAGTATAGTAAGGAATCCCCAACTTAGGGCAGGGTTAATGATATTATTACAAACGACTTGGTGAGTACAGCCTTGGGGAGGTGGGAAAGTGCTATGTCTGTACTGGGTTACATTTTGGCCAGTCTAGTTGTAGATGCAAATGCCTGACTAGTGAATTTAAGAGAAAGCCTTCCATGATGACTGAGGTCTCTTTTTTCCCTCTTCTCTTTTTATAGAAGGAAAAGATGGTGAAAAAAGCATTAGAAAATCCTGTGCGCTGGACTGTGGTTTCCCTACCTCTCTCTTCATTGATGCAAAGAGCTATCATGCTCTGTGCTGTGCTTTTTCCTATTGCAATCAGCTCCAGTATTCCAGGGAGCTGACACATGGAAAGTCCAACGTCGCAGTGTCAGTCTTCACCGCTAGTCTCTTCTGGGCCCTCTTTAGTGTTATACTACAATCTATTGGCCTGGAAGATTGAAACTACCCCCTCCCTTCAATCTGATCACATTCCTTTGGTAAGACTAGAATCTTTTCCTTGTCTGTTTTTGTAATGCCCCCCCAAAATCCCATTGGTAAAGATGGCCATGATTTCAAATCTTGATTCTGTTATGTACTTGCTAGCTGTGTGACCTTGGTCAAGTAACAACCTCTCTGGGCCTCAGTTTCTTCCTTGACAAAGTGGAGCAAGAGCTGTGGGTGATTTGTAAGGCTCCGTATAGCTTTAATGTCTGTGATCCCACCTTGTTGTTTATGAGTCTGCCTTTTCCTATGATTCAGACTCTCTTACTGGCTGGGCTTTGGAGCTGATTCCTTGAGGGAACTTTTTTTTTAAAAGACTCTAGGTTCTAACCCTGCTTTTAACAAAGGCTGCCAGCTGCCAGCTCTTCCATGTAGATAGAGGGATAACTGGTTCCTGCCCCATACTTGGTGAACTCCTGGACAGCTTCAAAAGGAAATCAGTGAATCAGATATTTGAGCATCTGTATGTGTGGAATGTAAGTCCTCACCCATTAGGAAGGTCCTCTCTGGGAACTTCAGGTCACAGGCTACAAGTTGCCAGGAACTCGGAGCTTAATAATACTCACAGACATTTCTAGAATACTTGTCAAAGTCCTTCCTTTGCAATAGCCTTGAGAGAGCTGGGAGTGCAGTGTTTATAATCCCTGTTTTGTGGAGGAGGAAACTGAGGCTTTCAAGGTAAAATGAGTGCCCCAAGCCTCCCAGCTAGTCAGTGTGGGAGCTGGGCTTGCATCCCAGGCCCTCACCGTCAGATCCAGCCTTCTTGCCCCCATAATCCACTGCACTTCAGCTCATTCTTCTGTTTTGTCAGCACGTTTGTGTAGTTTTTATTTGTTATTGTTTTTTATCTTGTTTGGACTTCAATTTTCCAGGGAAAATGCTAGTGAAAACAGTCTTTGACAGACACTGGTGAAGGCTTTTTGTACCACTGTGCACCTCTTTCTGCCTTGAGATGCCAGCCCCTTAGCTGCTTACCATCTCAACACCAATCCCTAATCCTCCTGTGGCCCAATCACAGCACATTCCCTGCGAGTTCACTTTACCTTCTCTTCCCCTTGGGGCCCCTCAGGTCTGCTTATTGTCTTTATTTCAGACACTTCCTTAAAAAATAAAATGGTTGGATTTGCAATTTATCAATCTGCAGTTTTTTGTTTGTTTGTTTTTAAATCACCTACTATGTACCAGGCCCTGGCAGGGGTAGGACACAGGTACAAAGCATGAAAGTCTCTGCTGTCCAAGTGCTTTCATTCATTGGGGGTACTAAGTAAGTCTGTACAGAATAAGTAAGGGTGGCCTAGGTAGCACAGTGGATAGAATGCTAGTTCTGGAGTCAGAAAGACTCATCCTCTTGAGTTCAGTCTGGCCTCAGACACTTAGGAGCTATCTGACCCTGGGCAAGTCACTGCTTGCCTTAGTTTCATCCCCTGTAAAATGAGCTGGAGAAGGAAATGGCAAACCATTCCAGTGTCTCTGCCAAGGTAACTCCAGATGGGGTCAGGAAGAGTTAGATAGGACTAAAAAGACTGAATAACCACAAAATAAAAAGAGAAGAAATGCAAGATAGGGTACAAGGTGTTTGGGAAGGAGGACACTAGCAGTTGGGGGGATCGGGACAGATTCAGATGGTGAAAGATGGTGCTAAAGCTGCTTCTTAAAAAAAGAAAAGGATTCCAAGAAGTGGAAGGGAGGAGGGAGTGCATTCCAGGCACAGGGCAAGGCCAGCGCAAAGGCAAAGGATTTTAGAGGATTCTTTCTGATGGAACAGTCATTGTGGGGCATGTCATAAAAGACAAAACAGCTTCAGGTTGAGAGGCTCATATGAAGGAATCTCGTTTTCTAAACATGCCCAGTGCTTATCCCCTTGAATGTGGAAAAAGTGCTTGGAAGGAAGAGATGGCCTGGGAGATGGTGGGATCCTACCTTGATGATTGTTGACATCTTTGATGATCTAAGAAACCATTGGATGTTTGATAAGCAGTGGAGAAATGATGATAGAAGGTAGTCCTGTGTTAAAGAAATATTTATTGGAGGAGATACTCTATATATACATACCTATATATACATACATGTATATGTCTGTATAGAGACATGTATATCTAGGGGTGAACATATATACATATACATATATATACATATGCATGTACACATGTGTGTATGTTTATATATGCATATCTGCCCTGGACATGCCACATCCACCAGCACCCCCTTCTATGTTGTCTTCTCCTTCTCTCACATTCCTTCATTTACAGGGTCAGTAGATAAGCATATCATTCCTCTTCCTCTCCATGGCTATGTAGAGGGTTTGTAGGTTGACACTAGATATACAAGATAATCCTACCCTTAAGGAGCTTATAGTCTAGTAAAGGAGTGAAGAGAGTGGAGAATGCAATATTTATACAAATAAATATGGTGTAAGATAGCATGTAATGCAAAATAGCTAATATAGAAATGTTATACATGATTGCACATGTATAACCTATATCTGATTGTTTGCCTCTGAGGGAGTGGGGAGGGGAGGGAGGGAGGGAAGACAGAATTTGGAAAGCAAAACTTTAAAAAAAGACAAATGATAAAAAAAAAAATTAACCTGTAATTGAGTGTGGGGAATAAAATAAAATAAATGCATTTGTATATATATATATATATATATATATATATGTGATAAAATTTAATGGGGCAAGACAGTAAGCCAAACACAAGACTAAGAGATATTTAAGGAGGAAAAGATCAATCTTTTCTGAGGATGGACATTCTGAGGAACGTCAAGGAAGGCTTCACTGAGGAGGTGGCTTTTGAGTTCAACCTTAAAGAAAGAGAACTTCAATAGGGAATACTCAATTATAGATGTGCCTGTTTGTCCAGCTCCCCTTCCCCCCACCCTGTCAAGAGTCTGAGGTCACATGAACCAATGATAATCCAGGAAGATCATTTTCTCACTTTGGTTCATTACTCTTACCTGGAATTATTCCAAAAAATTCTGTTCCTATAGCTTACAAGTGTTTTAAACCTAAGTTTTCTCAAGTGTGGGTAGCAGGGTATCTGTTCCTGTATAGGATCTCAAGGTAATTAAAGAATGTACATGAATAGAAAGCTTTTATTTGAAACCAAAGAAAATGCAGGTGAAGCACAAGACTTACCAGAGTTCCTAAACAGATGCAGCAACACGTAAAGTGCTCTAACAGACCACCAGCTCCCTTCTTCCACATGACAAGGAAGCACTTTGACATCTTAGGGTATCTCTGAGCCCATGAGCTTCTACACAGTCTGTCATAGACTTGTAATGTTAATCTATGTATGGATTCCCCTTTGAAGGTCATGCAAAAATTTGGGCTCATGAACAAGCAATTGCCTTCTCATTAAAATTGCACTATTCAAATAATTCCATGACTTTTCATTCCTGAGTTTTGCAAGCAATTTTCTTCTTTCTCTGAGAAAGACTTTGCATCAGGAAGTCTCCAACATGGCCCAGTATCTCCAGTTTGGGACCTCTCAAGGGCTCAACTTCAGTTTCTTCAGCTATAAAATTATAGCACCTAACTCATAGGGTTGTTATAAGCATTAAATGATATGATATCTAAAATGACTTGCCAACCTTAAAGTGCTATATAAATGACAGCTATTATTTTTTGTTGTTATTGTTGTTATGGACGGGATAGAATTTGTTTTTTCATTGGGAAAAGCTAAAGTTGTTATGATGTGTTCCTTTTATAGGGGCCACACCCAGTCACCGGAGGACAAATGGTCCGTCAAAAGAGAGGAAATACAAACACTGGTGTTTGAGGCTACTCCCCTAACTCATTTTGGAAGGTTGGATTCTCCCAAAGGGCATTACCACTCTTAGGGTTCTAGGAGCAACTTTCAGAGGCAAGGTTGCTAACATTATTGCTCATAAGCCCCTATCAGTGTGTTCCTCATTATCAGTCAAATAGTAGACAAATTACTTTTAGTAAAAGCATTTATTCAGTATAGTAAGAAGAGTTGGTATAAAATATTTTACCCAATATTTTACTTGGGTACTCTCCCACATAACTTTTATGGAGAGGATGAGCACAAACTTAAAGTGTAAGTTAGTGAAGTATATATGTGTAGAACATATATATGGCAAGGGGATAACACAATTATGTTTGCCTCAGTTTCCTCTTGATGTCTAAGTGCACATACATGAATGCCTATGGAACATGTTAGTTGTCCACAGGTCATCTTTCTCTCTCTGTACAGAACTGGTTAATTTTGTTTTGACCACTTATCTTTCTGATGCCATCATTACACTGGTTCTGTGCACTTCTCCTTGTGTAATGAATTACACCCTGCTCATGTTCACCATGTGTCCTTGTATCCTCCATCTATCAATGACCTTTTTTCATTTGGAGTCAAGGCAATAATTTATATGACTTTATATTAATCTTTTAGCTTGACACCTGTAGATAACCACCTACTTTCTTCTCTTACCCAAGTCATTTCTCAGTGACCTTGACTCCTGGTCTTCTTCCTCACCCTATTGTCTCCCATTATCCTTGGGGATGTTAGTATTCATACCACTGATCTCACTGACAATCTAACCACGCAATTTCTCAATATCCTGAACCCCAGTGACCTCCTTCTCCACTCAAGCTTCACAAAAACCACACAGACATTGCCATTGCCAGGTGACTTCACCATCTTTCTAGAATGGTGTTACCTTTGAAATCTCTGACCACAATCTTCTAACCTTTTACCTTTTTTCCTCTCTCACAGGGAGCTCTATTCTTTATCCTTGACTAGACACGATAAGATCGTGTAGTCTTTCACCATTTTGGGTGCCTTCTCCTGCTCCAGCTTGTCAGTTTCCCTCCTGGAATTAGAAATGACAACATCCCAGGTAAGGTCTGACTAAGGCAGAGTACAAGGACATTTTTTTCTTTTATTTTTTGTGGAATGCATATATTCACTTGTCTCTCTTTTGCCTAGAGGTAACTAGGTGATATAGTAGAAAAAGCACTGAAACTGAAGTCAGGAAGTACTTTGTTCAAATCCACCCTCTGATACTTTCTGTATGACCCTAAGCAGGTCATTTAACTTCTACTTGCCTTAATTTACTCAGCTACAAAATGTGTGTGTTTGTCCTTCATTGCCGAAGAAGACCATGGCATCAGAGAAATGATGACATGAATTGCACTTGTTTTGAGTGAGGGAGGACTGTGCAGCCTCACTTCTCCTCCAGAGCCATCTGAATCCAGTGACCAGATATTCATCAGGATGACTGGAGATGACCCAGGATGAAGCAATTGGGGTTAAGTGACTTGCCCAAGGTCACACAGTCAGTGAGTGTCAAGTGTCTGAGGTGAGATTTGAACTCAGGTCCTCCTGACTCCTGCTCTATCCACTGCACTACCTAGCTGCCTCTTCAGCTACAAAATGGGGATGATAATAACATCTACCTCCTAGGATCAAATGAGATTATATTTGTAAAGCATTTAGCAGTGTCTAGCATATAGTAGTCACTTAATAAATGCCTATTGCTTTCCTTCCTTATTTCCTTCCTTTTTCCTTATTTTTTCCTTCTTTCCTTTCTTCTTTATTTTCTTCCTTCCATCTTTATTTCTTTCCTTTCTTTGTCCCTTATCTCCTTCATTCATTCCTTCCTTCTTCCTGGGAGGGAATGGAGTGACAAAGAGCCAAGCTCCCTCTCCTCTGCATTCTAAGGCTCAAGGACTGAGGAATAATAGGAGAGTAATCCCTCTACTTATAGACACTGTCAGGTTGTACAATGAAAAAGAGATGATGAGATTGCTCCAAACACAATCCCTGACTCACTCCACTTTCCTTGACCCAATCTGACTCCTTATATAACCAAATAAAGAGGCTGCCAATTTTTTACTCAGAGAAAAGGTATCTGGCGCCTTGAACTGCCTCAAGGATATGCCAGGTTATTGGTGGAAAACAATGACTTAGCTTGCTGGACATTGGCTGGGCACCAGCAATGAACTTTGTCCATAGAACAGGGGCTGCTTTGTTACCTTGTTCAGAGCGCTGACGTCCAGCTGGAATGTTTGTTGAGTGGAAATAGCCCTGAACTGCAAGTCAGGGGACCCGAGATCTGTTCTAAGTTCTGCTGTGTTAGTGTAAAACAGTTATTTCATCTCAGAATCTCAGTTTCCCCATGCTATAATTCTATAATTCTAATTCAAGATCTCTTGCTTGGAGAATAGTCACATTATTAGGCAAACAAGCAGTTTAGTCTAGTTAAATAATGGAGTTAAATGATCTCTAAGATGCCTTTTAGCTTTGGCATTCCATATTCTAAGCTTCGTGGACTTATATAGAGAGCTTGAAGAGATTTTCTAATAAGATGGAGAAAAAAGCATTTAGTAAGGGTTTATTGGGTGCCAGGCATTGTACTAAGTGCTGGGGATACAAATACAAGCAAAAACAAATCTGATCCCTGCCTTCAAGGAGGTTACCTTACAACGAGAAAAGATAACATGGAAAAGCAAACTGGAAAGGAGCATGGTTTTGAAGTCCAGACAAGGAGGAGCATAACACAGAGGGGAATGAAGGCTTGACTGGCCTGGGCCCTTCCTCACAATGGAGGGCCCAGGTGGAACTTATCAACAGGAGAAGGGTTGCCAGCCTGGTGGAGGGCTGTTCTAAGGTGAAAAGATGGAAAGAGTGGTTAGATATTCCAGGAAGAAGAGGTACCAGGCACCGAGGGAAGTTCCAGAATGCAACAGCTGCTAACACATCATTTTGAAGTCTACAATGTCAGGAACAGAGTTGGGAGAGGAAAGTACAACTCTCGTATTTTACATATAAGGAAACTGAAGCTAACAAAAGTCATGTAACTTGTCCACGATCGTTCTGGGAGTACCTCCGGAGAGAGGACTGATGAACTCAGAGAGTGGACTGAGGCATACTTTATTAATTGTCCTTATTTTGTGTGTATGTGTGTTTTCTTTAGCAACATGGCTGATATGGAAATATATTTTACATGACTTCACATGTATAATTGATATCGTAAAATTGATATCATGCCTTCTCAAGTCATGGGAGAAGGAGAAAAAGAATTTGGAATTTGAAATTTCAAAAAAGTGAAAATTAAATAATTTTAATGTAATTGGGAAATATTTAGCAAATTAAAATTTACATATACATGTGTGTATATATGTATATATAGGTATATATGTTTGCATGTGTATATTCATGTACATGCATATATGTGTACATGTGTGTACACACACATATATATCCATACGTATACATACACACTTAGGGGTGGGTATATATGCATATATATATATACACGCCTGTATATGTATAAAGATCACAGTGGTGTAGTAAACACCAAACCCAGAGCATAAATCTTGGTCCATGTTCTTTCAACTATACAAAGTTGATTTTTAATGCAAATATACTTAGTTCATTAGTCAATCAAACAATAAATTAGCCTTTATTAAGAACCTTTTTTATTCCAGGCATTGCACTAGGTTCTAGGAATACAAAGACAGAAATGTAATGGTCCCTGACGATGATGCTTACATGCATATTCAGAATATAGAGATTGGAGGACCTGGCAAGGACAGGCACAATAATTCACTGTAAGTGGGACAATGAATCATTCTGAAAGTAATTTGAAACTATACCCTCCTCCCCACCCCACCCAAAAAAGAAATATCACTACAAGACCTATGTCCCAAAGAAGAAAAGGTTACATATGCCAAAAATTATTTCTAGCCATACTTTTCATTGTAGCAAACCCTGGTAAATAAAGTAGGTGCTCATCAACACAGAAATGGAAAAGAAAAAAAGCAAATTGTGGTATGTGAATGGAATGGAACGCCTTTACACCATAAGGAGTGATGAATATAAAGGATTCAGAGAAACTTGGGAAGACTCATGTGAACTGATACTAGGAGAACCAGGAAAACAATATGCACCATGACTGCTGTTGTTTGGTCGTTCCGTCGTGTCTGCCTCATCGTGACCCCATGGACCATCATACACCAGGTCTTTCTATCCTCCACTGTCACCCAAAGTCTGCCCAAGTTCACATTCATTGTTTCCATGACACTGTCTATGCACGTCATCCTCTGTCACCTTTCCCCTTTTGCCTTCAATCTCTCTGAACATCAGGGTCTCTTCCAGTGAGCACAGTGTAGTTGCCATGACCATAACCATGTAAATGGAAAGAACTACAATTGAAACTAGATTCTGTGAAATTATAATGGTCAAATTTGTTCCCAAAGGAAGGATATGAGAAGACAGCTTCCCCTACTTCTCTGTGAAGGTGGAGGACTATGGGTGTATGGGTGTGTGTGTGTGTGTGTGTGTGTGTGTGTGTGTGTGTAACTACATATCATGTTGACTTTTTAGATATGTTAGTTTTCATAAACTGTACTTTTCTCCTTTGTTTTAAGAGACTGATCTCAGAGAAAAGGATCAGGAAAGGATACACTGGGTAATTGCAGACGATGTAGTAACAAACCATATCTGTAAGCATTTATCTTAAGAAAATGACAGAGGGAAAGACCTCATGTGCACAAAAAACATTATAGCAGTACTCTTTGTCATAGCAAAGGACTAGAAACAGTAACTGTCCATTAGATTGGGGAATGGATGAACAAATTGTGTTATATGCAGTTGGTGAGTCAAGAAGTATTGATTAAACATCTACTATGTGCCAGAAGGCAGCTAGGTTGCTAAGTGGATAGAGTGCTGGGTCTAGAGTCTGGAAGACCTGAGTTCAAATCTGACCTAAGATATTTACTAGCTGTATGACCCTGAGCAAGTCACTTAACCTTTGTTTGCCTTAATCCACTGGAGAAGGGAATGATAAACCACTCCAGTGTCTTTGCCAAGGAAACCCCCAAATGGGGTCACAAAGAGTCAGGTATGACTGAATGGTAACAGCAATAACATGTCGGCCACTGAATGGTAGGGATATAAAGGCAAAATAAAGTCCTTGATCTCAAACATGTCCAATGGGGAGACAGCATGAAAACAGCTATCTACACACAAGATAAAGGATAAATTGGAGATAAGCAATAGAGGTGGGGTTACTAGCCATAAAGGGGGTGGGGGAGGCTTCTTTTAGTGGGTAAGACTTTAACTGAGACATAAAGGAAGCCAGGAGGTGGAGATGAGGAAGGAGAGCATCCCAGGCATGGGAGACAGCCTGAGAAAATACCCAGAGCTGAGAGACAGGTTGTCTTGTTCATGGAACCACAAGGAGACCTGTGTCTCCTGGACCACAGACAACATGGAGGGTGTACATGTGATAGGAAGGGGAGGGCAGCAAGGGAACGCTGGTAAGAAATTAGAAGAGCAAGGAATAGTTCACCTATCAGATCTATGGAGAAGGGAAGAATTCATGACCAAACAGGAGATAGAGAACATTATAAAATGCAAAATGAATAATTTTGATTACATTAAATTAAAAAAGATTTTGCACAAACAAAATGAATTCAAACAAGATTAGAAGGAAAGCAGAAAACTGGGAAATAATTTTTTACAGCCAGTGTTTCCGATAAAGTCTTATTTCTAAAATATATAGAGAACTGATCAAATTTATAAGAATACAAGTCATTCCCCAACTGATAAAATCAAAGGATATGAACAGGCAGTTTTCAGAGAAAGAAATTAATGCTATCTATAATCATATAAAAGTGCTCTAAATCATTACTGATTAGAGAAATGCAAATTAAAAACACTCTAAGGTACTACCTCATACCTATCAGATTGGCTATTATGACAGAAAGGGAAAATCATAAATGCTGGAGATGTGGAAAAATTAGAACACTAATGTATCATTGATGGAGATGTGAGAGGATCCAACCATTCTGGAGAGTAATTTGGAAGGATGTCCTAAGGGCTATAAAACTATGCATACATTTTGATCAAGCAATACCATTTCTAGGTCTGTATCCCAAAGAGATCATTAAAAAGGGAAAAAAGACCCACATGTACAAAAATATTTACAGCTGCTCTTTTTGTGGCAGCAAAGAATTGGGAATTGAGGGGGTGTCCATCAATTTAGCAATGGCTGAACAAATTGTGGTATATGAATATAATGGAATACTGTTGTGCTATAAGAAATGACGAACAGTCAGACTTCAGAAAAACCTGGAAAGACTTATATGAACTGGTGCTGAGTGAAATGAGCAGAACCAGGAGAACCTTGTATGCAGGAACAGCATTGTTGTGTGTTGACTACCTATGCTTTTCTCAGCAATACAATGATCTAAGATAATTCCAAAAGACTCATGATGGAAAAATGCTAACCACATCCAAAGAAAGAACCATGGAGTATGAACGCTTATTGAACCATACTGTTTTCACTTGGTTGAGGTTTTTTTTTTTTGGTTTCTTCTTTCTCATGGTTCTTCCCTCTTGTTCTGGTTCTTCTTTCACAACATGACTAATGTGGAAATATGTTTAACATGATTTATACATGAATAACCTGTATCAAACTGCTTGCTGTCTTGGAGAGGGCAGAGGGGAGAGAGGGAGAAAAATTACAAAAGGGAATGTTGAAAACTATCTTTACATGTAATTGGGAAAAATGCTATTAAGAAGAAAAGAGAATTCTGACAAGGTAGGAAGGGAATATATAAGAAAACATTGCATTATTAAAAATGATCAGTAAGAACTTGATAAGGAACTGACAGAGCAAAAGGAGTGGAACCTGGAGAACAATTTATGCACCAACCACAATAACGTCAAATGCCGTTGAAAGGTATCAGCATTCTGATCACGACTTCAGCGTCTGCTGTGAAGCAGTCCTCCTGCCTTTTGGCAGAGAAGGAGGCATCAGAGATGCGGAACGAGACAGACGTTGGCAGACGTGGCCAACATGGTGAGGATGTTTTTTGCTTGACTTAACTGATTTATTGCAATGGAGTTTCTGGGAAATGAATGACACAATCCAAGAAGAAAAAAAAAATCAATTAAAAATAAAAAGAAGCAAAAACAAGTTCAGAAGGGACACAAACAGCAGCTAAGTAGTGCAGCTATGTGACCCTGTGTAAGTCACTTAAACCTTTGTTTGCCTCAGTCTCCTCATCTGTAAAATGGAGATAATGAATAACACATAACTCCCAAGGCTATTGTAAGGATAAAAGGAGATAAAAATTGTAAAGCACTTGACACATAACAAGCACTATATAAAGGTTAGATATTATTCTGTTACGATAATTCATTTATTATTTATTTTATTATTATTATTTTATTTTTATATTAACAATTTTGAGCAATTGTGTTACTGTGAAAAGTGTAACACGAGGAGTTCCAAAAGTCTTTGTGATGTCTTAAGCTCCCAGCTTAAGACTGAACAAAGAGCATGGGGACACTCTCAATACACTTTGAAAAGAAAGAAAGAAAGCTATGTGGAATAGAAATTCAGTAGTCTTTTAGAGTTCTCTTTTTAATTTCTTCTTTGTATGATGAATTATTTCCTTGGTCAATTAATCAATGACCATTTATTAAGCATCCACTATGTGCTGGTGATAGGAATAATACAGTGATCAAAAAGAAAAAATCAAAACAAAGAATAAACCCATCCCTACTCATAAGAAGTTTACTCTGTAATGGGAAAGATGACAAGTATATACATGAGGATATATAGTATATATATTTAACTATATAGTATATTATATAATACATATATAGTATAAATGCTACCTAGTATAGTATACTTATATGGTAAATATAGTATAAATATTTTAAAAAATAAATACAAGGTAATTTGGGAGAGAGGGCACCAGCAGCTGGAGGATTTCAGAACATGCTTCCTGTAGAAGAAGGTGATACTTGAGTTGCATCTTGAAAGAAGAAATCCCCTCAGTGAAACTTGGGTAAGGAGGGAATGGGTTCCAGGGTTCTCCAATAGCTGGTGCAAATAGAGGAAGCCAAGAGACAAGTGAGAAGCATAGACAAGGCCAGTCTGGCTGAGCCTGGAGCACAGGAGGGACAGTAATGGCCAATGAGGCTGGAATGATAGGTTGGGAGCAGGCCTTCAAAACTAAACAGAAGAGCTTAACATTTGGTCTTTGAGACATTCAGAAGCTTTTGGTATTGCATTGGGGAGGCCCATGGTCAGTTCTTGAGGAAAATGATGTTGGCAGCAACATTTAAGATGATTCAGAGTGGCAAAAGAGAGCCCAGTTAGCAGGTGGGAGTGAGAGGAACTGAGTGAGTGCAGAGGAGGACATGAGAGACATTGCAGAGATTGTTGACTGTGGGGTGAGAGAGGTGGAGGAGTTAAGGATAATGCTGAGGTTACAAATCCTGGGACCTGGAAGAATGGTCATGCCTTCAACAGAAACAGCAAAGTTTAGAAGAGGCAAAAAATTTAGGTGACAGATCACAAGTCTTGTTTTAGACATGTAAGTTTGAGATGTCTTCAGGACATTCAGTTTAAAATGTACACCAGGTAGTTGTTCGTGCAGTACTGAAGCTCATGGAATGATGTGCTGAAGATGAAATTTCCCTTATTGCTTCGTCTGTTGTGTGTTGGATAAATTTATCATTAAGGCAAATCAGGAAACTACTAGATGTTCCATTTTTAATGGGAAGAGAGATAGAGAGCTACAAGGGAAGAAAGAGAAAAGGAAAGAGATGGAAAAAGAAAGAGGGAAGAGAGGTAAACAGAGAGACAGAGACAGAGAGGTATTAAGAGAGGGAGGGAGGGGAAGAGAGCAATTGAGGAAGAAAAAGGAGAAGAGAGAATGATGGAGAGAAAGATAGCAATAGAGGGAGATAAAGGAAGTGAGAGAGGAGGAGGAGGAGGGAGGGAGAGAGAGAGAGAGAGAGAGAGAGAGAGAGAGAGAGAGAGAGAGAGAGAGAGAGAGAGAGAGAGAGATCCATTAATTGTCTGCATACCTCAAGTTTCCCATCACTACTACATGTCTTTGTGCCAGGCATGTGATGTTTCCCAAGCTCCTCATCTATTTCTGTCTAGGTGGTCTTATATTCCAATGAGTTTTCCCTTCCATTGACTTTTACCCAGATGCCCTTTGCCATATTCTCCTCCTCTGGTTAGTGAAATTACTCCCATAAGTATATTTGCTTAATAAATAATGGTATTCCCCTCTCTTTTACCAATCCTATTTCTTTGCAATAAGGCACTGATATTCTGAAGACTAAGTCTTCAGACTTAGACTAAGACTACCACATAAAAATGCTTGATAAGTGTTTGTGGTTTATGTGATGATCAACTATGAGTGACTTAGCCCTTCTCAGCAATGTAATGATCAAAATCAGTTCCAAAGGATGTAATGAAAAATGCCATCCACATCCAGAGAAAGAATTGATTGATGGACTCTGCATGCATGTATTTTCACTTGATTTTGTGGGTTTGCAATTTTTTCCCTTTTGGTCTGTTCTTTCACACCATGACTAATATGAAAATATGTTCTACACAACTGCACATATACAACCTACACCTAATCACCTACCATTTGAGGACAAGGGGAGGAGAGGGAGGGAAGAAAAAAACTGGAACTCAAGATTTAAAAAAAAATGAATGTTTGACATTGCCGTTACACATAATTAGAAAAAAATACTATTAAAAATAAAGGAAAAATCCTAGAGGGAAAAATCAAATAAATGTTTGTTGCTTGACTGATTATGGAAAGACAAAGCTTTTCTAACAGAGATATTAACAGTTTGCTGGAGGTAGTGAGTTCTCATTCCCTGGAGGCTGAATGAGCCGCTGGCAGGGGGATCGAATGTGCCCTCTGAGGCCATGTCCTACTCTAAGATTCTGTGTCTTATCTCCTCTGGGCCTGTTTTCCCCTCTAAAATGAGGGGGGCAGGCTCACTAAAGTCCCTTTCCCACTTTAATGTTCTGGGATTTCCCTTTCTCTTTGTGCACAGCTGGAGTTTTATAAACGATGGTCGATTTGCCCTTGGGCTATCTCAGGACTCAAATACCTCCACTAGAGGGCGGTCAAGGGAAGGGGACAATTTATGATGCCATACCAGGCATTTGGTGACAGGTTATTTGTTGCTGAATAGGGAATGAAATATTAACTCTTGATTCTTCCCAGAACATTTGAACTCCAGGGAATTAGGCTTTTTTTCTGCATGCAACGGAAGGCAGATGGAGGATCGGTGGCAAGAAATTGCAGGAAGGCAGAGTTGAGTTCTATGCTAGGAAAATCTTCCTGGAATAACAACTGCCCAAAAGTAGAAATGGGGGTAGTGAGTTCCCCATCCTGGAGGTCTTCAAGTAGACTCAAGTTATTCAACCAATTATTAGGGGTGCTATAGAAGAGAATCCTGTATAAATACAGGTTATACTAAATGACCACCGAGGGACCTTCTGCCTTTGATATTTTTACAAGACCTGTTGGGAAGTGTTTTGCAATGGTCAGGACAGAATGAGATGATGTTTGAGGAGTTAATTAATGACTTTATGGTTGAGAAAATCACTTCCCTTTCCTGAACCTGAAGTCAGGACCATTAGGCATGCAGAATGAAAGGAGAGTCTCTTGCCCCCTAAGAGATGAGTGCTACATTTTCCCCTGCCTGGTGGGCCTCTTAATCACCTCCCTCCCTTTGAGGTCTATTCCAGCCATGCTTGGGTGGTTGACCCACATCTCAAATTTCCTGAATAGGAGGGATATAGAAAATGTAATTAGCAGTTTTCTTGAATACCCCAGGGGTCTGAAAAGTCCTAGGATTAGAGAAGAAAATCTACCAGTTCGGTTGATTCCTTTGAGGGGGTGGACCAGTGGGCAATGCCCATTTATTCAATCCTTTTGATCTCAGACTTATAAAGATTATTTCCTATTCAAGGAATGCCTTTCCTTCAAGGAGTATGATGGGTGTGTTCAGCAGACTTTATATTATCCAGTGGCTATTAATCTTCTCCTTCACTGAGATTCCAATTACATCAGAAATAATCACCACTGTAACAGCTCACATTTCTGTCATGCTCTGGAGTTTTGAAAAGTGTTTTCCTCAAACCTATCCTATAAGGAAAGTGGTGAGACTGTTTGTTATCTCCATTTTGCAAAAGAGAAAATCAAGGCTCAGAGGTAGGTGTAGAGCATGTTGATGGAAAAGGACAAATTTGAAGTTAAATGGCCTGGGCTTAAATCCTGGGACCAGGCATTACTTTCTGTGTGACCTTGAGCAGGTCCCTTAACCTTGGGACTTAGTTTTCTTAATTGTGAAAAGGAAGGGATTGCATCTGTGGCCTCTGAGGTCCCTTCCAGTGCTCCATCTATTATCATATAATCCAAAACAACTTGCCTACAGTCATCTCCTTAGTGTCAGAGCTGGAGCTAGAACCCGGCTCTCCTGACTCCAAGGGTAGATCAGTAATACAAGACCACCAACCTACATCTGAAACCGACCATCAAACTTCAATTTGACAAGCATTTTACTACGTGCCCACTATGTGCTAGGCAGTGGATCACAGGATCATGGAAGCATAGATTTGGAACTGGAAAGGACCCCGGAGGTCATGTAGTCCAACATCTTCATTTTACAGGTGTGGAAACTGAGGCCTGGGGACTTTAGGTAGCTTGTCCAAGGTCACAGAGGTGGCAGGCAATAGAGGGAAGGTATCTGAAGACAGGTTCTCTGGCTACAATCCATCAATCAACATTTATTAAGCACCTACTATATATCAGGCCCTGTTATAAAACTCAGGGGATATGAAAGGAGGCAAAAGGCAGTCCCTGGCCTTGAGGAGCTCACAACAAACAAAATACAACAAAAACAAACCATTTAGATTCAGGATAGACAGGAAATAATTAACCAAGGGAAGGCACTAGAATCAAGAGGAGTTGAGAAAGATTTCCTGGGACTTAAAGGAAGGTAGAGATGAGTGGGGAGAATGTTCTAGACATGAAGAACAACCTGTGGAAAAGACCAGTCAGGGATGGAATACCTGGCTCATGGAACAGTGTACATAAAACAAAATGATTTCTTTCTGAAGTCCTTTCTCCCAGAGAGCTTACATTTTACTGGAGTAAGACAGGGAGGAACCGCGAATACACAGATTGCTGTTCAGTCATTTTCAGTCATGTCTGACTCTCCATGGCCCCATTTGGAGTTTTCTTGGCAAAGATATTGGAGTGGTTTTGCCATTTCCTTCTCCAGCTCATTTTACAGATGAGAAAACTGAGGCAAGCAGAGTTAAATAGCTTCTTTCTTGGATGCCTCAGGGGTCTGAGAAGCCCTAGGATCAGAGAAGAAAATCTACCAGTTTGGTTGACTCCTGTGAGGGGGTGAACCAATGAGCACTGACAAGTGACTTGCCCGGAGTTACACAGCTAGTGCCTGAGGCTGGATTTGAACTCAGGTCTTCCTGACTCCAGGCTTAGCTCTCTATCCACTGCAACATGTAGCTGCTTCAAATACATACATAACAATATTCAGAATAATTATGAGGTAATTTCAGAGTGTATCAACAACCAGGGAAGTCAGGAATGTCATCGTTTTTAGAGATGAGACTTGACCACTGAAGGACCCCAAGAGTCAGATGTGAGCAGGGAAGGCATTTCGGACAGAACAACAGACTGTGAAAAGGTAAGGAGGCTGGAGATGGGATGCCATGGACTGCAAGCATCAAATGGGCTGTAAGAGAACAGGCCACCCATTCTTAGAATAATAATAAATAATTAGTCATAGCTAATATTTATATTGCATGCTAAGACTTGCAAAGCACTCGATATGTATATATATATTATATATATTATATATAATTATATATTATATAAATATAATATATATATATATAAAGTAATCATCTAATTCAAAAACTTGCATTTCACAGAAGTAAAAACCAAGGACCAGGGAAGGAGAAGGACTTATCCAAAGTCATGTAGGGAGCAAGTGGGAACACAAGGTGACATTGTTAGAATACGTGCTCTTGGGCCCCCTCTGGCTCTTACGGCCAACGTGTGATCTAAAGACCAGTCAGCTCTAACATCCTATGTTCAAAGGTCCCTTCTGACTCTGACAGCCTGTGTTCTGTGTGTGCTTTATGTTCTCATGTCACTTCCAGCTCTGGTATTCTATACTGTGTATTCTCAAGTCACTTTTGATTCTGGCATTCCATGTTTAATGTGTTAAAACCCTTTCCAGTTCTGCCGTTCTATGTTCTAAGGTCTCATTCTAGTACTAATATTCTATGATCTTGTGTCACTCCTGGAAGCTCTAACAGTTTAGGTTCTTCTCAGTTCTGACTAGGTGGCACAGTGGATAGAGTGCCGAGCCTGGAGATAGGAAGACCTGAGTTCAAATCTAGCCTCAGACACTTACTAGCTGTGTGACCTTGTGCAAGTCACTTAACCCTGTTTACCCTACTTTCCTCATCTGTAAAATGATCTGGAGAAGGAAATGGTAAACCACTCCAGCCTCTTTGCCAAGAAAATACCAGATGGGGTCACAAAGGATTGGATGTGACTAAAAAAATGACTGAACAGCACAGTTAAGGGCAACTAGGTGGCACAGTATATAGAGCACCAGGTCTGGAGTCAGGGAAATCCTTCTTCTTGTGTTGAAATCTGTACTCAGACACTTACTAGCTGTGTGATCCTGGGCAAGTCAGCTAACCCTACCTCAATTTCCTCATCTGTAAAATAAACTGGGGAAGGAAATGGCAAACCGCTCCAATCTCTTTGCCAAGAAAACCTCTAATAGAGTCATGGAGACTTAGTTAGACAAGACTGAACAACAGTGTTTTAAGTCTCATCCTCACTCTGACATTCAATGTTCTATGTTTTAAAGTCCCCTCCAGTTCTGGCATTCTGTCTCTCGGTTACTCCAGTTCCAGGTGTTATCAGCAGCTTTGAAAATCCTCCCCAACCATGGCAGTCTTCCCTCAGCTTCTGGCTACCTTCAGGCAGGCAGATCATTCCACTGATAGGAGAGAAAGAAAAATAAATAAACAAGGGTGTTTCCTAGTTTCATCTTGTGTTGTATTGTGGGATGCCAGAGCTGTATTGTGGAATGCCAGAATTGTGTATCTGACATTCTAACTGAAGCCACTAACTTCCCTTATACTTATTAGACAGGCAAGTCCTCTACTAACATTTATGGAGTACCTTCTGTATGCCATATCTCATTTCTGTTCTGATGTGATAGAGACAGTGGGCAGAGGAGGAGTGGATCCAGCCCCTGTCCCTGGGAAACAAGACTTCTAGGGGCTAGCCTTACAAATAGGAAGAGTGTAGATGCCCTTGTGTGGACTTAGTTCTGCTTGTATGTCATCATAACAAATAGTCATTAAGTATAATCACCCCAGTTTCAGTGCTAGGAACACATAGGAAACAATACAGGGCAGTGTGAGACAAAGGGCTTGACTGGGTGGGATGGACTGGGACCATGAGGGAGGTGGTGCCAGGGCAGATTTCACGAGGTCAGAGTTGAGGCACTCTGAGGTGCTGCTAAAATACTTGTTGAGTGACGAAAGCAATGAATTTCGAAGGGATCTCAATTGAATCATCCTCACAATACAGAAATACCTTTTACTGTCTCATTCACTTAAGTGCTGCTGGAGTTCTACACCTTGACCATCTGAGACCCATGTTTAATAGAGGACAGCTCTGATTTTTTGGAAATTCTTTCAGGGATATAACTAGTTCAGGACAAATGGGGCTTTGCTTCAGGGTGCTGACTTACATGCTTTATCCCTTTGTTAATGCTGTCCCCCAAACTGGTCTCATGGTGTTCTGCTAGCCCGTATTACTTTATGGTACTATTGCCCCCAAGGTTCCCTTACCCCTCTCATAGGGCTCCCCTTTTCTCCAGCCAACATTTACTGAGTAACCACTGTGCGTCATGTCCCATTTCTGTTCTGATGTGATAGAGACGGTGGGCAGAGGAGGAGTAGACCCAGCCCCTGACACAAAGGCTGAACTGTCTAGGGAACAGGCCTCATTCTCTCGGTCACCGTTGGTTCCCATGATCACAGTCTTTTGGGCCACTACCTGTTCCCCAACTAAATACCTCAGATGCAATGATTATCAAATTAAAACTACAGACATCAGGGAAAATGAAGCTCATGGTTCTCATGATACCATGCTATTATATAAAAAAAAATCCTTTGGTTGCCAATACCCCTAGCTTCCCCAAAAATATGGGCTTTAAGCAACAGTGGAGATGGGTTGTTGACTGGAATCAGGAGTAGGAGTTACTTGAGGGTTCAATCGGGGCTGGAGAATACATTTCCTTACATGAAGTCAGTCTTTCCATTATCCATCCTAGAATTACAAACCCATGACTTGGACCGCTTCATCAGTGCCCTAGGTATGTCCCAGGATTAGAGACTTTAAATCATACCATTCTTGGTCATCTCTCTGGATTCCCAGATTTTGAGTTTTAGGCAGTGAGGCTAGGGGGAAAGAAGGATATGGTACCTTTGTTCTACAGTACCATAGCTTTCACCTATCTCCTTTAGTAAGTAGCTGCCAGGACCCCTTCTTAGGGGAGAAAAAGAATAAAGAACCTAGATTGAGGGGAAGAGATGGAGCACGTTTTATCACACTGCTTCTTATTATAAAACTTCCTCTGGACTCCTTGACTCAGCAACGACCTCGAATGTCTTTGGAGGCATGAAAGAGATGAGATTCCCCATCCTGAGCATCTAAAGCAGGGATTCTTAACTTGGGGTTAAAAAAGACTAAAAAATTTACTCTAAAGTAATCCCAGGAGACACTACAACCTCCTTCCAAGCTCAACATCCTTGAATAAGATGGAAATCATGGAGGGTATGACCAATTCTTGGCATAGGCAGACTTGGCAACCCTACAAGAGATCATTCAGCCTCGACTTGAAAACTTTCAAAGAAAGGAAACCTCCCATGTCTCAAGACAGCCCATTTGACTTTGGGATGAGGAAGAGAGAAGGAATGCATTTTAAAGGGAGCAAGGGAGATGGGATTCAAGGCTTGAGTTGAGGGTTTTACCTTGACCAAGAGAAGGGTCATCTCTTCCTCAAACTGAGGAGGGAAGGAGAGGACAACAGGTGAAGATATAGAGGGATTTTGAGTTGTGGAATACAGGAAGTAAGGAAGCTCACAATTAACAGCCTCCATTTTCTCAGCAAAGTAGGAGATGAAGTCATCTGATGGATGGGACAAGCATGTTCTCAGAATCTTCTTTCCATTTTTCTCCTTCAGCACATTTTGCAGATGAATTTGCAGCATTACCCTTGGCTACCATTACTTTCAGCTTGGCAGGAAAATCAAACACTTACTGGCTGAAGCATTCTCTGGCCTTGTTCAACCTCCTCTAATGTTTTACATTCATTAAACCTCCCTAAGAAATAGTAATGATCTAAATCTTATCAGATTAGAATGATCTGAATTCACAACTTTACTATTTTTCACTTTCCATAAAAGACAAAAACATATTTCAACAGTTGGACTGGAGGTATTTTAATTGTATGTAGTGTCTTCTCATCCTGATTCATTCTTCAGTTTTTGTGTTGATTTTTGCCTTTGGTATAACCAGTTAATGATTTGACAGAAAAGCAAACAAGTTAATAAATTTTGAAATGATTCATATGTCACTACATAGTCATTTGCTGTCCAACAGATAGGGTCAATTTCATTTTTTTGTGTGCATAATCTATTTCAGTGTTCCAGAAGTAAGAATGGTACATTGGTTAGAGAACTAGATGTGGAATTAAAGATCTGAGTTCAAGTCCCACCTATGATGTTTTCTGGTGGTGTGATCCTAGTCAAGTCATCTAATTTTGCTTTGGTATAGACAATGCTCTAAGACTGCATGTTTCAGGATGATCCGCATTGGTAGAGGGAGTTTATTCACCAGGGGTTCCCTATGTCAATAAAATCATCCGTTGGGTTAAAATAAAAGAAAAAAAATTCAGTTCTTGCCGTGTCGGGTGCTTTCTGACTTTCTAAAGAAAATTCACAAAGAAACATTCATAATGTATAGGTTTTTGGAATGCTTTCAAAAAAATAAAATGGCCAAGATGACATCCATGAAAAAACAAATAAAATAAACAATTTTTAAAAGATGATTTATTTTTAAAATTTTAAGTCATTTACTAGATAAGGAGCTGAGAGAAATAAAAGAAATTTACATGATAATTTTATTATATATTTAAAAGGAATAGTAACTTGTACATAATAGATTTGCAGTTTCACAATCATCTTTTTTCCACTGTATTGTGGAAATGCTTATTTTATCCCATAAATTAAAAATAAAATATATTTTTTAAAAGATAACATCCACCACCACCAACTCATATGCTGAATTTCTTGACTTCATAAAATCATTATGAGAAAGTTTCTATATACATCAACATTATCTCCAATTTAACATCAAAGTCTAATATCAAAGTTCCCAAGGGGAAAATATGAAAATGCAAAAAGTAGATTTCCACAGATGATTTTTGTAACAGAACACATCTTCAGTCTTCCAGTTGACCAATAGGGGTAGAGAAGATGAGAGCCACTGTATTGATCATTTATTGATTCCTCCCCCAGAAAAAAATTGAAAAAAAATAAAAGAGCAAAATACATCCTTGAATGGTGTGTCACATGTATTCAATGAAATTATATAAGGCTATGTGGCAAAATCAACCTAGAGAAATCTTCTTTTCCCAATAATATACTGAATATCATAATAAATGAGAAAGGGTAAAATACATTCATCAAAGGTTTTGAATAGCATCATGGAAAATACACTGTGCTCAAACTGTTTCATCTAAAGTTGATATCTCCCCCATCTGTGAGTGCAGGCCCTTTCTTTGTACCACGCCACACAGTCCATCTCTCCTTCCCTTGGTCCCTCACTCCAATGCTCAAGGACATCAGGGATTTGAGAAGGAATGGAGTCGGGAAGGGACAAGAGATGCAGCTGCAGCAGAGGGCTGTCCCAGCCAAAGCTGTGAATATGGAAATTAATGCTGCATAATGTTGGCACTGTTTCTTGCTGGGACAGGTTGCTGAGTTCTCTCATACAGCTCTGCAGTGGGTTGAGACCAAGAGTGGTCAAAAGTTACTTTCAACTAGACGGTCAAGACTAGGGAAAGTATCAGCCCTCATGAATCCCATTTACACTCATATTACATTTGTAAAGCACTTTGCAAATCTTAAAGCATTATTTTTATGTATCTAGGCATAGATATATGCATATGTATGTGTATATAATGTATATATGTGTATAAATGCTAGCTTTTGTTGCTAAACGAATAGAAGGATGGATGGTTTATATTTACTTTCTATCTCAATTGTGATAAATCTTAACTAATTGTCAATATATGTGTACCTCTGTTAATGTATTCTGTTTTGCCAATAATCCTCAAATTTCCCATGACTCCGCACCCTGACCTTGGCTGAAAATCTTGCCTCATATTTTACTGAAAAAAATTGAGGCCAGTTGTCATGAGCTCGCTCTCTCTTTCTCATGTTCTGTCACTCAGATGTCTTTTACCACAATCTTCTCCTTCATCCCTGTCTCCCATGAGAAGGTGGCTTTACTTCTTACCTAGACTAATCCTTTCACATGTACAAAAATCCCATTTCCATCCTGTTTCCTCCAGCAATTTACCCCTTCGATTATCCTCACTCTATCACTTATCATATCGAAGATAAGGGAACAATCTGTAATCTTTTTTCCTATTGCCTACAAACATTCCCAAGTCTTCCCCATCCAGAAAAAAAACCCTCACTTACTCCTTCCATATCCACTATCATCTTTCATCTCTTCTTCCCTTTGTAGCTAAATTCCTTGAAAAAACCATCTGTATAATAGGTGCCTTCTTTCTTCTGCTCAGTTCTTAATTCTATACAATCTGGCTTCTGACCTCAACATTCCATCAAACCCACCCTCTCCAAAGTTACCGATGATCTCTTAATTGGCCAGATCCATTGGCCTTTTCTCCATCCTCATTCTTCTTGACCTCTCTTTAGATTTTAATACTGTTGATCATTCTCTTTATCCTAGATTTTTAGCACGTCCCCATCTCACATAGTATGTGCTATGTAAATGTTTATTGCTTTCCCATCCTTTCTAAGTCTCCTTGACTGGGTCCTTATCGAATAACTCTAGGTAGTACACAGGGTTCCATCTTGGACCCTCTTCTTTTCTCCTATATATTATTTCGCTTGGTGATCTCATCAGCTCCTATGGATTTAATTACTATCACTATGTTGATGATATTCATATCTTGCCCTAATCTCTCTGCTGACCTCCAATTTCACACCACCAACTGCCTTTCACACATCCAAACTGGATGCCCAGCAGGCATCCTTAAACTCAATGTGTCCAAAACAGAATTCATTGTCTCCCTAAATTCTTCCCTCCTCCTTATTCATCTATTACTTTTGAAGACATACTACCCTCCCAGTCTCTCAGGCTCACAACCTAGGAGTCCTCTTGGACTCTTCACTATCTCTCACCTTCTATATCTAATTGTTACTGATTCCTGTTGATTTCACCTTCACAACATCTCCGAATATACTCCCTTCTCTCCTCTGACACTACCACTACTCTAGTGTAGATCCTCATCACATTATGCCTGGACTATCGCAATAGCCTTCTGGTGGGTCTGCCTTCCTCAAGTCTCTCCCCACTCCAGTCCATTCTGCATTGTCACTAAAGTGATTTTCCTAAAACACAAACTTGATCATGTCCCCTTCATATTCAATAAACTCTAGTGACTTCCTATCACTTCCAGAATCAAATACAAAATCCTCTGTCATTCCAGATCCTTTATAGCCCAGCCCCCTCCTGCCTTCCCAGACTTTTTATACCTTACTTTGCACCATGTACTCTTTAATCCAGTGACATTGGCCTCCTGGCTGTTCCATGAACAAACCAATCCCTTTCTTGGCTCTGGACATTTTCTCTAACCATCCCCCACAGCTGGAATGCTCTTCCTCCTCATCACTCCCTACTCTCTTCTCTGGCTTCCTTTATGTCCCAGCTAGAATCCTTTCTTCTATAGGAAAACTCTTAATTCAAATGCCTTCCCTCTCTTCATCATTTCCTATTTATCTCGTATATAGTTTCTTTCTACAAATATGTTTGCTTGTTGTCTCCCACATTAGACTATATAAGTTCCTTGTGGACAGAGACTGTCTTTTGCCCCTTTTTGTACCCCTTGCCTTTAGCATAGTGCCTGGCTACTTCTTAAACAGGCCTATTCAATGAATGGGTGTTGCCTCACCCTAAGTGAGCACCTGCAAAGACCTTGGCCTAAAGGGCCCAAGGCCTCCCAGTGTATCTTGGGTCATCTCCAGTCATCCTGATGAATATCTGGTCACTGGATTCAGATGGCTCTGGAGGGGAAGTAAGGTTAGTGACCTGCACAGCCCTCCCTCACACAAAACAAAGTGCAAATCATGTCATCATTTCTCTGATGGTGTGGCCCTCTTTGGCAATGAAGAACAAACCCAACAGTGCCTGGCATATAGTAGGTGCTTAATAAATGTTTATTAACTTAGATTAATCCTTAGCTCAAGGATTCTTACCCTGCTTTAGTGTAACAGGTCCCTTGGGCACCCTTGTAAAATCTATGGATTCCTTCTCAGAATAATATTTTTAAATCCATAAAATAAAATACATAAGATTACATAGGAAATCAATTATATTAAAATGACTACCAAGGTATATATTTACAAAATAAATTCACAGACCACAGGTTCAGAACCCTTGTAATCTCTTTCATCCTTTTTCTTCTCCATTTATTGTACCAATTATTCCTTAGCATCTACTCTATATACTCATTTCTCCCATCACAATGTCATGGCCTTGTAGCACACCAGGACTTTTCTTTTACTCTACTGGCTTTAGCTCAGTCTCTTTCCTGTTATTACTACGAGACAGTGAAAAGAAACTGAATTTGAAGCCAGAGCATCTGGGTTCAAGTTCAAGTACTCTTCTTATCTACTTTGGTGACTTTGAGCAAGTTATTCCCCCTAACCCTGCCTCAATTTCCTTTTTCATAAAAGAAAGACTTGGCATTAGGGCCCTCTCCAATTCTAAGGTTCTGGGATTCTGTAACTCCTTGATAAAGGAGAGAATAGAGGAGATTCTGACTTTGGACAGAAAATCAAACTATTAAGCTCCCATCCTTTTTAAGACTATCATTCTACAGATCTGTGATGCATAGGATTGTAGCCTTTAGCTCTGGAACAGACTTCAGAGATCTTCTATGTCCAATCTCTTCATTGGACATATTTGGAAACTGAGGCCCAAAGTGATTAAGTGACCCCATCCCACCCATCCTCAGGGTCACACAGTGAGTATGTGACAGACCCAGGTCTTGACCCATGTCCTCTAACTCTATTAGAATCATGGTGGTGAATTATTCGGGCTCTTAATAAGCACCCATGTTGGGTAAGCTTCCTAAGAAGGAGGTATAGGACCAGAGATCAGAGAGTTTACAACAAGATGGGTGAGTAAGATAAACAGAAATGATTATAATACCTGTCAAAGAAGGAAGGATACTGAGCTTTGGTGACAAGCTAGATCTTCCCCCATGGCCCGTAATTGACATTCCAAGGAAGCCACAATTATCCAGACCAGCATTTAAGTCCTCAGTGGACAGGAAGTCAGCCTCCACGTGGAAGTTGGCTTGTGAGCCAATACAGAACAGACCCCAGAGTGACCCATACCAAACAAGGCCAGGACTGGATCAGCATCCATGAACCCATTCAAGAGCATGCTAATTCCCCCAGTTGGATGCCTGGCACTTCCTGCAGGCATAGAGCAGTTCAATTCACTGATACAGGACAAGACACATTAATAATTCACATTTATTTAGAGTCACACATTTGACAGAGGTCTTTCTTAATTTCTGGGTCACAGCTAAGACAAATAATTTAGGTACAAATTTATCTATGCATACTGCACATTTATTTACATATTCTTAGATTGGTTTTAAGATTTATAAAAACATTTCCCAAATATCTAAGAGGTACCTAGTACTAGCATATAGCAAATGTATAGCCATGTGCATAGATACACAGATATACCTCTACATGTATATCATACAAATGGACATATATGTACATATATGTGTGTATATTTATGCACAAAAAATATCCCAAATGTTTTATTTCTATTTTCAGCTCAATAAAGCTTAAAACACACTAAGACTTTTGGGACAGTTTGTGTGTGTGTTTGTGTGTACAGTCTATATATATACGTTTGTATATACAGCATGTGTGTGTGTGTGTAAAGAGGGAGTAAGAGGAAAGGAGGGAAAGAGAGAAAGAAGAAGGAGGAGAGATGGAGAGAGAGAGAGAGAGAGAGAGAGAGAGAGAGACAGGAGAGAGAGAAAGAGCCAACCTGTGATTTCACTGGTATAGAGAATAAGTGAAAAACCTTCTTTTCCAGAGTAGATCAGCACCTTCTTTACAGTCTATACTCTTAGAAGAGTTGCCCTGGGGGAAATGAGAAGTTATGTCACTTGTCCAGGGTGACATTGCCTTGATGGAGCAGAAGCATTTCTTGAACTCAGGTCTTCCTGTGTCTGAGGTCAGCTCTCTGCCCACTGCACCACCCTGCCTCTGGAGGAGAATTGTTATTGCCCTCTCTATAAATGAAGATGTTCTGTCCATTACTAATGGTCCTTTAATCAACAAATCTAATGTTCTTCTCTCAATCCTCCTTCTTGATTGCAACTGCTGACCACACTGGGTATGTTCCTCACTCAAGATGGGGGCTTTGCTGTCTTCTAGTTTTCCCCATATCTATCTGACCATTCCTCAGTGTCCTTTGCTGAAACAACTTTCATGTCATACATGCTAGGGATGTACTCCACAGTTTTACTTGAGGCCTTCCACACTCTCTTTCTTGATGACCTCATTATCTCCTAAAGATTTCATAGTCATCTCTATGAAGATGACTCCCAGATTATCTAGCTAGCTAGCTAGCTACCTGATTTAATAATCACCTCTCTGGAGATGACTCCCAGATTGACATCTATCTATACATCCATTCATTCATCCATCCTTCTATCTGTACGTCTATCTATTTCTCTGATAGATTTAATAATCATCTCTCTGTGGAGAACTCCCTGATCTATATACCCAGCCTTCATCTCTATCCTGAGCTCCAGGTCACTAACTACCTCTAGCACATTTCAGACTAGATGTGTGATAGGTATCCCAAATCCAACATGTCCAAAACTGAACTCATCTCTCATCCCACCCCAAATTTGCTTTCTGAATGTCTACTGTCCCCATGACCAGGACCACCTTTCTTGAGTCACTCAGGCTCACAACTTCACTTGTGTTTGACTCCTCACTCTCTCTCAACCCGTATCTCCAATCGATTGTTGCACCTTATGCCCCTACATGCTCTTTGTGGTTTGGTCAGTCTGGCCTTCTTTCTATTGTTTGGTTCTTGGCACTAGCTGTACCTCTGCCTGGAATGTACTCCATGCTCATCGTCCCCTCTTAGAATTTCTAATTTTCTTCAAGATTCAACTCAATTTCTACCTTCTACCTGAGTCTTTCCTGATCTCCTTTGCACCCCACTGCTGCTGCCTTCCTGGAAAGGTACACATTTGCTCCCCCTTGAGGGCAGGTCACTCCCCAGTTCTTAGCACAATGTCTAATATGTCTAGTAGGCATTTAGTAAATGCTTGTTCATTGATTAGAAAACACCCAAGGTCAAAAAACTTGTCAGTGACAAATTTGTGACTCAGTCCCTAATTTCCTGGCTCCAAATCCGTTGTTCTTCCCTCTAAACCACACCTGTCCTCCACCATAATTACTCCTTTTCTACAACATTTTGCAATTTGCAGATTGCTTTCCGCACAAGAGCCCCGTGACAGGGGCAGTCCAAGAACTATTATCCCCATCTTACAGATGAGTACTACAGATACTAGGGGACTCATTAAAGGTCACATTAAAGTGTTCGAATAATAGTGAGAGCATTGCTGTCCTTGAAATTATAAATGAACCAAAGGAAACCCTCTCTCTAGAAAGGCACTTCTAGCCTCCTTGGGAGGTTCAAAGATGGACGAGGATCTCCCGGGAAGCGGAGGCACAGAGGAAGCCAGGACATACTCTGAAGAGATCCGGATCCACAGGACCATGGAAGCCTTCCTGATCCCATCCCATTCTCCCTGTCTGTTGCCCCCTTTCTCATCATTTTACAATTCATTTCAACAAACACTATGTGATTACAGTAATAACTAATATTGATGTAATACTTTGCATATACTATCTCACTTGACCCTCACAACAGCCCTGGGTATTATAATTATTCCTGTTGTACAGATAAGGAAACTGAGGTTGAGACAGATTTAGTGATTCATGGAGGAACGAATAGCTAATAAGTGTCTGAAACTGGACTGGAGCACAGGATGCCCAAATGCTTAATTTTTTCTTCTTTGTCTCAAGGGATGGTTCTGTGGGTAGTGAGGGGAAGGCATATATCCAGACATGAAAGACAATGTAAAGATAGAAAATGGTGCTTAAAAATCAAAATGTAAAAATTAACTTTATTTTTATTTATAAACATTGATTAAGCACACACAAGACATTCATTGTGTGAGGGTCTGGGGATACCAAGACACATAAAACAACTCCTCCCTTCAAGGAACTTAAAAGAAAAAGACAGAGTAGACTAAAATTCAGGAAGCTCTGAGTTCGATGCATGCCTCAAAGCACCTTGGACAAGTCACTTAACTTCTCTTGATTTTGATTACCTCATCTGTGGGGGTTGGACTCAATGATCTGTCCAGATCGAAATCTATGATCCGCTCAAGCTTTTTAAAAACAACAGCAACAAATGGTTCCCAATGGATTCAATCAGTTAGATATATTTGAATCAAACTTGGCAAACTTCCATCTTTAACATTTTATGTTCTATGAGGTTTTAAAAAATAAAGTAAAATAAGCCTTCTATGGTCTGTATTTTAAGGTCCTTTCTAGCTTTGGCACTCCATATTCTAATGTGGGTCAGCTGAGTGGCACAATGGATGGAGCACCGGGGCTGGAGCCAGAAAGACTCATCTTTCTGAGTTCAAATCTGGCCTCAGACATAAATAGCTGTGTGGCCCTGGGCAAGTCACTTAACTCTGTTTGTCTCAGTTTCCTTATCTGTAAAATGAACTGGAGAAGGAAATGACAAACCACCCCAATATCTTTGCCAAGAGAACCCCATATAAAGTCATGAAGAACTGGACACGACTGAATAACAACCGCAAAATTCTAATGTCCTCTGATATATTCTGGATTCTAGATTGCCTTTAGAGTGGATAGTCTATCTTTAGGGACACTCCCATAGGCTCCCATATTCTGTATTCTAAGGGCATTTTTAGCACTAGTGTTATACGTTTTGAGTTCTCTTCCAGCTTTCCCACCTTATATCCCTGTGGTTCTAGTGTTCCAGGTTAAGTGAAACCAAAGAAACAGACAACAGACAAGGGCAGCTCTGTTCCCAGGAGGCCTTTATAAACTAGAGTGTCTGAGGTTGCTCCCTCCCTTTTGAGAAAGGCGACCACAGGCAGAATCCTAGGTGTGCCCTAAGAGAATCACACCCTGCTATCCTTTGAAGGAGCCTCCCCAACCCCAGGGCCAGGGAGAAGACTGGGGGTGAGAGACCTGGAGCCTGAGCTCTTACTAAAGCAAGAATAGAGCTGGCGGTCACCCAATGGTAATAATAACAAAAAAACAATGATGATGAGAGTCATAAACAGTGATACCGCCTATCTGTAGAGTTCCCACATGGGTACATGCCCAACAGGAAACAAGACATTTGGAAAAATAGAACACAGAAACCAGACGAGGTCTTCTGTTTTACTGATTCAGGACGTGGCCAAGTCCAGCCCTTCCTCATCTTCACTGTTGACCTTCTGAGTGCCAACGCTTTGATGGTTCCAACTCCCAGAAGATTCCAGTCTTTTGAGATTTTTGTTATTCTGGGGGATCTTTCCTTTTATTTAACAAACATGTATTTGTAATGGAGACTTGACTAATGAGAACCTAGTCTTTATGAACATTAAAGTGAGCTCTGCCTGATGCAGTCCCACATATAGACTTCAGAAAATATGCAAGTATTCTAGGGCTGTCTTGTCCCCTTAGTGAGTGGCAAAGAGGAGCCTTTTGATTGATTGATTGATGAGCCAGAACTACGGGTGCATATGAGAGACTCTTAATAGTCAAATGGACTCCCTTCTTCTTGGTTGAGTGAGGAGGATGAAATGCTGTAAACCTCTGAGTAGAGAGAGGTCTCAGGTCTTCATTTCCCCCTCTAATACAGGGCCCTGCTTTTGCTTCAATCTCAGTGGTTTCTATTCTTTCCTGCTCTTAGGTGAAGGAGTATTGGAGAGAGCAACTACCTGGTGAGCTTCTGGAGGTCCACAGATCAAATAATAAGAGTAACTCATATTTTGATGGGACTTTGAGGTTTACAAAGTACTTTTTTTCACAAAATGTTGGGACCTCCAGGATTTTTTTTTTTTTGGTCTAAATCTGTGATTCCATGGGTGTCCCATTAAGGACATTTGTATCAATGAAGATTGACAACGGTTAGAGAGTCAGAGAGTTACTTGAGGACACAAACTTAAGGTTAAATGAGTTATCCAGGGTTACATAAGTAATAAAACAAGTAAAATATTGGAGAAAGATTAATTATCATGAATTTCAAAGGTCATAGAAGACATCAAAGAAGGCAGCAAATGATGTGGGAAGAACCTTGGGATCAAAGGAACTTCTTTGATACTATAATATAAACACGACCTTAGAATACAGAATATGGGAACCTGTGGGAGTCTACCTAAAGACAGTAAGCCACTGCACATCCCTGAGACTCAGTTTCCTCATCTCTAAAAAGAGGGAATTGGATCAGATGATCCCTGAGGTCTCTTCCCAGCTCCAGAACTATGATCCTATGACACAAGTGACTGGATTGAATGAAGGATAGTAGATGGGCAGCCTGAATGCTTCACTGATGTAATAGAACCAGGGAAGGACTGCCAGTCTGGTGCAAAGAAACTCTGTGGAAACCTGGGATCACATCCTGCCCTTGGCACATACTTAGTGTCTGGCCACAGGCACATTGCTAAACTTCTCAGTGACCTTGGCAATGCTCTTAGAGTATAGAAGTTAACGAATTGTTGATCTGGATTGGTAAAGGGAGTTTTTACATTGGGAGGTCCTACAGAGCAATAATATAATAGGATTGGACAAAAAAGGGAAAAAGTGGGAAGCAAGGAATGAAAGAAGAGAAGAAGGAAGGAAGGAGGAAACATGGAAGGAGGGAATAGAGGAAAGAAGGAATGATGGAAGAAGGGAGGGAGGACAGAAGGAAAGAAGAGAGGAAGAGAGAAGGGGAAAAAGGAAGGAAGGAGGAAGGAAAGAAAAAGAATAGAAGGAAGGAAGAGAGGAAAGAAAGAATGATGGAAAGAAGGGAGGGAGGGAGGAAGAAAGGAAGGAAGGAAGGAAGGACAAATGCAGTCTGAATGTCATTGACAGCAGGGACAATAAGAAGAGGCTTTTTGGAGAAGGTGCCTTTAAAGCTGGACCTTAAAGAATGGGCAGGTCCCATAGCATCTCTTTATTAACTATAAAGGCCCTGGATCGCTGGAAAAGGGCAAGGTCTAATGACTTCTCCAATATATTATTGGCCTTCAGTGGATTCAAGATATCAGTTATAATGTCTGGGATGTTGGGATATAGTTGGAGTCTCATAAAATGTGTTTCTGATACCTCAATTAATTTAATAATGTATTATTATGCCCCTCTCTTTCTCTGATGGCGGGATATTCCAGTTAGGTCACATTCTTCTTCTTGAGGTTACTTACTACCAGAGGCAGCAGAGGGGGGTCTTCCATACCCTTCCTTTCCCTGTCTCGGGTATGGGGGACATTCCCATGCCAAGAGAAACACAGAATCAGAGAAAGTTAGAACTGGCTGGAACATTAAAGCACGTACCATACAATACCAAAACTAGAAATGAACATAGAATAAAAAATATTAGAATCACAGAATTTCTGAGTTAGGAGGGATCTCAAAGGCTATCTAGACCTATATGAACAAGAATCTCCATTAAATACACCTAACAAGTGGTTGTCCCCTCACTGCTTAAAGGCCTCTACTGAAGGACCTCCACCCTCTGTCCAGAGGCAACACTAGCCTCCTTTTGATAGAGCTGATTGTTAGGAGGCTTTCCTTTATGCTGTTTAAATATTCTTTGTAACTTAGGATCATAGGATGAGGGCCTAGGACTGAACAGGAACTCTGAGATCATTTAGTACAAACCCTTCATTTTGCTGCTGATAATACTGAGGCCCAGAGAGATAAAATGATTTGCCTAAGGTCATGTAGATAACAAGTGTCAAAGGTAGTTTTTGAACCCGGGTCATCTGATATCAGATCCAGCCCTCTTTCCCCTCCATCACAATATTCCTAGTTCTACCCTGTGAGGCCAAAGAGAGTGAGTCAAATCCCTCTTTGGGATGACAATCCTTCAAGTATTTGAAGGCAACTATTCTGCTCCCCTGATCCATTTAAGTCTCTTCTCCAGGTTGAGCATCCTTATTTCCTTTAGTCACACTCCATATGACATAAGTTTGAGTCTTTCTACAATTCAGATTACATTCTGCTAAACATGTTCCAGTTTATACTTATTCTTCCTAAGATTGAGAGATTTTGTCATTCAGTCATATTCAAATGTTCATGATCCCATCTGGGGGTCTTCTTGGCAAAAATACTAGAGTGGTTTTCCACTTCCTTTTCCAGATGAGGAAACTGAGGCAAATAAGGTTAAGTGACTTGCCCAGGATCACACAGCTAGTAAATGTCTGAGGAACTCTGGAAGACGAGTCTTGTCAATTCCAAGTCTAGTGTTCCGTGCACCGTGCCACCTAGCCACTTGACCCTTCTACAAATCTGTACCTTAGGAACCCCAGAACTTTGGACAATTCCAATTGGGTAATAAAGAGGGATCCTGGGAAAGACAGCTTGACTTTAAGTAGAGGGTTGTCATAAGATGGGCAGCCCATCAATTCCTTTTCCCCCAACCTCTTGACCTGTTTATCATTCAGCTCTCTTTCCTATCTCAGGGCTCTCCTTCACACAGCCTGCTCCAAAATCTACAGAAACAGGGACTTACAGAGGACTGTGAAGCATGTAGGGAAGAAATGAACCCCTTAATTACCCATGCCACCCTACCTTGGTTGTGGCTCTGCCTTTGTAAAATATGATATGGAGAACTATGAGCTGGAAGGGATTTTAGAGATTACCTAGTGAAAGATCCTTATAAATAAGAAGCTCCTATGGTTTTTTCTGTGAAAGAGCTCTGTCATCCCAGGGAGGATAAATGGATACAGCTAGGTTCCAATAAGTATGAATAATGAATCCCTTGAAGCAGGCATATTATTAGAATTATTAGCACTGCATATTGTCATTAAGCTGGAACCAATTACCATATTTTACCAAAATATAATTTCAAATAATGTGAAATTGAATATTTGCACCTACTTTAGGGGATTCATTATTCATAACCATCAGGACCCAGTTATACAAAATTTGACTCTTATCCATCTTTGGAGGTAGGGGATGCAGGTCCCTTCATTCAATCTGGATCCTTCCATCTAGCTCCTACAAGCCTTTAGATTCAAAGATTCGGAGATGGAAGGACTATCAGAACATAAAATGTTAGAGTTAGAGACAATCTAATTCAATTCTCTCACTTTTCATATGACGAAATTGAGGCCCAGAGAGGGGGAGGAAACTGTGACTCGTGCAAGGCTTCTTGGGGGCAAACTTGGGCTAAAATTCAGGTCTCCTGAAACACCCCCACTTTCAGCCTGGAGCTCTTTTCTCTACATCCTACACAGCCTCCATCACACAATGAAAAGCAGTTTACCATAGCCCTAGAGAGACAGACAGCTGTTATTTTAATGTGTGCTGAGAATCAAAGACTTTACATTTCCCATGGAAACTTGTTTGCATTAAAAGTAGACCAATGAATGGAAAATACAAGGAGGAGAGATTTTGGCTCAGACTTGGGGGAAAAAAAACAACTCTTTCCTACAACTACATCTATCTAATGATGATCAAGTGGGCTTTCTGGGGAAGTAATGAGCTCCCCTTTCCTAGAAGTGGTTGAATATTTGACAACCCCATGTCAAGGTTACTTTAGAAGTGATTGTATTAGAGGTTCAACTAGACATCTTTTAAGGTTTCTTGAAATTCTGTGACCTCAAGAGTCCCTGAAATTCTCTAAGAGGAAGTATAAATTAGAGTTGTTGGGCTGCATTGGAGTGAGTAACACCCAGAAAGAGAGAGATAGCATCCTTTCTATCTTCTTCCCTAAATCACATCTGGAGGCCTGGCTCCAACCTTAGGGGCCACATTTTAGGAAGAACACTGACCACTCAGAAAAGTGACCAGCTTGATGAGGGAACTTGACATCATGCTGTATGAAGTTTAACTGAGGAAATTGTGGGTATTTGGCCTAGAAGAAAGAATGCTTGAGGGGAAGATGAGAGCTGTTTTCAAGCATTTTGGAGTGTTATTATAGAAGACAGATTTAGACTTGTTTTTCACTCCTACATGCAGCCTCAGTAGTAAGAAGGGGTGGTTGCCAAGAAAAAGATTTAGGGCATATGCAAAGAAAAATAATCTCAATAATTAGGTACTTTAGATGGAAGTCGGATCTTCATCCTGGAGGTCTATGTATGGAAGTATATTCCACTGCTCAGGAATGTTGAAGAGTTTCTTTTATGTATATATGAGACTAGGTATCCTTTGAAGTCCCTTCCAAAGCTAAGATTTTGCAAGCATGAAAGTATGTTGGGTTCATTCATTCATTTATTTGTCTCTAGGAGGTCAGCCCTCAGGCCTTGGGACTGACAGTCTCTGACTCTAAATCCTATGATTCTTGGACAGGGCTCCACTTTGATTTTCCTCCTGCAGTAGTATCACCGAGCCCTACGAATGCCCCAGTTTTTCCCAGATATTATAGACTCCCTAAAACAAGGAAATCAGGACATGGCCCAGTTGAAAGTGAATGATAGGGTAGAAATAACCTGGGGCAGGGGAACAGCCTGAGGGATCTTTGGTATGAGAGGAGGCTTGGTAGACATTCCTGTGTTATGAAGCTCTCTACCTCTATTCCAGCTGCCAGTTTCCTCTGGGAATTTGTTTATGGCCTTGGCCTCAAACCTAGGCATCAATTCAATGGGGCACACAGTGGGAGGCATGTGCCAAGTGGTCCATACATGGCTTTCAACATCACTTAGATTAATCCTATCTTTTTACAGAGGGGAAGATAAGAGGCCACAAAGGTTAGGGGAAATGCCCAAGGTAACACAGATAATAAGTAGAAGATTCAGGACTCAGGCTCAGTTCTTCTGCCTTCCTACTGCTCCACACTGACACGCTACCACACTCCAAACCTCCACCTGGTTCCCCGCAGGGAGCCCTGAAAAAAGGAAAGATGATAATACAAGATTCTATATCTCTAGTATTTTAGCACAAATGTCATTATTCCTATTTTACAGATGAGAAGGTTAAAAATCCAAGAAATAAAATGACTTTCTTAAGATTACACAGCCTGGAAGAAGCAAAGCCCAGTCTCAAACCTGAGTCCTATGGCTCTAGATCTTTTATCATATCCTGCCAAGTGAGAGCTGAGCCAAATTGTCCCAGATTTTGGAGAGAGGCATGATCTTGTACTAGACTTGTGATCTTCTGAAGCACAATGGTCATGTCTCATTTATCCCTCCCTCCTCCAAGCACTGACCTCTGGAACTGACTGCCATGACATGCCTTCAGTTCATTCTGAGTCTCAGAATTCTCAGGTGTGTTGAAAAGTGTATTGGTACCAGATTCCTAAGACATGGCTTTGAGTCGTGCATCTGTCACTGTGATCTTAAGCAAATCACCTTAGTTCTTCGAGCCTTTGTTTACTTGTGTTGCAGAATGAAGGGTTTGGACTTGGTCATTTCTAAAGTTCTTTCTGGCTTTATAATTTTATGAATATATAAATTTAGGGGACTGGTCAGAGGTACCTTCAATTTCCTCATCTATAAAACTGGGATAATAATCTCCACCCTGCCTATCTCACCGGGTTTTTGTGATGAGATTAATGAATAGGCTGGAATTTAGGCTGTGCCTGGGATTAAGGGTCATTCTGGGGCCAGTGGTAGTGTTCACTGAGTCTTTGACCAGGTCAGGGCAACATTAAGATCTTCTTCCCCTGCAAAGTTACCAGATGCTCAAGATATTCTGACTTAACATAAACTGCAAGAGAGACAAGAAATGCTCTAGACCAAGTATCTGCATTTAGGTTTGGGAGTGGTTACTAAGCCATCACTCTGCTCTCGGGTACCCCTAGAGTGTTCAGAATGATAGAATGTAACTGTAGTTCTGGAATCAGAGTTACAGACCCAAAATCAGTGCTAGATTCAGAACCAGAGTCACGCAACTACAGTCCAAGAATCAGACTCATATTTCCAAACTCACCACTAGACTCATAGAAAACAGAATCCTAGAATTAGAACAACAGACTCCAAATCCACTAGATTTGGAATCGGAGTCATAGAGCCAAAATCAAAGAACCAGAATCATTGATATAAAAGTTATCTTTATACTCATGGAAACAAAACCTTAGCATTTGATCGTGCAGTCAGTCGTAGATTCAAAGTCAGAAATAGATTTGTAGACCCAGAATCAGAGCACTTAAGTCAGAGAAGCATAATCATAGAGTCATAGGTTCATAAATTGGCACCATCGGATCAAAATTGTAGAATTAGATTCAGAGATCAAAAGTCAGCATGAAACTCACAGAACTATAGCACAAAACCATGGAATTAAAACTATAGTTATGAGATCAACCCAAATTCATGGCAAAAAACCCCAACACAGAAATAAACCATGGAATTAGAATCATGGATCTAATGTAAGTACTAGACTTACGGGACCAGAATAATAGAATTATAACTGTAAATCCAAAATCAGAACTAGATTCAATCAGCCACTGAATAAAGATTTACTAAGTGCCTACTGTACTAAGCACTGTTGATGCCAAGAGAGGTTAAAACATAGCGCCTGCTTTCAAGAAGCTCACAATCTAATGGTGGGAGATCATAAACAAACAGATATGTACAAACAAGGACAGCTAGGTAGTATAGTGGATAGAGTACCAGTGCAGGAGTCAGGAGGACCTGAGTTCAAATCTCACCTCAGACACTTGACATTCACTAGCTGTGTGACCCTAGGCAAGTCACTTAATGCCAATGGCCTCATCCTGGGTCATCTCCAGTCATCCTGATGAATATCTGGTCACTGGATGCAGATGACTCTGGAGGAGAAGTGAGGCTGGTGACCTGCACAGCCCTCCCTCACTCAAAACAAAGTCAAGGGCAAGTCATGTCATCATTTCTCTGATGGCGTGGCCTTCATCGGCAACGGATGAACACACTGATGTACAAACAAGTCATGTATAGGATAAATAGAAGATACAAGAGGGAAGACACTAGAATTGAAGGGTTGGGGAAAACTTCCTGCAGAAGGTGGGATTTTAACTGAGACTTAAAAGAAGCCAGGAAATGGGCAGCTAGGTGAATAGAGCACTGGCTCTGGAGTCAGGAGGACCTGAGTTCAAATCTGACCTTTGACACTTGACTCTTACTAGCTGTGTGACCTTGGGCAAGTCACTATGCCCAATTGCCTCTCCTCCTCCCAGGAGAAGAAGAAGCCAGGAGGCCGAAATGAGGAGGGAGAGCATTCATGGCATAGGGAACAGCCAAAAAACTTGTCCAGAGTCAAGAGATAGGGTTTCTTGTTTGTGGAAGAGCAAGGAGGCCAGTGTCATTGGATCAAAGAATATGTGGGTATTGGGGGATCTGAGATATAAGAAAACAGGAAATGGAGGGAGCAGTTGTAAAGGGCCAAACAAAGGATTTTATTTTTTTTTATCCTAGAGGTGATAGGGAGAAGCTGGAGTTTATTGAGAAAGGGGATGACACAATCAGATGTGCTTTAGAAAGATCAGGTGAATGGAAGATGGATTGGCGTAGGGAGATTCAGAGCTAGACTCAGAACCAGCATCACAAATTCACTAGACACGTGTCATTTAATTCATGGAAGTGGAATTTTCGTATCACAGGCCTGTAGAGTACTCATCATCAGATCTAGACTTGGAAGAGACCTGGGTTAATCCTCCAAGGCTCTAGGCTGTGTTTGTGAAATTTGTCAGCTTCATCGGCTATAAAACTTAACGACCGTGGACCTCATCCTGCACTGATGTCTGCAAGGGCTAATTAAAGATTATAAGGGGTTGCCTAACATTCTAAGCAGTTTTATAGCCGGGTGCCACTCTATTGCCCTCGTATCACTATGATTTCCTGACTCAAATACATACCTGGATATCTGGCTGCCCTCAATACTGTTGATTGCTTGCCCCTTTCATCTCAATCTTATTCTCCCATTGACAAGTGTTTTGTGAAAGAAACATATAACCATACAGGGCTTCCTGCATGGGCACAGCCTAGCCCATCTAGTGGTAATTCTCGTGCACAGATGGCACCAGGATCTGAGCTGTGAGTAGGCATTGGGCAGCAAGGGAGGTATGGAAGAAGGGGGGGAAGTTTGATTAATACCCTCTATAGTGGAAAGAACACTGACTCTGAGACCTGAGGTCCTTCATTCAGATCTTTTCTCTGATACCACCCCTATGACCTTGGGCAGGTTAGTCACTTATACTTCCTGGGCCTCAGTTCTCCCATCCATAAAATGGAGGATTGTACTAGACAGCCTCTGTGTGTTCTTCCAGCTTACATCTATGATCCCATAAAGCTAAAATCAAAGCCAACTAGGTCAAATGAGAAAAGATTGCTGAAAGGAGGTGGTCCTAGAGTGAGGAAAAGGTCCACTTAAGGCCCACTCAGGTTCCAGTTGGACTAGATGACTCATTGGAGTTCTTTCCTGATCTTGAATTCTGTGTTTCTATGATCCCCAAGGACTCATTTTCACCAGAAATCCCAAGGATCCTAAAACAACAGGAAATTCAGTGGAAAATTGTCTCTGTGGACCATCAGTATATTTAGACTTCAGAGACTCCCTTAGATGCCTAGAGAATAGTCACGTAACTCCAGAGTCCTTATGTTAGAGATAGCTAGGTGACATATTGAGTTTACTGCTAATCCTGGAGTTAGGAAGACTTCAGTTCAAATCTGACTTCAGACATGTTGTGTGACCCTGGACAAGTCACTTAACTGCTGTCTGCCTCAGGTTCCTCAGTTGTGAAATGGAGATAATAATAGCACTTACCTCTCAGGGCTGTTGTGAGGATAAGATGACATCATATTTATAAAGCTCTTAGCCATTGCCCTGCACAGTTATTTTTATTAATGTCATTTGTAAAGTGTTTTGCAAAACTTAAAGTGCTGTTATCATTATGTACTTTCCATGTGGGATAACTAAGTGCATTGGAGAAAATAAACCATTGGGTTTTCCAAGACCTGAGTCATATCCCTGTTCCCCAATGGATTCCCTGTGACCTTAGATGAGTTCTTTTCCTTTTCTAGTTTCTGTGTCCTCACCTATGAAATAGGGGGTTGGAGGAATTGATAATTACTTCCCTCTCAATTTTCTCATCTTCAAAATGAGTATGACCTCTCCAATGTCTCCCAGCTCGGACCACCCTCACAGAAACCCTGGAATTGGACTTTTCAGAAATCATGATATGTAAGTTGGAAGGGGGTTCAGAGGTCATCTAACACAGTCTCCTATCTTATGGAGCAATGCTCTGTACTCTCCCTAATCATCTAGAATGGAAATATAACAAACACCCAGTGAATAGGTCTTTTTCTCAGAGTAATAATATAGTGGGTTGGGAGCTGAGGGAGGGGTATGTGTTCACCCACAGTCACCCTGAGACCATCACATGTCTCTGATATGGTACTCCTCCTCTAGGGCACTTGTTTCCCTTTCCCAGCACCTATGGAGTCAAGGATCATCTGACTGATGTCTCTGTTCGTGGTCAGATTGTCTTCTGCACACTAACATGTAGCCAGATCCACTCTTCCCCAATGTTTCTGCACCAGGGAAAACTATTCTGAGTTACAGTTCTGCCTGCTATATATTCAGCTCAGTGTCCCAGGAGCTGTAGATTTATTTTTACCTGGAAGAAACCGTGGAAGTGGGGCAAGAAAGTGCAATAAGAATCATGATCATTTCCTGATATCTTGGTGGGCTACCAATTTAGAAATCTCCCTACCCACTGGTAGCCTAATACTAGAAAGTCTCCAGTCCCTCAGACAAGGACTTAGGAAAGCAGGTGGCCTCAATCACTATGGTAATAACTATTCACAGTCTTTAGATAAGGGATTCTGCAGTTTTGCTTTAAAAGACTTCTTTCATAGTTGTAAAAGTATTTAGTCTTTGTCTTTGTCACCTGACCTAGAATAAAAAATAAAGAAATCCAATCTTGACTCATCTCCCTTGACTCATCCCCTTCTTTTTTTTTATTTCATCCCTCTCCAGTGAAATGTTTTACTTTTCTATCCTAAGCTACCTCAGAATGCTGTTGATTGGATGTGTACTCTAATAAAGAGTTCGTAGAGGACTAGCACTTCTGGTGTGAGGGCTGCCCGTTCACCTTTGATGACCACCTGCCACTCAACTCTCACCTCTGGCTCCAAGAAGCTATAACATGTGTAACAGCCACACTCTAGTAAACTATCTTGGCTGACAGAGGAAACTAGATTATGGGTAACTGAAAGGCTTTAAACCTGTCAGTGAGTTTGGAGGATGTTTACCCCAAGAATGAGAAGGATGGGAGGATGAGAACAGTTTGTTCCAGTGTTTATGAAGGTGGCAAAGCAGGCGCTGTGGAGCACTTAGAGCTGAGCCAGACATTGAAGATGCCAAGATCATCCACTGTATCCCAGACCATTACCAGTCATCCTGACTTTTGTCCTTTCACCAGATCTTGATGACTCCTAAAGAAAGAGTGAGGCCAACAGCTTTGTGCAGCTCTGTTCACTTAAATCCATTTCACCCATGAGTCAAGACATCACAAGTCATTGACATAGAAAACAAAGGATAGACCACAAAAACTCTAAGTCTTTAAGTAGACCTGGGAAAATCAAATCTGTATTGCAGGAATCTGAATATACTATCAGTGAGAACAGATTCCTTAGCATGCTAATAAATCTCTTTCTGCTGTTTCTGACCCATAGACAGATCCCCTCTGTCTGTGATGATTTTCCCAAAGGTTCAAGAATTCTCCAACAGAGGACTTCTGTTCTGACAAAAAAGGTCCCAAGTTCATAGAGCTGATGCTGGAGCCTAGATCCTCTAACAATGTAAGTACAGTGCTTTACTGGAAAGAGCTCTGGTTTGGAGTCAGAGGTGTTCAAATCCCCACTCCTACTTACCACCAAATGTCAACTTCAGGAAGTTCACCTCTCTAGGCCTTAGTTCCTCATATGTAAAATTAGGAATTTGGTTAAAATATTCTTGAGATCCCTTCTGGCTTTAAGTCTAGGATTCCATCATCCCAAGGGCCTATCTTCTGCACCACAATGCTGAACTTTTAGTAACGGAGAGCTAATTCATTATACCAGAAGGCAGCCTGTCGTGGAGGGACAACTCTGATATTAGAAGATTCATCCTTATATTGAACCAAAGATCTTATGGAGAGATAGTCATTGTCTGCAGGCATTTTTAAAAGGGATTGTCATGGGGAAGGATGATGAGCCAGTTATGCATGGCTCCAGAAGGCAGAATTAGGAACAATGAATGTAATAAGGAAAATGAATGAAAAGCTATTTATTAAGAGGTTCCTTCTATATGGCTCTTGTTGTCAAGTTGTTTCAGTTGTGTCTGACTCTTCGTGACCCCATTTGGGTTTCCTTAGCAAAGGTACTGGAGAAGTTTGTCATTTCCTTCTCCAGCTCATTTTACAGATGGGGAAACTAAGGCAAACAGCATTTGATCCTCTCAACAACTCTGAGAGGTAGGTATTGTTCTTGTTCCTATTGTACAGTTGAGCAAACATATAAACAGAGGTTAAGTGATTTGCCCAGGGTCACACATCTAGTAAAATGTCCGAGGCCAGATTTAAACTCAGGTTTTCCTGACTACAGGCGTAGTACTCTATCCACTGTACCACCTGGTTGCCTCAATTCAAGATACTGAAAAGAGAGAAGAGACATTCCCTGGAGCAATGACCACCCTGGGTCAAACCCCTTTGAGACTTGGCAATGTGCAAAGTGACCGTACACTGGAGTTGGAGTCAGGAAGACCAGCATTCAAATCAATTCTATGGTATTACTCATCTTTTCTGAACCTCAGTTTCTTCCTTTGTAAAATGGAGTTAATCACATCTGTAATACAGGATTGTTGTGAAACTCAAAGGAGGCCATTTGTGTAAAGCAAACAGTGGAAGCTTAATAAATATCTGACTGTTCAATGAAAATTCTTCTCCTATTAACATTCTCTAATCAGCACTTCTTAAACTGTGAGTCTTGACTCCATATGGGGTGGTGAGGAATTTGATAACAGTTAAAGATTTCTGAATGTCCAATGACAAAAATTAATTAAAAATCAAACGTAACAAATCTAAGACTTTTCTGGCAGCACTTGCCCATGTTGCATCGCGCAAGGTCACTGTAGCCTTGGTTCTTTGCATACTTTGCACAGTACATACCAAGCAAGGCCAAATAATGTTGCCAAAATGGGAAAACAGTTTGAGAGGGGAAAATCCTGCAAGAAGCTCTGCAAAATGAAAGGGTTTGAAAGTGGCCAACTGACTATTCCTTGTGTTTCTTTTCTCTGGCAGTCTGTGTTCACGTATGCCACCTAAGAATGCTTCTGATCTATATAAGAGTGCAATGCCAAGTCTGTTTTGTTTCCACTGCCCATTCTTTGGGAAGAGGCAGCACCTTTAAGATTTACAAGTGGTATTTTAAGCTATTTTCAAGTTTCCTGCTATATCCTGGTTCAATTTTATGTTGTGTTTTTTTTTTTCATTTTAAAGTCAATAATGAGAACCCCCAGGCACTGAGTTAAATACTAAGGGTACAAGTAAAGGCAAAAACAGAGTCTCTGATCTCAAGGAGCTCCCATTCTAAGGGGGGGGCAGGGGACAACATGCAAACAGCTATGTATATACAAGATATATACAGGGTAAATGGAAGGCTATCTAAGAGTCTGGGATGGAAGGAAGAAAAGGGGCATTTTTAGCCATGGGGTTAAAGGAAGCTTTCAGTGAAAAGAACACTGACTTTCAAGACACAGGACCTGAGTTGAAATTCTGCCTCTAAACTTACTAGCCTGTGGGACTTTGGACAAGTCATTTAAATTCTTTGGACTTCAACTTTCTCTTCTGTAAAATGAGGGGGTTGGACCAGGTGGTCTCAGAGGTCCATCTCTGGAGCCATGATCTTAAGAGTCCTAAAATTCTGGAAATAGGGGAAAGGGGACAAAGAGAGTCTTGAATTTTAACTGTCATTTACTTCCTTTTTGGAAGGCAACCCTTTCTAGGCCTCAGTTTCCACATCCTTCAAAAGACGAAACTTAAATTGGATGACCTCTAAGATCCCTCCAACTCTGAGTCCTAGGATCCTTAGGACCCCTGAGAGAGCTGTAATGGAGCCCATCTCACAGAGGAGGAAAAGAGAAGGCCCCCAAGTGCAGGGTGAGCAGGTTCCAGCTAGTGACTCAGGCTGCTGTTTTTCCTGGGCTAATTGGCTAGCTCAATTAGCAGGACCCAGAAAGCCCTCAAGCCGTGCTGGGATAACACCATATAAAGGCGCCTTCGAGACGCCCTCCTCCCATCTCCAGCCCTGTTGAGGACTCCCCCCACAATGAAGCTCTGTCTGCCTGCCCTGTTTCTTTTGGCTGCCTTGTGTGTGAAATTTGGTAAGACTGACTCTCTACCTGCCCAGGCTATCTCTGGTGGTGGTGATGGTGGTGGTGGTGGGGAGGATAATGGACAGAAGGTTGGGGTAAGACCCCAGGGAAATTCTGCGGATGGACAGTTAATAGAATTGGGCATAGTTTATTTGAGGAACCCATATTTTATTTCTGAGACCTGCACTTAAAATCTTTCTGTATCTGGGGGTTAGAGACAGAGTGAGTTTGTGTTCATTTGGAGTTATTCCTCTTTTATGTGACATATACTGAAATTAAACCCATTTCTCCATATACATACATTGTTATATATGTACACACATAGATATACACTCATACATATAGCATATGTAGATATATATTTGTCTTTTTTAAAAGGTAGTAATAGTTCACATTTCTAAACCATTCCTTCATAATAATTTTTTGATATAAGGAGTTTAAATATTTTGATAAGCATTTTACAGATGGGAAAACTGAGTCTCAAAGGTGGGGAAATAAGTTAGTAACAAAGACAGAACTTGAACTCAGGTCATAGGATTACAGGATTTTGAACTGGATAAGCCAAGACAGGGGACATGATGCCCAAGAACATACAGGTAGTAGATGGCAGAACCAGGTATAGAAACCAGGTCTATATACAATTTCAAGGCGCTTCACAACTACATGATCTGTATCCAGGATTGTTTTATTGTATAACCTGAAGGGTTCTGGGGCAGTTAGATAGCACAGTGGACACAGCTCTGGGCCTACAGTCAGAAGGACCAGAGTTAAATCTGGCCTCATATACTTACTAGCTGGATGATCCTAAGCAAGTCACTTAACCCTGTTTGCCTCAATTTCCTCATCTATAAAATGAGCTGGAGAAGAAAATAGCAAATCACTCCAGTATCTTTGCCAAGAAAACTCCAAATGGGTTCACAAAGAGTCAGGCATGACCAATCCATTAAGCAACAATTGAAGGGTTCCATGAAAGACTAATTTTAGCCAAAGACAACTCCCCTGAAATTTCACCTTTAGAGACTCATTTCATTGGGTTAATCAGCTGCGCTTTTAAAAAGCAAGTCTACCTGGATGAGGTATTATGAAAAAGTAGTAATCACATTCCCTAGTTTGTGAGACCCGAGTTCACCTCTCAGCCCGGAAACTTATAACTTGAATAAGTCAATCCCTTTCTCTCAGCGTTCACTTCTCCACCTGTAAAATGGGATTCATAATACTCAAACTCGCCACCTCACGTGGTTGTTTCCAGAAAAATACTTTGTAAATCTTAAAATGTTATAGAAATATGACTCATTATTACCTAGCACCTTGAATAGCATCTGGCACCTAGTTAGGGCTCCCCAAAAATGTCTGTTGAATTGGACTGTATGCCGAAGGCATTTAATAAACAAGTGGTGTTGCATTTTCGAAGATGTGTAGTGGTCAAAGTGCTTTAAAATATAAAAAAGCTCATTTAACCTTACAATAGTCGTTAGAAACTAGTGCCTGTATTATTGTCATCACCACTGTAGGAGTTAAGAACCGAGGACCTGAATGGGATGGTCAATTGCCCAAGGTTTATCATTTTTTGGAACTTGGGACTTAATGTAAGGAAAGCAGATGTGGGTTTTCCTGGAGTGGTTTGCCATTTCCTTCTTCAGCTCATTTTGCAGAGGAGGAAACTGAGGCAAACAATATTTGATCCTAACAACCACCCTGGGGCTGAAAGCTCTATCTGATATTTCCTAATCTAAGATGGTTCCATCTTCAGTGGAACCGCACTGTTATCAGCTATTATTAGAGGCTATCATTCACTCACACTTTGATGGGGAATCACTTCCTAACAGCCAGCTAAGATGTATTTCCCTAATGAAATAGGAGGTTAATTGTTTTGGTGGAAGAGGGTCATTAGTTCTGGATTAGGGAAGCACTCTCCTGGGGAAAACCTGGGTGGGAACCTGCAGTAGAGATGGTGCTGGGAAGCGACTGGGCAGCTGAGAGGGCTCAGGTTTCTTGGGATTTTGATGCCCATCTTGCCATCAGTTTGGGCTCTTCTTACAATCCCTTAAACAACTTGATCTGAGGTAAATCCTATTCCACCCATCTCAATGACAACCCACGTCAAATGCCTCTTCTCATGGAATCTTCCTTGATTTACTCATGCAGAGATTACCCCATCCCCTTTCCAAGGATGTCTGCACCCCCATTTCTGTCCCTCTCCTATGGCCCTTTCAAGTCCCACCTGGTACTGTAGTGACCTGTATCCATGCTGGAATCCCTTTGAGAATGTAAACTTCATGAAGATAGGGGCTGTTTCTCATTCATCTCTGCTCACCCCTCTGTGCCAAGCCCAGAGCCTGGCACATGGTCCATGCTCAGTAAGTATTTTTGAATAAGTGAATAGTAATTAGATTTGTGGAACCTTTTGAGGACTTTCTGGAATGTTCCCTACCCATCCATCCCCAAGAGGATGGGAGATAGGCTGTATTTTTACAATCTCCCGGGTGTTACTTCTGAGGACGGGGTGATGGTATGGAAAGAGGCCTAAATGTGGAGGTGGAAGGTGTGAGTTCAAATCCTGGTTTTGCCACTTACTGGCTCTGGTGCTGGACAAGTCCCTGCCACTGTGAGTCTCAGATCCCTTATCAGTAAAATGTGGCTAGTGATGAGTCCATTCCCAGCTTCACAGGACTGGAATAAGAAAAACACTTCCCAAAGTTCAGAGCACTGGGAAAATGAGAGTTAGTGGCATTATTATTCTAGCTCTTTGCCCTGGGCAAGTTTTCCCTTTTCTGAGCCTCAGTTTGCCATGTGGTATAATGAAAAGATCGTTAGTTCTTGAGTCAGAAAAATGGGCTCAAGGCCTGGCTTTGCCTCAGACTAATTCTGTGGTTTCAGGCAAGTCCCTTCATACCTCTCTGCCTCAGTTTCCTCATCTGTAAAATGAAGCTATTAGACTAAAGATGATCTCTAAGGTCTTTTCCAGCTAAAATATTTATGCAAGGAAAGCAGAGTTGAATAGAGCAAGGAGGGCATGATTCAGGCCGGCAAATATTTGAGGAGATGTCAGAGGGAAGAGCAACCTTTCTTTGTGTGACCCTCAGAGGTAGCAAGAGGAAAAGTCACCAGGAGATTTCAATAATATGTATATATGAATGTATGTGCATATGTACGTGTGACTATATGTGTACATATATGTTTGTGAATATGTATATTCCTGTATGTGTTGTATATATTTATGAGTGCATAGTGCGTATATATGTGCTATGTGCAAACATGTAAGTGTATATTGTGCATATATGCCTGCGTGTATGTGTGTATTGTGTACGTATGTATTGTATGTATATATGTTTGTGTATATATGTGTACGTATATTGTGATAAGACTCTAAATTGCTATGATTCTACGTGACCTTGAACTTTTATCACTTCACCATTTCCTATTTCTCTTCTTACTCCACATGCAGAGAGACAAAGGACAGCTAGGCCAGGCCCTGAAGGTCAGGTGGCAGAGATAATCCTGCATGAGTCCCTGCTGCTCCCTCCCATAGACCAGAGGCTTGATCCATAATCCTGCAAGGAAGCCCTGACCTCTCCCATCCCAGAGCTCCATCCTCTGTTTGACCTTCCGTATCATTCGTTTCCTCCCCTAGCTCACTCCCTAGAATGCCACGTGTGCTGCGGGCCTGAGAGCTGCCGAGCTCCTGTCGAATGCTCCCCAACAGACAAGTACTGTCTTATTACCCGGGCAAGTGAGTATTCCCACAGCCCGCCCTCTCTCTGGTCCCCATTCCCTCTAACTTCCCCTTGCCCCAGGTGGGGACATGGTCTAGGGAGTGAGACCTGGCTAAAACCTCTAATGAGGCAAAAGACTGCCCCACAGGGCACAATTCCCCTTTCCACCCCCCTCCCCAATAAAGCTCAGAAATTTTCTCTCCTCATTCCCCTGCCCTGGGCAGCCTCCAAACCAGCTCATAATTATAGTAGCATTTATAAAATGCTTTAAAATTTACAAAGAGCTTTTACAATATTATCTCATTTTGTCCTCACAACAACCCTAGGAGGTAGACTTCACAGATGAGGAAACTGGGGTAAACAGAAAGAGAAATGTTCACATAGCTAATAAAATGTCTGAGGCTAGATTTGAACTCAGGACTTCCTGACTCCAGGCCCTGAACCCTATCCACTGCATGCATCAGGTATATATCTAGCATAACTTGTCATGGCCTTGTGATGGAGCAATTCTAAGCACAGGACAAAAAGGTCTAGCCAGTCTTCCTGATTGTGCTCTAGACCCAAGGCAGAAGTCCGTGCCTGGTCAGGGAGAATTAACGTATGCTGAATGAGGGGCTACCTGGGGGCAGAACTCTGTAGTAGGAACAGCAGAAGTTAAGAAAAGAAAGAGCAGATTCTGTGATTCTGTAGAGCCTCTGTCACTGGGGAGTCTCTGGTCTGATCAGAGATTGGTTCTCCCTGATAGGGAGCCTGGAAGGACAGACAGGACAAAGACATCAGAGGCTGCTTCCAATTGGCTTGAACACTAATGGCTGACCTTTCCATAGTCCTTCAAGCTTTCCCAAGTCCTTTACAGTCATATCATGAGCTTAGAAAGGGTTCAGGGTACTTATTGTTCCCATTTTACTTACGTGGTAACTGAGGCTAGGTGAGGTGCCCGTGGTCTCAGAGCAAGTAAATGTCAGAGTTAGGATACAAACCTGTGTCTTCCTGGCCTGAAATCTGAACCATTCCCAGTCTACCATGTTGCCTTCTGTGTCTTCAAAGTCACACAATGTATTCTGATATCTGAAAATATGCACAAAGCATTGATGTAGCATTTGGAATAAGGAAGCCTTGGATTCAAATCCTGGCTCTGTGATTCATAGCCAAGTCATTTCTCCCTGAGCTCAGTTTCCTCATTTGTAAAAATGGGATAATAATACCTGTGGAGAAATGATTATATAAGATTATGGTGCTCAAATGAGAGAAGTCATGTAAAAAACTCTTGAACAACCTCAAAGCTTGAAAACTCTTGAACATCCTCATAGATGTTAGCTGTTCTTGTTATTGCATTCTTGATTGCATCACTAACTAACCTATTAAAAATTAAATACACCCCGCTAGAGAACAGAGAGCAGGGAAGCAATCCAGGTGCAATCAAAGAGGCCCATCATGGAAGACTCCCTGGAGGAGGAGGAGTTTTCTCCCAGGATGCAATCATCCCAGATTGGCTGTCCCTGGCCAAGTTCTTTTTTCTCTCTATGACCCCGCAAAGAGGTGCTGTGCTATATTGAGATATGCCCCAGGGCAAGGCGAGAGGGCAGAGAGTAAATAAAGTCTGTAGATTAAAATGAGGTATGAATGTCATTTTTAATGATATGAACTCCCATCTTATAATCCTTGAGCTTTCCTCACAGCTCTAGTAAGTCAGTCAGTCAATAAACATTTATTAAGCACCTACTGCGTACCAGACACTGTTCTAAGCACTGAGAATAAAAAATGAGGCAAAAGGCAGCCTTTGCTCTTAATGAGTTCACAGTTTAACGAGGAGAGATCAAGCTTATACAAATATGTATAAGCAAGCTATATGGGGGAATGGGGAAAGGAAGTAAATAATTAAAAGAAGAAATGTAGGACTTCACAAAGTCTATTTGCTTGAAGGGGCAGCCACCATAGGTAAGTGGCACAGAGAGAGCACTCAGCCTAGAGTCAGAAAGATCTGAGTTCAAGTCTAACCACAGACACTTATTAGCTATGTGACCCTGGGCAAGTCACTTAACCCTGCTTGCCTCAGTTTCCTCATCTGTAAAATGAACTAGAGAAAAAAATGGCCAACCACTCCAATATCTCTGCCAAGAGAACCCCAAATGATATTATAGAAAGTCACACATGACAGAAATGAATGAACACCACCAATTTGCTTAAGGCAAAGGATATCTATTCTAAATGTCTCCAGGGGAAATCACAAGTAATTAGATTCCTGTGGAATTTTATCCATTAAGCCTCATCTGGAAGAGATGCTATTTACATGGAGGGGAGGCTAAGATACTCTAGAAGTATCTACCCTGACAACCTAATCCAAATTTTCTCCCTCCCTTCACCATCATAGGACCTACAATTCCACTATTAGAGGTTCATTCCTTTCACCTGAGACTCAGTCCACAACTAAAATGCCAGACTCCCAGAGAGGAGATCTTACGTTAAGCCATTAACAGTCATGTACATCCTAGAGTGAATAAAATAGCTTGGTATAGTGGAAAGAGCCCTGAAAGTCAGAAGAATAGAATTCTATTTCCTTCTCTGGCCTCAGTTTCCTCATGTGTAAAATGAAGGGGCTGAATTGGATGATCTCTGAGGTCTATTTCAGCCCGGACACTCTAAATCATATAATGATGCTGAGATGTCTTAGAGCCCAAGGCCTAGGCTGTCTGTTGAAATCAGTTCAGGTACAACCTTCTCAAGGAAGCTTTCCCTGATCCTTTCCCTTCTCCCACTTTCTCCTAGATAGAAATGATCTCTCCCTCCTAGAGTATTTCTTAGCACTTTTCCTGGATCTCTCCCACTTCCTTTCCTACTTACTAGTGTCTGTGTTGTCTTCTCTCCCTATCTGTAGATTGTGAGACTCTTGATGGCATGAACTGTGCTCTTTTATTTTTCTTTTTGTATGCCTGGGGGAAAAGAGGCAGAGACCAGGACTTGGGTGCCTGTTTAATACATGTTCATTGTTTTGAATGGAGAAGGGCCTCTACTGCTAAATTTTCCGTTCCCTAATTTTGGCCTGTTTTGTAAATCCTTGGCTTCATCTGTTGCTAAGTCCTGAGGTTCCCAAAAGCTAATTGTGCTCCCAGTTTTTGAGTCAACAAGATCAGGAAGTGGGTATCAGTGAAGATTGGTGACCCAAGCTATCTTACCAGTTTAGGTTTCCAGGTGCCGGGTCCCCTGAAGGGGGTGACTCACCATCTCTGTGTCTCCTATCACTCATGGGAGCTGGGAATAATGCCCGCTCCAGGACTAGCATGGCACCACATGAACCCAAAGAAGATGGCCAGATAATACACACACACACACACACACACAACACCTCCCATAACTGCTTAATGACAGGCCTAGAGGGGCTTCAAAATCCACAAATAACAGTTGCCAGGCCATGGACCTAGAATGCTATTATTATCTTCAATTCCTGGGGTGCAAGAGCTTGATGTGGCAGAAGGACCCAGATGTTAGTCTAGAGATGGGTGGGGGAGCCACTCTGGACTCACCAACTTCCAAGAATCAGAGGATGGTAGAGCTGAAAAAGGGATAGAGAATTACAAGAGAGGTAACAATGTAGTGCAAGGAACCCTGGGTGTGAATACTTTACTGGCTCCATGTATGACTTTAAGAAAGTCACTTCTCTTGGAAGCATAGCCTTTAAGGTCTCTTCCCACTCCCGAGCTTCTGACCCTGTGATCAATTATTCCAATTACAAGAAAATTATCTCTGTCTCATTATTTTTTTTTTCCGAATGGCTCCATCTGTAGTCTGAGCTAATCTTTAGAAATTCATGCTCTAGAGAGAGTGAAGGGTGTTAAGGGTGCTATCATTCATTCATTCAACAAACATATATCAAAAAGGATCCTATGCTTGGAACTAAGGAATCTCAGAGCTACAAAGTATGGCTAAGATGCTATCCCTGCCCTCTTAGAGCTGGTACCAGTTCATATCTCTTGTTTTCCCCCTTCCTCACCCAACACAGACTATCTGGAATCCCTCCCTCCACCCCCACCCTGACCAGATTTCTGTCTATCAGAAACATCCTTCTCATCCCTCCCCACCTCCAGATCTAAGTACTGAGGGTAATTATTTAGCAACACCCAGCTCTGTGATCTTGGATACGTGCCTTTCTTCTCTGTGCCTCCATTTCCACACCTGTAAAATGAAACTACCACTCTTTGTACTAACACACATCTTTCCTCTTATTGTATGTGTAGGGGGAATTTAAATGGAAGCTGTCGCTATCTCCTCATCTTTCATATGTCTTATAGGTTAGTAGCACTGTCACTGAACTCCCCCCAACTCCCCAACAAATTGATTCTAAATTCTTACTTCACTTTTCTGGTCCTCAGTTACACTTCTGTAAAATAAGGGCTTTGGGTTCAAAGATCCCACTGTTGCTCTAAACCCTAGGATTCTATTACTATATTAGACACTAGCTTTCATCCTTTGGAGAGGGTTGAGTTCCCAGTAACATTATTTATGAATTCTACTTTTCCAAGGACCCCCTTGAGTTCAATTCAACTCAGCAAACATTTGAATACCTACTTTAGGTAGAGGTCTGTGCTAAGCCCCAGGGGAGGTATAAAATGTGAATAGGGTCCCAACCCATACCATTAGACCCAGAGTCAAGTGGGGCTATGGAACACTAACAATGATGGCAATCATACACTATATCATACTATCATACAACATCATGGATCTAGAGTTTGAAGGACATCTAACCGAACCTCATTCTTCAAATGAGGAAGCTGGACTTTTCCTTAAGGAACTTAGGCCACCCAGTCTCACTGGGGAGCAAATCCCTTATTTTAATTTGAGGCTAATTTTCCTATGTACAATAATACGTGGAAAGAGTTATAGGAGAGATCCAGACAAAGGGCTCCAGAAAACGTAAGAAGCTAAATATCACTTGCTAGGGTGGTGGTAGAAAGGGAGGCAAAAGTAGTTAGATTTCTTTTTCCCTCATTTGTTTACCAAATGAACAAACATTTCTTACACCCCTGCTGTCTGCAGGAGGCTAGGGTTGAGCTTGAACTTACTCAGAGAAATCCGAGCTGTACTTGCCCCCAGAGCACTCACAGTCTGGAGGGGACATAAGACACACTGACACAGCTAAATCTCATACAGAGTCAGAACGATATATGATCTGCAAGAGAGAAGCTGAGTCAAGGATGTAAGTTTTCAGAGGACAGAAAGGCTATGTGTGGTTGGGAATATCAGAGGAGGCTTGATAAAAAAAATAGTAAGCATTCAGTTGAGCCTTGAAGGATGAGGGGGAAATAGATGGGAGGGGTCTCCCTAAATACTAGGGCTGGGTCTACCCATTAGAACCAGGCCTGGATTTCTGGAGATGTGGTTGGGACAGAGTAGGGGGAAGAGAATGAATCATCCTTTTCAAGGGCCCATATTCTTCATCTTCTCCCCATCTCTCCAAGATTTTCATCTGCAAAATGACAAGGATGGACCAGAGCAGGAATTCTTAACCTGAGATGCATGGACAATAGATTTCAGGGGGTCTGTGAAGTTGAATGGGAAAAGGATTTTATCTTTATTTCAATAAAATTAGTGTCCATTATAATACTATGCACTTTATTTTATTCATTTAAAAGCATTTAGAGAAACAGCCCATAGGCTTTGCCAGATTGCCAAAGAAGTCCATGATGCCAAAAGGGTACTTGACCTAGATAATCAATCTCTAAGGTTCCTTCTAGATCTAAATCTTGTAGACAGTCTAACTTTTTTTTTTAACACTTCCAGATCCAGACAGATCCTCCCTCTTCCAAATCAACTCATTTCCTCGTGGGATTGGCACTGGCCAGCTCCCAGTATTACTGTTTCTCTTATACCTTTTCTCTTCCCTTTCTTACCTGGGGTGCTGAGCTTTTCCCTACTGTTTTTCTGTTCCTTGAAGTTAGAAAAAAGTTTTCTGTTTGGGGGTGGTACAGCCACACTTGGGAGGGGAAGGGAAGAGGTCATGGGGGAACTGTGAAATTTTAATGTTTTAATTAAATAATCACTTCTTCTTTTCTACCTCTGTCCCACGCAGCCTTGATTCCCCTTCCCCTCTCCCTCTTTAATCCTTGGGAGGCTCCACATAATCCGCTCAAGACCAGTCAGGGTGGATGAACCAAGTAAAGGAGACCACAATAACTTCTTCTCATTACAATTCACAGGCTTCCTGTCTTTCTCCCAATGCGCCTAGTTCTATCCTCTTGGGCCACATAGAAAAATGTCCAGTGAAGAGCCCTTCAAGTCTCTGCAGACAATGATAACACTGATTCTTCTTCCTTCCTCACTTACTAACAATAATAGCTAGCATTCTGTTGCTGTTCATTCTTTTCAGTCATGCCCAGCTCTTCGTGATCCTAGTTGGTGTTTTCTTGGCAAAGATACTGGAGTAGGAGTGGTCTGCAATTTCTTTCTCCAGTTAGTTTTACAGATGAGGAAACTGAAGCAAATAGGGCTAAGTGGCTTACCCAGGATCACACAGCTAGTAAGTATTGGGGGTCAGATTTGAATTCATATATTCCTGACTCCGGGTCCAGGGCTCTATCCACTGTGTTACCTAGCTGCTCTTAGCTAGCACTTACAAAGTGCTTTAAGGTTTACCTAGGTTTATCTCATTTGATCGTCACAAGGACCCTGAGAAGTAGGAGCTATTCTTATCCTGATTTTATAAACTGAGGAAACTAAAGCTTTAGTGATATCCCTAGAGTCACACACAGCTAGTAAGGTTGAAGATAAGATTTGAACTCAGGTCTTCTTTTCTCCAAATCCAATATTCCCTCTAGCATCAAACTCCCTTACATCTGAGCTCACCTCATGGCAAAAAAGAAAAACAAAAGGTGGTTAGTCTCTTTGCAAATGTGGCCATCTTCTTTATTTCCCCCCAGTCAGTGATTTCCCTGATAACTGTTAACTCTCCATTTCATCAGGAGTTTAGTGGCTATGATAACTTTTATTTCTCCAGGCTTGAAACATCACAAAGTGATCTCATAACAAATTGCTAATGATAATAACAGCAATTGATAAAGCACATTAGGATTTGCAAAGTACTTTGCATATATTATCTCATAATCTTCACAGTGATACTGAGTTAAGCAATATTAATATAAAAATTATTATTAATAATAATTATATAACACTTTAAAGTTAGCAAAGTTCTTCACAAATGTTATCTCATTTGATCCTTGCAACAACCTTGAGAGTTAGGTAGGTATATTATTATACCTATTTTACAGAAAATGAAACTGAAGCTGAGAGAGATTGAGCAACTAACTCAGTCAAGGATCACAAAGCATCTGATACAGGATTTGAACCCAGGTCTCCCTAATGCCTTAATCATAGGATTAAGAATTGGGGGGCGGGGGAATTCATCTAGTTGAAACTTCTCAATTGACAGATGAAAAAAATCAGATCCAGGCAGGCAAAGTAACTTGTCCAGGGACATAGAGGGAGTAAGTAGCAAATAATATTTGAACACAAATCCTTTGGTACCTTAGACAAGTGTTCTTTCCTAAATCTGCAACATATCACTGCATTATATTGACATGGCCTTTCTCCTTTCCCTTCCACACTCTATACTGACTTACAAACAGATATATGGACAAACTATAAAATAGAACATAAACTACTTGAACTCAAACACTTCTTGTCTTCATGTGTCAATCACCTAGCAGAGTACCTAGCACATAGTAGACACTTAATAGTGCTTATTGAATTTTATAGGATTGAATTGGTTCTAACTTGATTCCTACCCCAGCAATGGAAATCTCCTTAAAATTAATAGATTTCCAAGCTTGGCCAATAGTTTCCTCATTTGATTCCACATGCCTGTAGTCCTAATCAGAAATTTGGAGATTCTCTCAGAGCTCCTTGTAACAAGTATCAGCTTCTATTGCAAGAGGATATTGTAAGGTTTAGTGTAAGAAAACACTTCCTAACTAATGGAACTGTCCAGGGTTGTGCTGGCGACAGCTCAGACTAGTCAAATTTTATATTTTCAATGTAAGCATTAAGACAATGGAAATTGGGAAATGTTACAGATCAAGGCTTGCTTTATTGTTTTGTTACTTGTCTAGACTTAAGAAAGCGATGGCAAAAAACCAACAATGAAAATTAAACTTAAAAGTATGTCCTGTGAACATTACCCATGCCCCCCAGAGAGTTGTTAAACATTTATCAGCATACCCTCCCCTGGAGCTGTCCCAAAGTTACAAGAGCTACCTAAGAAAACAATGAGTTCCTCACCATGGGAAGTCTCCAAGTGGTAATTGAATAACCTCTTGTGATAGAGAATCCTGAATTAAGTTGAACTATCCCCAAAGACCCCCTCCAACTCTGAAATTCTCTGATATTGTGATGATTTGGGGTGTACAATAAAGAAACATCTAATCAGATGGAACTAATCAGGGGAATCTCTGAAACCAATAAATTCAATTTGAGAAGAATGTCTAGGACCATGGATAGGGTTTTTTTTAAAAAAGAGTCTGGGTAGAGCATGCTGAATCAATGGTAAATGTCAGTTTCTCTCATACAGCAGAATCTAGTGTGCTCTGTCATACTCACCCATCTCTTTTCTTTCTTCTCTCCTAATTCCAGTCAACTCAATCAACCCCAACCATATCCTGGTGATGAAGTCCTGTGCCCCGACATGCCCGAACAGCACCATTTCAGCTGATGGACATGCCATTTCCGTTGCCTGCTGCCAGACAAATCGATGCAATGGGAAAGGGGAGACAGATGCTTCTGCTAGCCTAGCCATCAGCCGAGGGGTTCTGTGGGTGGGTGTCTCCACCAGCCTTCTATGGGTGCTCCTCCAAGCTTCCTGGTGAGGAGATTTTTCTTGTCCTTTCTCCCTCTACTGTCCCTAAAGTCTTCTTTTCCCAAGATCTCTTTACTCAGGACAGAACCTTCAACACCAAAGGACAGATTTCCTTCCAGGAGAAAAGGCCCACCAGATAGGGTCTTTCTCCTTCCCCCAATTCCTGTAGGGAATCTAGAAGGGGCACTCTGTCCAGTGGTCTGGCTCCTTGGGTGTGAGCTTGGCCAGCTCCCAGTATTACTGTTTCTCTTATACTTTTTCTCTTCCCTTTCTTACCTGGGGTGCTGATCTTTTCCCTGCTGTTTTTCTATTCCTTGAGGATAGAAAAAGTTTTCTGTTTGGGGGTATTACAGCCACACTTGGGAGGGCAAAGGAAGAGGTCATGGGGGAACTGTGAAATTTTAATGTTTTAATTAAATAATCACTTCCTTTTTTCTTCTTTCCTACCTCTGTCCTACTCAGCTTCCAGTCCCCTTCCCCTCTTTAATCCTTGAGAGGCTCAACACAACCCACTCAAAGCCAGTCAGGGTGGATGGCCCAATTAAAGGAGGCCTCACTGAAAAGGGCAGCTTTTTATCATGTTCCCCTTAAATGAGTCCCTCCATCATCACATGACCTTGTGGCTTGGAGATGGGATGAGGGATGGAGATGAAAGGTACATGATTTCCTTGAACCCATCCTATGAGCAATATTGGCAGTGGGATAGAAGCATCTTGGCATTAAGTTTTCCCTAAATGGAAGTAGGATGGAGGAAAGCTGAGGAGGTGGGATTGGGGTAAAGGGTGCCATATTACCTGAATCAGAGATGTGCCTACCTACCTCACAGGGCTGTTGTGAGAAAAAAAGTAATAAAAGTAATTAAAATGCCCTTTGTGTCCCCTTTGAACCCAGAGAACTCAGAGACCCCAGGATATAGACTTAGCCCGTGATAAGGACTAAGATGGTCTATGGCCTCACTGTGAGGCTAAGGTTAGGAAGGGCTGAGTTTATGACTAAAATTGAGTTTATTCTGTGTTTGGAGGGAGATACAGATGTGCAACTCTTAAGGCCTCCCCTACTGCCTTCTTCTTGCCTCCTAATCCTAATCCTAACACCAACATCCATGATCCAGGCCCTAAATCTGAACCTCTGGCTTTCTCCTATCATTGAACATTCAAGCTGAAAGAGAACCTAGAGATCATCTAATACAACCCCCTACCCTCACCTTACCCCTATTTTTCAGAATAAGAATCTGCAACCCAAGAGAGGAAGGGATGTGTTCAAGTCTCAGAATGAGTCAGACTGAAGAAAGACCCGAATCTAAGATCCCTAACTGCTAGTTCCAACCTGTGAGCACAAAAATGAGGTATATCAGTAAGCAGAGCATCAAGCTTGGTTGGCTACCAACCTAGACTCTGGGACTCTGAGAGTGGCGCTACTCCTTCCCTAACTTGAGGGCATCTATGCAATACTAACTGAAAATCTGAATTTTGGAAGGATAGAATTATGAGGACCTTGTTCTGGAATGGAATGAACTGGGCCATTAGCAGGCCACAAGTTCCAGCCGCTATCTCCACTGCTCACTAAGCTCTCCCAATAGCACCAAGGCAAAGAAAGAGTAGCTGAAGCTAATAGCCCTCTTTGAATGGCACCCAACTATTCAAAAGTCCTTCTTTTCCACCCAGAACCAGTTACAGAATATCTACTCATGCTCCAACCTCTGCCTCCCCAAGGCATATCCCTTACACGTCTTTATGGTTCCCCTTGTGGCATCTCCCTACTGTCCTCCATGTGGACATGCCATCTGAGGCATTCTAAGCATGCACCAGACCCTTATTATGAAAATACACCTCTTTCAAAAGGAACAAGATCGGTAAAGGGGGTGGAGATAAGCATTGTATATTACGAAAAATATGAGGAAATCCAATAACTGAAATATGGAAATATGGTGAAAAATATTAAGTCAATATTATAATAATTAATTAATAAGTAATTAATAATTAAATAAAAAATGAAGTCAAGGACCAAAATGATATTGTCCTCAGAATATCCTACAGGTCACCTGGACAGAGAAAGGAAATAGATAAAGAGTTTGGGAAAGAGATCAGGAGCATGATATGCTACTGATGTGGGATTTCAATTATTCAGATATCTACCACTAGAGGCTGCTCTTTCTCTCTTTGCCCAAAATAGAGCTGCTAATAATTTCTTCACATAACTTAATGATAATTTCATCCTACAAATGTAAAGGAACCAACCAGAGGAATTGCTGTTCTGGATCTGATTTTCATGAACAAAGAAGAACTGATTATCAAGATGAAATCAAAGGGAACTTTAGAGAGAAATGACCACATCATATTAGAATTTGTGATGCAGGAGAGAAAAGCTGGTTACAATCTAGCATGTGCCCTAGATTTTAGGACAGAAGAATTAAAAGAGTCCCGAGAAAGAATTAGCACTTTCCCAGGGTCTAAAATTCTATAGGAGAAGGTAGCCTGTGATAAAAGTCTGGAGATAAAAAGAGAAACAGTTCCAGTGGTAAGAACAAGGGATGGTTGTCCAAAGACTAATGTGGATGCACAAGGAACTCACTAACCGACTTGGACTTAAAAAAAAAAAACCATGTACAGCAGATAAAAGCAGAGGCAGGTGACAAATGAAGGGTCTATGAGACTTCTCTGAGAAGTATCAGAGGTGTAAAATCTCAGAACAACAAAAAGAGTGGTTCTTAAAGTTATATTGGGAGAAGGGAGGAAAGAAGCCCAAAGAAAAGCTGGAACTGCTGCTGGAGAGCATGAGGGGGTGATCACAGAGGACAGAGAAAGGGCAAAATTGATCAACGGTTATTTAGCATCTGTTTTTTTCCACCAGTGAAAATAATCTTTGGACTACAACAGAAAACAAAAATGGCTAATGAAGAGTTTGTGCCTAGGACAAACAGAGAGATAGGAAAAGGGTATTTAAGTGCCCTGGATGAATTCAAATTCCAAAGCCTTGAAGGACTATATCTTAAGAAACTGCAAGAATTATTGGATTTAATTGTGGAGTCGTCCATAATTTTTGAAAGACCATGGCCAATAGGAAAGGTACTTCAAGAATGGAAAAAAGCAACATTGTTCCAACTTTCAAAAAAAAAAGGAAGGAAAAAAATGAAAAAAAGGGGAGAGGGAGAGAAAGATTAGAGTCTGCCAATAACAGACCAGTGAGATTTATTTCAATTTCTGTCAAAAATTTTTATTAAAGAAATGGTTAGTAAATATCTGGAAGAGGATGTGGTGGTCACAAAGAGTAAACAGAATCACCTCAGAATAACTATATGGGCAGATCAGGGAAACACAATGGATATCATTTTACCTAGATTTTGATTTAATTATCAGGTATGATTGTGGAAAGCAGAATTTGACTAAGGAAGGGTTTACTACCTCCAAAAAAAATTCCCACATTGCTGATCCTCCCAGACCATGCTGGTCTCCAACAAAGGGGCCAGGTTTGAGTGTAGCCTTCCTTTTGGTAACCACCCTCAACTCATAACTTACTTCCTTACATGGAAGGCTCAACGTTTTGCCTGAACCTCCTGTATTTGAAGCAGTATGGCAACACAAACAATTAGAGGATTCACAGTTACGTTTTGTTCTTTAACTCAGAGGCAATGGTTCTCAGTATCATAGGAATCTCTCTGCTTTTAGAAGGAGTTTAAGAATACAATATAAATCATCACAGCTCAACAAGCCCCAGGTTTGATAAATCCCAACAACTGACCAGAGATGAGGATCTCCAATCTGTTTGAATTCTGTATATTCAGTCTAACCACTGACATTTCCCTATTATCATTTTGGTGTGCAATGAAAAACAGCATGAGTTGGAAGCAATTAAGATTTATCTAATCTTTATCTAGGAAAAATCAGCTTTCAAATACTATTGAAAGCATTAAATAAACAGCATAAAAGGAATATAGAATTTAAATATCTCTTTTGGTGGAGGAGGGAAGGCTAGAAGGATAAAAAGAGATGCTCCACCAGCCTCTTGACTTTTTGTCCAGGGGGAAATTGACTAGTGATCAGGCATATCCCACATTTGTACGGATGAAAATGCTCACTCCTGATGAAATTTGGGAACACTTAAAATCAATCTTTTCTACCTCTGTCATTGGCTCATTTGTATGCCTTTCTACTTCTCTCTTTTCTCTATTAAAGAATGATTCAGAAGTCCCTGATCTGATGGGAAATTCTACCCTCAAGCACTTCCTATCTCTGAGTCTGAAATCAAGGTCTAAAATTAAAGACAACAGAAGACATAATACATAAGACATAATACCATACTTTCACCCAACAGGAAACACCATCCATTTCCTAAGATTTCCAAGTTTCTACAGTCATTCATTGTACTTCCAGAGGTTGGCTCACATCACAGAATTTCATAACAGAAAGAAACTACAAACTGTGCCCTGCCATTTTCTTGGAAGTACAAGCTCCACAGGAATCCTCCTGGAAAGCTTCACTGTGGCTCACAGGTGAACCTGCATTCTCATAGGCTCTGCCAGCAAAATATAAGCTCTGGCACATTCCACCAAGCTGTAAAAGCTTTTAATAGGGTCTAGTGATGAACTGGTATACATACACGTTGTTAGAGGATTAGCCTACCTAAATCCAAACAGCGCCATAGTGAGGCCATGGGTTGATTAATTTTCCCCATAATAATTTTTGACAACGATCTACTAAATTATAGAGTAGATAGTATCTGGGATCTGACCTCCTCCTCCTTCCCTATTTTGTAGAGAAGATACCTCTACAAAATTATGGGCTTTTGAAGAAATGAAATATGGGATGGCGAAATAATCCCTGAAAAGTGGGAGTTTATAGGAAGGGAGAAAAGAGTCACAACCTCTACAGTTTGGGTTTCTCTCATTTATAATTATTCGATTCAATTCAATAATCTTTTATTAAGGTCTTATTACATGTCAGGCACTAGGCTAGATACTAGTGATACAAAGATGAAAACAAAATAGCCCTTACCCTCAAGTAACATATCCTCCTCAAAATGGATAAAGAGATACAGTGTGTCCAGAGATAAATTTGAGGGGAGACAAGATAATCTGAAGTAAGAAAGAATAGTAGCCACAAAGATCAGGAAAGGCTTCTCAGAAGAACCACCTGTGCTGAGCCTTGAAGGAAGACGAGAGTTTTGTAAGGATTTTCCCACTACACTAGGTGGTGCCAGAGTGTTTAGCCTGGAGTCAGGAAGACTCCTCTTCCTGAGTTCAAATCCTGCCTCACACATTTAGCTGTGTGACTGTGGACAAGTCATTTAACCCTGTTTTACCTCAGTTTCTTCATCTATAAAATGAACTGGAGAAGGAAATGGCAAATTACTCCAGTATCTTTGCCCAAGGAAACCCCAGTTGGGGTCATGAAGAGGCAGAAATAACTGGAATGACTTAACAACAAATATATGCCCAGGGATTTTCCACCCTCTTCTCAACTCTGTTAATTAGCTTTTTCTGGATGGGAGAAGGACTTGAAAAAGTCTTTCCTTTTCCCTCTTCCCACCCTTCACAGATTGTTCCAACTGAAAAAGGATATTAGGAAGAAAGGCAAAGGTATGCAGTAGGCTCTATCCTTATCCCTCATAAGTCAGGTGTCACATTGCACCATTAAGGTGTTAATGGCCAGTCCCAGCCAGGAAGCCTCAGCTGTTTTCTCTAGCCCAGCATAGCAACAGGAGCTAACATTCATATAGCTCTTTAAGGTTGCCAAGCACTACACATATAACATTGGATCCTCACAATGACCCTGTAAGGGAGGTACTACTACTATTCCCACTTTCCAAAGGAGGAAACAGAGACTGAGACAGGCTCAGTGACTTAAGGGTCACACAGCTAATATCTGAGACAGGATTCGAATTCAGTTTTTCCTGACTCCTAGCCCACTGCACTATCTGCCTATGATGGTGGAGGAGAAAAAAGAATGAACTTGGAAGATTAATATCTGAATTCAAATCCTCTAGTCCTGAGACTTACCAGCTGTGGAACCCTATGTAGACCATGTTCCATCCCTGAGCCTCAGTTTCCTTCTCCATCAAATAGGGGTGAACACCTTTGTACTATCTGTCTTACAGAACTCATGAAGAGTACTTCATTACATATATGTGAGCAGTGAATATCACTAAGGAATCAAGATCACATAGCTATCAATATGGCGGAGACCCACCATGGACCATACCCTTCCTCCTTTGGGTGAGGGAAGGGGAGAAGCCTCCTTCTTAACAAAATCGGAAAACAGCCTCTCACCACCTTCACCCCTATCCCAAAACCTGTCTCTTTAATACCACATTCTCCTGGGCTGGGACCCATGGAACACCAGATTCTCCTCAAAAAGAGCCACAACAGCAACTGATCCATAGGAAAATGGGGAAATGTCACAATGTGCTTAACTAAGTGAAAAGAGTGGCAGACTTGGCATTAGGAGACCTGAATTCAAATTCTGCCTCATCCTCTTCCTTGTTACATGATCCTCTCTGAGTCTCAGTATCCTCACCAGTGAAATGAATAGGATGGATTAAGGTCCATTCCAGTTCTAAATCCTATGGTTTAATACTATGAAAGATAACCTGTGTATAAGAAGGCACATCAAAGATTTAATAATATTTAACATTAACATGGCACTTAAAGATTTGCAGAGTACACTTATACGTATGGGGAGAGGGGTCAAATCTCATTTGAGCTTCAAAACAGTACTGTGATATAGGTGCCATTATTTTCCCAAATTTTTTGAGATGAGGAAACCGAGGCTGTGAGAAGGAAGGAAACTAGCATTTAAATGCCTACCATGTGCCAGGCACTGTGCTGATCTCATCGGATCTTCACAGCAACCCTGGGAGGTAGGTGCTATTATTTCCCCCATTTTATAGATGTGGAAACTGAGTCTGAGAGAGGTCAAGAATCTTGTCCAAGGTCACACATCTCATAAGTGTCTGATGTCAGATTTGAACTTGGGTCTTTGTGTCTCCAAGTTCAACAACCTAGCCAATATATCATGATGTAGAGGAATAATGTGGCTCAGTGGAAAGAGTATCAGTCTGGAAGCAAACGACTAGAGTTTGAAGCCCAGTCCTGACACTTATTACCTGGGACAAGTCACATAACTTTTCTAGACCCTCGGTTTCCCCATCTGTAAAATGAGAGAGTTGCGCTAGGAGGCCCCTCCAATCCCATATGGTACTTGCTCCATGAACCTTTAAGGATATGATTGTAGCAAAAGAGAAGGATTTTTAAAAAATAAGGATAGATGAGGTGTTGCAGTGAAACTCATTAAGTATCTGTGATATTTAAGAATCCTCCAGGGGAATTTTTGGAAGTCTGGGGACAGGAATTACATGAAGGACAAAAAGACAAGGAAAGCTTACAAAGTGTACCAGGGGAGAGACTGGTGGGGACAGGACTCATACTCATCAGATCTCAGATTGATTGTGTTACACACACACACACATATGGGTGTATATCTGTCTGCATATAGATATATACATATGTATGTGTGAACACATATTTTATATGTGTGCATAGAAACATACATTGTATATGTATATATACTATGTTATACTACATACTCTTGTGTTGTGTACATCTACATTTCACATGTGTTGTACTGTATGTGATGTATGTGCATGTCTACATACATGTATGTTTGTGCATGTGTGTTTCTTATATTGTACACGTTTGTATGCGTGTATGTACGTGTGAGTTTATACATGTGGAGTGGATGAGGGTGCAAATGAGAGTGATTAAACTGCTTCCTTTGATTTCACCTTTACCGTGGAATGGAATGCCACACTTCTGATCATATCGTCCATAGAACACCTTGTGGGCCCCCTCTTGTGGCGGTCCTGGGGACATCAGGTTTGTCAGACTTAGAAACTTCCCAGTCCATAGCACAGACAATGAAGACACTGCCCTCTTCTGGCTAACGGGAAAATATAACCTTTAAAAGTACACATTTGTACAGTTTTGGGGAGTGGGCCATGGGGCATCAGAACTTCAGAACTAGACAGGGTTCTAAAGATCATTCTGTCCAACAGAGGAGGAAACTGAGGCGAAGGGTGGCGTAGTGACTCTCCAAGTTGCACTATGTAGTCAGTAAGGAACAGGGCCTGGGCTCTTGGAGAACAGCAATCCAGGTCTCTTTCTCCAGTTGCTATAGCATCCGCCCAGTGTCCCATCCCACCATGGCTGCCTTAAGCAAATATGATGCTGGGGACCCATTTCTTGAAGTTCTGGTACCTGGGAGTATGCCAATGCAGTTGGGGTCAGATGGCAGTGGAGGTGAGAACGGATCATATTCTTCCAGCTTGCCCATAGGCTACCTAAGAGGTACTACCTGGGTTCCTGGGGCTGAAGCTAGTGGGGAGCAGCATGTGTTGCATCTCGGGGCACTCTCAAGTCCTAGAGGGCCCTCAAGGCTGCCTTTTCCTTGAGCAGATTACAATCAGGGATTGCTTCTCAGCCTCTGACGTGCGGCTGAAGACCTACATTATACCCTCCTCCCTGAAGGGTAGCAGAAAGTGGTCTGAGGTGCTACTTCCTCCATGAACCCATTCCTTGGATCCGTCTTGGAGAGATTGATCAATGGACATGTTTATCCCCTGACTGAAGGAAACTCCCCAAAGTCAGTGATTGCTTTGTATCTTCAAGGTCTGGCAAATAGTAGACACAGAGTAGATGCTTGCTGATTGATCAACAGAACAGGAAAACACACTCCAGACAACTACTCATGCAGAATGCCTAGGACCCATGATTTCGCCTATGAAGGAAGCTTCCTTTGCACTCACTCCATATATCCAATCTGTTGCCAAGTATGGTGCTTTCTACTTTCACATTTGTCACATACATCCCCTTATCTTCACTCATATAGCTACCACTCCATCATAGGCTCTCATCACCTCTGTGTTGTTGCTGAGTCATTTTCCAGTCATGTCCAATTCTTGGTGACCCCATTTGGGCTTTTCTTGGCAAAGATATTACAGTGATTTTACATGTCTTTCTGTAGCTCATTTTACAGATGTGGAAACTAAGGCAAACAGAGTTAAGTGACTTGCCCAGGGTCACACTGCTAGTAGGTGTCTGAGGTCAGATTTGAACAAAGGAAGGTGAGCTTCCTGACTCCAGACACAGTTCTCTATCCACTGAGCCCCCAGCTGCCAACACCTCATCATGTTGCAACTAGACTATTGCAACAGACTTATAGTTTTTCTTTCTGCCTCAGGTCTCTCCCCACTCCAGTCCAGCGTCTACTCAGCCGTCAAAGTGAAATTACCACAATGCACATCTTAATTTGTCAACATTTTTTCTCAAAAACTCCCTTGGATACCTATTACCTTCAGGATCAAATACAAATTTTCAGTTGTATCCAACTCTTCGTGACCCCATTTGGGGTTTTCTTGGCAAAAAGGGGTTTTACACTTCCTTCTCCAGAAGGAAACTGAGGCAAACACAGTGAAGTGACTTGCTCAGGGTCACACAACTAGTAGGTGTCTGAAGCCCTATTTGAACTCATGAAGATGAGTCTTCCTGACTCCAAGTCCACTGAACCACCTAGCTGCCCCCCAAATAGAATGCTCTTTATATATTTTAAGACTCTTCACTATCTGCTCCTCCCACCCTTCCCACCTTACCAGACTTTTATACTAACTTTTCTCTACATACTCTGCAGTCCAGAGACACTGACCTTACTGTTCCTAGTCCACAACAATCTGTCCTAATCCCTGTCTGCCTCCCAAAGTTGGAATGCCAATCCTTCCTCTGCTCCCTGGCTTCCTTCAAGACCAGACTGAAGTCTCAAAGTATTGAATGTACCCCAAAACAAGTCAGTTGATTGTTTGAAAGTTCTAGGAAATGTCCACTCCACATTTGAAATATTGTTATGGGGAAGATGGTTTAGTTGTACCATATTTGGCTTTAGAGAACTATAAACAGTGGGTGAAAGTCATGACCTAAGATGGCAGCAGCAGAAGGCTACGACTGGATTGAGACTAAGAAGAAATGCATGGATAAGACAGCAGCTGACTAGAGGAGAGGAAAACAACAGTCAAAAAAGACTCCCAAGATTTCTAAGTTGAAGTTTGGAAAGATGGTGATAACCATGAACAGAAATAGAGAAGTTCAAAAAATGGTCAGGTTTTGTGGGAAAGATAATGCTTTCCATTTTGGACACACTTACTGTAATATAAACAGAATATTTCTTCTTTTTATGGATAGAGAATAGACCAGTGATTACACTGATACAAGAAGTTTCTAGGAGAGGAAACTTTATATCAATGGAAGTCCACACACTGAGAGGTTAACTTATACAGCCAGTATGTATCAGAAATGGTCTTCTTGACTTAGAGGTTCCCCTCTCTCTAACAACAATGAATAGATAGTATTCACATAGTATTTTAAGGTTTGCAAGGAACTTCACAAATATTATCTCCTTTGACCCTCATGGCAACCCTGGAAGGTGGGTGTTATTATGGTCTCCATTTTACCGTTGAAGTAACTGAGGCAGAGAGAGGTTTAAGCTGGTAAGTGTCTGAGGCAGGATCTAGGCTGCCAGACCACCATACTTATTAATAAAGAGATTGCAGCCCACTACAACCTTTTTGCTACATCCATGGAATTTGTTTTGCTTGATTATACATTTTGTTAACAAGGGTTTTATTTTACTTTCTCCCTGCAGTAGGAGCAGTGAGGTTGGAAGGAATAGAAGAGGGATTTTTGTTCAACAGAAAAAATTTATTTTTGTACTTAACGAAATTTACTTTTCTGACCCTGAATAGAGTTCATAGGGGTTTTACAGGACAGAAGAAGGAATCAGACTGTCCTGTCCGCTTTTCCAGTCACTTAGCAGGGAATGCTCTTTAAATTAGGGAATTTGTTGTGAGCCACAGTACAGCACAGGCACAAAATATATGCAACCTAATAATATTTATTGAAGGAGCTTCTTTTGGTATCCAGTGGATGTCTCAGGGGAAGTGGAGGGAGAAGGGAAGTGCTGTGATATTCTAGTCTGAATCTCAAAGGGAATCTCCAATAACCATCAGGACTCATAATGCCCAGAATGGCTTGTGGTGATGGCAGTGTCAAAGATGCCACCCTGTTCTTCCTTTTCATCCCCCACAATCACACAATGCTCCCTCAATTTACTCTTCCCAGTGATTCTAAAGCAGTAATTGGCTAAATGAGGTGGTAAGGGCAAGATTAGAACAGCCATTTGTCCTACCTTTGCTCAAGGTCTCCTAATTTGAACATGTGGAAATTTGTTGTCTACACTTCCAGGAACTAGGGTGCTACAAAAGACTCTTCTACTCAAGCTAGAATGGGCATTACTTAGAGAAGTCTGAATTTTTGGAAAAAAAAAGAAAAGATGTTTCTAAGGGCAGGATGGAGGCAGATGGAGGTAGTCTAGATCTGTGATTTTATCATTGTTAGGAAGGAAGAAATGACTTCCACCAAGGCAGATCAGCAGCCTTTCTGCAACTTAAAGTCTTAGAGAGGTGCCTGGAGGCTCTGAAAGTTCAAGTTTAGGGATATAAGACAAAAATATCAGAGACCAAAAAATTGAAGACATACAAGAAAAAAGACAATCTGTAATGATTCAAGTAGTCTGATTTATATCAAATTATGGGACCATTGACAAATGAATGACCTTAAAGTCTGCTCTTCATCAAGAAGATAATAGATCCTTTAATCAAGTAGTTTATAGCTTTCCCTTGGGATTTTGCACATGACTGATGGGTTTTTAAGACAACACAGTCAATTCACAGGCAGCCACAAAGGAAGCCTAGCACTTCCAGTTACCAAAAATATATATATCTTAAATGACAAACCCTCTTATACAAAAGTGAAGAAAGAGATCATGACAGCTAGAACCAGAAATGGAATAAATTCTGGCAGTCATATTGTAGCTAGTTTTAACATAGAACCCAAGTCTAAAACTCCAGATTTATTCCAGATATATTCTGCAACATTCTATCCTGTTGAGATCTTCTCTGAATCCTGAGCATTCCAGATTATATAGCCTGTTGTGATCTTCTTTTTGAATCCTGAACGTGTCATCTACAAAATTAACAATCTGTCAGTTTAAGTTAATTATAAAATTGATGAGTAGACTATTATTTGCTTTATCTAAGTCAGTGGATGAAAATTCCTGGAAAAGCAGAGCTAAGCAGAGTACTAGAACCCTCCTTCAAAGACATTAGTTCATTAAAATGGCACTTTTGGGGCTGATCATTCAGCTGTTTTTCAAAGCCACATAATTGTATTCTGCTTCTATTTCTCTCCTTCCCACCATGAAAGTCTGTCAAATGCTTTACTTAAATCTAGATAAATCATAGCATTCTCATGACCATATCTCCTAAAGCAGTCCTCCAGATCACTGAAGTAATCTAAACCACCATGAGTTTCCTCTCTAGGGATTTCTCATCATGTCATTCTTCCTTACATCACCAACAAGTCTCAAAAGGTGGTTGCTTTTTGAATAGTCTTTTCTGGCAGACAATGAGTTTGCTGCAAGAAGTTTCTGGGCAGAATAATTTGGCCCTCTGCTGCTATTCAATCAAGTTAGGGGCTATATGTGAAGAGGCAAACTAATTTATTTTGCACTTGCACAATCCGGTGGTATAAATGGCATGGCCACTGACTTTCATGATCAGTCCCTCTGTCCATGCCAACCAGGTATTTCCTGGTGATTCTTTTCCTTAGTGGTCTGATCTGGCGGCCAAGAAACTTCACTTGCTGAGGGCTGACAGGACCAAAAATCTCCTGCTCTACTGGAAGTCAAGAAATCCTGTCAAAAAGAGACATAAGGTTAATCTTAGCCATTCCTTTCTGGTCCCAAGTTTGAGCAGCACCATCACTGCTAAGATTTATATAGTACTTACTACATGCCAGGTACTATACTAAGCACTTTACAAATATTATTTCATTTGATCCTTACAACAACCCCAGGAGATAGGTGCTATTATTATCCCTGTTTCACAGATGAGGAAACTGAGGCAAGCAGAGGATAAGAGACTTGCCCAGGGTCACACAGCTAGTAATTGTCTGGGTCAAGGCATCTAACTAGTTCTGAATCTTCCCAAATGTGTCTAATTCCCATGTCTTCATCTTTCCCACCATGAAAGCATGAAAGGCTTTGTCAGATCCTTTGCAGAGATCCATGTCTACTCTTATATATGGCAGTCCCCTAAGTTACCTTGCTAGTAATCCTACCATCAAAAGAAATGAGGTTAGCCTGGCAGAATCTAGTCTTGATGAAGTCATTATTTCAATCTTTGCTTCCCTTTTTGAATGTTCACAAACCACCCTTTTAATAAGATGGTTTTTAGGAACTCATTAAGAAATCAAAGCTACCTCTTTGGCCTACATCTTGAAGGCTCTCCCTCTTTTCCTCCAAAAATCTGAATCCCGACAGTTCATGCAGGATGTGAAAAAGCTCATAAGAGAAGGTCAGGTTCAGAGCTTCAGGAGTTCATATTTGAAAGAAATCCCATTGGAGCAATTGAGGAAGGCTCTGTGGGCAAAATTCAAAGGACTATCTGGATGGAGTGGGGCGGGGTAGATTTCAGATGTAAGAGAAAGTGTTGTTTGTATCCTAGGAACATTCAGTGATTCAGGTATACAGTGTATGAAGAGAAAAATTGGAAAGGTGGGAAATGAAGGGGCAGATTCCAGATGTAAAAGGCCTTGAAGTTGAGGAAAAGAAATATATCCAGTAGAAAAATTATAGTTTTTTGAGATGACAGTGACCTGGTGAAATGAATCCGGAAGCAGGGATTAGACAGGGGAAAGACTGGAAGGGAGGACATTTTGGAGATCATTTTAATTCATGTAAGATGCAATAAGTGATTAAGAACTGACATGAGGTAGTCTCCATTTGAGTAGAAAGGAGGGGACAGACAAAACAGATATTGTAAATAACTCATATCTTAATAGATCATTAAGGTTTTCTAAGTGTTTTTCTTAAAACAATCCTTTGAGCTAGATAGATGTATCTGTGTATGTGTATGGATGTATGCCTGTCAATAAGTATCTGTGTGATTGAGGATAATTCTGTATCTGAGAATGTCAGCACATGTATGGATGTTTTCTTAGTCTAGGCTTGTGTGACATTCTCACAGCCTGTCACTCCCAGGCACAGTCCTGAGGACAGCAGTCAAAGACAAAGTCGTGGTGTTCTAGGATCAGTTCTGGAGTGGAGGGGTCGGGGGAGAAGGGTAAACTAGGGGTGGTCCAAAGCTAAGAGTGAGGTATGGGGAAGGACTGGTTTGGGATTGGGGACAGGGGCCAAGTTCTTGGCTGGGGTCAGTATGTAGAAGGTTCCTGAACAAAGTAAAGTAGGGGTGGTGATGGTGCAGTGAAGGATTTGCCGCAGAGATTATGTAAGAATAGGGAAACAGGTTGGGAGGGGTGAGGAGAACTCTGCAGGGAGGTGGTGAAGCAGATTTTGCAGAGGTTTTGAAGAAGGTGGGGAGACTGCGGACAAGGATGGGGGGAAAGAGGGGGAGAGAATGACTGCAGTCTGCATCCGAGGGAGGGAGAAGGAGGTCTGGGGCGGAGCCCAGAAAGGACTGCAGAGGCCGGGGCCCAGCCTGGGGTGACAGTCTGATGTCTGGGTCTCCCAAGGACTAAAAACTTAGGTTTGGGGAAGGGGTGAAGATGGGGGTGGGTGGGTGGGTAGGAGGAGAGGAGTCCTGGCAATATTCTGAGACAAGGACCTGGACTTGGGGTAGGATTCTAGGCCAGGAGCCAAAATTCTGCAGTGGAGGTGGGGTTGGAGGGAAGGAGGGGGCTCTGCAGTAAGAGAGCGAGGGGCGGAGCTGGAGGGGGTCTGGAGAGGAGGCGGAGCCTAAGAGGATCTAAAAGACTGGGGTGCAGCTCTCTCGCCTCACTTGCGCCGCAGCCGCCGCTGCGGCTGCAGCTGCGGACTTGGACCTCGATGGACCCCGATGGACCTGCACAGACTTGGAAGGACCCAGATGGACCCGGATGGACCTGGACGTGAGTGATGTGTGGGAAAGCCGAAAGTCTGGGAAGGGTCTCCTATGAACCCTATCCGTTGCTGTTAACGGATGTTTAAGGGGCTCCTCCAGGCAAATAAGTCCTGGGCTCCTCTACCTGCCGGGTTGGGCTGGGGGCTTCTGCAGAAACTCCTTGGCTTTCCACCCAGCTTTGTCTTCCCTATTCCGTGTCCTTCCCTGACTTCCCATTCCCCCAGGATTTCACTTTCCACTACCAAGTTCTTCCCCCCACCCCTCTCTCCAGCATCTCCCCTTCCTCTGAAGCCCTCCAACCTTTTCCCCTCAATCTCTGCACCTCTACCGGGCTCGTCCCACTCTCCCAAATATTCCCCGCCTCCCAGTCTATGCTCGGCACTCCGCTTTGCCCTCACTCTGTGCTCTATAATAATTACTATTATGATAGTTTTTAATACAGTTGCTGACAATTGATAAGAATGCTTTGAGGTTTGCAAAATGCTTTTCGTGTATTTTCCCACTTGGACCTTACAGCAACCTTGGGAGGGAGGTGATATAATTATTCCCATTTCACAAATGAGGAAATATGCCTCCTGTCTTCCCGAGGCTCCTTTAGAGCCCCTTTTTGATTGGGGGCGGCGGGGCTGCGGCAGAGGATGGGGCGGGGTGGGGGCGGCATTTGGGCACTGCAGAATACTGAATCAGAGGGACCGCAGTGTTGACGCAGTGGTGGCGCAGGTAATGGGGACAAAAAGAGAGACTGGATTAACAGTTAATGAGCCCTAGGAAGGTACCAACATCCCCTCTCCATACTGATGATCTTTCTTTCATTAGTTTCTCGTCGCGTTCTTATTTTCTTAAAAGATGCCCAGGATCCTTTGATGCCAAAAAAAAGGTTAGAGTTGGTGAATAGTTAAGGAAGGATGTTTTCATTTGGGCATAGATAGAAACAACTGAGGGGGGGGTCACAAAATAATGTGCATAAAATAATTATTATGTAAAAATGTAACTAAAGTATTAATGCGTCGTATTTCTATAGCACTTTAAAGTTTACAAAGCTCGTTTCTCCAAATACTCCTCTGACGCAGTTAGTGCCAGTATTTTTCTCATTTTACGGATGGGGAAACTAAGGCTCACAAAGGTTCCGTGACGTGCGGATGATGGATGGTGGAAAAACTCGTCAGCATCGCAGGGCTCACAAGTTACTGCAGAAGGGAGGCGGGGCGGAGGCGGGTCCTGGTACTGCAGAATGCTAAATCATAGGGACCGCAGTGTTGACGCAATGTTGGTGCAGTGTTCACGCAACGGTGGCGCGGTGGTGGTGCGGGTGATGGGAACAAAAAGAGAGACACGATTCACAGTGAACAGTCCTAGGAAGGTACCAGCACCCCTGCTCCGGGGCTAAACTGATGATCTTCCTTTCTTTGTCAAGTTTCCTGTCACTTTCTTACTTTTCCCCAAAGATGCCTGGGATCCTTTGACGTCATAAATGGGGTTGGGGTGTGTGACTTGCTGATGGGCAGCCTCATAGAGCTCAGTGGTTAGCGCAGAGGGTGTGGCAGAGTGGGGGCGGGATTCTGGTACTGCAAAATGCTGAATCATCGGGACCGCAGTGATGGGGACAAACAGACCGACAGGCTGGATGAACAGTTCATGATTCCCAAGAAGGTACCGACATCTCCGCCCATCCTCTTAAGCCTTACTAGACCTACTGCACTATGAGAATGGACGGGGGCCGGGGCTCGGTGTTGAGACAACACAATTCTTACGGGTATGAGTGTCCAGGAAGAAAGGTGGTTTTTTTCTTTTTTCTTTCTGTGAGCTACATACCAGGATGTCTGACCTAAAAACTTTTTTTCTACATGAGCAGAGACTAAATAAGCTGCGTCACAGTCCTCTCAGTCTACTGTTCAGATATCCTAGCGGCATCTCCTGAAACCTCCCTCTTCTGCGCAATGTTATGCAGGGCTCAGGTGGGAGGGGGACTGCGGCAGAGAGAGGTGAAAGGAGGGGCCCTCTGGGCGCTCCCAGTCTAGGTTGCGGAGAACACTAGACAGCTAGGATGCTGAACATTGGGTGGGTGAGGCGTGGCCCAGACTCTCTTAATGAAGAGAAGACTGGAACTTAACACCTTTTGAAGGAAATGCAGATGTTTAACCTTCAGAAGGAAAGACTTGACAAGGAAGGGAGGGCATGCATTTCTTCAAGTATTTGAAAGCTGTCTTGTACCGCGTGGAAGACCAGCGGTAAGACATTGTGAAGACAGATTTTGGCTAAAGATAAGATCGGTCCCCTTCACAGAAAGCCTTTAGGTGAAGGCTATATGGGCATTTATTATTATATCATTTTATTATTAATTATTACAATTATATACTATTATTACACCATATTATTATTGTAGAGACAATTCCCTGGGCTAGTTGGCCAGCTCCTAGATTTGATGAGTCTATCAGGGATATAGGAATTCATTAAAGAACAGTCTGGACTAGAATGGTCCTTCCTGAAGGAGGAAGGATTTGAGTTAACCCTTGAAGATAACCATCAGAAGGACTTCCATATAGTCAATGTTCAATAAATGTTTAGTTTCATTTATGAAGAGGTAGCACATGATGTCATGTTTAGAGTGCTTCCTTGCAAACAGGAAGAACTGGGTTTCAATTTTATCCCAGACTGTGACTGAGCAAGTCCTTTAATATCATTGAGTCTCAGTTTTCCTATTTATAAAATGAGGATAAAACATTATCTACCTCACAGAGCTATATATTTAAAGTGCTTTGCAGAATCTAAGGTGATATATAAGTAATAATCTTATTTTACAGATGAAGAGATAGAAGCTAGAGAAAAGTATACGATTTGCCCAAGTTCACTAAGCTAGTGAAAAATTAAGCTAGGATTTGAACAGATGTTTTGTGGCTCCAAATACAATGTCCTTTCCAAATGAACCAACTGAATTGAACTGAAGGATGGGTGGACAGAGAAGAGAGAGTGATGGAAGCGAGACAGGGAATGCTTTGAGCAGAGCTAGTCAGGAACAAGGATGTGAGACTTCAAACCTTGCCTTAACCCCTTCCTCTCTGTGCTTCTTTTTATCTTCTCCTTTCCTCTTAACCTTGTCTCCAGGCTGAAGAATCCTGCCTGCAGCTTCCTGCTTCAACTTAGCAATCCTTCCCCAGCTTTCAACCATGAAGTTCTTTCCAGCCCTGCTTCTCATGACGATCATGGCCCAGCCACTCGGTAAGGAAGACAAGCTGTTTGACCTACAGGGGTTGGGGTGGGATGGGGGAGGTGCCCAGAAGGGCTGGAATTCTAATGCTTCTCCTCACCTCATTCCAGCAATCCGATTCTAGGAAGGAATGAATATCTGGGACCATAACAGAAGCGAAGGGTCTATAGGATACCAGAGGTGGGGAGGAAGGGGTAGGTTGTGTGAGATCTGTGATGCTAATCACTTGAGATATTAGAAAAAGACAGAGAGGTAAATGTGCCCTGGTGGGAACAACAGCTATGGCTTGAATCCTTGAGTCCAGCCCTTTGGGAATGTACCTGCCCAGAAGGCATCTCCCCTCCATTTCCAATATTTCCAGTATTTCTAGTCAGAGTCAGAGAGTATGGATTGGGGGGAAGGCAATGGTGACCTTTTAATGACTGTTCTGTGTCTCCTCTATACATAGCTCATGCCCTGGAATGCTACGTCTGTGAATACAAAGGGTACAACTGCTTCAAGCCCATGAGGTGTCCCGATTATGTCAACTACTGTATGACCACCCGGACCTGTAAGTAGTCCCTTAAATCCCTTTCAACATTAGGGTTAGAATTTCAGAACACTGCAACAGCAGAGACCAAGCCACAGTTAAAAGAGACCTTAGTGATCATCTCATTAAATCTCCTGATTCAGAGAGAGAGACAGAGACAGAGACAGAGAGAGACAGAGAGACAGAGAGAGAGAAATTATCGTAACTTGAGATATAGTGGCAAAGCCAGGACTTAGGAGACAAGGCTGGGCTTCAAGCACTCCATCTGATTTCTTCCTACTATTCCATCTGAGGATGTGACTCTTACCCTTTATTGCCTCATTAAGCTCTTGAAGTCCGTACTTTTCTGAGTTGAACAAGGAGAAAGAGGGTTTGCCAGACTGTTTCTGCCCTGCAACTTTTTAATATGTGGGGGCCCTGTCCTAAGTGAGCTCAGTCACAGTCTGGAGGAGACAACAGAATAGTAAATGCAGGCCCTATCCTCATGGAACCAGTCTTAGAGAGGACTGGGTTTCCTACCTTGGGGCTGCAACTGGGAAGTGCTCCGACCAAAGAGTGCCTACTCCTAGATCACAAACGTGTTTCTTTTTCCTCTTCCCTCCCCATCCTGTGCTGTTCAGATATCACTCCAACCAGGGTAACAGTGAGCAAGTCCTGCGTCCCCACCTGCTTTGAGACCCTGTACGATGGCTACACCAAGAATGCTGCCACCACGTCCTGCTGCCAGTATGACTACTGCAATGGGGCTAGCCTTGGGGCCCAGGCCTCCTCAGCTCTGGCCCTCACCACAATCCTCAGCACGCTCTGGGGGCTGCTCCCCCCCAGCCTCTGACCCAGGCTAACTGGACCCCTTCCCTTTTCCAAAAAGCCCCAGATCAACTTGGCTCTGTGAGAGATGAGGAGAACAAGGCGACTTCATAACTGTTCCTGGCCCCTGCCCCCACACATCGAGCCCCTTCCATGGCCTCTGACCAGGACCACTTCATCTGCCACTAGCCCTCAGCACTTGTGGGATGTCAGACCCTCCCCAGGTGCTTCCTCTTCAAGTCTAGATCCTCCCATTGCTGTAATAGGCCTGGGAATCCTTCCCATACCACCAGGGGATGAGAGTGGGCCTTCTTTCTAGTGAATCCATAGGCTTCTTCTCTGCCTGTCACTGAAGTCAGAGAAATTTGTTTGGAGCCCAAGGTTGGGGGGGCAGAAAGGGAAGAGGTTCTAGGATTCTTGGATTTCCCCATACCCTTGTTCCCGGACTAGTTTTATTTTTATGCTGGTCATCTCGAAACTCTTCATACTAATGCTCCTCGACCCCATCCACTTTTCAAAACGTCTGACTTTGAACTTGATTGACTAATGTGGGACCTGACACCTGAAATGTTGACGGATCTGCCATCCACACCGGACTCCTTCTGCAGGGATGAGTGTTGGGGGAAGACCAATTTAGGGTGGGGTATGGAGGGAGGGGAGGCACATACACAGGGGTTGGACAAGTATGGTTTTTTGTTACCTGTTGAGTTCTGATGGGGGGTTGGGGTGGGGGTGGAAGCAATAGAATACTGCCGCTGGGGAGGGAGTGGGAGATACAAAGAACCTGGTCAAAGGGGGGAAGTAACCCCATCCCCAGGAAGCCCGTGGTCTGAGATAGATTGTCATAGTTACCCCTTATTTCAGTTGGCTCTTCCAGAGGAATGGGAACAGATTGGGTCCACAGGAAGGTAAGGCCTACCCAAAGACTGACACATACCATGGAAGGTTGAGCTAGAGGGTAACTTCTCCTGAGCTGTCCTGGGAAGGTCCTCACAGACAGAATTGCTGAACATAAGAGCTGGAAGATCCCTTAGAGACCATCTATAGTCCAATCCTCTCATTTTACAGATAAGGAAACTGAGGTACAGGGAAGTGAGGTGACTTGTCAGTAGTCACAAAGTGAGGTTGTCTATAACATTGGGTCCCCATGGGTTCCCACACAACTCTGGAGCCTCTTATTACATCTCTGGTCCCCTGTGCTCTTCTGAGTCACTTATCCCAAAACCTCAAGCTTGAGCCCTGGCCATTACATTTCTATGCCACACCAAAGAAAATACACATGATCATTGAAACACACACACATACACATTTCATTACAGCAGAATAGGAAGGTAAATAACAGGGTAGAAATGTTGTCTGTACTCATGCACAAAAAGGTTGCCATATCCTGTGCTTTTAACCCCTCCTCTCCCACCCCTAGCTATTCCACTTTCAGTTCAGACCCCAAGGAACTGCAGTGAACCTTAGGGTTATCTGTCTCTTGGGTTTCTTCCCTTCCAGTCTCAGTGGGGCGAGATAAATAGAATGAATGTCTAAGGGCTGAATGAAAGCTGGTCTCCTACCACAACTTCGGAATCATCCCATAGTGGTCCGGCCAGGCTATGTAGCCGCCTGTGTTCCCCATAGCTCTCACAGCCCCACTGTTTGCTTTTCCCATAGGCTCATTTCTGTAGCTCCTGAACTGCTAAGCTTCAGTACCTTCTGATCTCTCTCATCATATAGTAGCTACCTCCCTTTTCCAAGTCTGTGCCCCTACTCCCTAATCTCCGATCCCTAACATCTGTTCTGCCCTTCCGAGTCTGCACTGCCAGCTCCCTCCATGTGGCTGCTCTCCCCTTCCTAGTTTAAGCCCACCTGACACAGTTCCGCTTCATCCAGATTTTGTAACCAACTGCCCATCTACAACGGTTGGAGAGGGGGTTCTATCTCCCCGAGTCTCCATAATTTCTGTCCTCCTGATCGCCAGGGAGTCCAACAAGCTCCCCTGTGGGCAGCAGGCGGTTTTAGTGTGTTGCCTTAGCAGAGTCCCAATGCCAACCCACAGCTTCTTCTGGTGCTTCTCGTGTGCCTCTGTGCAGGAACGCTCTTGTTCCCCTGGCCTGCATCTGCCTGTTTCTGTAGCTGTGATCTTCACAGTCCTGTGGCCAGCCCACCTGACAGCTCTCCGGCTTGCCATGCTGCTGCCCCTCTCCCACATAGCTGCTCCAACCTGGAAGCCCCTGTTCACCGCTCTCTGCCGCATTTGCCTCTGTAATGGGCTGGCCTAACTCCTGTGGGTGCATGCCCACTTCTGCTGCTGTGGCACCCATCAAACATCAGTCTGGTGGACCACAGCTTTCTGATAAACCTGTGCTGAATTCCTTCCTTAAGTGCACCCAGTAAGCATGTGTCGATGTTGGCAAATCGATGGGAGTGGAGGAATGCAGCCCAGAAGTGAAGGGGTGGGAGGGTGGGCCTCTTCAGAGGCCTTCCTTCTGGGCTGTTGCCAGAGTGGCTTGCCTTGACCTGTGGTCCTGACTCTTTTAGTATCTCTGAGAGAAGTGTTACTGACCACCTTCCATACTCTCTCTCTGATGCTTGAGGGGACAGGACCCAGGAAAGGCTTTGAGGGCTGAGGTTAGGATCTTTGGGGTCTACACAAGGCCTCAAATGTATCTCTGTTGCTTGGTACTGGTGCGCTGGAATTCGGCTTCTGATCCAAGTCTGGATTCCTCTTGAGTGAATCCAGCACAGATGTGTTTGTTTGGTCCACAGTCAAAGTAAGAAGACAGCTGCTTCACCGGATTTTTGCAGCTGTCTATAGGTGGTTTTCCCACAGCAGGCTGCCTTGACCTCTGCTCTCCTGACTCTTCAGGAGGAGGTAGCCCTGCTTATTAGTTCATGCCCATCTGGACTCACTTCAAGGTCTGCTTGTTCCGTAGCAGCCTCCTTTCTGCCTCAGTTTCCCGTCCCTGAGGCCAAGTGATACCAGTTTGGGTAATTTCTGATGTGTCTGTTTCTCTCTCTCTCTCTCTCTCTCTCTCTCTCTCTCCTCTCTCTCTCTCTCTCTCTCTCTCTCTCTCTCTCCTCTCTCCTTCACTCCCTCTCCTTCCCTCTCTTTCTCCTTTCTCCACTCCTTCCTCTTTTCTCCCACTCTCTAACTTTTCCTCTCTCTTTTTCCTACCTTTATGTCCCCCTTTCCATTCCCTCCCTCTTTCTCTCTCCCTCCCTTCTTTTTCTTTTCCTCTCCTTCTCTCTCTCTCTCTCTCTCTCTCTCTCTCTCTCTCTCTCTCTCTCTCTCTCTGTCTCTCTCTCCTCTCTCTCTCTCTCTCTCTGGCACATCAACTCTTAAGTTATTGAAAGACTGACCTGACAGGTGCAACAATAGGGATGCAACAATAGGGCTTCCTCTTGGGCACTTGGCTCAGTCTGTAGTTGTTTATGTGCTCAGCAGGCAGTGCTCTTCCAATCAGCTTCTGGAGCAACCTTGCCCAATGGAGCACAAAGTTAGAGGCTGCCTTCCCTCCTGTCAGAGGGAATTGAGGGACTGGACATCGAGTTCCTGTGAATTCTCTGCACTTCCAAATTATCCACACTCTGCAAGCACCGCAAACCATAACCTTGGAACTCTGCATTTTGGGGGAGTGTAGTTTAAAACCAACAATAACAACAACTCGCATTTACAACTCTACAGTCTATACAACCCGGTGGAAAGCTGGCTCCCCAATGTAACAGTACTGGCAGGTTGACAACCTGCATTCCGTGGAACTATCGCCACTGGGTTGGGGGCTGCTGAGGATGGGGTTTCGCTCCTCTGGAGTGTTTCTCTATGATCCTCAGCCTACCCTCTCACCATGTTGGCTTTATCCTTGTGCACCATTTCCTGGAGGGGAGGGGGGAGGTAATAACCAGTTCCAAAGTAACCCCAGTAACATATCTTTTTAGTGATATTGGAATTTCCCAGTTTTAGGAAGTTCATGATAACAGTTATCCCTTCTCCCTTCCAATATAACTTAGCCAGGACTCAATAACCCCTCCGAGTGCCCTAGGCAGGCTGTAAAGTCTTTGCAATACAATCACAATCATACAAATAGGTACCCCCCAAAAATAACAAAAAAAAACACAAAAAAAATCACAAAAACCAAAAACAATAGTCCTCGAACTGTCCAGTCCTGTTGTTATGTGTCGGAATTTGAACACCTGAATAGCCCCGGTGACTGACTATTCAGCTCTGTTCTTCAGGTGTGTAATGTATGATGACAATTCAAAACTTAACTCACATCCACAACTCTACAGTCTACACAACCCGGTTCTACAATGTCACTACAACAACACACAATAAACAATAACTCCGGAAAAAAAAAAAGTTGTCGAGTGGTTATTTGGTTCAATTTGTCTCTCATGATAAGAGTTACATTGGAACTCCTTTCTGTTGAGTTTCAACCAAGAAAAAGGGAGGTACCTCCAAGAGAAAGAAGAATGATGGGGAACCTGCAAGTGGAAGTCCTATATACCTTGAAAGATCAGTTCCCAAGATGTGGGTATACTAAAGTAACTTTCATTTGACTCAGTACTCAGAAAAGTCTTACTCAAACCAAGTATCTTACTCAAACTTCATTCCAACTCCCAACATCACTGAGGAGTCAGGTCCCTGGAGACTTCACAGCTGCATCTCCCTCACTCAGAGTTCTAGGGGTACCTCCGAGAGATTTTAATGATTCTAATTCCAGCAGCCAGAGCCCCCATTCCAGTGTGATCTCCCCACATCATTTATAATAAGTGTTTTCCTTTTATCATTAACACCTTCTGGTGGCTGGCATTTCAGTTTTATTTAACAAATTAACATCATTTAGTTTTTTCCAATGGGATGTTTACCGAGGAAATACAGCAAGAAGAAAAACATGAATATTCCCCCTCCCATCAACACTGGGGTCCAATCTTCCCTATAGGACTTCAGGCCCTGAGAGTAAAGGTGGTCTCAACCTTAAAGCACTCACTAAAAGCTAATTCTTGAATGCAGTGCAGTCAGTGGATGAGTGACTGTCACTCTGTCTTGGCTGCATTCAGTTCAGTGCAACACAGCGTCTTGTAGAACGTGGGACCTTACTCTTTAGTGGGCTCAATTGTCTGCAAAATCTGGTATGGATTCCAGTTCTGCGCCTCTGATGGCTGTATCTCCCAACATTTTTAAGCTCCCAAGGTTGCAGCCTAGTTCCATACTCCTTCACCAACAAGCAGGAAAGTGCTTGTTGAAAGAAGCAAAGAGCAGGGGACATCTATCTGTCTAGGCACGGACGTTAAAGGCCTCAGGTCTCTTTATCTACCTAGTTTATCCAAGTTCCTTTGATCCTGGCCAGAGAAGAAAAGAGAGTTGCCTCCCTCAGAGTCCTTATGTGCACATCTGCTCTGGCTGGAATATCTGCATATGCTCGGAAGACAGGAATGGAGGGAAGGGCTTTCCATTACAGTCATCATGCACTTTCAAAAGCAGGATCACCAAACCTCCCCACCAAGCCTTCCTTTTGGCAATCTAAACAAAGAATTTATAACCCCCACCCAAACCTGAGCAGAAACAAGTTTCACCCTAGATTAGAGGTCTGATCTAGTTGGGCAAAGTAATAATACCCAGAATGAGAATATTAATCTTTTGTTCCATCAGCCCTGTCCTTGAGAGACTGGACAAGGAAATGGGATGGGGTTGGGGAGGAACTTAGATCTTCCCAATTTTAATAATTGGCTGTTCATATGAGAGAGAAATAATCATTTCTCTCAATTTGAGCTCAGGCCTTCTTGACTCCAGGCCCTGTGCTCCGTCTACTGAGTCACCTAGCTGTATCTTAATTGTACATCCTTCTTGCCAGGTCTTCTGATTCCCAAGCAAGTCCTCTTTCCATTGCCTCCCTCAGTTTCCCATGGTTTTCTTTTGAATACTCTGTGAGATAATCCAACCTATTATGTGTAAGACACTGTGGTAGGCCCTAAGAATTCAAAGACAAAAATGGAAACAGCTCCTGTCTCCAAGGAACTTCCACATCTTCTTTTGGGGGAGCAGGAGGGGAAATCCAACACATTCCCAGATAAGGGAAATACAAGGTAGATGCTACGGGATTCCAGAGATGGAGAGAACGCTAATAACAGAGGGATCAGGAGGTAAAGGATAAACTAAACCTCAAAGAGAGGTAAGGACTGAGGAAGAACTGCATACCAAGAATGCAGGGATGTCCAAGGCAAAGGTAGGACATCGTCTATTGAGTACTGGAAAGAATAAATAGGCCCATCTGGCTGGAAAAATGTGTATGAGGGAGTCATGTGAAATGTGTCTTGAAAAACAGACTGAAACCAGATTGTGAAGAGTTTTAAATAACAGAGAATTTTGTGTTTTTCCCTAAGGAGCTAACGAAGATGTTTGAGCAAGAGAGTAATATATTGTAAGCCCTGCTTTAGGAATATCAACTTGACAGATGTGAAAAGGAAGGATTGGAGAGAGAAGAGATGGGAAACCAAGAGATCAATTAAAAGGCCATTGAAATAGTCCAAGCAAGATGTGATGAGTGCCTGAATTAGGGCTCTTGGTCCTCTGAGTGAAGGTGACAGTGTGGATATAAAAAAATGTGGAGTTAGAATTTACAAGGTCTAGAAATTGATTATATATGGCGAATGAGGAAGAGTAAATAGCCGAGGATAACTTCTACGTTGTAATCTATATAATTAAAAGAAGGGTAGTACCCTCAACTAAAATTGAGAAATTAGGAAGAGTGGTGGTCTTAGAGGGAAAGAGAAAGCAGTCCATTTTGGATGTATTAAGTTAGAAATGCCTGTGAGACCCACAGGTGGAGATAACCAGGAGGTGTTTGGTGATGCAGGGCAGGAGAAAGATAAGGGACAGATATGTACTGAGAAGTCACCCACATAGATCTACTAACTGAATACATGGAAACTGATGAGGTCACTAAGAGAATATAGAAAGAAAAGAGGATTGGACCCAAGAAAGAGCTGTGGGGGGTACAACCACATAACCCTAAGTCTACATGACTAATTCTTATTTCTCCAAAAATTCTGAGTACATAGATTTAGAAGTCATCTAATCCAACCACATCATTTTACAGATAGGAAAATGGAGGCCCAAACAGCCACAGTGATTTATAGGGCCATATCATCTTCAAAGGTCACCATCTGATTTTACAAATCAGGAAACTGAGGCTTAAAGAGGTGAACACAGCAAATAAGAGGTGAGCAAGGTTTTGAATTCAAGTCCTCAGACTCTAAATCCAGACCTAGAATTCTTTTCACTGTTCTTTTCTCTTTAAGCTCATCTTTTATCTTCCTTCTTAATCAGTTTTCCAAGCAGTAGACTAGCCCAGTTTCCAGAGAGCAATATAATATAACAGTCCATCAGTGAAGGTCACATGAGTACCAAGCTATGGCTTAGTTCATGCACCTGACGACACTGCACTTCTGCTCACCTGAAGCACCATAGCTATCTTCTCTATGTACCCAGAAACATTTACCCCTCTTCCTTTGTGGTAGTTAAAAATTCAGCATAAAGGTTCTCAGTCTTGTCCATATGCCCAGAATGATCACTCTGAGCCCTCCAGCACTCAGACACTGCAGCAGATGGGTCTTCTATTTTTAGCACACACATCACCTCAAATCCAGGCTACCCTTGGCACATGAGCAGTCATTACTGCTTTTCAGTATCTGACAATTTCTGCTCTTATCACATCCCAGTAGCATGGATCAGCCAAGGTTTAGATTTCTCCTCTCCCTTCTGGAGCAGGGCTTCTTAACTTGGGGTCTTTGCATCTGTGAGTAGTTTTCAGAGGATCTGTGAAATTGGATGGGGAAAAAAATTACATTTTCATTTCTGCTAACCTCTGGTTTACTTTGCAATCCTATGTACAGAGAAAGGCTGCCCAAGTCGCAGCTAGCAAATATCTGGGGCCAGATATGAACTCAGATCTTTCTGACTCCAGTGCCAGAACTCTATCCACTGAGTCATCTAGCTACCTCAGTCATCTTCCTCATCCTCCTTACTTACCTCCCACTGGAACCTTGGACCAAACTGCCAGATGCCAAGCTCTAGGAAATTAGCTTTTTGCCTTATTTGCTTGGAATGAGACCTCCATATCACTTCCTCCTGGCTATTTCTAAATCATATTGCCATATTCTTACCCCTCCCCTCCTCCTGATTCCTTCCTTTTAGGTTTCCTTTATGCCTTCCCCCACTACAATTTAAGCTGTTTAAGGACAAGGATGATGATGCTATTTGTACCTCCAGAATTCAGCACAGTGCCTGGCACATGGCAAACACTTATTAAATGTTTTATCATTCACTCATTCATTCAACCATACCAGCTAACACAACATCTAGAAGTAAAGCTTTATTGTCTGCCACATACACACACACACACATATATAATACACATACATGTACATATACATATGAATACATGAAAAGTTAGGTATTTGGTTTGTTCAGCAGGAAGACCAAGTTTTTATTGCTGTATTCATTTGCATGGAAAAGCAAGAAATTGAAGGAGAAGAAACTAGGGTTTGGGGAGGGGGAATGGGAGAAGAAAGAAATGAGAGAGACAAATACAAAAAGTCCTTGGCAGGTTTCTGGAAGGGCAGTTTTAAAATAGATGCTGACCGAGGACAGTTTAGCAGGGAATTACAGGGATTTTCTGAACTTCTCAGACAATCATCATCTGGCAGAAAACTTTCTCAGTGTCAGAAAATAGACCTTAACACAAAACAAAATAAAACACATTCAAGTCTGAAGACACTCATCAGCTCGCTTGTATCTGAAAAGTTAGGTACCTAGGGCAGGAAATCCCCTTCTAGAGAGGAAATGTCCATTTCAGCCAAGACTCAAAGAAACAGACAGGTCACTTTACGAGATAAAGCCACAGAGTGTTGGTGGTATTTTTGCTGTTGTTGATTTCCCCAGTCTAATGACTTGGTGTGTTCATACTTTGGACTTTTCTAAAACAACCGAAGGAAAAATAAAACAAACTAACTTCTGGGCTTTAAACTAAAAACTAAAAGGGGAGGGACCACTCTTCCTCCTATGAGGAAGAGGTAGCACCTTTCCCAAGAACTCCAGCTAAAATCACATGCTGGGAGTCCTAAGAAGAACCTCAACCTCCTACTTCATGAAGTTGTGCTTGGAAAGAACCATTAGCCTATGGTGTTGTAAACATGAGTTTCCCTTCACTCTTACTTACCATGGCTACACATAGTTTCCTATGGACTTGTCTCTTCATTCACGTTGCCTCTTCCCCCGAGAGTGTGTGTATTTGTGGGACAGTGTGTCCCAGGTTTATAGAGAAAATAATTTACTGATGCTTTATTATTTAGGCAATATTAGTTCATTAAAGGTCATCATTCCTTTGAATCGTTTCCCTTGTCTGACTAGTTAACACGGGAGCTGGTGAGTTATGCTTTTGAACGGATGTGTACCTACAAAGTAAATTCAGCTTGGGGTAGCCTTACCTAGGGAACCCACGTTTAAGCTAGTGGGTGCCCAAAGGGACTACCTCAAATAGGTAGCAAATTACTCAAGAAAAAGTAAAATAATGATATTAACATACCATCAACCTTACAACTATTTACATTAAAAGGTTTAATATTCAATGTCTTTATTTTGCTACAATCACTTCTTTTCTATGATTTCTCCTTAAATTTGAAGATTTCAGTATATATTCCTTGATTCTTTACCATGTAACCATTTTTTTTTTATCACTTTGGCTATTAAACATGCCTTTAACAAATAACTCACTTTCTCCAAGTCTAACCTCAATGATAACCCACGGCATGAATTCAATGAGTTCTCAGATCATGGAAGCAAGTTTATCTCCATCTTTCAGATAAATTTCTTAATTGTCCATGACATGTAATATGCTGTGAGATCATGCTGCAGTATTCCATCTCCATGAGGGAATTTCTGTCACTCTGGAATAAACCTACTTTTTGTTATAGTAGCATATTTATCCAAATTTATCATTCCTTCAATAAGGACAAGACTTTCAGCACTATTTGAAGCCAAAAAAGAAAAATTTCCCCAAGACTATCTTGAGTGGATGTTTTTACAACCTATTAAAATCTTATAGTCTCACCTGGATCTTTTTGAGCAAGAACTTTGGTATAACTTTCAATGAAAAAATGAGTTTATCAGTAAAAATGCCTTTCTTTTCCTTCTCTAGTACTACAGTCTTACATTGTCTTAGTCATAGCAATCTTTTCTTTTTCTTCTTCATAGAAATGTTTAGCAGGAGGGTTGCTTGCTTGGGTTTTGTACAAGTCTCCTTATTGTTCCTTTGACTTTAAGAAGCTCATGCCACACTGGGAAGAAGCAATGACAACCCTTCCAGCTCCCAGATCCTGCTGATGGTATATGCTTATTTTCTATAGATAAAATTAGGCTGTTTTACAGCAACAGTTTGCCAGTTCTTTTTATTTATTTATTTTATTTTCAGCCACACTTTCCTTTGCACATTGCTGCAACGATCCTATATCATTGTGGTTTTGAAGAAAACACATAACTTCCCCACACCAGTAGTATCTGCAGTGTCGCTAACGTTCAATGACATGTGTTCTTAAAAACCACAACTTTTGCACATTTCTTTGGAGTAATATCCATTCTTTAAAAACACATTTAGAAACACAACCATAAAAGCAATGAAACACATGTGTTTGGCATTAAATCCAGAACTCACTTGACAGAGAACTAATTAAAGTGGGGAAACAAGTTCAATCTAATTTCATCTGATTAAGGTCAGATATCATGAATCATTCTAGGGCCTTTGGGAACACAGACTTATGCCACTGCTGTCACAAAATGAAATCATATCAAAATCATGTCTTGTACAAAGTGATTCTCATACTACTGGAAATAAGACCTGACCCTAAAATTTCAAGTCTCATGGGGAAATCAGATTAAAACATTGACTGAACTCAACAAAAATGTATTGGATATCAATGGTTTGCAGAACACGTTAGGTCCTGGCAAAGATACTACATTTGATCAACTATGTTCCCCTAGATAGTCAATGCAATAATATATTCTGTTTGTCTGCATATTGGTCACATGTTTTTGTTTTTTTTTTTCCTTTTTTAGTGGGGAGGGGGGTAGAGAGAGAAGAAGAGAGAGGAAATAGATGTGTAAGTTCATTGCAAACATTTAGTTTTTAAAATTTTCAAAAAATGCTACCCAGTTCACAAAGCTCAAAGTTAGCTTCATGGTCCATTCAGACCAGAATTTCATCCAGGGGCTTTTGAAGACTTACTGAAGAACTTCTCAGGAGACTTGAATCAGTTTGTCTAAGACAAAAGACCAGAATTCCTCGAGGTAGTTCTCCTCAGAGTTAGTGAGATACATAAGCAAGTTCCTACGCTATAATATTCCCTACTGCTACAGTAAAAAGAAATCTAGACTGGCCCATCCAAGAAGGTCAGGAGATCCAGATTCTAATACTGATTCTTTGCCTAAGATATCTTTTTTATTCCTCGAAACAACACCATGAGGTAGATTGTCCTCATTTTATAGGTTAGGAAACGAAGTCAGATGACTTACCCAAGGTAATAGGACCGATAAGCATTGGAGCTAGAATTCAAATCTGAGTCTTCTGAATGAGTCGGAGATTCTTTCCTCTACATCAAAGTTGTTTGTAAAATAGAGATACTTGTGCAACCTATTAACTAGGTAGCACAATAGATAAAAGATGGAGTCAGGGAGACTTGAGTTCATATCCAACCTCACACACTTACTAGCTGTGTGACCCTGGGCAAGTCATTTAACCTTTGATTGTGTCAATTTCCTCAACTGTAAAATGGGGATAATAACAATACCTTGCAAGGTTGAGATATTATTTGTAAAGCTCTTAGTACAAGACCTGGCATGTAGTAGGCACTCTATAAAGGCTTAGTCTCCCTTCCCCTATCTCATGGGGCTATTTTTGAGTGAGGATCAAATGAAATATCACTTGTGAGAGTGCTGTGTGACTGCAACACGCCATAACGAGGAAAATGAGTTGTCAGAATTACTCTTCCTCACATTCATTTTTCTGCCAACTTTTGACTTTTGCTAAAGTAGGCTGGCTTAGAGAAGAACACAGGCAGGCCTGGGCTTGAAATGAATCAGGCCAAGATGGTGACAATGGCAATGCCTCAGAGGGCAGGGATAGGAAGGGTGGGTAAAATTCACAGGGAGGTAAATTTCCATTACATAAAAGGAAGAATTACCCAACAAAGACATATGACCATTGAATGGGCCACCTCAAGAAACAAAGAGGATATATATTGGCTCCCCAGACAGAATATTAGCTACTAAGGGGAAAGGATTCCTTCCATTTTGCCTTTGTGTCCCCAGAAGAAGACAGGCAGCATGCTAATAAATATTGTGTAAAAAAAAGATATCAATGCAAATAAGATTTTTTAATGAAAAATATTACAGACTATTTTAGTAGACCAGAAAATTAATGATGAGGAATCTGATTATGGTCATAGCCAGACAAGTGGAGAGGATGGGATGGATGTAAGAGATGCTATAGAGATAAAACTGACTTAATTGGGTAACTGATTTAGAAGGTGCTGGGATCCAGCACTGCATCTTGCACACTGTTGGTGTTGATACAAGATTTGGATAAAATATATTCCTCTAGATGGAAAGTGAGAGAGAAAGAAGAACCTAGGCTGAGATCCAGTGGCAAACCAAGATGACCAGATGGTGGTAATATCATCAACAGGGATAAAATATAGATTAAGGAGGAAATATGAGTTCCATATTTAGGTTAATATGGTGATGGGAATCTAGATGGAGAAGTCCACCTGGCAAGTGGCAAGGAAAAAGATTAGGACTAGATATGAAAGTATGAGAATCACCGACAGAGAGATATTTGGGAAGTGATGAGATCATCAAAAAAGAAAGCACTTCTCCAGAACAGAGAGGACCTGACAGAACCTGGGGGATGGAGGGGAGATGGATAATGATTCAGGAGAGAAAACTGAAGAGTGGTGCCCTCTGAGAACACCTCCCAGTTCTCAGAATCTATAATTCTATGAGTCTGAGTCACTTTCCCGTTTTGAACTGCAGTTCACTCATCTGAAAAATGAGTAAGTTATTCTAAATGTTTTCTAAGGTTACTAATTAGTCATCAAGTTTTGTGGTAAAATGAAGACTAGATTGGGCGTCAGAAACACCTTGACTCCCATTCAAATTCTTCCACTTCACAGACCATGTGATTTTAGATAGGAATAGCCTCATTTTCCTTATCCATCTATTTTCCGGATTTCCCCCCATCTCATTCGTGAAAATAGTAATCTTGGCGTTGCTTCCCTGACCAGATTGTTGGTATACCTTAAAACACTCTAGAACTGGGAGCTTTTATTATTATTATCATGTGTGTGAGTTCATGTCTCTACAGATGTGTGTTCACATATATGTTCATGTGTGTGTGTGTGTGTGTGTGTGTGTGAACTCTTCAACAATCCACTGAACAGACCGGGCAATGGCTGAAAGATTTTCAAATAATTTCCTTGTGTTTTTCAGTTATGATGAGTGGCTATTTAAGAGTCCACATGGTGGAAAAACTGGCATATCAGGTTCATTTATTAATTTCTCCTACCAGAACATACTTGAAGGGCCTGGCACAATTGTGGGGAACCTGCAACCTTAAGTCGTTAAGGTCCTCAAATGCGGCCCTTTGACTGAATCCAAATTTCCCAGAACAAACCCCCTTAATAAAAGGATTTGTTCTGTAAAACTTGGACTCAGTCAAAGGCCACACCCAAGGACCTAGACGGCTGCATGAGGCCTCAAAGCCACAGGTTCCCCACCCCTAGTCTGGCAGATAACTAGAAGGCTGCATGAGGCCTCAAAGCCACAGGTTCCCCACCCCTAGTCTGGCAGATAACTTGGAGATTCTGGGAACATACAAGCATCCTAGCAGACCAAACTGGACCCCAGCAGTCTGAGAGACAAGTAGCTTGCCATGGCCATTTTTTCAGAGCAATCTGTGGAAGACTGTAATCCTGCCAGGAGGCATGGAAAGTCAGGACCTAGCCTTGGTCCTGGAGGATGTTTGTCTTCCTGCTACAGGCAAGAACCAACTGTGTACATGGAGGTCAGAACATACGCCGCTGGCAGTTCTATATACCAGCCTGTGGGTCCAATTCCAGGAACAACATTGACAAAGGTACTCGGAGGCAGGAGACCAGGATAGTGAGGGGACCAGAAACTTGAAGTGAGGATGTTTAGTAAAGGAGACAAAAGTAGAATAGTGATATTTATTTAGCATTCTAAGGTCTGCAAAGCTTCATTTCCCCTTCCCAACAAAATGAAGTGCTATTGTATTATTGTGCCCGTTCTACACTACCTCCATAATTCAGAAGGAGTGAGTGAATGAAAGAGGCATCCTTTAAGCTACACTGGTTCAGAGAAGCACTTTGATAAGCACTTTTTACATTTATCATCTCATGTGATCTTCACAACAACCTTGTGTGGTAGGTGCTGTTATTATCCTTCTTTCAAAGATGAGAAAATTGAGGTTAGGTGACTTGCCCAGGGTCATATAGCTAGTAAGTATCTGAGGCTGCATTTGAACTCAGATCTTCCTAACTCCAGGCCCAGCACTCTATTAACTGTGCCACCTAGCTGTGCCTTTGCGTATGTATGAGTGTGAGTGTGAGTTTGAATGCAATTATGACCCCAAATCCAGATCTTCCAGATCAAAACGTTGTAAGCCAGGACACTGGTGGAACTGGGAAGGCATGAATTATCTCTCCCTCCCCACTCACTCAGCTATATACATACTAACTGGGACTGTTTTTAGCAATGAAGTTTTGATGCAGACCTGAATCAGTTTGGTTTAACTTTCTCCTAGGTAGATTAATTTGCAACTCAACAACTGGCCCTTTGGGCAAAAAGGGCACAGAAACAGTGCTTATAATTTCATTGGGGTGGGGGAGGTTCCTAAGATCCCAGGGAACCACCTTACCAAATGTTTTTAATTCCCTTGCTAAATTTATCTTTTTGTGCTTTTATCTTTTGGACTGATTTTATCTACTTAAGGAATTGGTTTTTCCCCAGGATTATTTGAATATATTACTATTATTGTTATTATTAAATGTATTCTTTGCTTGAACCCTTGGGCTCTGAATAATCCATTGAACCAGATGGGATCCCAAGGCAGGCACAGGGATGGACTCAAGTTTCAAACATTCCATGGTAGATGCTGCAGTAAGGATAAATGTATATACCCAGCCTGATTATCACATTGATTACGATGTAGAGAGATGCGTACCTGTGCGTATTTCCCACCTAAGGTTCTCACTAGAGGACCTCCTGCTCAGCCTCTAGAGGGAAGAAAGGTCCTCTCTATGCAGAAAGGGCTTCCAATAACATTGTAGAGACTACATCAAGCCCCAGAACACTTCAGGAACTACTCAAAAAGCTCTGGACCCGCTTAAAAGAAATCCCTCTGACACTCCACACTGGAGAAACTAAGCAACTGAAGAATGCCAACTGTTCACACTATGACATGCAACTGAACTGGAAGCCCTTTGAGTTAGTCCCTCATTATATACTTGAATGAATGAACAAATGAATGAATAAAGAAAGCATTTAATAAAAAGTCTCTTACTATGTGTCACAGTGTTATGAACTGAAGAAAAATACAAACAATAAGACAACCTCTGACCTTAAAAAGCTAATATTTTAATGGCATATTACATAATAATAATATTACATAGTAATATATAAAAGAGAGTTGGAAAAGGGGAAGAGGTTGGAAATGGTAATATGGTTTCAGAATGGCTGGGAATGGACATGGAGGACTGATGTTAGGTCAAAATAAAGCAAGAAGAGCTCACCTACTGGAGCTCAGGGTAACAGAGGCAGATTAGGATAACAAAGAAGGATGGGTAGACATGCCCATGAGCTGTGCTCAGAAAGGAGTAGATGGAGGAGAGTGGGTTGGATTGTATTTGGAAAACTGAATAATATTTTCAGCAATCTCAAGCATCTCCCTGAAGTGAAAGCCCATAATTTGAATACCAGTATTTTCCTGGTATTTGCTCTATGCTATGAATCATGAAACACATTCTGAGAAATCAAAATTGCTAATGACCTAGAGGTCACTAGAAAGACACATGGTAGGTGTGAGTAGGCTGTGACGTGTTCCCAACAATGGCTTGTATGTAATAAAAAGTAGCATAAGAGATAAAAACAATGGTAGTTGACTTTTATATGACACTTTACTTGCAACAACTTTCAGCCTATAGTGTCTCATAATGATCTGCATTTTCCAGATGATGTACTGAGGTTTAGAGAATTGAAAAAATTTGTTTCTGGTCACACTGTTGTTAAGGGTCAGAGGAAAAGTTTGAACTTAAACCTCTCCTAATTGCAGGTCTCTTACTTTTTCCACTGACATGTTTCTTGCCATCTGTTCTGCCACAGACTCACTTCTCCCCAAGAGCTGCACCCTAGACACTAGAGATCTTGCCCCTGGTCCCAAAAGAAATTAATTCACTCAGTTTTGAAACCCCCACTTTTGGGATGAATTGTCTTGATTGATGAGTGAGTACAGATGTGATGAGGTCAGCATATCTAACAGGTACCAGACTAGACTATATCATATCCATCCAGTTGTACTCTCCCCCTTACTCACTTTCCATCTCTTGCTTTGGGCTCTGTAATCAAAACAGTACTATAATTCTCTCTGGAAAGAGCATGTCTATCAACAGCCCTATGATCAAGTCACCATTCCCTTGAACTTCCCAGACCAAAATTAATTTAACCACCATTGCCCTATATACGTTGTTTCTCCATATTAGAATGTAAATTTCTTGAAAGCAGGGACTATCTTACTTTTATATATGTACCCTAAAACTTAACACAGTGCCTATTACTTAATAAGTGTTTAATAATTTTTCCATGAATTAATAAATTAATAAAAACATTAATTAAGTGCTTACTATGAGCTAAGCACTGGGAATATAAATTGCTCTCAAGAAACTCATATCCTAACTTTGGAGAAATTTTTCTACAAAACAGATGGGAAAGTCTAGCTATTCTAAGGGTGTAACTACAGGGTTGATGTCAAGGCCCCAGAATCCTTAGTATGCATGGGAATGTCTGGCCCACTACCATTGAGAAGGGGAGAGTGGGTCTGAGGATACAGAAGTTTTTAAAAGTATAGAAGAGATTCTGGGTTCCCTCTGGCAAGACAAAGTTTCGATGTCCTGCCAGAAAGGGAAAAAGGAATGGGAGAATTGGCAGGAAGATTGAGGAGTGGGCTCTGGGGCAGAGGGGAAAATGAAGTGGAGTCCCATTATGAAGTGATTATGAATATAATTGAATGACTCAGTTGCTGCCCTGGTTCTGTGGAATACTAAAAGATGTGGAGGAAGACTTTCAGCACATTGAACAGCTCCCCAATAAAGGATTTATGGAAGTATATGGACAAGAATCATGCTAAGTGTGGATTGTGTCTTTAGAGAAAGGTAGATTGGCCCAATGGAAACTCAAAGGACCTGCTTTCAACTCCTATCTCTGATATTTCTTATCTATGTGACTTTGGGCAAGTCATTTAGTTCCCCTGGGCTTCAGTTTCCTCCTATACAAAATAAGAAGGATTATACTGAGTGAACTTTTCATTGCCTCCTAGCTCTCACTCTCTAGTCCTATGAACCAATCATAGATCCATTTGAAGCATTGGAAGGACGTGGACAGAACTTTAGATAGGGACATGGACCTTGCCCTTGGGGAAGACCCCACTTGGAAAGGAGAGACATCATATATCTTCCTTTGGGGGAGCCTCTAGTCTTCTTTCCCTTGGATCCTGTTCCATTCCCACCCTCTTCTACAATATGCTCAAGTCTGTTTCATGCTACAAAAATAAAATCAAATCCTTCTATCATTTTTCAAGCTACCTCCCACTTCCTCCTCCCTATGCATCTTAAATTTTATAAAGATCTTTCTATACTTAAGGCCTTCGCTTCCTCCCTGCCTACTCTCTTACCAAATCCCTGTCATCTCAGTTCTACTACTCTACTGAAATTTCTTTCTCAGTGACCTCCTCGTTGACCAGTTCAGTACCTTTTCCCCCCAATCTTCATTTACCTTGATTTTTCTGCAGCATTTGAAGCAAATTACCACTTGGTTCTTCCCTAACCACTCCTTAATCAGTCAGCTTTACTAGTTCCTCTTCCTTCTGTCTCTTTAGCATGATAGGGTTCCCTAAGATTCTGGAACTTGAACACTCTTTTCTTTCTGGATCAAGGGTTCTTAGCCTTTTTCCAAGTCATGGACCCCTATGGGGAGGTGGGGAGAACCTTGCGAGGGAAGTGAAGAGGAAGGGAACAAGCGTATCTATAGTGCCTGCTATGTCTGAGGCACTGTGCCAAGGACATTACAACTATTATCTCGTGATCTTCACAACATCCCAATGAGGTAGGTCTTATTATTATTCCCAACTTACAGTTGAGGAAAACGAGGCAAACAGAGATTAAATGACTTGGTCAAGGTCTGAGGTCAGATTTAAATCTGGGATTTTTTGACTCCAAGTCCAACATTCTGTCTACTTTGATACCTAACTGCCACTCAATATGATCATCTATGGACTCCTCAGAATAAGATTTCTAAATGCATAAAGTAATATACATAGGATCACAAAAAAATCTATTGAAATACAGTTATGAAAACATTTATAGAGGGGAGTCAAAATGGCAGACTGAGCAGCAAACCACTATAAGTCTCCAATATTCATCTCCAAACAACCATAAAAGAGTGCCCCAAAACAAATCTTGGAACAACAGAACCAGCAAAAAGATAGGGTGAAACCATCTTTGAGGCTAAGAACCTTGGAAGAGCTGCAGAAAAGGTCTGTCCCTTTCAGGTAAAAGGGTAGTACAGTCCAGGGCAGAAAGTATCCCAGCAATCCAGCAGCAAGCCTCAACAAGCCAATGGGAGATCCTGGGCCCCAGCGTAATGGAGTAGCCTCAACATAGCCAAGGAATCTGGAAGATCCCAGCTCTGAGAATTGCCACATGGTTCAGCCTAGCCCTTGGTCAGACCACCACATGCTTCAGTGTATCCTCGGAAACACAGAAACCCCACTGGCCACAGAACATGCCATACACCACCAGTAGGACCCTGCTCAGCACCAGGTAAGCTTCAGCCTCTGGAAGTACCAGCTACCTCCCACTCCATCCTCTCAGCACAGCACCAATACGAGGGTTTCCATGAGCCTCTGGACAACATCAGAGCAACACCAAGTAAATAGCCAGGGCCCATAGCCCTGGCAAAGAAGCCTGCGACAGAGCAGAGTGCAAATTTAAAAGAAAGAAAGAAGGCCAAAAAAGATGAGCAAGCAATAACAACAGAAAGAATTGACTAGAGTGGTGACAGGGAAGATTAAGACACAAACTCAGAAGAGCACACAATGTCAAAACACTTATAGGCAAAATCTCAAAGAAGAAAAGCCCAGAAAGAACTCATGGAAGTGCTTTAAAAGGAGCTTAAAATCATATGAGAGAGGTAGAAAAAAAATTGGGAAAAGAAATGAGATATAAGAGAATTATGAAGAAAGAGTCAATTAGCTTGGAAAAAGAGAACAACTGCTTAAAAAGTAGAATTGGTCAAATGGAAAAAAGAGATACAAAAATCCACTAATGAAAACAACTCCTTAAAAAGTACAGTTAACCAAATAGAAAAGAAAGCACAAAAGCCAATGGAGAAAAAAAAGCACTCTTTAAAAGTTGGATTGGGCAAGTGGAAGCTACCAACTCTATAAAACATCAAGAATCCATCAAACAAATTCAAAAGAATAAAAAAGTAGAAGAAAATGTAAAATACCTCTTGAAAAAACAAATGACCTGGAAAATAGATCCAGGAGGGCCATTGCAGAATCACTGGACTACCTGAAAGCCACAATCAAAAGAAGGACCTAGACAGCATCTTTCAAGAAATTATCAAGGAAAACTGCCCTATCTTGGAACCAGAAGGCAAAGTATTCACCGAAAGAATCCACTGACCAGCTCAGGAAAGAGATCCCAAAATTAAAAAAAAAAACAAAACAAACTCCAAGGAACATTGTAGCCAAATTTCAGAACTATCAAGTCAAGGAAAGAAAATACTACAAGTGGCCAAAAAGAAGCAATTCAAATATCTGGGAGCCACAACCAGGATTTCATAGGACTTAGAAGCTGCAACATTAAGAGATCAGAGGTCATGGAAAATGATATTCCAGGCAGCAAAGGAACTAGGACTGCAACCAAGAATCACTTACCAGAGAAATTAAGCATAATATATCAAGGGGGAGAAATAGTCATTTAATGAAATAGAAAGATTTCAAGCTTTCATAAGAAGACCAGTATTAAACCAAAAATTTGATCTCCAATATCAAGACCCAAGAGAAGCATAAACAGGTAAAAAGGGTTTCAATAGAGCTAAACTGTTTACATCCCTACATGGGAAGATGATACTTTTAATTCTTAAAAATTATAACACTAATAGTACAGCTAGAAGAAATATGCATAGACTGAAGGTATGGGTATAAAATGAATTTGAGGGAATGACACACAAAAAAAATTAAGGGATGAGAAAGAGTAATATATTTGGTGCAGAAGGAAGAGGCACAATGGGGTAAATTATTTCACATGAAGAGGCATGAAAGACCTACTACTGTGGAGATGAAAGTGGGAGGGTGGATGATGAACATCATTTGAACCTTACTCTCATCAGTATTTGTTAAGGCCCTCAGGAGTATGGGCCTGATCTCTCGGGCCCACAGGCTTATCTGACCAGCAGAGGCCTGTAGGCCCTGGTGAAGTTTAGCTGTAAGCAATGACTGAGGTGGGGGACAAGATAGTAAGAACTCCGTTTATTCAAGCAGTGAACAGTGCTTTTATCTCTTTTCTGACACCAGTGCTCTAAGTGAACCTATCAGCTAGTTGTTTGCCCTTATATGGAAGTAATTTACCTTAAGCCATGACTGCCCAGGGTGGACACGCAGCCCCTAGAAAGAAAAACATTTTTGGGCTTCTTTGTTCTCAGAAAAGCCTGGGAAAATAGCCTTGAGCAAAACAGGGCAGAACCCTTCCTCTCAGTGCCATCTTGTTCATGCCTTACCAGTCTCCCCTCAGTTTACCTGAGTCGTAACCAGTGAATGCTGTCCAAGAGGCTGGGGGTTGGCAATTCCCTTACAAGTATAGGCTCAAAGAGGGAAAAATATACCCAATCAATGGAATATAGAAAACTATCTAACTGGACAGAGAATTAGGAGGGAAGGAAATTCAGTAAATGGGGAGGGAGAGACTAACAGAAAGGAGGACAGATTGGGGGAGACCATAGACAGAAGCAAAACACTGGTAAGGAGGATTAAGGTGAAAAGGAAGAGAGGACAAACAGGAGGAAAAATAGGATGGAGGAAAATAGACAGCTAGTAATCATAACTGTGAATGTGAATGAGTTGAACTCTCCCATAAAATGGAAGTGGATAGTAGAATGGATCAAAAACCAGAATCCTACAATACGCTGTTTACAAAAAGTGCAGTTGAAGCAGAGAGACATTCAGAGTAAAGGTAAGGGGCTGCAGCAGAATCTATTATGCTTCAACTGAAGTATAAAAAAAAAAGCAAGGGTAGCAATTCTGATCTCAGACAAAGTAAAAACAAAAAGAGACCTAGTTTAAAGAGATAAGGAAGGAAACTACATCTTGCTAAAAAGAAAAATATGGTACCATAGACAATGGAGCAATATCAATATGGAACACACATGCACCAAGTGGTACAGCTTCTAAATTCTTAAAGAAGTTAAGTGAGTTATAGGAAGAAATAGAGAGCTAAATGATATTAGTGGGAGACCTCAACTGTCTCCTCTCAGAACTTGGTAAATCCAACAAAAAAATAAACAAGAAAGATACTAAGAAGGTAAATGCAATATTAGAGAAGTTAGATATGACATGTCTTTGGAGAAAACTGAATCAAAACAGAAAGGAATATATCCTGTTCTCAATACTTGGCACCTACACAAAAATGGACCACTATAATAGTTTCTATTTTTTAAAAAATATTTATTTTAACGTCCTTTTAAAAAAATTGAGTTCCAAATTTTCTCCCTCCCTCCTAATCTCTTAAGTAACCTCTACCTCCAGTCTCTGCTCTCTTTCAACCATCTGGGCAGACTTATTTCATGTATTCTCATTTGTTCAATGGCTCCCCTATATCCTTGGGGATAAAAGCATGAAGTGGAAAGCCTAGGTGATAGTAAACATTCATTAGGCACCTGTCATATGTGAAGCAATGGGTAAAGAGCTAGGGGATACAAAGAAAGGTAAAAGATAGTCCCTGCTCTCAAGAAGATCACAATCTAACGAGGGAGACAATATAGAAACAACTATGTATAAATAAGCTGTATATAGGATAAATTGGAAATAATTGACAGAGGGAAGGCACTATCGACAAGAGAGACTGGGGAGGTGGGATTTGGACTGGCACTAGAAGGAATCCAGGGAAGCCAAGAGGTGGAGATGAGGAGTTCCAGAAGTGCTTCAGGTGCTTGGGTGGCTATCATTGGGGAAAGACGTTAGGCTAGTTGTGCTTAACACCAGAAGAAAGAACCAGGAGCAATGAGAAGTCCCAAAGATGAAGAACAACCCTGAAGGGAATAAGAGTCTTCACTCTTTGGGAATATAGTTGTTTAAAGGTATAGATCACAGTGGTTCTCTTCTTTTGCACCCCACAAAAACAAAGGGGTTGTTAAAGTCCTGTATTTAAAGAGAATACAAAAGATGGCACAGTAGATATTATGCCAAACTGGGAATCAGAAAGACCTGAGTTAAAATCCTGTCTTGGACACTAAATATCTTTTTGACCCTGAGAAAAATCATCTAAACTTTCAGCCTCAGTTTCTTCATGTGAAAAATGGAGATAAGAATAAAACCTATCTCACAGGTTTGTTGTGAAAACTAAATAAGATAACATGTGTAAAGAACTTTTAAAACCTTAAACAGCTATATAAATATAAAGTTATTATTATTTTTCTAGTGAGATAAAAAGGAATTTTTCCTAAAAAGAAAGATAAAACATTTTGTGCTTCTCTCTCTGTCTCTCTCCCTCTCCCTCTCCCTCCCTCTCTCCCTCTCTCCCTCTCTCCCTCTCTCTCTCTCTCTCTCTCTCTCTCTCTCTCTCTCTCTCTCCCCCCTCTCTCTCTCTCTCTCTCATTTTTCTTCTCTATCTTTTCCCCTTTCTCTTTTTCTTTCTTTTTCTATCTCCTTGTGTCTGTCCCCTTTTATTTTCCTGTGTGTTTCTTTTTTCTCTGCCTCTCCATTCGCTTTCTGTTTGTTTCTTTCTCCCTCAGCATAATATAGAGGAAGAAGTATTGAATTTTGAGTGCGGAGAAATATATTTTAATCCTACCTCAGACACACAATAGATATGTGCCCACGGGCAGGTTATTTAATTTTTCAGACGATCAGTTTCCTCACCTGTAAAATGGGGACAATAAGAGCATCTGTCTTTGTGAGGCTCAAATTTGTAAAACACTTTAAAAACATTAAAGTGTTATTAATCAGTTAGTAGGTTTATTAAGCACATATTATGTGCCAGAGACTGTGCTAGGCACTGGGGACACAAGTACAAAGAATGAAACAATCCCTATTATTTTTTTGAATGTGGGAAGTGAGGCAGTTGGGGTTAAGTAACTCACCCAAGGCCACACAGCTAGTAAGTGTCAAGTGTCTGAGGCCAGATTTGAATTCAGGTTCTCCTGACTCAAAGATCAGTGCTCTATTCACTTTGACTCCTAGTTGCCTCATCAATCCCTAATCTTAATGAGTTAATATTATCATCAAGGTTTGGAATATTCCAGAGCCTCCTAAATGAGATCCTCCATTGTTCAAGAGAGGTCAGCCTAACTATCCTCACAAGAAAAATTAAGTAGGAGAAATAAATTTAAAGTTGTTCTTAAAACAATATTGCTGTTACTGTGTACAAGTCAATGCAAATTAATGACAAAGGTCATATGAAGGAAGATACTATCTGCATCCAGAGAAAGAACTGATAAACAGAAGTATGTATAGAATAATTTACATATGTGTGTGTGTTTAATGGTAGCTATCTCTAGGGAGAGGTGGGGAATGAAAGAAAAAAGAAAAAAGAAACTTACATAATAACTATTATATATTTAAAAGGAATAGAAAGTTATACATAATAGATTTACAGCTGCATGTGCAATCACCTTTTTTATTAAACTATGTTATAGAAATTCGTATTCTATAAATTAAAATGAACTTTAAAAAATTTAAAGATGAAGAATGATTACTGTTTGTTATGACATACAATTGGATGCATAAGCCATAGAGCTGGTCCATTAGTACATATGTTGTAGGCAGTCATTGTTCATGAACAGGAAATTGGACTAAGAATTGAAGAGAAGGAAAAAAGCAGTCTATTCCATATTTGGGAAACTCTGCAGTCCTTTCAGTGATCCCAAGCTTTTTCCCAAAATGAAAACCCATGTTTTTAGAAGCAGCAATATTATTCTGGTGATGCCATATAACTGTGAGTCATGGAACATTATAATTATCAAAGAATTTAAATTTAATATCTCGAAAAGGACAATCAATTAATAGAGGCTTGGTGGGCACAAGTAGGCTGAAACACACTGCCAGCAAAGATTTTCACTGGAGAAGCGGCATGAAGGATGTCATGAGAGAAATGTCTGCCTTAATAAAAAGGTCAATCATGTGACAATCTACAAGGATAACCACTGGATGGACCACTTTCTCCATTGGTTTCCAGGCAATATCAAGACAGTGCAAGGAAATTTCCAAGCATGTTGGATAAACCCTCTTTGGAGAATTTATAGGAGTACAGGACAAGAATTACTTAATGTAGGAGGACAAGAATGGCTTAGAGGGAATTCCGATGACATCAACAAATCCACTGAAGTACAGAAGCAGTGGAGAAAGTCATTATGAGTGTAAATAGACTGCAGCATGTTGCCAACAATTAACTATGCAGGAAAAGGGGTATAAGGACTCATCTTGGAAACAGATCATCAAAAAAAGGAGAATCAACCATGTGTTATATAGCAGGAGCAAAAGACAATGGAAGGAAGGAAGGAAAGGAAGAAGGAAAGATGGAAGGGAGGAAGGAAGGAAAGAAGGAAGGAAGGAAGGAAGGAAGGAAGGAAGGAAGGAAGGAAGGAAGGAAGGAAGGAAGGAAGGAAGGAAGGAAGGAAGGGGAAGGAAACAACTTTTTATTAAGCACTCACTATGTGCTAAGCACTTTATGGATATGATCTCATTTTATCCTCACAGAAACCCTGTGAGGTAAATGCTATTGTTATCTTTATTTTATAGTTGAAGAAACGGAGGCATTTCAAGGTTAAATGACTTGTCCAGGGACACACAGTAAGTATCTGATTAATATTTGAACCAGGAGGATAATCCAAATTCTGCCCTGATATGCATGGGAAGCTCAAAGGGCTTCCAGAGTTTTGAGTGGGTCCCCTATGGAGGATTTATGGAAGACAAGAATGATAAAAGAAAACATAAAATAAGTTACAATTGGTACAAATGCAGGGAGGACCTACATATATAATTGGTTTTTTAATGGAATAAAATTTCTCTTTAATAAAGGTGAGATGAGGAAAATGTCTCATCCCTCCACTTTTAAATTAGCTATACAAGGCTTATTCAAAGGTGGTTGGCATTACATAGGAGAAATGAATGGTTAAGAGCTGGACAGTTCTTTATTCTTATTGCACATAATTTTTAGGATATAGCTGGAAGAGCTTGCCTTCTTGGGTGGGCTCAAAGCCATACTTTTCCAGGTTTTTAGGGTCAAAAGTTCCTTTTTTAAAGTCCTTTTCAATCAAAGGTGCTACAACTTCCATAAAGAACTGCTTGGCTGTCAGTGGTTCATCTGTGCCAGCTGGAACTCGATAAGACACATATGGCTTGAGTTTGAAGCCTGTCAAATCTGGAATCACAAACTCAGGGACCATTTCCTTCACCTTCACAAATTTCCCACCTGAAGAACAGCCGGTGAACTTGGCTCCTTGACCTTTGTAGAAGGTTCGGGGGCCTCCCTTGCTTGTCCATTTGCCCATTCTGTCTGCCCCTTGGACCAGGCCTCGAGTCAGAGCTGAAAGGAGCCCCATACTTTGTATCTTTGCCACTCACGCTCCGCTCCAGCCGCAAGGATCTCGGATGTTGGAACAAAACTTCCTCCCATAAATAATTATTAAAAAGGAAAAGGACAGTTGTTGGAGAGGCCTCAAGAAAATGTGCACTAATGCTTTGTTAATGGAATTATGAACAGGTCTAGCCACTCTGGAAAGCAGTTGGGAACTATACCCCAAAAGTCACTAAATTGTGGATAACCTTTGACCCAGAAATATCCCAAAGGGATCAAAGAAAGCAGAAAAGGGGCCATATATTTAAAAAAATATCAATAGTAGTTCTTTTTGTAGAAACAGAGAACTGGAAACTAAAGGAATATTCATCAATTGAGGAATGGCTCCACAAATTTTGATATATAAATGTAATAGAAACTACAAAAAAGTGGTTTTAAAGAAAACTGAATTTTAAACAAGTCTAGAAAAATTTGTTTGAACTGATGCTGAGTGAGCAGAACAAGAGAACAATTTCTATAATAACAACCATGTTGTAAAGAAAAACAATGGGAGAAGATTTGGGGAAGATGGCGGAGGAGGTCAGAAAATTCCAAGCTCTCAAGAGTTTCCCCCACAAAAGAGTTAAAATAGCATCTTAGGGTGAACAAAGTGTGGCAGAGATAAATAAGAATAGGGGCACAACAGGGTTTTCCTTGGGACAACTTGAGAAGATTGGAAGAAAAATCCCAGGAGGAGTTCTGGTCCCTGTGCAGGGTAAAAACCTCCAGGCTAGCTTCTATTTTAACAAGCTGCTCAAACCATGACGGTTAAGCCCTGGGGTTAGTTGGTTTGAGAGGCTGCCTTGGCCCCAGTCACTGGAACTCTTACTGCCAGGATAGTGGGGCAGTTGGGTGTTTAAGCTTGGGAAGACTGAGGGAACCTCTGTTGATAAGGAACGCCAGACCCAGCTGTGCTACCAACAGCCGCAGGAGTGAGGAAGGATCCAGCACATGCCTGGTGAGTGCAGAAGCAGTGGGGCAGAAAGGCTCTGGCTGTGGGCACTTACAGGAGACAAGGTTTGGCTTTAGTTCCAGGCAGGAGGGGAGAACTGAAGATCCGGGATGAGAGGCACCATTTCCCATACCACAGGGCTACAGGTGATTACAAAAATTAGCTATTATCACAAAAAAACGTACAGGCAAAGAAGAAAGAATCCAACTATAGAAAGCTATTATGGTAATACAGATGGTCAGGCTTCATCTACAGAGGAGGATATTGAAGCAAAGAAACCCCCCAAGAGTAACGTCAAATGGTCACTTGCCCATAAAGAATTTATAGACGATCTTAAAAATGACTTTAACAATTAAATGACAGAGATGGAGGAAAAACTACAATAATAATAAAAATCCAAGAAAAAACAAGAAGGTTATGAAAGGAAAGTCAACCAATCAGAAAAGGAGATCCAGAATCTTAAGAAAGTGACACCTAGAAATGTAAAATTGGGCAAAGTGAAACCAGAGAAATTATAAGGGATAGTTAACCAAAATATGAATAATGAAAAAATAGAAGAGAAAGTGAAATATCTTATAAGAAAACAACAGATTCGGAGAATAGATCAAGAAGAGAAAATATAAAAATAATTGGACTAATTGAAAGTTATGACAAAAAAAATCCTTGTTACAATAATATGAGAAATAATTGAACAAAATTGTCCCAAAGTATTAGAACAAGGGGTTGGGGGGAGTAGAAAAAATCCATCAATCACCACTTAAAAGAGATCCTATGAGGATATCAGGGTCAAATTTTGAAATCCCTCGCTCAAGGATAAAATATTAAAAGCATCAAGATTAAAATAATTTAAATATGATGGAGACACAAAGAGAACCTCACAAAAACTAGCATCAGAGACATTAAAGGACTGCCGGTCTTGGAACGCAATATACAAAGACTGAAAGAACTGGGGCAATAACCAAAAATATCATACCCTGCAAAGTTAAGTATTATTTGGAATGAAAAAATGAACGTTTGATAAACTCTCAGACTTTCAGGACTTTGTTAACAAAAATCTTGAATTTAATAGAAGATTCAACATACTAGAACCAAGAGAAATATAAGATATATACCAAATGCTGATTATAAGGGATTCATAAAGACATACTGTTTACCTTTTATATTCTGTAACCTATTTTCATTGAGAATAGGTTTAAGAGGGAACAATATATGTATGTTTAGAAGAATATAAAAATCTTCTAAATTCTGAGGAAATAAAATGGTAGGGGCATAAGGAGTGGGGAGAGGACAAGGGAGGGATATTTAGAGGGGAGGGGGAGGAAATAGGTAAAAGTGGGGTATTAGAAGGGTATTTAGATTTATGAGAATGGGAGGATTGAGGAGGGATCTTTGGAGGTGGCTAGGCAAGTAATAGAAGGGCAAGGTAGTGGGTAGAAGTTAAGTATAGGAGCCAGGAGGGATAGGAAACAAGAGACATGCACAAACATAAAAACCAAGGATCAGGTGTAGAATAGGTTTGGGAAAATATATATACATATATATATATATATATATATATATATGTGTGTGTGTGTGTGTATGTGTATATATGTACGTATGTATCTATAGCTATAGAGAAATATATCTGAACTTCACTATAGCCTTCTGAGAACAAAGCAAAAAGGTGCACAGCAGAGAATAAAAGAACTCACAAGGAAGCAAAGATGGACAGTTTTCAACACAAGTATTTATCATTTAGGTTTTCTTGAAATAAAAATATATTGTTACATAATTTGAATCCTGTCTTATGTTCTGCTATGCACATGACATGTTTTTTTCTTCTTAACTTTGTATTCAAGTTCCAATATTTAAGTTTATGATGTTTCTGGTTTTTTTCTATTCTGTATTTGTGTTCTGGCATTTTAGTCTAAAATAAAATAAAGCAGATTAAGGACTGAACCTTAAAAAATGTTCTGTTCCTGTAGCTATCCCCTCATGATGGAAGGATGGAAGACGAAGATGTTTGGAGTGGTCAGAAGTGAACCTTCTCCCCAATTCTCCAAGCCACATCTTAGTGACTCAGTGTGACTTTGCAAATTGTATAGAGCTCAGTCATCTCACCAGACCAAGAGGTCAGATTTGAAAATTACATATTGATATCTACTTAAAAGAAAGAACAGAAGAGATTCACAGTTTCATGTGTAATCCTCTTTTTCTATCTTTCATATATGGATATATGTTATATATATGTTATATAAATATATTTTATATTATGTATATTATAAATGAAAATGCTCATTTTAGATGGTGCTTGTTAAGTTCAGAATTTTTAAAATCTCATTAAATTTTTTGAAAAGATAGGAAGAAAGAGAAAAGATGATGATGATGATGAAGAATTGGAATTTCAGTTATGGAACTGCACCAGAGAGAGGGGTGGAAGGGAGGCCATTTGGAAAGGAGGATTGGACATGGGCTGGGCAGGCAGACAGAGGCCTGCCTGGAGAGGAGTCCTCGGCAGATGGCAAGCAGGAGCTAGCATCAGTAGGAAACTGAGCTGTGCAGGAAGAGTTGCCAGGATACAGCTTAATAGCAGCTGGCTTGACTCCATTTGACAGGGCTGGGAAATCTGAGAAGGGCAACTGGAGGCCAGGCAGCTGAGGACAGCTAAGGACATCCTGAAAGTGAGGCGGGAGACCAGGAGTACCCAGGAGTGACCAGCAATTCCAAGGTTCTGAAATGATGGCAGCCCCGCAAACCAGCTATTCTTCACAGTTTGAAAAACACCTTCCTCCCAAGACCCCTGAGACGCAGCTATTGTGCCTATTAGAGGAAGAAACAGAGTCAAATACACATTATTAAAAAGGAAAGGCAGTTGTTGGAGAGGCCTTTAGAAAATGTGCACTAATACTCTTTGTTAGTGGAATTATGAATTGGCCGAGCCACTCTCTCTCCATTTTATCTCTCTATTTTTTCCCATGAAGAGATTGTGACTTTTGTCAAACCTCCTCATTCTCCAATAGCCTGTGAAGTAACTAGGTAAAATTAAGCCTGGGGAAAATTAAAGGAACAGAGTTGAGGAGGTTAGGGAGCTAAGGGGCTTTGGTGACATAGCAGCATAGGATAAGGGTGGGGGGAAGGCTGTGTAGTCCAAAGTGAGGGGAGGGAATATAGGACAATCCACTTCAGGGAGAAAGTAACTGTCCCCTAGAACATCCTGCAGAGCAGTTGCTCGGCATGCCTGCAGGGGCCCTGAACCAGTCTCCTTGGAGAGGAAGCCACCCTGCCACCATGTCAGAGTCTCACTCATTCTGTGGTGGTCCTGCTGCTGAAAGCCGCCAAGAGATGGCACCAGCTCTTTCACTCACCAGTCTGGGTTGTGGTTGGATCAGGCCTGTTGGACACTGCCAGCAGAGCACTCCAGGAGTCAGTGTCTGACTCCATGCTACTTATGATTTTAATTGATGTTATGGAAGGCATAGAAAGCAGCCTTTTTTAAAATGATACAAACTGGGGAGGGATAGTTATAGCATTAGATGATATGGGCCAAGATCCCAAAAGACAGTCTACTTAAATCTAATAAGATTAAATTTATGGAATAAATGTGAGGGTTTATACTTGGACTCCAAAAATAAAACAACTTACAAATATGATATTTGGGAGGCAGAGTTAGACAACAAGTCACTTAAAAATGATCAGGGTTCTCTAGGGGGCTGCAAGGGTACTATGATCCAGAAGTTTGCTAATAGCCAAAAATGCTCATGCAATTTGGGTCATGTTAAAATAGTACTGACTTCCAGAAAGAAAATGGTGAGAATCCCTCTGTACTCTGCACTGATCAGATTGCATCTGAAATAATGTTTTTAGTTCTGGGTACCATGATTTTGGAAGGACATCAATATGACCTTTAGAGAGAGGAATCTACACATACGCTGAAGACATCTTTGATGGGCAGCTAGGTGGCACTGTGGAGAGAGTGCTATGCCTGGACTGAGGAAGACGTCAGTTTAAAACTGGCCTCATACACTTACACTAGCTGTATGACCCTGGACAAGTAACTTAACCTGCGTTTCCTCACCTGTAAAAATAGGATTAGTAAATGCACCTAACTCTCAGGGTTGTTGTGAGAATCAAAAGGAATAATAATTGTAAAGTGCTTAGCACATAGTAGGTGCCACATGAATGTTAACTATTTTGGTTGATGAGGAAATTCAGAGGAAACAGCAGGCTCCTGTAAGTGATATTCTATAGTAAGAGACGTCATTCCCATCACATAATGAACTGAAAGGTGTAAAGAATACATGATACTGCTGAGATTATCGGGTGGGGAGTTTTCTGGTTTGTTTATTTTTAACTGTAAAAAAGGTGTTTGATTCAGTGGAAAAACAGCCTACTTTAAAGGCTCTTCCAACAAGGCAAATATTATCCCAAGCACATGAATGAGTGAATGAATCCATAAAAGAGCATAGTGAAAAGCACTATGGATTCAAATTAAAAAGGAGAGATTGTTCCCCACTCTCAAAGAGCTCACTTTCTATTGAAGGAGACAACAGATACGGGAAGTTTAAATCTCAAATCAGATGGAACAGACCAGTGGTTATTACAGTGGGGGAGCAAAGCAGGTAGATGGTCATGCATCTCCCTGAATGTCAATTCCACTGATAATTTTACTGTTAAGTCTTTTTCATCATTTTTTGACTCTTTGTGACCCCAGTAGCATTTTCTTGGCAAAGATACTGGAGTGGTTTGTCATTTCCTTCTCTGAGGTGTCCATCTTACAATTGAGGAAACTGAGGCAAACAGAGGTTAAGTGACTTGCCCAGGATCACACATGAGACTGGGTTTAGACTCCGGTCCTCCTGACTCTCAGCCCAGCACTCTATCCACTGTGCCACCTAGTTGCCTTCCACTGATGAAACCAGATCTATTTCTGATGATGAACAATATGATGGAGATTTCTATAGAAAAAACTTCCCCTCCCAGGTTTTCATTCATTATGGTCATCTCCACAAGGGCTGCTCCCCTGGATGATGACAGAAGCAGGGCCTGTGGTCTTGGGATTAACTGCCTGTGGGTAGAAGTTGGCCAGCAGTTAGTGGTGGTGGTGGTGGAGAGGTTAGATTGCGTCTTCTTCTCTCATTGTTGATGGTGAGGGCCAGTCAGGAAGTAGACTTTTTTTTCCAAGTTCCACTTTCCTTTATTTAAATAACTAAAGCATTAGCCTTGGCACAGCAGAGGGAAACAGGAGCTCCCAAGATAGTGAGGCCTAGGGAGGTGGGGCAGAGCTGGGCAGTGGTTGGGGCTGGGATCAGTACCCCAGGGTGTCCACCACCCTCTTAGGCAGGCCAGGTCTCACTGCCAAAACATTAAGGAGGAAGACAATGAATAAAAACACTTGTCTCTCTTCAAAATGAATCCTAGGAAGAGATGAAAGGGGAGTAGAACCAGCTTCATCCAGAATCAAGGTCGGGGTACACAAGTCAGGGAAGGGGATAAATAGGTGAGGAGGGAGGAGACTGTCATGGGGCCCCAAAGGCATTCCTGGAAGCACCTGCAGCACTTCTGAAAACTGGCACCTATGGTCCAGGGAGTGGATTCACTTCAACATCACAATGCCCAGCACAGCGGTATCTGTAAAGAACAAGGTGACTGGCAGCCTGAGTATGGCCACAGCTGCACTTATCCTTCATCAGGGCCAAGATTCAGCCACTGAATCCCTATGATGGGATGCCAATAGCCGCCAGCACTTTTATCATCTCCTAGATGAAGAAAACGAAGGAAAGAGAAACAGAATGAACTGTCACTACTGAAAGTGCAGGAGGCAATGCCAACAGTCAAAGGAGCAGGGTATGAAAACTAGTTCCCAGAGGATGGAGAAGCCCAAACAAGAGCCCCTAGAAATAGGGGTCACACTGAAAGGGGCCAGATTTTTCTTCTCTATCTTTTCCCCTTTCTCTTTTTCTTTTTTTTCTATCTCCTTGTGTGTCCCCTTTTATTTTCCTGTGTGTTTCTTTTTTCTCTGCCTTTCTCCATTTCTGTTTCTCTATTTGCTTTCTGTTTGTTTCTTTCTCCCTCAGCATAATATAGAGGAAGAAGTATTGGATTTTGAGTGCGGAGAAATATATTTTAATCCTACCTCAGACACACAATAGATATGTGGCCAAGGGCAGGTTATTTAATTTTTAAGACGATCAGTTTCCTCACCTGTAAAATGGGGACAATAAGAGCATCTGTCTTTGTGAGGCTCAAATTTGTAAAACACTTTAAAAACATTAAAGTGTTATTAATCAGTTAGTAGGTTTATTAAGCACATATTATGTGTCAGACACTGTGCTAGGCACTGGGGACACAAGTACAAAGAATGAAACAATCCCTATTATTTTTTTGAATGTGGGAAGCGAGGCAATTGGGGTTAAGTAACTCACCCAAGGCCACACAGCTAGTGTCAAGTGTCTGAGGTCAGATTTGAATTCAGGTTCTCCTGATTCAAAGATCAGTGCTCTATTCACTTTGGCTCCTAGTTGCCTCATCAATCCCTAATCTTAATGAGTTAATATTATCATCAAGGTTTGGAATATTCCAGAGCCTCCTAAATGAGATCCTCCATTGTTCAAGAGAGGTCAGCCTAACTATCCTCACAAGAAAAATTAAGTAGGAGAAATAAATTTAAAGTTGTTCTTAAAACAATATTGCTGTTACTGTGTACAAGTCAATGCAAATTAATGACAAAGGTCATATGAAGGAAGATACTATCTGCATCCAGAGAAAGAGCTGATAAACAGAAGTATGCATAGAATAATTTACATATGTGTGTGTGTTTAATGGTAGCTATCTCTAGGGAGAGGTGGGGAATGAAAGAAAAAAGAAAAAAGAAATTTACATGATAACTATTATATATTTAAAATGAATAGAAAGTTATACATAATAGATTTACAGTTGCATGTGCAATCATCTTTTTTTATTAAACTATGTTATAGAAATTTGTATTCTATAAATTAAAATGAACTTTAAAAAGTTTAAAGATGAAGAATGATTACTGTTTGTTATGACATACAATTGGATGCATAAGCCATAGAGCTGGTCCATTAGTACATATGTTGTAGGCAGTCATTGTTCATGAACAGGAAATTGGACTAAGAATTGAAGAGAAGGAAAAAAGCAGTCTATTCCATATTTGGGAAACTCTGCAGTCCTTTCAGTGATCCCAAGCTTTTTCCCAAAATGAAAACCCATGTTTTTAGAAGCAGCAATATTATTCTGGTGATGCCATATAACTGTGAGTCATGGAATGTTATAATTATCAAAGAATTTAAATTTAATATCTCGAAAAGGACAATCAATTAATAGAGGCTTGGTGGGCACAAGTAGGCTGAAACACACTGCCAGCAAAGATTTTCACTGGAGAAGCGGCATGAAGGATGTCATGAGAGAAATGTCTGCCTTAATAAAAAGGTCAATCATGTGACAATCTACAAGGATAACCACTGGATGGACCACTTTCTCCATTGGTTTCCAGACAATATCAAGACAGTGCAAGGAAATTTCCAAGCATGTTGGGTAAACCCTCTTTGGAGAATTTATAGGAGTACAGGACAAGTATTACTTAACGTAAGAGGACAAGAATGGCTTAGAGGGAATTCCGATGACATCAACAAATCCACTGAAGTATAGAAGCAGTGGAGAAAGTCATGATGAGTGTAAATAGACTGCAGCATGTTGCCAACAATTAACTATGCAGGAAAAGGGGTATAAGGACTCATCTTGGAAACAGATCATCAAAAAAAGGAGAATCAACCATGTGTTATATAGCAGGAGCAAAAGACAATGGAAGGAAGGAAAGGAAGAAGGAAAGATGGAAGGAAGGAAGGAAGGAAGGAAGGAAGGAAGGAAGGAAGGAAGGAAGGAAGGAAGGAAGGAAGGAAGGAAGGGGAAGGAAACAACTTTTTATTATTAGGCACTCACTATGTGCTAAGCACTTTATGGATATGATCTCATTTTATCCTCACAGAAACCCTGTGAGGAGAATGCTATTGTTATCTTTATTTTATAGTTGAAGAAACTGAGGCATTTCAAGGTTAAATGACTTGTCCAGGGACACAAGTAAGTATCTGATTAATATTTGAACCAGGAGGATAATCCAAATTCTTCCCTGATATGCACGGGAAGCTCAAAGGGCTTCCAGAGTTTTGAGTGGGTCCCCTATGGAGGATTTATGGAAGACAAGAATGATAAAAGAAAACATAAAATAAGTTACAATTGGTACAAATGCAGGGAGGACCTACATATATAATTGGTTTTTTTAATGGAATAAAATTTCTCTTTAATAAAGGTGAGATGAGGAAAATGCCTCATCCCTCCACTTTTAAATTAGCTATACAAGGCTTATTCAAAGGCGGTTGGCATTACATAGGAGAAATGAATGGTTAAGAGCTGGACAGTTCTTTATTCTTATTGCACATAGTTTTTAGGATATAGCTGGAAGAGCTTGCCTTCTTGGGTGGGCTCAAAGCCATACTTTTCCAGGTTTTTAGGGTCAAAAGTTCCTTTTTTAAAGTCCTTTTCAATCGAAGGTGCTACAACTTCCATAAAGAACTGCTTGGCTGTCAGTGGTTCATCTGTGCCAGCTGGAACTCGATAAGACACATATGGCTTGAGTTTGAAGCCTGTCAAATCTGGAATCACAAACTCAGGGACCATTTCCTTCACCTTCACAAATTTCCCACCTGAAGAACAGCCGGTGAACTTGGCTCCTTGACCTTTGTAGAAGGTTCGGGGGCCTCCCTTGCTTGTCCATTTGCCCATTCTGTCTGCCCCTTGGACCAGGCCTCGAGTCAGAGCTGAAAGGAGCCCCATACTTTGTATCTTTGCCACTCACGCTCCGCTCCAGCCGCAAGGATCTCGGATGTTGGAACAAAACTTCCTCCCATAAATAATTATTAAAAAGGAAAATGACAGTTGTTGGAGAGGCCTCAAGAAAATGTGCACTAATGCTTTGTTAATGGAATTATGAACTGGTCTAGCCACTCTGGAAAGCAGTTGGGAACTATACCCCAAAAGTCACTCAATTGTGGATAACCTTTGACCCAGAAATATCCCAAAGGGATCAAAGAAAGCAGAAAAGGGGCCATATATTAAAAAAATATCAATAGTAGTTCTTTTTATAGAAACAGAACTGGAAACTAAAGGAATATTCATCAACTGAGGAATGGCTCGACAAATTTTGATATATAAATATAATAGAAACTACAAAAAAGTGGTTTTAAAGAAAAGTGAATTTTAAACAAGTCTAGAAAAATTTGTTTGAACTGATGCTGAGTGAGCAGAACAAGAGAACAATTTCTATAATAACAACCATGTTGTAAAGAAAAACAATGGGAGAAGATTTTGGGAAGATGGCAGAGGAGGTCAGAGAATTCCAAGCTCTCAAGAGTTTCCCCCACAAAAGAGTTAAAATAGCATCTTAGGGTGAACAAAGTGTGGCAGAGATAAATAAGAATAGGGGTACAACAGGGTTTTCCCTGGGACAACTTGAGAAGATTGGAAGAAAAATCCCAGGAGGAGTTCTGGTCCCCGTGCAGGGTAAAAACCTCCAGGCTAGCTTCTATTTTAACAAGCTGCTCAAACCATGACGGTTAAGCCCTGGGGTTAGTTGGTTTGAGAGGCTGCCTTGGCCCCAGTCACTGGAACTCTTACTGCCAGGATAGTGGGGCAGTTGGGTGTTTAAGCTTGGGAAGACTGAGGGAACCTCTGTTGATAAGGAACGCCAGACCCAGCTGTGCTACCAACAGCCGCAGGAGTGAGGAAGGATCCAGCACATGCCTGGTGAGTGCAGAAGCAGTGGGGCAGAAAGGCCCTGGCTGTGGGCACTTACAGGAGACAAGGTTTGGCTTTAGTTCCAGGCAGGAGGGGAGAACTGAAGATCCGGGATGAGAGGCACCATTTCCCTTACCACAGGGCTAGAGGTGATTACAAAAATTAGCTATTATCACAAAAAAACGTACAGGCAAAGAAGAAAGAATCCAACTATAGAAAGCTATTATGGTAATACAGATGGTCAGGCTTCATCTTCAGAGGAGGATATTGAAGCAAAGAAACCCCCCACGAGTAACGTCAAATGGTCACTTGCTCATAAAGAATTTATAGACGATCTTAAAAATGACTTTAACAATTAAATGACAGAGATGGAGGAAAAACTACAATAATAATAAAAATCCAAGAAAAAACAAGAAGGTTATGAAAGGAAAGTCAACCAATCAGAAAAGGAGATCCAGACTCTTAAGAAAGTGACACCTAGAAATGTAAAATTGGGCAAAGTGAAACCAGCGAAATTATAAGGGACAGTTAACCAAAATATGAATAATGAAAAAATAGAAGAGAAAGTGAAATATCTTATAAGAAAACAACAGATTCGGAGAATAGATCAAGAAGAGAAAATATAAAACTAATTGGACTAACTGAAAGTTATGACAAAAAAAATCCTTGTTACAATAATATAAGAAATAATTGAACAAAATTGTCCCAAAGCATTAGAACAAGGGGTTGGGGGAAGTAGAAAAAATCCATCAATCACCACTTAAAAGAGATCCTATGAGATTATCAGGGTCAAATTTTGAAATCCCTCGCTCAAGGATGAAATATTAAAAGCATCAAGATTAAAATAATTTAAATATGATGGAGACACAAAGAGAACCTCACAAAAACTAGCATCAGAGACATTAAAGGACCGCCGGTCTTGGAACGCAATATACAAAGATTGAAAGAACTGGGGCAATGACCAAAAATATCATACCCTGCAAAGTTAAGTATTATTTGGAATGAAAAAATGAACATTTGATAAACTCTCAGACTTTCAGGATTTTGTTAACAAAAATCCTGAACTTAATAGAAAATTCAACATACAAGAACCAAGAGAAATATAAGATATATACCAAACGCTGATTATAAGGGATTCATAAAGACATACTGTTTACCTTTTATATTCTGTAACCTATTTTCATTGAGAATAGGTTTAAGAGGGAACAATACATGTATGTTTAGAAGAATATAAAAATCTTCTAAATTCTGAGGAAATAAAATGGTAGGGGCATAAGGAGTGGGGAGAGGACGAGGGAGGGATCTTTAGAGGGGAGGGGGAGAAAATAGGTAAAAGTGGGGTATTAGAAGGGTATTTAGATTTATGAGAATGGGAGGATTGAGGAGGGATCTTTGGAAGTGGCTAGGCAAGTAATAGAAGGGCAAGGTAGTGGGTAGAAGTTAAGTATAGGAGCCAGGAGGGATAGGAAACAAGAGACATGCACAAACATAAAAATCAAGGATCAGGTGTAGAATAGGTTTGGGAAAATATATATACATACATATATATATATATGTATGTATATATGTATGTATGTATCTATAGCTATAGAGAAATATGTCTAAACTTCACTATAGCCTTCTGAGAACAAAGCAAAGAAGTGCACAGCAGAGAATGAAAGAACTCACAAGGAAGCAAAGATGGACAGTTTTCAACACAAGTATTTATCATACAGGTTTTCTTGAAATAAAAATATATTATTATATAATTTGAATCCTGTCTTATGTTCTGCTATGCACCCGACATGTTTTTTTCTTCTTAACTTTGTATTCAAGTGCCCAATATTTAAGTTTATGATGTTTTTGGTGTTTTTCTATTCTGTATTTGTGTTCTGGCATTTTAGTCTAAAATAAAATAAAGCAGATTAAGGACTGAACCTTAAAAAAATGTTCTGTTCCTGTAGCTATCCCCTCATGATGGAAGGATGGAAGATGAAGACATTTGGAGTAGTCAGAAGTGAACCTTCTCCCCAGTCCTCCAAGCCACATCTTAGTGACTCAGTGTGACTTTGTAAATTGTATAGAGCTCAGTCATCTCACCAGACCAATAGGTCAGATTTGAAAATTACATATTGATATCTACTTAAAAGGAAGAACAGAAGAGATTCACAGTTTCATGTGTAATCCTTTTTTTCTATCTTTTATATATGGATATATGTTATATATATGTTATATAAATATATTTTATATTATATATATTATAAATGAAAATGCTCATTTTAGATGGTGCTTGTTAAGTTCAGAATTTTTAAAATCTCATTAAATTTTTTTAAAAGATAGGAAGAAAGAGAAAAGATGATGATGATGATGAAGAATTGGAATTTCAGTTATGAAACTGCACCAGAGAGAGGGGTGGAAGGGAGGCCATTTGGAAAGGAGGATTGGACATGGGCCGGGCAGGCAGACAGAGGCCTGCCTGGAGAGGAGTCCTCGGCAGATGGCAAGCAGGAGCTAGCATCAGTAGGAAACTGAGCTGTGCAGGAAGAGTTGCCAGGATACAGCTTAATAGCAGCTGGCTTGACTCCATTTGACAGGGCTGGGAAATCTGAGAAGGGCAACTGGAGGCCAGGCAGCTAAGGACAGCTAAGGACATCCTGAAAGTGAGGCGGGAGACCAGGAGTACCCAGGAGTGACCAGCAATTCCAAGGTTCTGAAATGATGGCAGCCCCGCAGACCAGCTATTCTTCACAGTTTGAAAAACACCTTCCTCCCAAGACCCCTGAGACGCAGCTATTGTGCCTATTGGACAGAGGAAGAAACAGACTCAAATACACATTATTAAAAAGGAAAGGCAGTTGTTGGAGAGGCCTTTAGAAAATGTGCACTAATACTCTTTGTTAGTGGAATTATGAATTGACCGAGCCACTCTCTCTCTCCATTTTATCTCTCTATTTTTTCCCATTAAGAGACTGTGACTTTTGTCAAACCTCCTCATTCTCCAGTAGCCTGTGAAGTAACTAGGTAAAATTAAGCCTGGGGAAAATTAAAGGAACAGAGTTGAGGAGGTTAGGGAGCTAAGGGGCTTTGGTGACATAGCATAGGATAAGGGTAGGGGGAAGGCTGTGTAGTCCAAAGTGAGGGGAGGGAATATAGGACAATCCACTTCAGGGAGAAAGTAACTGTCCCCTAGAACATCCTGCAGAGCAGTTGCTTGGCATGCCTGCAGGGGCCCTGAACCAGTCTCCTTGGAGAGGAAGCATGTCCTTCCTGGGAGAAAGCCACCCTGCCACCATGTCAGAGTCTCACTCATTCTGTGGTGGTCCTGCTGCTGAAAGCCACCAAGAGATGGCACCAGCTCTTTCACTCGCCAGTCTGGGTTGTGGTTGGATCAGGCCTGTTGGACACTGCCAGCAGAGCACTCCAGGAGTCGCTCTCTCACTCTCTGTCTCTCTCTGAGTCTGTCTCTCTCTGTCTCTCTATCTCTCTGTCTCTCTCTGTCTCTCTCTCTCTATCTCCTGCTCACCCCTTTGCATTGTGCTGGTCCACAAGCTGCCCTCACCCCATGTTCTTCTCTACCCCCTCAGCTGTCCCCGTGAGCACAGCAGCTTCCCGGGCCCATCACCTGCTCTGCCAACCTTCGCCCCACATTTTTCTCACCATGTGCCCTCACCTGTCCCAACCAGTCCTCCCCAGTGCCATGCAGATGCCAGGAGGGCCTAGCCCACCAACTGTACTGCGCTTCTGGGCCTCTGATCGAGTCACTCTGAGACTCAATTTCCTTCTCTGTAGAATGAGGAGGGTGGGATTAAACTGCCGCTTTAGAAACCAGGAGGTACATATACCCTCCCCCTCTTTCTTTTCCCAAAGATTCCCAGTGGCACCCCGCCCCTCCTCCCCCACCCCATCCCTTCTGCCATCTCGTGCCTCCTCTCTCACCACCTCTGCTCCCCCCGGCCGCCTCACCCCAAACCTCCTCCGGGCTTCTCCATGCCTCACTGCTCTTCACACCTCTCTGCGCTCCCTGCGCCTCGAGTCCCCGCCCAGCCCACACCCCACAGGGCCAAAACTTACCGGCGCTCTCCCGGAATCCACTCAAGCCCCGGGGTCATCGCACCGCTCTCCCTTTCTCTCCCGCCAGCTCCTCACTCCCCGTGAGTTTCTGAAAAGCCTTCTCACCCGACACGTTTCCCCACACAAACTCTCCTTCCCCTGGCACCCTCCGGACACCCCCCGCCCCAGCTTCCTTGTGCACCATGCCCAGGCCTGTCCTGACAGTCCTCCTGCTGACTGCGGCCGCTCTTCCCCTAGGTGAGTAGGTTCCCAAGGACCTCCGCAGGGAGATGTAGTGAGGGGGCGGGCGGGCACCAGGAGCGCCTCGGAGCCCTTGGAGAGTCCACCTAATCCTCTCCAGCTGTGTGCCAGCTCCGAGGTGGTGGGGAGGGAGAGGGTCTGCAAGAGCCTGGGAGACCCCGGGCTTCCTGAGACCCTGGCAGCGACCTGCCGCAGGATGATGGGGTGGATTGGGAGATGACCCTCCTGGGCTAGAGGAGCGCTTCAGTTCCCACCGTCTAACCGGTTTTCTCCAAAGCGTCTGGGAGCGCCCTTGTTTCTTTGTTTCTTTTCAGGAAGAACTTTGTAACCTCTGCACTGTCCCATGGTGGAGTGGGCTGTCTGGGAAGGAAATGAGCTTCCAGTCACTGGGTGATAAACGGACTGGATGGCCCTCCAGATCAGCGGCAGACTGGGGAGGTGGGGAGGGGACTGGGGGCGGCGGGGCGGGGGGCAACCGTGTCCATCGGGGGCTGAAAGTTCTACTAGGAGTGATCTTCTATCCACTCAATAATACTGGGGTTCAGATTTTCACCCTCCGTCATTCCAAGAGTCTCAGGATCATCCGTTCTAATCCCAGCCTAGACCGGCCCCGCCCCTTTCCGCTAGGTTTGAAAGAATGTGAGCAGAGAGGACGAGAAAAATAGTCCCTCAAGGTGACTTCTCGTTAGGGGAAGGATCGACAGGCTGAGAACGGAGTATTAAACCTTCCTTTGGCAGCGTCCCTATGTGGGATGGGGAACCTTCACTGGTTTTCTCCAGTCCTGACTCTCCTGCCACCCAAGCATGTCCAGATCCTGGGCATACAAATGTGTGACAAATATGCAACTTACACATTCTCTGATATTTTAATTGCTGTCTAAAGATTATGTCCGTTGTGTTACTCTTACTCAGGCTGAAAACCCTTCGAGGCCCTGAGGAATAGGTCACAGTATAGACTGACACCAGGAAGTGACCCTAGAATCCAGGCAACCCAATCACGTACCCTACAAATTAATTTATCCATTAGCAGGATTCCTTTGTTAACAAGCCCCAAAACTTTTCCCACTTAGGGGCAGGGACAAGGACAGTGTGATAACATATATTCACCCACCCACATTCCCAGCGGTGATTTAGAGCAAGTTTGTATGCGTAGTTATTTTGTTGGGGGGAGGGAGAGGGCAAGGAAACAGGGACAGGCTGGCAAATGTTGGGGTCAGGACTCAAGGTCCTTCTGGGAGTGGGGGTGGTTTTAGACCCATTACCATCTAGGGAAAAGATTAGATTCATCTGTGTTCTGATACTTTCATCTAAGACCCTCACCCCCTTAGAGCTCACCCCTGGAAATTTTCCTATTACTTTCTTGAGACCCTTGGAGCTGAAATAGATCCCCTGGATTTAGGAATCAGCATACCTAGATAATCTCTATGATCCCTTCCAGTTCAGATATTTTGTGTTCTAGGTCTCTTTCCAACTTTAACGTTCTATGTTCTAAGACTCCTTCCGCTTCTGACATTCGGTGTTCCAATCCTCCTTCACACTGATATTCTAAGTCCTAAGTGAGAATTCTTCCAGCTCTATTATTCTGTGTTCTAAGACACTTCCACCTCTAATATTTTATGTTCTAAGGTGCTGCTTGGATCTAATGTTCTAATATGTCTTCCCTCCCTTACAGATTATGTTGAGTTCTTAATCTTTTTAGTGTCCTGAATTTCTTTAACAGTCCAGTGAAAGGTATGGACTCCTCAGAATAATGCTCTTAAATTCATAAAATACAGAGGATTAATAAGAAAACAAATTATAATGAATTATGGTTTTCCAAAAAATTTTTTTTAAAGTTCACAGACTCCAGGGTAAGAACCCCTGGCTATGATATATTCTAATTCTAATGAATCTAAGTGGATAAATGAAGGCTCTGTGGTGTGTGTGTGTGTGTGTGTGTGTGTGTGTGTGTGTGGTGTGTGTTTGTGTGTGTGTTGGGGACAGGGTCATAGGACCCTGGTATAGACAAAACTTTGCAGAGCAAATCACTAATGTTATAGGTCAGTTTATCTAGTCTTCCTCTACCTTCCTCTACGTCCACACACTCCCCTTCTTCCTGTTTGTCCCCATTGTGGGAGAGAGGCTTGGTCTGGGTTGGAGAGATGATCCACAAACAGGGAAGAGAAAGCAAGACATTACAAAACATTAGTGAACTGCCAAAATGAAGGTAAGGTCTTTAAGACTCAGAGAGTTGGGAAATTAGGGAAGACTTCCTGGTGGCAGTATGATTTGAGCTGGTCCTTTGTAAGGGGATAGAATTTTAGAGTTGAAAAAGACCTCAGGGCTAATTATGCCCAACTAACCCTTCTGCATTATACAAGTGGGGTCCTAGAGAGGCTAAATGACTTGCCCCACAACAACACACAGGCAGTAAGCCACAGAGCCACATTGGGACCCAGGTCTTTGAATTCCAAGCCCATGACTCCTTCTGCTGTGTTATATAGTCTTTTCTGAGTTCTTCTGTCAGTCCTGGGAGGGGTAAACTCTCCCCACATATGTAGCAGCATCGTAGAAGCTTGCCCTTGGACTCCTAAGTTTTGGGGTAGAGCTTTAAATCCTAGTGTGAAGTCCCTGGCCATGCTTGGACAGCAAGACCTGAGCCCCTGCCTCAAACCATTCATTTCCATCCCTGGGGACTGAACCATGCAATCAAAGTGCCCCTTGTATCTAAGGAATTGCAATATAGCCACTGGTAATCCTCCAAGTGGGATTCTAGAGAACATCAGGTCCAGAAGAGGACAGGAAGGGAAAAACCAGGACTAGGGAAGACTCCTGGCCCAAGCCTTCTTGGTTTCTGTGCTCTGTTTACCAAAACTTGAGCAAAGGACTCAAGCACTCATGGCAGCTCAGCAACTCCTGAGCAGAACAGCTAAGCCATGATCACCATGTGCTATCTCTGGCACATACTCAGGAGCAGCCTGGATAGTGCACTGGGCCTGGAGTCAGAAAGACCTGAGTTCAAATCTGGCCTCAGACATTTACTAGCTCTGTGACCCTGGGCAAGTCATTTAACTTCTGTTTACCTTAATCCACTGGCAAATTACTTTAATCTTTTTGGAGTATGGACAGTATGGTCCACAGGGTCGTGAAGAGTTGGGCATGACTGAACAACAAAGTCTCTGGCATATACCCAGGCTTTCTTTAACCATTACTTCCTTCCTCTCTGTTTATCCCAATCCTTTCTGGGACAAGACCAGTACTGGGTGGTATATAGTACAGAGTACCAGACTTGGAGTCAGGAAGACCTTGAGTTCAAATTTTGCCTCAGACACTTATTGGTGTGTGACCTTTAACCTCCTTCAATTTCAGTTTCCTTGTAATAGCACTCACCTCCCAGGGCTGTTGTGAAGATAAAGTGAGATCATATTTTTAAAGTTACTGCAAACTTTAGGGGCAGCTAGGTGGTACAGTAGACTGACTGAGAGATAGAGCAGTCCTCACTACTGGAAGGTGACTTCTTTGCTAATAGGGACTATTTCATTTATCATTTTTGTATCCCTAGTACATAATCCGGTGTATGGCAATTTATGTGTGGTTCAGTCATTTTTCAGTCTTGTCCCACTCTCCATGACCCTATTTGGGGTTTTCTTGACAAAGATACCAGAGTGGCTTTCCATTTCCTTCTCCAGCTCATTTTACAGATGAGGAAACTGAGGCAAAGAGAGTTAAGTGACTTGCCCAAAGTCACACAACTAGTAAGCATCTGCAGCTGGATTTGAACTCATGAATACAAACCTTCCTGATTCTAAGCCCAGTGTTTTATCCACTGTACCATCTAATTGCCCAGTGTGGCATTTTTATAGGTGTTTAATAACTGCTTACTGATTGACTGAAGCTAAAGCTATATGACCTGGTATGATTAAAGTATTGCAGAAAGGATTCTTGCTCAGGGATTGATTTACATCTTGCTCAACATCCCTTCCTAGAAGTCCACACAATTGCTATTCTTTTTGATACATGAGTCTTTTAGCAATCAAGATAAGGGAAAGCATAAGGGATAAGAATAGCCAGTGTATGTAGTGTAGTATATGCATTCATCAAACTTATAAGGGATGCATATTTTTTAAAACCCTCTAAAGTAGACCTTTTCTTCACTGTTAAGAGAAGAAACACCCTTGGTTTTTTTCATGTAGCGATAGTTTTTTAATATAGTATGGAAAATTAGAAGGGGTAGGCTGGAACTAACTGGGACTGACTGTTAAATTTTGAGCATAAGCATTTACACCTCAGAAACTGACAATCATTTGATTTGCTGTTGTATTGATTGTCTACCAGGGGTGGGGAACCTGCAGCCTCGAGGCCACATGTGATCCTCTAGGTCCTCAAGTGCAATCTTTGGACTGGCCCCAAGTTTTACAGAACAAATCCTTTTATTAAGTTTGAATTCAGTCAAAGGGCTGCACTTGAGGATCTAGAGGGCCACAGGTCCCCCATCCCTGGCTCTGGACTTAAGAAAGTGTTGGAAAAAAATGTTAATAATGCAGATAATACTTAAAAGTATGTTGCACAAACTTCCTTTTTCAGAGAACTGGTTGTTAAACATTTACCAGCACATCCCTACTTCTAGTTAAGATTCTTGTGTTCTTTTGAGGTCTTGGTTTTTTATCTGTACAAGGTAGACTAAATGATCTCAGAGGTCCCATTCAACTGTGACTGTGTGGGGAAAAATAATTTACTTTTGTCAGAGCTGGGGCACCTAGTCAGGCATTAAAGAACCTGACCAGCAGGGGGCAGACGTTCCTGCCCGGTGGCTGGATCAGATAAGTAGATTCTACTTATATGTAACTACAAGTTTCAATTGGGCAGTAAACACCTACTCTGTGCACATTATTGAGCAAGGCCACTGGCAAATAATGACAAAAAATGAAATAATCTCCCACCACCAGAGAGATTATAATGGAGCAATTGGAGTGAGAAGAGGAGGAAAGTGAATTCAGGTCCCACTGCCAATGGACAGGCATCATGGTGCCAGGCAAAGTCCAGAAGAGGCTGGAGAAACTTTCTGTCCTTCTTGGCCTTATGTTCAAGGCCTCATAGACCTCTTAGACTGAAGGGATCTTAGAATGTATAAAACTAGAGCCAGAAATGGCCTTGGAGACCATCTGTTCCTAGAAAGGAAGTGGCTTACATGAGGTTATGCAGGGAGCCAATGACTAGAATTCTAATTTCCTCTTTCCCTTGTTCTTAACATGCATCCTCCACTCCAGTTAGATTTGTTTGTGAAGAGAAATGGATTCAGAGTATTTATGACCTTGGACCACCATGTTCTCCTCTCTGGGCTTCAGTTTCCTCCTCTATAAAATGGGTTAGTTGTACTAGATAGTCCCTAGGGTCTCATCCAACCCTAGGGTCATCATACATGCACCATTACCGAGACTGTTCCCCTCCCTGAAAGACCTTAGGCTTTTCTTTCTCTGACTCAAATCTCCCCATCTTTCAAGGCCCAGCTCCAGTCCCACTTTATGTCTTCTCTTATCCTCCCCAACTGTCTCAAGTGCAAGCTGATCTCTCCATTAGCATCTAAACCCCACCATCACCTGCGTATTAAGTCCTGTACCCCTCATGGAATTCTCCACAGGGACAGAGAATGAACCTTCTCCTCCCCCTGTCTTCCCTACCATGCATCAGGACTCAGGGAAAAAAAGACAAATGTTTCAGTTCAGTTCAATCAATATAGGGATCAAATGGGAATCATTGTTGTGAAGGTAGACTTTAAAAAGTAAGCCTGCCCTTTGTGAAGAGACGAGGGCTGAGAGACTCAGAATCAAAGCCTATAAAGTCAAGGAGAAGACAGGTAGACACTGGGCATGTCCAGAACCTTGGAAACTATCCCTTGGGGAGTCTTAGCAAGATGGGAGAAAATGGCTCAGAGTCCAGTCCCAAGTTAGAAATGAACTGAAGAAGATGAATGCTGGAAAAACTGGAAAGCAGTCTGACAGAAACTAGGTATAGACCAATATCTTATACCATTTACTAAGATAAGATCAAAATGGATACGTGGCCCAGACATAATGGAAGATATCATAAGTAAGTTAAAAGAACATTGAACATATACCTATCAGATTTGTGGATAAGAGAAGAATTTATAAATAAACAAGAGATAGCATTGTGGGATGTAAAATGGATAATTTTGATTACATTAAATTAAAAAGTTTTTGTACAAATAAAATAAATGTAACCAAGATTACAAGGAAAACAGAAAATTAAGAAAAAATTATAGACAGTTTCTTGAATAAACACCTCATATCTCAAATATATAGAGAATGGGTCAGATTTATAAGAATATGAGTCATTTTCCCAATTGATAAATGGTCAAAGGATATGAACAAGCAGTTTTTGGGAGAAAAAAATCAAAGCTATATATAGTTATGAAAAAGTGCTCTAAGTCGTTATTGAAAAGAGAAATGCAAATTAAAACAACTTTGAAGTACCATCTCACACCTATCAGATTGACAGAAATGACAGAAGGGGAAAATGACGGGACACCAATACATTGTTGGTCGAACTGTGAACTGATCCAACCACTTTGGAGAGTAATTTGGAATTATGCCCAAGGAGTTACAAAGCTGGGTGTATCCTTTGACCCGGCAATTAGGTCTGTTTTCCAAGGTGATCAGGGAAAAAGGAAAAGAACCCATACATTCTGAAATATTTGTAGTAGCTCTTTGTTGTGGGGGTAAAGAACTAGAAATTGGGAGATGCCCATCAATTGGGGAATGTTTGACCAAGATTGTGATGGAATTCTACTGCTCTGTGAGAAATGATGAGCTGGCTGATTTTAGAAAAACATGGAAACACTTGCATGAAATAATAAAGAGTGAAATGAGCATCACCAAGAGAACATGGTATGTAGTAACAGCAATAATGGCTAAGCTATTCTGAGCAATATGAATATTCAAATCAACTACAAAGGACCTATGGAGGAAGATGCCATCCACTTCCAGGGAAGGAACTGATATATGTACTATAGGTTTCATATAGACAAAGAGACCTCATGGTAAGGAGTGAAATCCCTGGAGATTGGTCTGGAATTGAAGAGAGCTCAGGGGCCTGAAGTCTGTCCCTTTTCTGGGAGGGTCAGCTCAGCCTCTTCTGCATAAGCCCTTGGACTCTGTTAGTGCTGTGATTCCAGGCAGGAGTTGCTAGGGGGCTGAGCTCCAGAGGCATCTCCGGTGTTATGTCCACCTCCTACCTCCCTTTGTGAATGGGAGTTAGTTTTCCAAAATTCGCTTCACCTTCTACAGTTTTGTTTTTAATTTAACCTTCTTTTTTTTCTTTATTTTGAATTCCAAATTCTCTCCTTCCCTCTATTCTCTCCCTTATATACTGGAGAAAGCAAGCAATGTAATATCCATTATACATATGAAGTCATGCAAAATATATTTACTTATTAGCTGTGTTGCAAAGAAGAAGAAAAATAAAGTATATATATAATGTTTCCACCTGCACTCAGAGTCCCTCAGTTCTCTCTCTGGAGGTGAATAGCATTTTTTCATTTTAACCTTTGGAATTGTTAGAATTTGTTTGGAATTTGTGTAGAATTGTTTGGAATTTTAATGATCAGAGTAACTAAGTCTTTCACAGTTGATTGTTAGAGTATTGTTGTTACTGTGTACAATGCTCTCCTGGTTCTGCTCACTTCACTTTGCATCAGTTCATATATGTCTTCCTAAGTTTTTCTGAAGCCCTCCCTTTGTCATTTCTTACAGGATAGTATACTATCACAATCATATACCACAACCCAGCTGATGGGTATCCCCTTAATTTCTAATTCTTTGCCACCGCAATAAGAGATGCTATAAATTTTTTTGTATGTATAGGTCCTTTTCCCATTTCTTTGATCACTTTGGGGCATAAAATCTAGTAGCAGTATTGTTAGGTCATAGGGTACACATAGCTCTGTAGCCTTTTGGCTATTAAGCCCTTTATAGTTCAAAACTGTTCTCCAGAATAAAACTGAACAAAGCAGGGGGTACACACATCCAGTATCAGTACTAATAATGTATGTGCCACTGTATTTGTGTAGTTTCATGATTATGTGTTTATTGATATATGTGTGTCTATCTTTCTGTGCCCTAGGCATATATATTATAAGTGTGTATTATAAATATGCCAGTATAACTCTCTGTATGTCTTTTTATGTCACTGTTTGTCTGAATGTGGCTGAACCAGCATCAGAGAATGGTGGAAAAGAGCCTGTAGAGTCAGGAAACTAGAATAAATACTTGGCATTTCCCCTCTCTAGACCTTAGTGCCATTTATGTAATGAGGGGGTTGGTTTCTACAACCTCTGAGGCCATTCTGTCCTAAGTCTGTGGTTCAAGGATGTGTTTTAGGGTTAAAGATTTAGGTCCCAGAGAGTTTCTTGAGGCCAGTGATTCTAACTCCTGTCATTTTACCATTGAGAAATCTGAGGCACAGAGAGTTTAAGTATGTTCCTCAAGGTCACATAGCTAGTTATGGGGTGGGGTGGGATTTGAACCCATATTGAATGCAGCATCCATGCTACCTATTCTTGTCTCTGTGTCTGAGACTGGGGTTCTGTGCCTCTCTCAATGCCTATATTTATGTGTATCTCTGTCTCTCTAGGTTTATATTTCTATATCTGTCCATGTCTGTGTGTGTGTGTCCTGAGAATGCCTCTGCATTGCAGGTGGTTCCCTGAGCTGCTTCTCCTGCTCCAAACCCACAGCCTTGTCTCTCTGTACTGACACAGCCAACTGTTCAGCTGCAGAGGGATGGTGTAAAACCACGATACTGTCTCTGCAATCAGGTAAGGCCAGGAGATAGCTGGGAAGATCTAACGGCCTCTGACGGCAGGGGAAAATTAAAGCACTGAGTCCAAGGAACCTTACTCTGGGGGACAGAGCAACCAGTGATGGGGTCCCCAGTTGCCTTATCAATAGCCAGCTCCCAGTTATCTGTTTGCAAATTCATAACCAAATCTCTGAGCAGTCATGTGAGTAGGGACAGTTTCCATTATATCTGTATACCTAGAACCCTGGTGTAGCACTTGGCATATTTGTAGTGGGTTAATAAACGCTTGTTGATCGATTGCTCTCTAAGGAGATTTCCAGATCTAAATCCCGACAAGCTGTGTTATGTCAGAGGCTTAAAACTGTAGTGGACCTCAAGAGAGGGAGAGTGAAGATACAGGGCATCAATTTCAGCTCATGGGTTCATAGAATGGTAGTCATTCAATGACTTATTTTATTGATGGAGGGACATGAGACCTAGAGAGGGGCCATGACCTGAACAAGGTCACAGCAAGACAGAGATATCATCAAGAATAGAACCCCAGATCTCCTAATTTCTAGTCCTAATTCCCATCTTTCTTCTATTTTCTCCCCACCCCCACTTCCATATGAGAAAGAACTTTTCAACAGCAGGAGCTGTTTCCCCTTGGGATAGACTCCCTCAGAAAGTGGTAAGCTCCTCGTCACTGCAGGTATTCTTGCAGAAGCAGGCTGCCTCCTTGTCAAGTATATATGCCCACCTAAAGAAGACAAGATGATTTCTAAAGTCCATTGTAAAACTGTGATCCTGAATTCTCTGTGTTAGCATGAATGGCTATAAGGAAGAAATAAGAGGCTGAAAGAAGGAATGGAGGGAGGAATAAATCTGAAGTTGGAAGACCATGATTGGAATCCCAGCACTGTTCTTACCACCTGTGTAACCATGGACAAATTACTTCCTCTCTCTGTGCCTCAGTTTCCTTGTCTGTAAGATGAGGAAGTTAGACTAGATGACTTCTAAGGTCCCTTCCTATTTGTGTGTGTGTGTGTGTGTGTGTGTGTGTGTGAATCCAGGATTTTTTGGTTATTATGGCTCTGAATATCTGTGCTATTATTCATGCCACAGAAGACAAGAATATACAAGTCTAGCTGAAAGTAGCAAAGGATGGACTGGAATCTAAGCTCACTCTTCTCCCCTCTCGGATTTTTCAGGTTATCCCTTCATGATGGAGAATACAGTTCAGCGAGGGTGTGTGACCTCCTGTGTCCCCACAGATCCTGATGCCATTGGAGAATCTCAGCCCATACTCTGTTGCAACACTGACCTCTGTGTTGGCAATAGTGCCCTGGTGCCCCTAGGGTCTGGTCTTATCCTGACTGGATTCCTGTCTGCCCTGCTTAGTGCTGGCTGATGAGGGTAGAAGAGGTCAAGGGCAGACTGTTACCCACTTTAAATAATCCCTGTCCATCCCTGAAAGCCTGAATTTAGGGATTTATACCAGCTGCCTGGGGTAAAAGCAGCAGATCATGGTCTGGGGAGGGAAGGGAGGGATGGAAGGAAAAGGAGGTCTGGTCTTTTCCTGGATACTCTGGATTGCCCTGCCAGAAAGACGTGGCCCTTTTCCTCAGAGGGAGCTGAGTTTGAAAGCAATCAGTCTGAGGGAAAGACAAAGCATTTGCCCGGGGGAATGTCTAGTTTGAGGGAGAAAGCTAGAGAAAAAGTAAATCAGTGAGATACCTGACACCTGAAACTACTGAATTTCCACAAATGTTTGAATATCATACATTATACATTTGTCCAGGGGCAAAAAAAACAAGCCTTGTCACATAGAAATATCTGTGATTCTGAAACCAACATGACTCACAATGATCCTAGCTAGCCTTTGAAATCTGAGAGCAAACAGAAGCCCAATTTGATGACCTTGCTAATTATTCTTCCCTGGCTCATGACATTGGTCATGGACAGGGAAAATGCCTTTCTTTTCTGCTCAACACCAACAGAGGATCCTAAGAGTTGAGTAATTAATCAGGTAGGAACTGAAAGTTAATTAATCTGGTGTTTGTAAAGGAAAGGTGTTAAAACTCTTTCACACACAGTAGTCCCTTGTTTCTTTTAGAATTAGTCGAAACTTAATGTGCTCTTAGTGATTTAAGCAATCTAGATAATGAAGCCTACCACTAATCCCCACCCAAGAACCTCTCCCCACTCGTCTGTCACAGCGCCTGAGATTCCACCATCAGAGCATTTTTACTTTGAACTCATGATTAGAGCACTTAGATGGGAAATGAAATAACCAAGGTCACATGACTGGTAACTGACAGAAACAAGCTTCAGAACATAGGAACACAAGTTCTTGCAGGCACAGACTTCTACTTTTGTCTTTTTTCCCCAGCACCTGAAAAAGAGTAGGCAATTGAATTGAACTGAACTTGAATTTGGGTCCTCAGGCTCAAAATACATTCTTTCTGCTGTACCACATCTGCTCCCAAAGTATGTAAAAGAAAACTCTCCATTACAGAAGTAGTGCAGGGTAGTGCCAAGAGTATCCAGTATCTGTTTTTGCTCTTTCCATTTACATTCTTATAGTTAATGTGTATATTGTTTTCCTGGTTCTGTTGACTTCACTCTATATCAGTTCATATAAATCTTCTAATGTTTCCTCTTCCTATTTATCTTTTCTTACATCAAAATAATAGTCCCTTGTATTCATGCGCCACAAGTTGGTTAGCTTCTCTCCGGTTGAAGGAAATTTCCTTTGTTTCCAGTTCATTGCTAACAGAAAAGTAAAGGAAAATAAGTTCTGTTTTGGACATTTTGAATTTGAGATGTCCATGGGACATTAGGTTAAAAATATCCATCAGATATTTATAACAGGTCATGGAGAACTGGAGAGCAAATCAGAAGAGCAAAGAAAAGGGCTGACTATAGAGATCGAAGAGTAATCAGCTTTAAAATGATAAATGAATCCATGGGAGTTGATATATCAAAAGAGCACAAAGAGAAAGACTGAGAAGACAATCCAAGGCATTGATTGATCTGCTTATTGTGCAATCAAAGGCAATCACTCCAGATTCATACAGATACAGAGTGAATGAGTGTTATATACAGTAGGCCAAGCACAAGAGCCACAGGTAGAAACATAATACACACAACATCATATAACAGCATCATATACAGAAGACAGACTGAAGGTTGCACACAAATACAGAATACATCACACACTGAGATGTCATACAAAGTATTCCTTATATACACAAAATATACTTTATGGCTATCTGTATATGGTTATATGCATTACACCTCAGTTACTCAATCTACAGGCATTTATTAAGTGCCAGGATGTACCAGGAACTGTGCTAAGTGCTGGGGATACAAAGAAAGGAAAAAAAATTACCTGCCTTCAGGGAGCTTACAATCAATGGGGGAGACAAGTTGCAAACAACTATGTGCATATATACAAGAAAAATGGGGTAATCTTAGAGGGGAGGCAATGAAGGGTGGAGGGAGGAAAGACTACTTGCAGAAGGTAGAATTTCAGCTGATATTAAAAGGAAGACAAGGAAAGCAGGGATAGAGGAGGAGGGAGAGAAATCCAGACATGAAGGACAGGCAGTGTACCTGCATGGAGTCTAGAGATGGAGTGTCTCCTTTGAGGAACAGCAAAGAGGTCTGTGTCATTGGTTTGTAGAGTACTTGGAGGGAATATAGTGTAAGAAAATCAAAAAGTTATAAAGGAAACAGGTTATGAAGGGTTTTGAAAGGCAAATAAGATTAATATTTGATCCTGGCGATAATTAGGAGCCTGGAGTTTACAGAGTTGGAGGGTGGGTGGAGGTAACATGGTCAGATTTGCACTTTAGTAAGATCACTTGGATAACTAAGGCAAACTATTCACATATGAGATGATAAAGATCTGTATGGGGGCGGGGGGTGGCAATGTCAAGGGGAAAAGGGAGAACATATGAGATATGTTGCAGAGGTAGACTCAGCAAGACTTGACAATAACAAATGACAAATACTTGGATATGAGGGATGAGGAATTGTGAGGGGTTATTTATGACACCTAGTTAGTAATCCCAGATAACTGGAAGGTTGGCAGTGTTCTCCAAAGTAATCGGGAAATTTGGAGAAGGGGGATTGGTTTGAGGGAAAGATAATTAGTTATGTTTTAGAACTGTTGAATTTAAAATGTCTTTGGTCATCTTGTTGGAGATGGCCAATAGGCAATTGGAAACATAGACTAGAAGTCAGGAAAGTGATTAGGGCTGGATCAATTGAGTTGAGAAATATCTGCACAGAGGTGTTAATTGAATCCTTGAGGGTTGATGAGATCATCAAGTAAAGGAGTAGAGAGGGAGAAACAAAAAGGACACAGGACAGTGTCTTGAGGAATACCCACAGTTAAAACATCATGTGTTGGCCTGGTCGTTGGCCCATACAGGGTTCATTTTTACCTACTTATATTATTGCCTATTCTTGGAGTATCTTTTCCTCCCCCTCTTCATCTACTTATCCTTAATTGCTACTTATCCTTCAATGAGTGGGTTGACATGTTAATGAAGAAGTGGGCTAAAAGTCTTCAGTTTCTCCTACTGAGAACCTGACTTGATCATGAGACTCTGCCACCTCCAGCAATCTGGACAAAAGAATCCATTTCTACCCCCACCACTCTGGTTGGTTTTCTCCTTCATGAGGTGGGCCACTCTAAGTTCTTATGGAAGGTTCGGACAGGGGTTTTTCCAAAGGGCTTGAACTCACCTAGATTGAATTCTGTTTGTAAGATCTTCAAGTTTGGTTGAGTTCTGCCCAAGATTAAGAAACCTGTACCCACAGGATTTAGGCAATCTCATCTATAGTTATGTCCTTCAGAGACTGACTGAATGACCTACAAGAACTGATCCCTGAATGAGAAAATAGAAAGGAAGAATCTTAATCCTAATTTAATAATTAGTTTTTAATATAAGATAAAAATAATAATTTCTCTCATCTGGAATGCTTTCCCTCCTCACCTCTTCCTCTTGTACTCCTTAGCTTCCTTTAAGGTTCAGCTCAAATCCCACCTTTTGCTCTTAAGAGATCCTTCCTACTATGTCCCCCCTGTTGTATTAGCCAATCTGATAGGTGTGAGGTGCCTTAGATTTGTTTTAATTTGCATTTCTCTAATTAATAATGATGTAGAGCATTTTCCCATATGTCTAGAGATAGCTTTGATTTCTTCATCTAAAAATTGCCTATTCATATCCTTTGACCATTTATCAATTGGGGAATGACTTGAATTCTTATAAATTTGACTCAGTTTTCTATATCTTAGACAAATGAGACCTTTATCAAAGACACTTGATGTAAAGATTGTTTTCCAGCTTTCTGACTTCCTTTTTAATCTTGGTTGCATTGGTTTTGTTTGTGCAAAAACTTTTAAATTTAATTATCCATTTTCCATCTAATAATGTTCCATATCTCTTATGTGATCATAAATTTTCTCCTTTTCCATAGATCTGACAGGAAAACTATTCCTTGCTCTTCAAATTTGCTTATGGTATTAGCCTTTATGTCTAAATCATGTACCAATTTTCAAAGGACTCATGGTGAAAAGTGCCATCCATATCCAGAGAAAGAACTATGGAGTTGAAACACAGAATGAAGCAGATTATTTTCTCTTATGTTATGTTTGATTTTGTTTAGTTTTACTCATGTTTTCTCCCATCCATTTTAATTCTTCTATGCAGCATGACTCATTTGAAAATGTATTTAATAAGAATATATATGTAAAGCCTATCATATAATACTGCATACTGTCTTGGGGAGGGAAGAGGAGAAAATTTCAAATTTATGGAAGTTATAGTTGAAAATTGAAAACAAATAAATAAATTTGAAAAAATAAATCATGTACCCATTTTATGTTGACATATGGTATTTGATGTTTGACAATATCCCGAAGAATTTTGTTTTCCCATGCAAGTGAAGCAGATGATTGAGGGAGTTGCCTTGGCTCATCCATCCCCCTGCAGCTTTCAGATCTCAAAGGGAGTCTTAGGAGGATACCTCATTCAATTCTAATGAGAGAAATGCAGCTGATTTCTGATCTCTCATCAGTCTGCTAAAGTAACCTGACATGAATCTTCAGCTCTCACAGGAATCCCAATGATTAGACATCTGTGAAGAAATTCTTTCTTGCACGGCTATCCGTATAAAATTTTCCATTCTTTTTCTGTCAGCTTCTGAGCACCCCCAGCCAGGTTGCTGGGTTTGATACGATGATGCAATGTTTGTTTGAAAGCTTGATAGGAACATACTTGTCTCAGTACAATTAAACTGTTTTGCTCTACTAAGCATGATATCTTAATTATTTGTCAATAGCAACAGCTGGATCTAAGAGAAAAGAGTTGCTAAAGGAGTGAGCCAATGAAGAGTAACTTGAATCTAGAGCCTCAAGGTAAATTTGTGGAGTAACAGAAAGGTAGCCCTAAAGAGACTGTCATTCCCCAAGATCTAAGACATACTTATTATGTTTGATGCAATAGGGAGTAGCATTAGTAGGGAGGGTCCTCTTTTGAGGTCTTTTCTACTCCCAGCAAATAGTTTCAGGGCAGCTAATATAGGGAGAGGAATGAACAGAGGTGGTCATAATTTTCTGAGTCTTCTCAGCCTTCCTCTACATGGAGGGCAAACCTGAATCTCTCACTCACACCAGGTTTTACCTGAGGGAGTGGGATAGAATGGAGTTGTCAAGATGGAGAACCCCATACAGATACACTTTCTCAGGTGACCTCTACCTGCCCCTTTGGGGAAAAATTGCTGGGAGTAACTATAAAAGTTCTAATTATACATTAGTTCCTTTCTTTCCTCCCTTCTTCTGGATTTTCTTACCAAGATCAAAATATACAACTCGAATATACAGAAATGGGTAGGTTTGCCTCTATTACTCAATCAGTCTTTATTGAGCAAGAAATCTTAGGAAGGAGGAGTACGGGGAATGGGAGAGCAAAGGGAAGGGTATTGAGAACTCATTGGGAAAAGCTGAACTATTAGCATGCTGGGAGCTCACCATTGTAAAATGAGGTTCTGGATGAGATGTTCTCTTAAAATCTCTTTCAGTCCTGACATTCTGTTTTCTAAGGTTCTTGCCAACCCCAATATTCTATGTTCAATGACTCTTCGTATTAGTTGGCTCAGTGGTCAGGTCCTGGTGCCAATGAGGTCATGGGTTCAGTCGTATACAACTCTACATGACCTTGGACTTGTGTCATTGGCAAGAATACTGGAGTAGTTTGCCATTTCATTTTCCAGTTTGTCCCCATTTTACAGATGCTCCATTGAGATAAGTAGGGGTTAAGTGACTTGCACAGGTAGTAAGTGTCTGAGGCCAGATTTGAATTCAGATCGTCCTGATTCCAAGCCCCATGCTCTATCCACTGCACTACCCAACTGCCCCTTGAAAGATAAGTAGAGGAATTTATATTTTATCTTAGAGGCAATAGGAAGCCACTGGATTTAATTGAGTGGGAGGGTCACAAGGTCACACCTGTGTCCCAGGAAAGTCACTTTGGCAGCTGGGTATGGAATGGACTAGAGTACAAAACTCAATCGGAAGGTTGCTATGCAGCTGAGTAGCAAGCCAGTCTGGGGAATGGACCCTATCCATCCCTTGTCTTAGGGAAGAGTTCCTCAGCTGTGGTCTCCTTGCCCAAACTCACTTTGGTTTGTCCCCTCTCGCTGTCCTCTGCTTCTGAGTATTTTAACGCTGGAAAAGGAAATCTTCTGCAGGGACATCCTCTTCTTCCTATCTTTCCTCCTCCTTGCTCATCACCCTTAAAGATAGGGCATGTGTGCTGCGAAAGATTTACAATCCAGACAAAGACTAGAGATCAAAGCATCTATTGGATTAGTGGTTACATCTCAGCTTCTCCACCCAAGGGAACTCCCAGACCTCCTAATTCCACCATCTAGTGAACTTCCCACTCTCAATCTCATCCCCAACTAGCTCTTTGGGGAGTATGTGTTCGTCCTTCGTTGCCAAAGAAGACCATGCCATCAGAGAAATGGTGACATGACTTGCACTTGACTTTTGTTTTGAGTGGGGGGGCGCTGTGCAGGTCACCAGCCTAACTTCTCCTCCAGAGCCATCTGAATCCAGTGACCAGATATTCATCAGGATGACTGGAGATGACCCAGGATGAGACAATTGGGGTTAAGTGACTTATACAAGGTCACACAGCTGGTGAGTGTCAAGCATCTGAGGTCAAATTTGAATTCAGGTCCTCCTGACTTCTGCACTGGTGCTCTATCCACTGCACCACCTAGATGCCCCCTCTTTGGGGAGGAGAGAAGGGAGAGAATGGAGGCAGGAGAAAAGGAAAAGGACAGAGGCAATGAGAGAGGGGAGAAGGAAAGAGAGAAAGAAGGAGGGAGAAAAGGAAGGAACTGAGGAAGAAAGGGGAAAAGAGAGAATGGAAAGAATGCAAAGGAAGATGAAATAGAAAGTGGTAGAAGGGGAAGAGAAAAATAGAGGAGAAAAAAAGGAGAACAAGCTATGGCAGTAGTGCGGAAGGATGGGGAACAGACTTGTTCAATCACTCCCATTTATGTACTACTTTCATCCTATGACTGACCTATCCCCAGTACCAATGTTCTTTCTATGCTCTGGGAATTTATATAGAAGGTTCTCTAATTTAAATCCTGCAGTCAAAGATAGGGCTCTGGCAGAAAAGAAGACAACAACAAAAAACCAGGTTAGTGTTAAATATATTTTCCACTCTTCTCTAGGGAGGATCCCTTCCTCAACAATATTTCTGATAACTACATCCAGACTGGGCAGTTAGGTGGTGCAGTGGATAGAAAGTTGACCCTGGAGTCAGGAAGACCTGAGTTCTCAATGAGACTCCAGATGCTTATTACTTATGTGACCCTGAGCAAGTCATTTAACGCTGTTTGCCTCAGTTTCCTTATCTGTAAAATGAGTTGGAGAAGGAAATAGCAAACCGCTCCAGTATTTTTGCCATGAACCCCCCTTCCAAAAAAAGGGGGTCCTGAAGAGTCAGACACAAAGTGAAAACCACCGAACAACACCACCACCCAGATCAGCACTTGTAGTTAGCACTGTTATAAAGACAAATATCTAGACAAAGAAAAGTAAACAAACTTCCTCTCCACCCCACTCCCATTCCCCTAGGAAAGGGTTCAGACTTCCACAGGGAGTCCAAAGTGAGAAGGGGAATACAGGATTATTGCCTGGAGTGGAGTGGGAGGGGGAAGGGTCCAGTCAAACTAGCATCTACTTTCATGCTCCTCCTGTCCCTCCTCCAATCTCCTTCCTTGTTGTAGTCTCCTCCGCCTGCCCTTCTTCTTTTCAGTTTCTACAGGGCTCCTCTTCATCCCTCTAGGAGCTGGATTTGCCTCCCACTTCCTAGACTCCCGAAGTGGTTCTGAAAGGTCAGGGAGAAGCCAGAGTTAATCATTTTTCATCCAATGGCATTTCTTCCTTAGCAATTCAATCACAGGATTTGTTCACAGGAAATGGCTGAACAAATTGTGATAAATGTAATGAAGTATTACATTTTGAATGACAAAAGATGAGAAACCCTTATGACTTACACGAGTCAATCCAAGGTGATGTAAAAAAAAGCCAAGAAAACAATATACATAATGCACTGTGGAAATGAAAAGAGCCACCACCAGACAATCAAAAATTTAAGAAGGGCAGGCCTAGCTCCAAAGAAAAGATAGACAAAGATACCTCTCCCCACTCCTCTGCAGAGCCGGGGGCCCCACAAGTGTATAACATTGCATAGAATGTCACATGTTTTTGGCATATTGGTTCATTTTGTTGAATCTTTGTTTCCTTTTCTTTTTTCTCTTTTAAATTTTTTGTTATAAGGGATGGCTCTGGGAGGGGAAGGGAGGAGTATGGGGGAAATGTAGGGGATATCAAAACAAAAGACATTAAAAAACTCTAAAAATTTTAGAAGGGTTTACTCATAAAGGGATCATCTAGGTGGTCATAATTTTACAATTAGTTTCACACCTTATAATCAGTCACTTTTCTCTAATTAAATCCTGGGCTTTCTAGATCAGTTCCTATATACAAACATATATACCACAAACACATACATATATATAATAACTATATATGTATATATATATATATATATATATATATATGGAGAGAGAGAGAAGAGAAATGAAGAAAAGGAAGGAGGAGAAAGGGGAGAATGAAGGAGCAGAAGGAAAGAAGAGAAGGAAGGAGGGGAGGAGGAAAAAGAAGAAATAACAAATAAAGAAGAGAAGAAGAGAGGATGGGAAAGAAGATACAGTAACTCTCCCTCTAGATTGATTCTATGGCTTCTGAGATTTGGGAAAAATACTCTCAGATGTCCCCGGGAAAGAATTGGATAAGAGCCTTTATTTAAAAAAAAACAACAAAAAAAGAGGTCTTGGGAAGTAAGGAAGGACATACATATTTGCCAAGTCTCTCTCCTAAGGGACTCTTCTCACATTCCTCCTGGTGAACAGCACAAGATAAACAGGAATGCAGAAGCCAGAGAGGAAGACCAGATGTTTCCAAAGCCTTATAGGACCTCAGAATGACAGAGACCTTACAACAGAGCAAGTCCAACCTCTCATCTCATCGATGAGGAAGTAGACCCAGAAAGGCAATCTCAAACTTAGGCTTCATTGATGCTAAAACTGGTATTCTTTTCATTACATCCCAGTGGCCTCCATGTACCAGTGTTTGAGATGAGTTTCAAGTATCAGTCTTCTCTTCTTGTTGAACAGACTCACAATATAAGGAATAACAGAGCTATGTCCTCTGGAAGAGACAATCAGTACCCCAGGCATTTGTCCTTTGCGCAGCAGCATTCAACAAGACTAGATGTTTAATGTTCAGGGTAGGACAGTGATAGGCCTACTACATTCTACCCCAGTCAGACACATAAAGAGCACTATGCTTAGTGATGGGAGCCACATTTTAGGGGAGACATTGGAGAGCTAGAGAGAGTCTGGAGAAGGGAAGACCAGATAGTGATACATGTGGAGACCATGCCATATGCATATCAATTACAGGAAATAGGGATGTTTGGCCTGGGTTTTGGGAGAACATGATAGCTGTCTTCAAGTATTTAAAGTTTGTCATGGGGGAAAGGGGATTAGATTTGGTTTTAGGAAACAAAACTCACCATCTCTCAAGGCACTCTGTTCTACTTTGGGATGTCTGTTAAGAAGTTTTTCCTAATATCAAGCCTTGATTTACCTCTGTGCAATATCTATCTGGATTTGACTTCTGGGGGCCAAGAAGAACAAATCTAATTCCTCCTCCATATGAGACCTTCAAATACTTGAAGAAAGCTTTCATGTCCCCCTCCCCATGCCCCTCACCAGTATTCTTTTCTCCAGGCTAAATATTTCTAGTTCCTTCCCTGATCATCATATGACTTGGACTCAAGGCCCTTCAACACCCTGTTTTTTTTCCCTCTGGACACCATCTAGTTGATTAATATTCTTCTTATATTGTGACACCTACAACTGAACATAGTGCTACTGCTAGGGCCTAGGGAGAGTGGGTACAATGGTACTACCACCTTGTTATTCCTAGTAAGTTATACCTCTCTTAATGCAGTCCAAGTTCATAGTAGCTTTTGGCCACCATGGCACACTGCTGATCCATTATTGAATTTTCCATCCATTGACCCCCCCACATCTTTTTTTTTATAATAATTGCTGTTCAACCATGCCTCTCCCAATCTTGTACTTGTGAAGTTGATTTTCATGCTCAAGGATAAGACTTTCCATTTGTCCCTAATGAATTTAATTGTATTAGATTCAACTCAATGCTCTAGCCTATTGAATCCGGAATCTGTCATTCTGTGTATTAGGTGTTGTTCTCGGTTTTGCATCATCTGCTGATTTGATTAGCATGCCATTCATGCCTTCATCTGACTTACTGGTAAAAATGTCAATAACACAGATCTCTGGGGTACTTTAAAAAAGACCTCCTGCCATAAGGACATGGAACTAGTAAAAACTACTTCTTGGATCCAGTCATCCAACCAGTTCCAAATTCATCTGCATTTATTATTGTCCAATCCATATCTTTCCATCTTCTCCACAAAATAGTATGAGATACTTTGTCAAAACATTTGGTAAAAGCCATATAATTTATAGCCACCCTGTATCCAATAGTTTACTGATCATTTCCACAAAGGGGATGAAGTTTATCTGGCATAACCTGTTCTCAGTGAAGTCAATATGGTCCTTTCTAATCACTATTTGCAAGTCAAGATATCACCTTCCTGATGTCCTTGGTTCCCTTCCATACCAAAGAATGAAAAACAACATTCCCTTTCTAGAGATCCACCAACTAGCTCTTTAATGAGCCATTCTAGAATTTTTCCAGGAATCAAAGCCAAGCATACTCACCTATGATTGACAGATTCTATTCTGTTCTTTTTTGGGGGGGCGGGACATTTGCTTTTCTCTCATCTTCCATTTTCAGTGGTCTTTCAAATGCTACTAATAATATATGTAAAGCAAATGGACCTAAGATTTATGAAATTCCTGAATGTGGAAACTTGTTCTACTAATGTAGGTTATCACCTTCTCTGAACATTACCTTGAGTACTGAGATTAAGTGACATGATTAGAGTCACACTTCTATGAATGTGTCAGAGGCAGGACTTGAACCTATATCTTCCTCCTTTCAGGGCTAGCTCTCTATCCACTGTCATACTGCCTTTTAGAATAAATATATACAGAACTAACACAAAATAAATATAAGTTGTTTAAGCGGGACCAAGAAGGATTCTATGTAGAGGGTAGATTTGTATATAGAAAGAACAAATGTACAATGAGATTGAAAAGGTATGATGGAGCCAGGTTGTTAAGACCTACAAAAGCTAAACAGAGGAATTTATGTTTTATTCTGAGGGGCAGTATGGATTTTATTGAGTAGTGAGATTTGCACTTTGAAAAACAAATCACTTTAGTTACTCTGTGTGTAGTGGCAGTTTGGAACTGGGACAGACTTATGGCAGGAAACAATTAGCAATAGTCCAAGCAAGAAAAAATGAGGCCATGAACAAGGAAGTTGTTCTATGAATGGGGAGAAGGGAGGTGAGGGATGTGGAGGCGGAAATGACAATATTTGACAAGAAGAGCAAGGAGTCATGAACTTGGAAATTTCATTATTTCCTGGGTACAGAACCCAATCTCCCCTTTCAGACCAGAAGCTCCCTGAAGTCCTGTCTCAGGATTCTCTAACAGCAGATGTCATGTTTCTCCTCTCAGAACAAGGTCACTCCGGGGACAAGTCTTATTTTCTGACTTAGCTAGGAGGGTACTCCTTATTGCCCATTGGCTGACATTGAGTTAGCAAGCCCAGACTGGCTACCAGCCTTATCCAATGTGCCTATGAATTAGTAAAGGGATTATCACAGCTGTCAGGACTTAGAAAACCAATTTTATCCCACCCATCTGAGAGAAAGGGAATGGATAAATGCCCTGAGGTTGAGGTCCCGTCCTCAGTTGCTGAGCTCCTGGATTTATGCCCTGAAGATGGATTCCCTCTGAGTTGTGCTGTTAGTGAGGGCCACACTCTGGTACAGGGTAAGGCAGGGGTCAAGGTGGGTGTCAGGAGGGAGTGGGAAGAATGGCTAACCCAGACTTCCATATACAGTATGCCCACATCCTAAAACTCAACATTAGTTCCACACACATATCTGTCAATCTGATAGAATGGAAACAGCAATGGATTTGAAGTCTGAGTATTTGGGTTCCAATGCAGCTCTGCTGCTTATCGACTGTGTGACCTTAGTTCAGGATCCTTATATGTCAAATGAAGGGATTCTAACAAACGGAATGGACGAGGACTGTGCTAGGTTATGATTAAAATAGAAAATAGATTAAAATAGATGATTAAAATAGAAAAGCAAGGCAGTCCTTGCTACAATGAATTCACATTCTAATAAAGGGGAACAATGAAGGAGAGCTTACCTTCATGGCAAACAGAAAGACCAGCTGATACTTAGGTCTGGTAGGGAAGACGATGATCCCCAGTGTACCTGGGCAGCAACAGCAAGGAAAATGCTACCCAGCCCATGGGCAGATAACACCTAACATATTTTCTTGCTCTAAATCCTATAGTCCCTATGCAATCCCTGTTTCATTCCACTTTAGGGTAATTCTGATGGTTAGGAAGTTTGGGACATTGCTTCCAGCTCCCAAGGAAGCCCCAAGACTCAAAATTTCCCTTCTTTATCCATTCCTGAGCTTGTAGACTCCAATCCTGGACCCAACCAGTGCAATCTGTTAGTAATCATCACCACAGCAACCCTTTGAATCTTTACAGACACTTTTTCATTTCTCCTGGGAGACAAAGATGGCAGGGTAATTGTGGTATAGTGGGAAAGAGCATTAGATCTGGAGCCAGAGAATCTTTCCTGGATTCTCTCTCTTTTTTGTACTTTTAAATATATCTTTTATCACCTTGATCTCCCTATTTATTCATTTATTTATTTATTTATTCATTCACTCATTCATTCATTCATTCATTCATTCATTCATTCATTTATTTATTTATATGTATATCTTTCTGTAGCTACTCCCTACAGAAAAAAAAAGAGGGGGAAAATTTTTTTAAAAACTGACAAAACTAAACACGGGCACCATATCTGGCAGTATATAGTGTTTCCTACCTGCAGTCCCCCACCTCTGCAAAGAAGTGAAGGGGAAGTACATTTTTTCATCTCTTCTTCAAGGTCCAACATAGTCCAACTCTTGTTGCTGCTTCCATTTGCATTGCTATAGTCATTAGAACTATTATGATGAGATTCTGCTTTCACTGTGTAGCATTTCATCTGAGCCTTCTTTGTAGGAAGTATGATATTCATCACACATTATCACAGAGAAAGAGTCCATCAAACTCCTGGACTACGATTTGTTTAGTCACAGTCCCAATTAATGGACACCTACTTTGTTCCCAGTTCTTTGCTTTTACAGAAAAGGTTGCTATAAATGGCGTATATGGGACCTTTCCTTCTGTCTTTAGGTACAGATATATAGACATAGACATAGATAAAGATATCAACATAGATATAGACATAGGCATAGATATACACACATGTATACATGATATATATAAATTATACATGCACATATGTATGTATGTATACTATACAATTCACATATCTATATCTATCTATATATACATATATCTACATATGTTATATGTAATTAATATATATCTACACACATATGCCTCATAATAAAATTGGAAATTCCCCAAGCAATCTACCTTTTGAGGTTTGCCGAACACTAGATTATTCAATTTAATTGTTTTTTTTAATTCTTCTTTATCTAATCTCATCTTTACCTCATTTCTTACCTAGCCTTAACAGCTGAAGGGGTATTGTTTCAGTCAAACTGAACGTGAGCCTAAAAAGACCATGGTCACCCATTACATCCTGGGTCATCACCAATCCTGATCTATATCTCACCACTGGACCACTGGCTCCAGAGGATAAAGTGAGGCTGGTAACTTTGCACAGCCCTTCCTCACTTAAATCCAATTTGCTTGCAAGTCACGGCAGAACCTCCCTGATGTCATGATCCTTTTCTAGAACAAAGCACAAACTGTAGCAGCAACAGTCTAATCTGCTCAATTGGTCAATTTTCCATTTTGTAGCTGGCATTATACAAAATGCTTTTGGTGATTATTGTTTTAGAATATAATTTGCCTTTTTGAATATTCATGACACTCCTCTCCCTTGGTCCTCTTTCTAGAGGAAGGAAGCATCTTCTCAATCTCTTTTGCTGTATTGTCATCCAGGATCTAATTCTGGATTCACCTGATTACAAATGTAGTCCCAAAGGCTTTTCCTTGGTCTTGGTCTCTCCTCTTTATACCTTCTCCTGTTCAGTGACATCATCAACTCCCATGCATTCAATTATCATCTCTGTGCAGACTACTCCCAGACCTATCTATCTTACCTTAGTTTTTCTCCCAAGCTTTAGTCATAGACAACCAGCTACTTTCTAGACTTCTCTAAACTGACGTCCCATGGCTGACTAAAATATCCATACTCTTTGACACAGAGATCCTGCTATTTGAACTATAACTAAACACATTAAACATAGAAAGGTCTCATATATATATATATACATATATATACACATATATCAATATATTTATAACAGAACTTCCTATAATAACAAAAAAACTAGGAAGAAATTCAATATGTCCGAAACTGAATTCATAATCTTCTCCCGTTCCTACGTCTACCTCTCTCGCAAACTTCCCTTTGTCTGTTAAGGATACCATCACCCTGCCATTTACTCAGGCTCACCATCTTGGGGTCATCCTCAAATTTTCACTCTCCCTGGACCAAGGTTTGTTGATTTTTGCTCCCCAGCATCTCTCCCATCCATCCCCTTTCCTCCGCTCACTCAGGCCCTCATCACCTCTCTCCTGGGTTATTGCAGTAGCCTCCTAATTGGCCTGAATCCAGTCTCTCCTCTCTCATTAATTCTCTACACAGCTGTCAAATCAATATTCCTGGAGCATAGATGTAAACACATTACTGCCCTGCTCAAAAAGCCTGAGTAGCTCCCTATAGCTTTTAGAATAAAACACATATCTGGTATCAGATTACCTTTCTAGGCTTATTATATACATTCATCTCCTTCATAATACTCTGTATTTTAGCCAAACTCACCCTGACAAACTGACCTACCCACTGCTCCTCATGTACAATGTTCCAACTCCTCTCTTTGCACTTTGTATAACTTATGCCCCATGCCTGGAATGTACTTCCTCCTCCCCTGCCTCTTGCAATCCCAGCTTCCTTCAGAGTCCAGCTATACCACATGAAGCCTTTCCCCTAAACTCTCCTCTGTAAGTGCTCACAGCTCCTGGAATGACTTCTTGTTTACTTCATTCATATTTTTGTATCTACTGAAGATCACAGAATCCTATCTTTAGATCTAGGAGTGACCTTTGGGATCATTTTACAGATGAGAAAACTGAGTCCCTTAACCACAGTAACTTGCTAAAGCTCACACAGGTAGTAACTGAATCAGAATTCAAACCCAGGTCTTCTGCCTTCAAATCCTCCTTGCTGTGTACCATGAAGGTGTGCAAACATCATTTCCATTGATAGAATATTAACTCCTTTATGGTAGGAGATGGTTTATTTTTGTCTTTTATTCCCAGCATGAACTAAGTGCTTAATCAATGCTTCTTAATTTGTGGATTAACTCTGCTGCTCATTCCCATGTGACATGGGAATGTGACATTTCCCATGGGGCAAATCTAGTTCACTCACAAGTCATGACATCTCCTTCCTGATGTCATGCATGGGTCACAAAACAGAAACAAGCAGAGAAAATCACTTTATCTCCTTGGGCTTCCTTTCCTTTCTCTGTATGATGAGAATATGATGAGAATACTTGAACTGGATGAGCTCTGAGGTTCCTTCTAACTTGAAATCAAGAACTCTGTGAAATGTGTTTGACAGAGGAAACTTAGGATGCTGTAGCAACTTGTCCAAGGTCACATAACCAGTAAATAGCATTACCAGTACTAGATTTCATGTCTCCTGACTCCTCGTCCCAGGATCCTTTCCCTTTCACCTGGCTTTCTACTCTTAATACCAGGAGCTCAGTGGGGGAAAAAGTTTTGGTGGTGATGGGTAGGTTCCTGAGGTCTGGCTCCAGGAAGAAACTTTCAGCATTCAGAATGGGGCCCCTGTTGTCCCATGTCTAGGCTCCTTACCTTAGGTGGAACGGCTAATCCACTTTTCCGTGACATTCTCTGCTTTTTGTTCTAACATCCATTCTAGATGTGACACCTATGATGATAAATGCAAATCCCTTCCCTCTCCACCCACGCAGGCAACACCCTGAAATGCTACATCTACAAAGAGTCAACTGACATCTATAAATGCAGAGATATGACTATCTGTAACCGCTGGGGGACTTCCTTCATGACCAAGATGATAAATGTGGAATGAGGTAAAAGCTGACAGCAGGCTGGGTTGGTCTCCCTCTGGGTCCTATAATGGGAGAGGCACAAGAATCAGGGCAGCCAAAATTCTACCATGCCCTTGTGCCTAAAATTCCACCACTAACTTGTCATCCCTTAGGGATCAGCCCTGTCCTCCCCAGCTTTTTCTTTAGAAACAAGTAGACCTCAATGGCTGATTAAGAAGCAATCTCTTAGATTCTTCCTGGAAACAAATGACTTCAGAAAGAGAGGGATGGTATGAAGGAAAGGACCAAGAGGTGGCAAAAACAGGGTTAAAAAATGGAAACACATGGAGGAAACTACTTCCTCTGACCTGACTAAGAGGGGAGAAGTATCTCTTGTCCTTTATGAAGAGGGTGAGGGTTCAGAAACAGCATTCAACGTGTGACTAAGGCCCAGGGTTCAACATGAGACCAGTGTAACAGACTCAGGCTCAGAACAGGACCAGGGCGGGAGCTCATAAGGGGACCAAGGGTAAAGCTCAGAGTGGGACCAGGGCCAGGGCTCAACCTCTGCCCAAGATCAGGGCACAGTCTAGGGTCAGAGTCGGAGACTGATCAATACCTAAGGTAAGGGCTCAGTTTATAAGTAACAACTCATATTTACATATCACCTTATGTTTTATAAAAACAAAAACTTCACTCATAATAATTCTGTGAGACAGGTAGTGTAAGGGTTATTATCCCCATCTTATGGATAAGAAAAGAGTCTCTGGAAAGTACAAGGACTTGCCCATGGTCCTATGTCCAGTAAGTTTTCTCTAGCCTCAAGCACAAGGTTCCCTACGCAGCAAAAACTTAGTGTTTTGAATTGAACTGAACTGAGAGGAAGAGTATAAAAACTGAGAGACTGCCCAGGCAACTATTTCCTTCTTCACCTTATCCCCATTCTATCTGTCTCCAGAATATCCATTTTTAAACAATGCCACAGTGACGACTGTATGGCTATGGACCCTGCCATCATCCGTCTTGCCTACACCTGTTTCCTGCTGAAGACCTCTGCAGTACAGATAGTGCCTTGGGAGATGGGACTAGGCCCAGGGAAGTTCTTGCCAGTTTCTTCTACCTGAAATCCTTATTCTGGTCTAAATGGTCCCATAGGTATCTGGGTTATATATGCAGGACCCATCATCATTCTCATTGTATATTCTCCACTCCTCATAGACAAACACACCCCAGCCTAGAAACTTCCCTGGAGCCATGCAGTGGGAATTCACCAAGAAGCAAAATAACCTTTTTCTTGTTATTATGGTGAGACATCTTCTGCTTATGGCACAGTGTCTGGAGAACTACCTTCCATCCTTCTTCTATGACCTAGCCAGCGATGCCTTCCTTTGGAGGAAGAGGGCACATTGAGAATTTGGCAAAGAGAGTAGAATGGCCTTTGAATAAATACGGCTCTGCCAGTTTCTGTAGAAACCACATCCCATCCAGTAAGCCTAGAGGCTTCTCCAGGAAATAGGATATTAAAACTCTTTCCTAGGTCTGAAGGAAGAAATTGTGATTCCTATCTCAGTCTGTAGAAGAGACATGGACCTTTCAGAGAATCCTGTCCTGAGATGAGGACCCAGCCCTTATCCTCAGGAAAGTTCTGATCTGAGGGGAAGACATGGGATTTCCTCAGGGAACCCTGATCTAAGAAAAGGACCCAATCCCTGCCCACAGAGTACACCTGATCTGAAGAGAAGATGTTGGTCCTTAGGATGATGAGGAGACACATCTTTTCCCCTTGGGGAACTTCTGGCCTGAGGCAGGGAAAACGCCTCTGACCCCAGGATCCCCATTCTGGGTAACACAGGGAATGGGAGAAGAAAAAAAGGAAGAAAGATAAAATTAGAGAGACAGATAAAGACACACTCAGAAACACCCTCCTGTAATAGAGTGAGAGAAAAAGAAACAGAGATAGCAGAAAGAGTGACATAGAGAAAGAGAAAGACAGAGACATGAACAAAAGTCAGAGACATTTAGTTCATTTATTCAACATATTTCTAATATAATAAATTACAATATGTACATATGTTGTTGTTCAGCAGTTTCAGTCATGCTTGCCTCTTTGTGACCCCATTTAGGATTTTCTTGACAAAGTTACTGGAGTGGTTTGCTATTTCCGTCTCTAGCTCATTGTACAGATGAGGAAACTGAGGCAAACAGGATTAAAAGACCTGCCTAGGGTCACACAGCCACTAAGTGTCTAAAGCTGGATTTGAACTCAGAAAGATGAGACTTTCTGACTCCAGGCCCAGCCCTCCACAGCACCACCTAGTAGCCCATATACATATATACATGCATGCATGTGTATCTCTGTCTATACATATATAAATATATGTATCTGTACTTACTTATTTATTCATTCATTCACTCATTTATTCCTCTGTTCATTTTGTCATCTCTTCATTCATTTGTTTTTGTTTATTTATCTTTTCTGATCCTAGAGGCATGGCTGGTTTATATCTAATTCCCCAAGGACAGATCCAGCCCATGATCCTGAGGCTGGGCACTAATACTGGTTTAACCACTATCTTGTGTCTTCCTGGCCTGGCAGGTGGGAGACCTATGTAAACCTCGAAACACTATATGCAGTTGACCTATTGCACTACCAGTCCCCCTACTCATTATCGCCCCATATCTTCATTCCCGACCCAGAACCTCAAGGAGTCACAAATTCACAGAACCCCAGAAGTCATCTAGTAATGCCACCTCCAATCAGATGTGGAATGGAAAGGAGGAAGCTTCTTTCAGAGGAGGCATTGGTACAGTGTCAAGAGTCCTGAGTTTAGGCCAGAAGATATAGGTCTGAGTTCAGATATGGGTCTCTACTCCTCAATTTCTTCATCTATAAAATGGAGATAATAATGCTACCTACATTACATGCTGTTGTATAGTAGATGCTATGTAAGCCTGGAAGCATTATAGAAATAGGATTGATTTTTAAATTATTACCTTTATTATTATATCTGACTCATTTTTAGTATCTCCTGCCTGATTGAGTTCCCTACCTTCTCTGCTCTTGTCTGAGGGTCTGACCCTGCCCACAGCCCCAGCACTGACTCTAGGTCCATTGCCCTTCCATGAGTCAAGGGGCCTTTGGTTTTGTCAAGTCTGGTACCATATGAATGATTTTCTGTGACAGGTCCTAGGCTATGAAACAAAAATCAGTCTAATCTGTACTTCCTCCAGGGAGCCAGAGCAGTGTAGTGAAAGGAGCTCAGGGGGACTCATTCTACAGTGTTGGACGTGTACTCATCAGGAGAGGAAGCTTCTAATGTCTTGGCAGCTTGGAGTATGTACTGTGCCGATATTCCTATCAATCAATGACTGCAAAACTCTGACCAAAGGAAAGACAAAGAATATATATCTCTTGAATGACAGGCTCCTAGATTTAGAGTTGAAAGGAACCTTCAGGGTCATCCTGTCCCATCACTTTATTTTACAGATGAGGACCCTGAGGCCAAAAAGGTCATGCAGATCAACAAAGTCAGGGCCTCAGACTTTAAATCTAGGGCTTCTCCCTGACATGTCAGGGGGACTTCTCATCCGTCTTACTTGCACTCACCCAAATAATCTAGGAACCCTAATTTATTTATTCTGATGCCACCCATTCCTTGGTTTAACAGTAATCAAATCCCCCTTAACCACACAGATTTACAAGACCTAAATTATGAACATGTTCATTTATAGAATAAAGAAAACAAACACAACCGTCAGAGTCTTGGACAGTCTCAGTCACAGATAGTACTGCCCTGGTCAGGACTCCTGCAGGAGGTCCTGGGAATGTGCTGGGGGAAGCTGGGAAGGAAGGATGGGAGCTGATCCTCCCTCAAGCATTTCTCAAATCTTCCACTAATAGGTGATGCCAATTTCTGCTTCCTATCATATGTATGTAAGCATATACGTATGGATATATTTATGTGTGTCTATGTGTGTTTATGAAATCACATGCATCATGTAATTCTCAACCCAGAAAGGAGACAGTATTCAGGAGAATGTAGTCACCAGTGGCAGTTGATACAGAGACATCAAGAAAGATCAGGATTAAGAAAAAGACATTAAATTTGGCAATTAAGAGAGAATTGGTTAGTAAAAAGGACAAAATACATTTTTCCTGCCTCCGTAAAGCAACTGTTTGTCACACTGCCTCATGTTAAAAATGTACTCCATCTAATTATCCCTGTTCCACCTAATGATATCATGTACTATCAGTTATCTCTTTAGTGTACAGTGTTTTCACCTTAATTTCAGTCTTTACAGAATAGGTTTGTTACCAGGGTCCTACCCTTCCAAGAACCCCACTGTAATCAAAGCATCAGAGTAGAACTTTAAACTTTCTTGGGCTATATGCTAAATGACTAACTGACAGACTTTTTCCCTGGCTCTGGCAATCTAGAATTGTCCATTTTCAAAGGGTATCACCGTATTTGTGATGGTGGCTGACATAGTCTTGGGATCTAAAATAATTATATCTGGCCAAAATGCCTTACTAAACATTATTTAATTTGGCTTGGTGTGCAAGGCAGGAAAAAGAATAACAGTACCCTTCTGCAACAATAACAGAAAGATGAACAAGGAACAGAAGTGACTGAGAATATATTCCCCTGATCAGGATTGTATATCAATAAGAATTGATTATAGAATTGGAAAGTCATTACTTCTGGTATATGTTCTACTCTCTCAAGGACAAGGAATATTCAGTATTATTTTTGTAATATAAGAGCTGATCGGTTCAGGGATTGCGACTTTTGCAGATCCATGCTCCTAGAAACTGTATAAAAACCCTTCTATTCAACCACCCCATTTCACTATCTTGTGCTGGGGATGCCAATAGTCCCCAGAACTGGATCAAGGCCTGATAAGAATCCTTAACATCAGCCGACTCCAGATTGAGCTGCCGCATCACTGAGAGCCAACCATTCAATTAAGTGTTCCACCATGTTGTGAGATGCCCACTAGCAAACACTGAGCCATGATATTTTCTAATGGATTTGGGAATTCTCAGGGATGGAAGTAACTTCAAACCAAAATGCACATATTCCTAGTGAGTATTCTTGCTAGTAAATAAATTCAGTCAACCCAGGGGTGATTGCCAACTCCTACCTTGGCTCAAACTTAACTTGAAGTCAAAATTCTATAGAGCTGACATTGCTGAAATGAATTACACTTAATTAGCTTGGTCAGGTTGTCATTTGATGCGGGTCAGATCAGTGGGTTGATAGGGATCCATGTCTAAAAAGGAGTTCCATACTATTGTGCTATAAGAAATGATAAGCAGGCAGATTTCAGAAAAACTTGGGAAGACTTACATGAACTGATGCTCAGTGAAGTGAGTAAAACCAAAAGAATACTGTACACAATAACAATAACATTGTGCAATAATCAGCTCTGATAGACTTAGCTCTTCTCAGCAATACAATGATCCAAGACAATTCTAAAGGACTCGTGTTAGAAAATGCTATCCACACCCAGAGAAAGAAGTATGGAGTCTGAATGAAGATTGAAACATTCTGTTACCACTTTTTTTGTTTTTTCTTTCTCATGATTTTAACCTTTTGTTCTGATTATTTTTCACAACATGACTAATGTGACAATAAAATATGTAGCATGATTGTACATGTATAACCCATATCAGATTACTTGCTATCTTGTGGAGGGGCAGAGTAAGAAAAGTTTAGAACTCAAAATCTTACAAAAATTTGAAAACTATTTTTACATGTAATTAGAAAAAAAAATACTATTAAGTATTAATAATTAAGCAAAATTAATAATTAAATTTAATTATTTATATAATAATTATTATTATAATTAATAATAAATAATAATATATAATATTATTTATATATAATATATTATATATGTATTATATATAATATAATATATAATAATGTTATCATAGCTATTATATAATAATAATTTATAATATAATGCTATACAATAATATAATTATTATTATAATAATATATAATATATAATATATAAATAATAATAATAAATAATAATATGTAATTATTATAATTATAATAATATAATTATTATATAATTTAAAATTAATAATTAAGCAAAAAAAAGTAAATAAAAAAGTAAATAAGTAGAAAGGAATTCTAGACATGGTCTTAGAACTTCTTAGTGAGGCCCACTCCAAAGCTAAGAATGGATGGTATAGTTGGTGTCACCACCTAAGAGTTCTTGGCAGGTGAATGTAAGTCTTTGAGTAGCTAGAACTCTCCTGGTACAAGGTTATTCCCAAGACATCAAGCTTGGCATCACTGTATAACACAAAAGACTTACTAAAATAGGTGAAGGCTAATCCCTTGCATGTGTGAGGCAATTAATTAGATGCTTAAAGGCTTGACCACATTTCCCATCCCAGCAGCCTCTAAAACGTACCAAGGGATCAAGTCTAAGATATTCCTTTCATCTAAGAAACTGTTTCTGAATTTCCTATACGTTCTTCTGCTTATGCTTGTTCCCCTTGTTATATATGCATGCATGTAGCCCAGCACCTGGCACGCAGTAGGTGCTTAATAAATGCTTTTTGATGTGATATAACTTGACATACATGGGTGAGACTCACTGAAAGGCTTTATAATGAGGACATCTCTTTTTTCATAAATCTCTGACAATAATCACATATCCCCATAAACAATCACTCTTTCACAATAATTTTTAAACTTGTCCAGGTAACAAGTGCTTTTGTCTTCTCAGAGTGAATACTCCCTCCCTGATGAGATGATTCATATAAATGACCCATAGTTGATGAGAAAAAGTAACACTTATTAAGCTACAGTTTTAGGTCCATAGTTTCAAGCCAATAAAATGCTCTCAGGTATTTCTCATGTTCATCCAATTCCTTCTGAAATACAGTGAGATATTCCAGATTGCCCAACACCTCTAATTAATTTGCAACCCTTACCCCATTCCCATGAACCACTGAAAAATTGTGGCTGCATACCATAGCAAAAAGAAATTAGAAGAGACTTTATTGCATATTTTTCACAGATATAAAAAGGATAGAAATGATTACAAAAGATTAAATAGTGTTACCTACATAAGTTAAAAAAAACCTTTTGCATCAACAAAAGCAATGTGGTTATGATAAGAATGAAAGCCATCGTCTGGGGGGAAATTGTATCAAATATCTCTAACAAGGTGTGATATCCAAGAGATATGTGGAACTAACATAATTACCTGCTCCATTGTTATTAAAAGTTGGGCCAGTTTCTTTGAGATAATTTTTGCACGGTTGAAAGCTTACGTACTGCTGTCTATTGTACCTACTGTGACCATTATGGCTGTGGAAGCTGATGTGAGCACTATGAATGTTGTATCTTTAGAAAACTGGTACCTGGCAGTTCTCCTACAGTACACTGAAGGAACTCATCCATGATCATTTCTTTTCCTTTATTGTTAATCCAATATAAACTGCTTGCCTTATTGTATGATGAGTATGGACAGTTTGCCCGAGATCCATATAGACCCCAGATCCATAGGATAAGGTTTACTCATTAGCCTAGACATCATGAGGAACTAACCCCAACTACTTAATACCTTTTTGGGAGGCCTGAAATTAACCTGCTGTTATAGTAAAAGGTGAGTTTAGATCTCCATTTGCAATGAGTTCCAGGGATCCACTGGGGAAACCTTGGGAGACCTATGGGCTTCAAGAGCCCGTTTCAAATATTCTTCTCATACCTCCAGTTGGATTGTTTTATATGTTGAAGGGATCCTTGTAGAAATTTCAAGTGGTGTTGTTATAGGGGCCCAGAGGAATTTTTTCCCAGAATGGTTTAGTTTCTCACCTGAAGTGAGGGAGTAAGGGAATAATTTCCATTCAACTCCACAGCCCCTATCTATGTTGGGAGTCCTGACTGGACCAGATTTTTACTCTGAGAGAAAGGAAAGTTTGATTTCCTTTTTTATAATTTTTTATTATATCCGGGTTGAGGTAGGCTTTTGTAAACACCAAAATATGGAGTATCCTCTGAAAATTTTATAAAATGATGTCTTTTTTGTTAAAATTGTATAATCATGTCTATGTGCAAGCCAGTAAATATTTAAGAATATTTAACAACATCTCTCAAAACCTACACTGATTTTCTGTGAGTGGTAACAACAATGAAAACTGAAAGTGGTGTGTAAAAAGAAATGTAGCCCTGGAAAAGAGTTAAGAGAATATATTTCCTCTCTTCTTTGCAGGGCTGGGAGCCTGGGGTGTATGTGGTAGTGTATACACTGTGAGTCTGGGTTGTTATAGGAGTGGATTTTGTTGAACTGTGTGGGGTATTTTTCTCCCTAAAAGAAATATCATTACAAAGGATGACTCACTGGTTGGGGAGGAATGGAAGATTATATTTGAATTGAAGATATTGATTAAAATAAGATAAAAAAAATAACTAGGTCAAGCTCCCATGCAAATTTTCTTCAGGGAATATCATAATTTGTCATTGTCTAAGAAGGACCTAGCTAGCACTTAGCACAGTGCTCCAAAGCTTAGCAACAGTGCCTGGCACATAGTAGGTGTTTAATAATATATATCGATTGACTGGCCTTTCATTCCCATGCAAGACCTCAGGGTAACAAAACATCAAAAAAGGATCTTCTACTCAATGCAGCTGGTGATACAAAGAACCTGTACCTGAGTCAATAAATACTTGGCAATTCTCCTTTCTGGTAAATCCCACCACCCTTAGGGAAATATACAGTGTTTCCAGAGCCACTCTGGAGTTGAAGTAACCCGTGGGGGAAAGAGGTATCTAGCAACTGTTCCTTTAGCCCTTCCTTCCCTCAGGATCTACACAGTCCACATAAGTCACAATACTATTGGAAGTATAGGTGTGCGTTTTTCCTCCATATATGGTTCCCTGCTCTTTCAATCTTACTTTCTCTTTGGAGCTGGGTAGATGGTGTGGACCATGGGTCTCTGTCTCCCTGTGCCTGCTTCATCCTCTTGCCTTTTGCTGAGGCTCATCTTTCTTACTCTGTCTATCCGGTGTTAGTTTCTTTTCTTAAAGGGAGGTTAGGGAAAAGGTGAGCCTAGGGTGATTTCACTGGTCCTCTTCGAGAACAAAGAAAAAAGAAACACCAAGGGTCTCAGAGAAGAGTAGATCTCCTCCCAGGTCCTCACATTTATATTTCTTCATGGGTCAGTGTCTCTTTCCGGTGAACATTTTTTCAATATATGTGGTTACCTGGAGAAAACCAAATGATGTACAAATCTTTTCACTAAAGAATTAATTCTTCCTGTGTTCACCCTCCAACTTCCTTCTGCATTTGTATAATCTCTCTATTTGAGTCTAGTCTTGGAGTTAATAAGCAGAAAGGTATATAGCTCAGGTAAGTGAAGGAAGCCAGGGACTTAACAAAGCAAAGTCTTCATCAGTGAAGCAATAAAGACACAGAACAAGGATAATTCTCCTCTTGTCCAGGAAACAGAAGAAAGCAGAGGATTATCTGATTCCTCCTGAGGCATGCCTGAATATACCCAGAGCTCTCCCTTCATATAAACCTCAAGGCCATTAAAGCAAAAGACTATTCAGGATTCCAAGAGCTGACTTCCCTGTTTCCTTCATTTAAGTTTGCTTAGTTCTGCGGGAAAGAGAAGACTGAACAGGAGTCCCAAAGGAAGCAATCGAAATTCAAATGCATTTATCAAGATCTACCTTATCTTTGGTTTAGCTCAACATGAGTCTCAATTACCCACATATCAGTGATTTCTCTAGCCACTGAATCTTCTCTTTGTGAATACATATCAACTCTTCTATCCCAGTAAGGTTGCCCTGTTGTGAGTAGGAGACCTATTCCTGCTGCTCAGACAACCACAGCTACTACGAGACCCATCCTCATCTAATCCATGGCATCCTGATGGTGGTTCATATACTTTATGTTGACTATGCCATGAATCACAATTCTCAGGCACATGCTCCAGCCTCTGCACATAGCTGGAATTCTTTTCTCTCTCTTTTCTGATGAATAACTATGAACTTGACTTTATCTCAAGATAAATATGGGAAAAAATGAGAAGAAAATGGTCCTAGTAGTTTTGTTTTGTTGATTCATGTCAGTTATGTCCAACTCTTCATGACCCCATTTGGGGTTTTCTTGACAGAGACACCAGAGTGGTTTTCTATTTCTCTAGATCATTTTACAGATGAGGAAACTGAGGTAAACAGGGTTAAGTGACTTGCCTAGGATATGAGGCAGGATTTGTACTCAGGTCCTCCTAACTCCTGACCAAGCGCTCTATCCACTGCCTGCTTCCCATGCTGCCTTAGTAGTACCACATTCAAACCATAGCATAAAGCAGCAATCGGCAAAATTCTTTGGTACTGATTTTAAAAAGAGAAAGGTCTATCAGCGGACAGACATAACATACAGATTCAAATATAGTGGCATAATCTTTAATATGCTCAATGACTCCATGTACTGGGGTAAGAACTCACTATTCAACAAAAACTACTGGGAAAACCAGAAAGCAGTCTGGCAGAGGTTAGGTACAAGCCAACATTTACAGCACATATGGAGATGTATTCCAAGTGGGTATATAGGACTTATTTAAAAAAGAATACAAAATAAACAGGCAGAACATGGGAGAAAATGACTTTTAGATCTATGGAAAGGAAAAGAACTAAACACAGGATAGAGAGGCATCCTCTCTATCCAGATGACAGATGACAGAAATGGCCAATTCTGATTACATAAAATGATAAAAAAGCTTTCATACAAATGAAACCAATGCAGTCAAAATTAGAAAGGAAATAGTTAAACAAAAAACAAAATCTTTGTAACAAATTTGTCTAATGAAGGTCTCATATTTAGTACATATAAACTGGATTTCCTAAAACCAAGAGTCATTTCCAAATAAGTAAGTGGCAAAAGGATATAAACAAGCACTTTCCACAGGAAAAAATGTAAGCTCTGAACAGGCACATGAAAAAAGTGCTCTAAATCACTAATAATTAGAGAAATGAAAATTAAAACAACTCAGAGGTTCTACTTTACACTCATCAGATTGGCAAAAATGATAAAAAAGGAAAACGATAATTGTTCGAGAGAACATAGGAAAACAGGTATACGTTATTGGTAGAGCTCTGAACTGTTTCATCTATTCTGGAAAGCAATTTGGAACTATGATCAAAAAGTCGTTAAACCATACATACCCATTAACCTAACAATACCACATCAGTAAGCCTGTACACCAAAAGATCAAAGAAAGAATATATATTTCTTACAGTGCAATACAAAAATATTTATATCTGGGGGGCGGAGCCAAGATGGCGGAGTAGAAGGATGCAAGTTTTCGAGCTCCAACCCACACCACATGGAATTATTGTAAAAAGAGATTCGCAAAACTTCTGGACCACTGAAAGGGGTACAGAAACGGAGTGGAAGAGATTTCCGTTCCAGGGAGCCCTGGAGACCCGTCCCCAGGGTCCGTCGCGCCCCGGAAAGCAGACCCCACCACCAGCACTGCCCTGGCCGAGGCCCCAGAGAAGCTGACCCGAGCAGGCTTCAGAGATGGAGGCTCCGGCAGCCGGGAAAGTCCCTCCACCCACAGAAGCTACAGGTCAGTGAGAGAGGTTGGGCCGGAGGAGGGGAGCGGAGTGTCTCCGTGACTCGGGCCCCCTCGGGAGGAAGCAGCGGCGGCAGAGACGGGGGCAGGAAGCGGCGGAGGCAGAGGCGTGGGCGGCAGCGGAGGCAGGCAGACTCCCCCGATAGCAGGCAGGATCTTTATTACTGAAAGTCTCTGCATAAAGGGAGCTGAGCCTGGGAGAAGGCCCTGCCCTACCACGCTCCATTTCTGAAGGCCTATGCATAAGGCCCCTGAGGGCACTGAGCCTGGGAGGCGGCCCTGCCCCCACCCCAGCACCAGAACAAAAGGTCACATTGATTAGCAGCTGGGCGGGCGCATTTGAATCTCAGAGCCCAAGCACTAGCTGGGCAGATCTAGGCGGGGGTGGAGAGGACTCTCAGAAGTCAAGTAATTGGCTGGGAAAATGCCTAGAAAAGGAAAAAAAAATAAGACTATAGAGAGCTTTTTCCAACAAATGCAAATGATCCCAACATTCGGATCTGATGGCGAGGATGAGGACATATTCTCACCATCGGGGAAAGATGTGGAGGACGGGGCCTCAGTACCCCAGACACCCCAGGGGGTTGTCGGGTGGGCTCAGGCCTTGGAAGAGCTAAAAAAGGATTTTGAAAAGCAAGTTAGACAGGTGGAGGAAAAGCTGGGAAGAGAAATGAGAGACATGCAAGAAAAGTATGAAAAACGGGTCAATACCTTGGTCAAGGAGACCCAAAAAAATGCTGAAGAAAATAACACCTTGAAGACTAGGCTCACTCAATTGGCAAAAGAGGTTCAAAAAGCCAATGAGGAGAAGAATGCTTTCAAAAGCAGAATTAGCCAAATGGAAAAAGAGGTTCAAAAGCTCACTGAAGAGAATAGTTCTCTCAAAATTAGAATGGAACAGATGGAGTCTAATGACTTTACGAGAAACCAAGAAATCACCAAACAAAACCAAAAGAATGAAAAAATGGAAGAGAATGTGAAATATCTCATGGGAAAAACAACTGACCTGGAAAATAGATCCAGGAGAGACAATTTAAAAATTATGGGACTACCTGAAAGTCGTGATCAAAAAAAGAGCCTAGACATCATCTTGCATGAAATTATCAAGGAAAACTGCCCTGACATTCTAGAACCAGAGGGCAAAATAAGTATTGAAAGAATCCATCGATCACCACCTGAAAGAGATCCAAAAAGAGAAACTCCTAGGAACATTGTGGCCAAATTCCAGAACTCCCAGCTCAAGGAGAAAATCTTGCAAGCAGCTAGAAAGAAACAATTTCAGTACTGTGGAAATACAATCAGGATAACCCAAGATCTAGCAGCTTCTACATTAAGAGATCAAAGGGCGTGGAATAGGATATTCCAGAAGTCAAAGGAACTAGGACTCAAACCAAGAATCACCTACCCAGCTAAACTGAGTATAATACTTCAGGGGAAAATATGGTCTTTCAATGAAACAGAGGACTTTCAAGCATTCTTGATGAAAAGACCAGAGCTGAAAAGAAAATTTGACTTCCAAACACAAGAATGAGAAGAAGCATGAAAAAGTAAACAGCAAAGAGAAGTCTTAAGGGGTTTACCAGAAGTGAACTGTGTACATTCCTACATGGAAAGACAATATTTGTAACTCTTAAAACTTTTCAGTATCTGGGTAGTTGGTGGGACCACACACACACATGTACACGCATGCACGCACACACACACATGTACACCCATGCACGCACACACACATACACATATGTACACACACACAGAGACAGAGAGCACAGAGTGAATTGATTAGGATGGGACCATAGCTTAAAAGAAATCAAGGTAAATAGTGAGAGAGAAATGGAGTGGGAGGAAAGAGGGTGAAATGGAATGGGGTAATTATATGTCATTTAAGAAGCAAGTAGGAGACTTTTTAGTGGAGGGATAAAGTGGAGAGCTGAGGAAAAAAAAAAAACCAAGAAGTTTACCCTCATCACATTTGACTAAAGGAAGGAATAAAATGCACACTCATTTTGGTATGAAAACCTATCTTACAGTATAGGAAAGTGGGGGAGACAGAGATAAGCAAGGGGGGGGATGATGGAAGGGAGGGCAATGGGAGGAGGGAGCAATTTGAAGTCAACACTTGGGGAGGGTCAGGATCAAAAGATAGAAGAGAAACAATGAGGGACAGAATAGGATGGAGGGTAATTCAGTTAGTCTTACACAACACGACTATCAGGGAAGTCATTTGCAAAATTACACAGATATGGCCTATATTGAATTGCCTGCCTTCCCCAAAGGGAATGTGTGGGGAGGGAGGGATGGGGAGAATTTGGAACTCAAAGTTTTAGGAACAACTGTCTAGTATTGCTGTTGCTACTAGGAAAGAAGACATACAGTTAAGGAGGAATAGAAAGTCATCTGGCCCTACAGGAGAAAAGAGAAGATGGGGACAAGAGAAGGCAGGGATGACAGAAGAGAGGGCAGATTGGAGATAGGGAAAATTAGATTGCTTGGGGTATTGGGGTGTGGGGGGAGGGGATAAAAGGGGAGAAAGTTTGGAACCCAAAATTTTGTGAAAATGAATGTAAAAAGTTAAATAAAAAAAAATATTTATATCCACTCTTGTTATAGCAAAGAACTGGAATATGGGGGAGAGGGGGAGATGCACATATATTAGGGATTTGCTGAACAAACTATGGCATATGAATGTGCATTTTAAGAAATGACAAAAGGGATGCCTTCAGAGAAACTTGGGAAGCCTTATGAACTGATGCAGAATTACCAAGAAGAACCAGGAGAATAATCCATATAATAAAAACATTGTAAAGAAAAAATAACTTTCACAGACTTATGATTCCAGGGGACTAATGCTAAAGCATACAACCTATTTCCTGCAAACTTAAGTTGAAGAATAAGACATATATATAGAGAGAGAGATCTCTCTCTCTCTCTCTCTCTATATATATATATATATATATATATATATATATATCAATATCTCTCTCTATCTCTCTCTATCTATCTATCTATCGATCTATAGGTCACAGCCAGTGTGGGAATTTTTTTGTTTGATTATGCATATTTATCTTGTTTTCTTTGTCTTTTTTCTGGGTTGAGGACTTGGAAGGAAGATAAAAGGAAAAGAATGAAGAAGAAAGAAAGAAAGAAAGAAAGAAAGAAAGAAAGAAAGAAAGAAAGAAAGAAAGAAAGAAAGAAAGAAAGAAAGAAAGAAAGAAAGAAAGAAAGAAAGAAAGAAAGAGGAAGGAAGGGGAAGGAAGGAAGGGGAGGAAGAAAGGAGGAAGAAGAAAGGAAAGTCATAGAAATATTCTTTAAAATTCATAGAAGCGAATAAAAGGAAAAACCAGAAAAAAATCAGTCAAGCAGGACAGCTTTGAAAGTGAAGTATTGAATTTATCATGTATTTCAAAGAAAAGCAGATTTCTAGTGTTTAGAAATGTCATGTGCAACCTTGTTTTTCTCTTTTACTGTGTATATGGAAATGTTTGTTTAACTTAGTGTTTAAGTTCAATTCCCCCCTTCCCCTTCCAAAACATCATAGAAAAGAAAAAGAATGGTTAAACCAATGATATTACATGAATGTAATAATGGAATCTTTCTTGACTGTAAAAACCAATGAATATGAAGGATTCAGGGAAACACTGGAAGACTTATATGAACTGATACAGAGTTATATGACCTGATAACAAGACCAAACTTGGCCTTGGAGAAGAGATTTTAAAAAATGCCCCTTTCTCCCTTCTTTGCAGAAGTGGGGAACTGTGGATGTGAAATATTGCATATGTTGCCAGATTCTGTTGATGTGGTGGCTACTTTTATTGAAATAATTTTTAAAAAGATGCTATTTTTCTTTTAGGGAATGGCTCTCTGTGTAGAGGAAAGGGGAAGGATATTTTCAGAAAGTAAAGTGACTCCAAACAAAAAGATAACATTATATATATTTTTAAATGAAGGGATCATATTAGATATGCTCTAAGGTCCCTTTCTCTTCTAAAACCTATGTCTCCTGACCAAACAACCACTACTTCTATTGGGCAAGTCATGGACAGAATCAAGGATTCCATTTCCCTGATCAGGCTCTGCTCCCCTTTCCATCCTGGACCAGCTCTCACTGTAAGGTCACTCATTGAAGGTTTAGTTGTCCAGAAGTTGTCCTATACTAGAGCATGTATCACAGGACTGAGAGTTAGGAGCATTTAGCGTGCTGTAGCCAGCTCTAACAGGCATATGAGAATTGATAGTTAAATTTTCAGTGGAAAATTTCCCCTTTAGAAATCAGCACAAGTATCATTGTCTCCCTTTCTTTCTTCTTCTTTATAGCAATAATATATTATTGCGGTCATTGTGTATGTTTTCCTGGTTCTGCTTAATTTGCCTCGAATACATATTAGTCCATGATTTGTTGTTATAATGATTGCCTAGTCTCAAAGTGATGGATTGAATAATGCAGATCAAATTTAAAAGTGTATCCCATGCTAATGACTGTTGATAGAGGTGGGGACTAATGCGAGTAATTCCAGAAGGCAAACAATTTGGAACTATGCTTGTAGGGTTATAAAACCACGCAGACCTTTTGATCCAGCAATACCTCTTCCAGCTCTGTGTCCTCAAGAGACTTTTAAAAAGGGAAAGGCCTTTATATACAAAATATTTATTGCAGCTCTTTTTTGTGGAGGCAAAGAATTGGAAATTGAAGGAATTCCCACCAGTTGGGGGATGGCTGAACAGGCTGTGGTATATGACTGTGATGGAACACTGCTGTGCTATAAGAAATCACAAGTGGGATGCTTTCAGAGGAACCTGGGAAGACATATAAACTGATGCAAAATGAAGTGAGTGGCACATTGTACACAATAACAAAATATTCTGATCAGCTGTGGATGACTTAGCTATTCTCAGCGTTACCATAATCGAAGACAATTCTGAAGGACTCATGATGAAACATGCTTTCTAACTCTGGAGAAAGAACTGATGGAGTCTGAAGGCAGATCAAAGCGGACTTGTTCAAATTTTCTTTTTCTTGGTGTTTTTATTGAGGAGGGTCTGTGTTTTCTTTCACAACATGACTAATACATAAATATGTTTTGCATGACTGCAAAACTATATAACCTATATAAAATTGCTTTCTGCCTCAGGAAGGAGTAGAAGGGAGGGAAGGAGGGAGAGAATTTAGCACTCTGGGTGAACTTGGATAAATCACTTGATTATTCTGATTTCTGTTTGCTCTTCCATAAGGTGGGGACTGTAACATCCAGACCATCTGCCTCACAGGTTCCAATACAGAAAGGCATAGTGAGGCTGGATAAGACCTTAAATTTGGACTGGATTTATCTGAGGATGGAGTGTGTCTCCTTCCTCAAACCAAGGTCTCCTTGAGGACAAAGGCTGCATCTTCTACCTGGAAACAAAATAATAGGCCTTTTTTTCTTTTTCCAGGGAAGGAAGGAAGGAATAAGCCTTTATATTGTACATATTATGTACTAAGTGCTTACAAATACTTTCTCACTTGATCTTCCTAACAATTCCGAGAGGAAAGTACTATTATTACCTCCATTTTACAGTTGAGGAAACTGAGGCAGGCAGAGGTTAAATGATTCACCCCGGGTCACACAGCTAGTAAGTGTCAGAGGCAAACTTTGAACTCTTGGCTCTTTCTGACCCCAGCATTCTATACCCTGCTCCATTTAGCAGTCTCCAGCGAAGAGTTCTCTTCTACTCTGAGCCTGGAGACTGGTGTCTGGTGACCTGTCTCCCCAAGGCTCTCCGAAGAGGTGTCCAGGTGTTCGGCAGAGGATGCAGGGGGAGTATCATGGCTGAGTTCCAATCTCTCTCTACCTAGGCCTAAAATGTTTCTCTTTCTCCCCAAGGCCAAGTACTCAGCAAGTGTTTGCCAGCCGGCCGTTGCTAGAGAACTAATTAGGTCCCTAGAGCAACCCTTTCTGTCTCTGGCAAGAGCTTGGCAGTCTCCTGGGTGACTAGCCTCTCCCTGCAGCCACAACAGCATCTAAGGGCCTTTCTAACTCACCTCACACAGCCCCCATTCAGCCACTGTATGTAAGATCATTTCTTTAGGTCTCAGTTTCTTTACCTGTAAAACAAGGACATTGGACTAGATGATCTTTAAAATTAATTAATTTTAAATTAATCTTAATTCTGACATTTTGTGAATTCAAAATCATGGAAACATCTCAGCAGACCCCTGGGGAAGGAAAACAAACACTAGACGGAAAGCCAGAAGGCCTGGGCTATTACCTGGATTCCTTCCAGTCCTCCAAAAGATACACTATTTACTACTGACCAATATTGACCATATGATCTTGAGCAAGTTCTCATGTACCTCCTTTGTAAGAAGAGGGACCTGGATCTCTGAGTTCCTTCTGTGCACATTGGCTGGCTGATCCCCCACGTATGGAACGCTCTCCCTCATCTCCACCTCCTGGCTTCCTTGGTCTCAGCTCCAATCTTACCTTCTATAAAAAATTTTTCCCCACGCATCTTCCCCTCCCAATCTTAATGCTACTGCCTTCTCTCTGAGATTACCTCCACTTTATCCTGTAATAACCCCTTTGGTTTCATGCTGGCTTCCCCATTGGCTTGTAAGCTCCTTGAGGACAGGGACTGTTTTTGCTTTTTCCACATCCCTAGCACTTAGCGTAGCAGCTGGCATGCAGAAAGGGCTTAATAAATGCTTGCTGACTTGACTTCCAGCTTTAAGTCTCAGGATCTCATAATTTCTCAAACTATGGAGAAGGGGAGGCACCCAATAGATAAGCAGTCAAAGAATATGAATGGTTATCAAAACAACTGTAAGTTAAAGATAAGCATTTGGAAACATGCTCCAAATCAATAAAGTAGAGAAATGAGTATTTTATATCAGCATTAACATTTCCCCTCACACTCTTGGCAAAGATAACAAAAGCAGGAAGTCAGGTTAAAGAGGCTGAGGGAAGACACACTGACAAATAATTTGCTGGTGGAGCTGTAAATGGGGTCAACCATTCTAGATATCAGTTTAGAATGATGCAAGAAAAGAGACTGGAAAACTGCTCATACCTTTCTACCCTGAAATTTTACCACCGAGGAAAGAGTCCAAGGAAGACAAAGACAGGAACAAAAATCAAATAAATTTCAAAATATTCATAGCAAAAATGTGTGTGGTGTCATAGAGTTAGAAATCAAATGGTGCTTATAAATTAAGGAATGGTTAAGTAAACTGGCAAGTGAATGTAATAGGTTATTACAGTGCAACAGAAATGACCAATATGAGAAATTCATAGAAATGTCGGAAGATTTGTATGAACTAACACAAGGGAAATAAGCAGAACTCAAATAAACATAGAACCAAAGCAATGCAAATGAAAGGATCATAATTTTAAGCTCTGGAAAAACCATCACTTGCGCTGGAGAAGAGAGAATGAAACTTGTTTCCTTTGGGCTGAGGGGTAGTAGCTTACTAGGGCAGAATGGTGAATGTGTTTTTGGATTTGACTAATGTCTTGGGCAAATATTTCTTTGTTACAGGAAGTGTTCAATATGGAAAAGGGGGAAAGGGAGATATTTCCAGAAATGAGGCATCTAGATGGTACCAGTGGATAGAGAACCAGGTCTAGAGTCAGGAAGACTTGAAATCAAATCTGTTCTTACAAATTGTATGACACTAAGCAAGTCACTTATAAAAAATAACAAAACAAACAAAAACAGAAACAAAATCTTTGTGTGCCTTGGTTTATTCATTTGTAAAATGTAGGTAATAATAGCACCTACCTTTTGGTGTTGTTGTGAGAATAAAATGAGATACTATTTGTAAACTACTTTGCAAGCCTTAAAGTGATATATAAGTGCTAATAATAATTACTGCTAATGAAAAAATTATTTCTACTAATAGAAAACAAAGGTTATCAATAAATCTTATTGAGAAAAAAAACAACTGCCAGACTTGGAATCAGGAAACCTGAGTTTGAATTACAGCTCTGAAACTGACTCCTTATAATAATGACAATAATGATAATACTTATGTATCATTTATGATAATAACTAACATTTACATAGCACTTAACAATGATAATATCTAATATTTATATAGCACTTAACTCTTTCCCAGGTACTAAGGGCTAAGTGCTTTGCAGTTACTATCTCTTTTCATTCTCATAGCAATCCTAGGAGGTAAATGTTATTAACCCCATTTGACAGATGAAGAAACTAGGGCAAACAGAGATTAAGTGCCTTGCCCAGGATCATACAGTTAGTAAAGTATCTGATGCTAGATTTGAACTTGGGTCTTCCTGGCTCTAGGCCCATAGCTCTGTCCACATCAGCTGCCTCTAGGCCCATCAGTAATCCTTCTCTGATCCTTGGTTTCTTTCTTTCTTATTTTTAAAATTAAATTATTTTACTTGTTTCCAGTGTTCTACAATCACTTCCATATATCTTGGATTTTTTCCCCTCCCTCCCCCTTCCCCTCCTTTCCCCCTCTCTCCCTGAGACAGTATATGATCTTATATAGGTTCCACATATACATTCCTATTTTACATTTTCATCTTTAGTCATATTGCATGGAAGAATTAAAATGAATGGGAGAAACCATAAAACAAAACAAAATATAATACAAAAGAAAATGGTCTGTTTCAATCTATGATCCACTTCCATAGTTCTTTCTCTGGATGTGGAAGGCGTTTTGCCTCAAGAGTCCTTTGAGAATTTTTTAAGTCCTTGCACTGCAATGAAGTACTAAGTCTACCAGAAAAATTCCTCACACACTGTGGTTGTTGCTGTGTACAAAGTTCTCCTGTTTTCACTTGGCATCAGTTCATATAGGTTTTTCCAGGCCTCTCTGAAGTCTTCCTGTTCATCATTTCTTATAGCACAATAGTATTCCATTATATTCATATACCACAACTAGTTCAGTCATTCCTCAATTGATGGACATTCCCTTGATTTCCAGTTTTTGGCCACCACAAAGAGTGCTGCTATAAATATTTTTGTACGTGTGGAACCCTTCCCCATTTTCATGATCTCTGGGATACAGTCCCAGAAGCGATATTGCTGGGTCAAAGGGTATGCACATTTTTGTAGCCCTTTGGGCATAGTCCCAAATTGCTCTCCAGAACGGTTGGATCAGCTCACAGCTCCACCATCAAGGAATTAGTGTTCCAACTCTCCCACGTCTTCTCCAATACTTATCATCTTCCTGTTCTGTCATGTTAGCCAAGCTGATAGGTGTGATGTGGTACTTCAGAGTTGTTTTGATTTGCATCTGTCTTATCAATAGTGATTTAGAGCATTTTTTCACATGACTATAGACAGCTTTATCCTTGGTTTCTTTCTTCATTAAATAGGAATAATGCTACTTGGGTAATAGATCCTCAGCAATTGCCCTTTGTTCTGGGATACCTGGCATGGGGCACCGTGTCCACTGGTCAGCACAGACTCTTGTGGTGAGAAAACCCTAGCTTTCCACTTTTGTGGAAGACCCTGGTAAGAGAAGCCGGATGGAGTTTTTGGGACAGAGAAAAGACTTGGAAAGATTTGGAGTAACAGAGTTACTCCAAGAGCAAGAAGAGAGACCCAGAGAAGGAGAAAATTGGTCCTTGAGTGGGGTTTGCTTGGGGAGTCGTTCCTTTGGGTGCATCTGCCTCTCTTCTCCTCAGCTCAACTCTTGACTTCCCCTAAATCACATGGTGCAAGGTCTTTCAGGTTTTAAAACAGTGGGCACTTTCCGTTCCATGGAGGAAGCTGCACATTAAGGACCCTAAGTCTTGGCCAAAAGAGAATGCCAGGGGTTTCTCCTTCCCTGATAGGGAGTAGTGAATATAGGGCCCAGAGGTGTCACCAGCCCATGCTGAATGTCATGGCTATGTCAGGCATCCATGGTTCAAGGCAGATCAACACCCTTCCTGGCTGTGCTGTGCTGATTAGAACATGCAAAGAGCCAGAGCTCAAGACTTGTTTATCTCCCACCATTTCCCAAACCACCCTGGTTCCCCAACACCCAACTGAGGCACTGAGCCTGTTAACCTTCCTCTTGGCTCCAAGACCTGCCATCCCCATTCCCTAATTACCATCTGCCACCTATCCAGATGGGCACCCCCAGGATCCCCTCTCTCTTTAGATAGAGATCACATTGCAAACCTCTTGAATCTAAGCCAGGGTATTTACTGTGCCTACAGCAGAAAAGAGTCTATGTAAATTCTGGTAGAAAACATCAGGGGAAGGTCATTAAAACAGTACAAAATAATCTATCCAATGAAGACTGGGTGGATCTGGAATATCTAATCTGTTTTATCAGGGTCAACTTTTTCCAGTCTATATTGATCCCTATACTTTCCCCAAGTCAATATATTGTTTTGATACCACAGCTACTGTCTTATGGCCCCCATCAGAGTAGTGCCATTTGCCCCATAATGTCCTTGCTCTTTCCATCCCGGACTCCATCTTGGAGACAAGTCTAACTTGTCTATCCCCTGTTCAAGACCCTTCAGTCTCACTGCCTTTAGGACAAAAATGCAGATTCATAACTCCAACCTACTTCCCCAAGTTTATTATATATTATTTCCCTTCAGGCATTCCAGTGAAGCCAAGCTTTTGATGTTCCCAGTACATTTATAGGCCTAAGTGACTGCATTATGTTGTTCTTTCTCCTTGAACAGGCTACATTCCTAGGACTGACAGATCAGATTATACATGGTCAATTGCTCTTCCTTGAAGGATTGGCCACCATTCTAAGAATATATGGAATCAATTCTGTGTCCTTTTGAATACAGACATTTTGCCTTATTAATCACTGATGTCTTGCTCCTTTGAACTCTGGCCCAGTCCGCAGCCCTAACATATTCTGGGCTAAGTCAGAAGAACCTTGGCACCAAACCAAAGGTCACTATGCTCTGGTGCTGAGCCTATCAGGTGCTAAATCATGCCATGCTAATTCCTTCTTTGTTTGAAACTGGATATGATATGGAAAAATTGCTATATTCTTTGGGGTTCCACCAGGGATATTCCCCAGATGGGACTCTGGGGACTGATACCAAGAGATCAAATGTTAGTGTTTCCTTGGTTTGGTGGAATTGATTGAGTGACACAGGAGACATTGGCACAGGATTGTGCAGCATGCCATGCCCTCATTAGAGAAGATGTGCTCTATGAACAGAGAAGAATTGAAAAAACTCAAAAGAAATGCAGGATGTGCAAATTTAGAGTATCCACCCCAAATGTTCACTCGGACTATTTCTGCTGATCTGTGGTAGAGCATTCCGAGCTCATATTGTTCTGATCAGCCACAGTCAGACACATTGAAACTTGACTTTATCATCGTGATGTCATTTTGGTCCTCTTCAAGAATGGACAACGACTATTACATTGTTAAACTTTCTATATTTCTATATTTCTTTAGTATGGCCTCATATTGTCCTTATGTGCAGAATAAATGTTATGCTGATTCCAATTTCAATGGAGAATGGTCATTATACTGCACAATGTGATCCTTGAAAAATATTTAAAGCAGCTTCATGTATCTCCTTAACGATACAGGGCTTTTCCATGAGTTCATCACTCCATCTCCCCTCCTCCATGCCATGCCTCCCCTCATTCCCTCATTTCTTTGTGTCTAAGTTCATTCACCATCTCCTACAGAAATCCTTCCCTGTTTTCCTGATGGGTAGTGTTCTCTTCCCCACCCCACCCCCATATATATCTGTTAACAAGATGTATCCTTCCAGAAGAAAGTAAGCTTTGTGTAGGCTTTTGAATCCTCTATCCCCAGTACCTAATAAGGTGCCTTGCCCATAATAGACACTTAATAGATGTTTATTGGGTTGGATTAGGATTCCCACAACCCATTACTTTGGAAGAGGTTTATTCATTAGATTATAATCTTCAGCTCTTTGACCATTAAGGAGTCAGTTCTGACTGATGGCAGATTCTTGGTATCCCACTTACATTTCTATATGAATAAGTGATTGCACATCTAACTAGCCATCTTGCTTTTCTCTGCCCAAAGTAGAGAGGAGACAGAAAGGAGGAAAAAAGTCACGGGGAGATACAGGGAAATTTGAAGACCCAATACAATGCCTGTATTCTACAGTGGAGGAGACTAAGAAATAAAAAGGGAGAGTGACTTGCCTGATGTCACATAAGAGTAGAGTAGGACTTGAATCCAATTCCTCTGATTGTAAATCTGGTCTTACCATTATACCACACTGCCCATATTAAAAAACAAATCAAAAACATTTTTCCAGTCTCCTTGCTACCCAGAAAACTTACTAATTTGACCTAAATCTATTCTCTCTATCCTTCCAAACTGCCACCTGCAAAATTGACCAGAAAATTTAATTTACATAGTGATAAAAAGAACTTAGAAGTGAGAAGTTGATGATATAGGTTCCCTTTTTTTCTGAACTCAGTTTATGGAAAAGTCTCTCTACCCAGAGAGCAGGTTGTAAGTAGGTAAGGGTGGGAAGGGATTGTGAAGACTAGCCAAAAAAAAAAAAAAAAACCCAAAAAGAAAGACTGTCCAGGAAAGAAAGCCCCAAGTTTTAGGACAGAAGAGGAATATGTGAAGTCCAAGAGTTGGGCACCTTGTTACAAACACTCAGATCACCCTATCCCATGATATGGGGGAGAGGCATCAATTGCAATCTGTGGGTTTGATGAAAACAGCATCGGGTGTAGATTCAAAGGACCCAAGTTAAACTTCTAACTCTACAACAAAACAGCAGTGTTACCTAGAACATCAATTTCCTTCATTAACAATAAGGGGGTTGCTTTGGATCTGATATCTCTGCTAGACATATATTCAAAGAAGTCAAAGGCAAAGGACTGATGTGCACAAAACAGTTATGTTGGCATTTTTTGTTGTAAGTAAAGCACTGGAAGCAAAGAAGGTGGCTCATCAGCAGGGGAAAGGTTGAATAAATTGTGATATACTAATGCAATGGAATATTATTATGATAAGAAATGACAAACAAGAATTCAGAGAAATTGGGAAGTTTTATATGAATTGAAACAGAAGGTAACCGAGAGAACAAGAATGACATTTCCCAAAAAGACTATAATAATTAAAACAGAAACAACTTTCAAAACTTTAGATCACTGGTAAAGGGGATAACTAATCATGGCTTTAGAAAAAAGCATGAAACTTGCTTCCTGCTGTAGAGAGGTCCTACAATCATAGATTTAGGACACGGTGAGTCTTAAAGCTCATGTAGTCATAAGGAAACCTGTAAATGTTTAACTGATTTGACAAAGGTCAGGCAGGTAGTAAGTGGAAGAGGTACAGAGTGAAAAATATTTATTTTCAGACATGGTAAATGCATTGATGAGTTCTGCTTGACTAGACCTGTTTGTTACCAGAGAGAACATCTATTCAGGGGTGGGAGGTAAATTACTAAACAGGGATAAAAATGGGGGGAGAAAGCATCAATGGTCCCACAAGTTCCTAAATTGGACACCCTCTTTGACCCAGTGATACCACTACTAACCCCGTACCTCAAAGAGATCAAAGAAGGAGGGAAAAGACTTTTATGAATACAAATTATAGAAGCTCTTTTATTTCCTTTCAGCAAAAAGCTGGAAACAAAGGCGACATCCATTTGGAAATGGCTGAACAAATAATGGTCTAAGGAATATTATTTCATCATAAGAAATAATAGAAGGAATGGTTTCAGAGAAACTTAGGATGAGGTACAAAAACTGATAATAGAGTGAAGTAAGCAGGGTCAGAACAGTTTTTACAATATCATTATAAAAACAAGCAACTCTGAAAGATGTAAGAGCTCTGATAGATGCAATGATCAACCTTGTTATCAGAAGCTCAACGACAAAGCAAGTATGCTGTCCCACCTTCTAAAAGAGGTAAAAGACTTGGTGCAGAATGAGACCCGTTTTTGAACATGGCAAATCTGTCCATTTGTTTTGCTTTTTTTCTACAAGAATTTTTTTCTTCTTTTTTATCTGAAGGGAGAAAAAAGAGGAACTAACAATTATATTGTCCAAAAAAAGGATAAAAGAAAGAAAAGGTCACTGCAGTATTTTTTTTTGTAATAAAAATTTATTTATTTAACATTTTACATTCATTTTCACAAAATTTTGGGTTCCAAATTTTCTCCCCTTTTATCCCCTCCTCCCATCCCAATACACCAAGCATTCTAATTTTCCCTATCACCAATCTGCCCTCTCTTCTATCATCCCTCTCTTCTCTTGTCCCCATCTTCTCTTTTGTCCTGTAGGGCCAGATGACTTTCTATTCCCCATTAACTATATTTCTTTTTTCCTAGTAGCAAGAACAATACTAAACAGTTGCTCCTAAAACTTTGAGTTCCAAATTCTCCCCATCCCTCCCTCCCCACCCATTCCCTTTGGGAAGGCAGGCAATTCAATATAGGCCCTATCTGTGTACTTTTGCAAATGACTTCGATAATAGTCGTGTTGTGTAAGACTAACTGTATTTCCCTCCATCCTATCCTGCCCCCCCATTGTTTCTATTCTGTCTTTTGAGCCTGTCCCTCCCCAAGAGTGTTGATTTCAAATTGCTCCCTCCTCCCATTGCTCTCCCTTCCATCATCCCCCCCTTTGCTTATCTCCTTCTCCCCCACTTTCCTGTATTGTAAGATAGGTTTTCATACCAAAATGAGTGTGCATTTTATTCCTTCCTTTAGTCGAATGTGATGAGGGTAAACTTCTTGTTTTTTTTCTCAGCTCTCCTCTTTTTCCCTCCACTAAAAAATCTCCTGCTTGTCTCTTGAATGAGAGATAATTTATCGCATTCCATTTCACCCTCTTTCCTCCCACTACATTTCTCTCTCACTATTTACCTTAATTTCTTTTAAGATATGGTCGCATCCTACTCAATTCACTCTGTGCTCTCTGTTTCTGTATGTGCATGCATGTGTGTATGTGTGTGTGTACACACGTGTACATGTGTGTGTGTGTATGTGTGTGTGTGGTCCTACCAACTACCCAGATACTGAAAAGTTTTAAGAGTTACAAATATTGTCTCTTCATGTAGGAATGTACACAGTTCACTTTTGGTAAGTCCCTTAAGACTTCTCTTTGCTGTTTACTTTTTCATGCTTCTTCTGATTCTTGTGTTTGAAAGTCATATTTTCTTTTCAGCTCTGGTCTTTTCATCAAGAATGCTTGAAAGTCCTCTGTTTCATTGAAAGACCATATTTTCCCCTGAAGTATTATACTCAGTTTAGCTGGGTAGGTGATTCTTGGTTTGAGTCCTAGTTCCTTTGACTTCTGGAATATCCTGTTCCACGCCCTTCAATCCCTTAATGTAGAAGCTGCTAGATCTTGTGTTATCCTGATTGTATTTCCACAATACTGGAATTGTTTCTTTTTAGCTGCTTGTGATATTTTCTCCTTGATCTGGGAACTCTGGAATTTGGCCACAATATTCCTAGGAGTTTCTCTTTTTGGATCTCTTTCAGGTGGTGATCGATGGATTCCTTCAATACTTATTTTGCCCTCTGTTTCTAGAATCTCAGGGCAGTTTTCCTTGACAATTTCATGCAAGATGATGTCTAGGCTCTTTTTTTGATCACGACTTTCAGGTAGTCCCATAATTTTTAAATTGTCTCTCCTGGATCTATTTTCCAGGTCAGTCGTTTTTCCCATGAGATATTTCACATTCTCTTCCATTTTTTCATTCTTTTGGTTTTGTTTTGTGATTTCTTAGTTTCTCAGAAAGTCATTAGACTCCATCTGTTCCATTCTAATTTTGAGAGAACTATTCTCTTCAGTGAGCTTTTGAACCTCTTTTTCCATTTGACTAATTCTGCTTTTGAAAGCATTCTTCTCCTCATTGTCTTTTTGAACCTCTTTTGCCAATTGAGTTAGCCTGTTTTTCAAGGTGTTATTTTCTTCAGCACTTTTTGGGTCTCCTTTAGCAAGGTATTGACTCATTTTTCATGCTTTTCTTGCATCTCTCTCATTTCTCTTCCCAGTTTTTCCTCCACCTATCTAACTTGATTTTCAAAATCCTTTTTGAGCTCTTCCATGGCCTGAGCCTACAGGACATCCCCCTGAGATGTCTGGGATACAGAGGCCCCGACCTCCACATCTTTCCCTGATGGTAAGAATAGTTCCTTGTCATCAGAATTGAAAGGCGGGAACATCTGTACCCCATCAAAGTAGCTGTCTATAGTCTTATTTTTCTTCCCTTTTCTGGGCATTTTCCCAGCCAGTTACTTGAGTCCTGAGATTCCTATCCACTCCCGCCTAGATCTGCCCAGCTAGTGCTTGGGTCTGAGATTCAAATGGGCTTTTCGCGGCAGGTGCAGCTGCTATTCAATGTGAGCTTAAGTTCTGGTGCTTGGGTGGGGGCAGGGCCACCTCCCAGGCTCAGTTCCCTCAGGGGCTTTATGCAGAGACCTTCAGTAATGGCCCTGAACTTCTGCCTGCCTGCTTGAGGAGTCCCGGGCCACTGCTGCCTCTGCCGCTGCTTCTGCCGCCCCCTCCGCAGCTTCCCCCCTGAGCCACAGAGACACCCCACTCCCCTCTCAGCCAGCCCAGACGTCTCTCTCACTGACCTGTAGTGCCTGTGGGCGGAGGGACCTTCCTGGCCACCGGAGGTTCTGTCCCTGAAGCCTGCTCAGATCTGCTCCTCTGGGGCCGTGGCCAGGGCAGCTCAGGGGTGGGCTCCGCTTTCTGGGGCATGACGGACCCTGGGGACGGGTCTCCAGGGCTCTCTGGAACAGAAATCTTTTCCACTGTGTTTCTGCACACCTTGCAGTGATCCAGAATTTGTGGGGAGTTCTTCTTGCAGGAAATATATGGGCTGTGGGTTCGGAGCTAGCATACGTGAGTGTTTCTACTCCGCCATCTTATGCAGTATTTTTTTAAGCATAAAAGAGAGCAGAAGGTTCAAAGGAAGACGGAGAGGCAGGACAGCTTTGAAAGTGACATGAAGGATCTGTTATACACTTTTTAAAAAAGCAAGATATACACAGTGGAGATCCATCTACAGTTTCACCTAGAATACTCTTTTTCTAATAATTTTTTTGTATATGGAAATGCCCTTTTAAAGGTTCATTAAATTCAGAAAAAATACTTTTAAAGGAGCATCAATAAAATATTTAAAACACACAGAAGAAAATCAAATGTTCAGAAGGTCACAAAAAGGGCAATTTTATTAGTCTTGTTAAATTTAATATATACTTATAAATAATTACATGCCATATACAATGCTCTTTCTTTGTTCTTTGACTATCAAAATGTTTGTTGATGCTTAAATTCATAATTTAAATAGAAAAATAATAAATGAGGTTGGAATAAATGATTGCTGAGGTCTCCTCTACAACAACAGCAGCTACAATAATGATAAAACCTAGGAAATTTTAAAAAGAAGAGCTTAGGAAACAGAATTCTCCTAGGCAGCTTAAAGGACCTTGGAATTTGTAAGTTGCCTTTCCTCTTGTGAATACCTGGAGAGAACACTCTTGAGATCCATAGTTCATAGAAACAAGGGAAAAGGAAGATGAAAAAGAAGCATTTTAGACTGAGCATCCACTTACGAATGGCGGTTCAGAAAGGGGAGCCAGATAGGCAGGGATTGGAGAGATGAGTCATGCAGGTTCAAGAAACCTCAACAAGCCCAAAAGTCTTGGGCCTCAAAGATCTTGGAAATCTTAGACACTAGTGAAAAATGAAGGCTGGGCTGGGGTGGTGGGGTAAGGAGGAAAAGGTCCCCTGAATTAACTCCTAGAAGAGGTTGGCAGGCTGGTTACAGATTACTAAGGCAAGAGGACCCTTCACAACCTTTGAGTCTTTTAAGGATTTAAAAAAAAAATAGATTCTCAAAATATTAACTGCTGGCTGACTCATCTCACGTTGATGTCATACCCAAAGCCCCAGGGAAGAAGTCAGTTTCTACTCATAAGGCTCTATGTTCCAGGAAATCAAAGGCAAACTTTCCCCAGGGTACAAATGGAATGAGGAGTTGGAAGAGGGTTCCAAGCGTGCCTGATCCAACCTTGCTTGGAGGACAGAATTTCTCTTGGAAATACCTCACAGGTGATCATTCTGCCTAAGTGAGAGCACCTCACCACATCCTGAGGCAGCCCAGTTAGATTGAGCAATTAATAAACTTGGATTCCTGCATCTGTCCCCTTGAGTGTGTCCCATCTCTTCTTTACTGGATCTGCCCTCTGGGACCAAGTAGCATACTCCAACCCTTTGTTTCCAGAACCCTCTTTTTAAAAATATTTGAAGGTTACAAATGGTCCTGGTCTTCTCTCCTCCTGGCTAAATTCCTTCAATGTATACAATCTTGGGCTCAGCCTGAAATGGGTAAGCACAATCAACCAACACACAGAAGTCTGGGACCCAGAAAGCCTCAAGAAAATCAGATTTGAAAGAGACTTCATCTCACTGAACCCTTTGGCCAGTTAGAGACAGTTATATGTGAATATAGGGTTCCCTGCCTCCCAATTTAGGATTCTTTCATCATAAGGAGTTGTGGGAAATTGAGCAACAAAGCTGCAACAAAACCATTACCTAGGTGGGATGAACGGTGGTTTGGGCCAGGGCGCTAGGCTTTCTGGGCAACTAAGTGGATAGAGCGTCAGCCTTGCAGTCGGGAAGACGAGTCTTCCTAAGTTCTAATCTGGCCTCAGACATTTACTAGCTGTGTGACTCTGGGCAAGCCATTTAATCCTGTTTGCCTCAGTTTCCTCATCTGCACGAGCTGGAGAAGGAAATGGGAAAACATTCCAGTATCTTTGCCAAGAAAACCCAGATGGGGTCACAATGAGTCGGGTGCTGACAGATTGTGTGGGTAGAAACAATTGATGGGCGACATGTGAATGCACGAGGGACATATTTACTCTCCCTGAAGGTCTTCTGGCCCACTGTACTAACAAGACAATCCCCAAGGCCACTATTTCTAATCCTGGACTCACTGAGTCCCTTTGCTGGTGCCTCGTGTGGCCTAGCTGCATCCCATTTCTGTCTGTTAAAGTTATGGAGTACTGAAGCCCGATGCTAAAACCAATGTCAGCTACCCACCTGCCAATCTCAAAGCATGCACAGAGATGCCTATGATTCACATAGACACGCCTGTGCCACAATGAAGATGAGCAGGTATGTATCAAGGTGGGCTGCCAAGGCTTTCTAGCATTGTCAGAAGCTAGGAGTGCCTGGCACAGGGGCCAGGATAGCTGATACCAATTCGGACTGATGGGAGGTGGGGAAGGTGTCCAGGCTCAAGTGAAACTTCTGCCAGAGCTCCAGATCAATAGCATCTTAAGAGCTTGCTTTAAAAGCCACAATGAGCCCCAAAGGGGGTTGTTTTTGTTTTCAAAACCACTAACCATGTCTACTCTCATTTAAAATACATTTTAAGGTTTATAGTGTGTGGGGTGCACCTGATGGTCCCTTTTAGATTGAAATATGAGCCTATGATCCCAATTTGACAGATGAGATAACTGAGGACCAAAGAAAGGAAATAAATCCCTCCACTGACCCCAAGTCCAAAAGCAAATAGCATGGTAAGGGATCAAACTTGGGCCCTCTGCTTTCCAAATTTCACAGTATGCCGAACCACGTGATGTTATGATACATCAAAGCCTTTCCCTCACCATTTCCATTTTGGGGATAAAGAAACATCCTAGCGTCAAACAGTTCGTCAGTTGCAAAGCTGGGACTTGAATTCAGGTGACCCAGACATTGAGAGGTTTGATGGGGGTTGGGAAGCCAGGGGGTGCAGCAACTCAGAGATTATCCAGCAGTTTCTTTGCGTATGCACAGGCAGAAAGCCTAGCTGCAGTGACCAGGATTCAGAAGTAATGTGCCTCAATCAGTATGACGTATGCTTTCTATGGGGTCAGCAAATGATACTGGGGTATCACAGCTTACCCATTCCTGTTTCATACACTCCTCAAACACACCCTGCTCCCTCATGCCTGCATGGTTTTGATCAGGCCAGGCCTAGAATGACCTCCTTTAGACCCACATTCCTTGATTTTGGTCCCAATCGGTGATTTCATGTTTGAAACTACCACCAGCAATTTCCTCCATGATACATATTGGCAACTCGTCTGTAACCTTATGAAATAACCCTGGGCCGTGACTTGACCCTGGTCATCTAGGTAGTACCCATCTGAGGCAGAATTTGAACCCAGCTCTTACAGGTGCTGAGGGTGGCTCTCTTATCCATTGTACTGCACTGCCTCTCATTGCATTCTAAAGACTCTCTCAAGCAGCACCTCCTCCAGGAAGCCTTCTGGGATATCTCTTCCATTAATGACCTTCCCTCTCAGATCTCACACACTTTGTCCCTCTGATGTATTTATGGCATATGATGCATCAGAATTACTTGTGTGAGTGTCATGTTTCCACACTGGGGTTCCCCAAGAGGCCAAGAACAACCTCTTCAAATTCTGCATCTCCCAGTCCCAAGCCCAGCACAGTGTAGGGTGGCTCATAGCATACTAGCAGGTCTTTAGCTGAGGGTTCAACTGAACTGGGAAAACTTGCCCCAACGTACCCCGCATTCAGCTAATTCAAAACCAATGTGCCTAAGGATGGGTTCCCAAGTGATGCATTTGCCTCGAGGTAATTTCTAATAAGGATTTGCCAGATTTCCAGTATTTCTGGTGAAACAGGCAGGTGTCAGCCCCTGGGAAACATTTTTGCTTCCCTAAGGCAACAGTCTTTCTACGCTGATCCCTCAGCTGCTTCTTCCCTGTGCACACACCAGTGGAAGGTGCTGGATATTCTCTGAATTGCCTGCCCCACCTCCTCCCCATGTGACCCTCAGAAATCACTTCAGGGCTCTAAATCTGTTTTTTCAGCTGTAAAGTGGAAACATTTATGATACCTTTGTCACAGCATGGGTCTTGAGGAAAGGGTTTTGCAAACCTTCAAGAACTACTGAAATGTGAGAGAAGAGGAGATGGAAAAAGTCTCCCCTCTCCTTGGGAGGACCAGGACTTGAAATGCATGAATGTGTTTCTAAGGGTCAGGAACAAGGAGACTCCCAAGAATGAAGAGACCATCAGCTCCTAAGGATAGTTTGTTTTAAAATCTTTTAATATCTCTCTCTTAAATAAAACACAAAGATTACAGCTTTTCTGACAAAGGGGATGAGAATGGCTGGGGTAACAGAGGAGAAAGAGAGTTTGAGACTTGTGGTCCCTAGGGCACTTGTTGGGGCAGCCACAAGGCAAGCAGAGGTGGCAATGGCGGAGGGTAGATTTGGGCCCTCAGGTTAGAAAAGACTGGGCTTTGGCCTGGCCTGCTGACTCCCTGGCCTCAGGGGCTCCCCTAGCCTGGGCCTGCCCTCTCTGTTTTGTCTGACTACATGCCAACATCAGCTCCTCGGGAGGAAGAAGGGGTGTATGTGGAAAGAAATGTACAGGTCTTGCCACAGATCTAGTATGGTGGATTAAATACAGTCTCATCTGTAAAGTGCTTACTGGAGGGGAACCTCTGTAGGAGAGAGACCTGGTCACTACATTCAGGTGTCTGAGGGATGGGCAGGGGGAGGTGGCTGGCCACCAATCTCTCCTCTTCCCTGCTCCTCACAAAGAGGTCCACATAGCAGTTCTGGATCCCCCACTCAGGGTAGAGGACAAAAAGACTCATCTTGGAAAAGCCAACTTGGTTGGGGTCAGAGGTGGGAAAGGGCCTTAGGGGTATTCCAGACTGCCCCTCTTAGCAGGGAATGGGACAAAGGGGCACTAATTGCTTGCTCTATTACTCACTCCCTGCATAACCTTTATAGGAGTCATTTACCTTCTCTGGGCCTCAGTTTCCCCCTCTGTAAGGCTGGTTGGACTAGACTATCTCTAAGGTCCATTCCAGCTCCAAATTCTCTGAATCCTATGAAAAAGAAGACAGAGGCCCAGAAAGAGGAAGGGACTTTCCCAGGTCATATAGTGAGATCATGAAAGAGCTGAGATTCGAACCCAAGGCTCTTTCCACCACCCCAAGTCGGTCAGTAAGGGGGCTTTCCAGGTAGGTTGTTCACTTAAAGAATAAAGCCCCATGAGAGCCATAAATAGCAAAATCAAGGAAAGAAGGCATAGACAGAGTAACAGAAAGAGCCCAGGACTGGGAATTGAGAAGCACAGGTGCCAGTGGCTCTGCTAGTGACTTGTTGTCAAACTGGCCAAGTTGCTTCCATATGCTAGAACTCAGTTTCCATTTCTATAAAATGGGAATGACAGCCCCTGCCTGATCTTTCCTTTCCCCTCAATTTACCCAAATCTGGCCCTGCCCAGGTAGGGGGTCAGATAGAAGCCTCCGTGCCCACCCCCCATCCCTTCCCTGAGAATCCCCAGCCCCAGCGGACAAGTGCAAACGTGTAGAAAATAAATTAATAAGTGACAGGGACCCTGGTGTTCCTTCCCCAAGAAGAGGGACAGGGCCGGCCTGTTACTGATCCTTGGTGCTGCTGAGGCCAGATTCTGCTCGGAGTTTCTGGCTGCTGGCTTCGTTATAGTTAATCCAGTGCTGAAGATCCTCAGGGAGCTCAGGGGACTCCACCTGTGAGGGAGAAGTGGAAAGGTGAGGATCAAAATGGGTCCTGGCAGGGGCTGCCCACCCCCAGGCCTGGCTTCTGACCCATGAGGACCCCTCAACTTCTAGTTCTGCCCCTAGATTACCTCTTGGCTGAATACCTCGGCCTATGGTTCATCTCAGGGTAGGGTCAGGGTTCTGTCCCAAACTTGTGAGTACGAATGATTACCCAGGCCCAAAAGAACTGAATCTGACACATCCAACCTGCTTTGGAATCCCAGAATGACTACTTAACACCCTAACATTGGACAAATGACTTCTTTGGGGCCTCCTCTCTAAAACGGGGGGGTGGGAATCAGCCTAGATTTAGGGGTTAACGTACAGATTTCAGGCAGTCCATGAATTTTAAAAATGTGATAAGTATTTCAACATAAATGGTCTCCTTTTATAATCTTACATATTTTATGCATTTTAAAGCATTTATCTGAGAAGTCCACAGCCTTCATCAAATAAAGGTTAAAAAACCCTAGGTCTAGATAAGGTGTGGGGAACCTATGGCCTCAAGGCCACACATGGCCCTCCAGGTCCTCAAGTGAAGATCCAGTAGATTCTGTCAAAGGGTCACACTTGAGAACCTAGAGGGCCACGTATGGCCGCAAGGCCACACGTTCCCCACCTCAGTCTAGATAATCTCAAAAAAGTTCCTTCCAGTTCTACAACCAATGAGCCAACAGAGATAAGGGCACTTTCCTGTCTCTAATACACACCAAGCTCATTTCTGCCTCTACACAGTTAGGACTCTTCTCTGCCTTGATCTGGAACAATCTCCCCAAATTCCACCCACTCTCTTCCAGTTCCACATCTTCAGTAATTTACTCTCTGGTCTCCCCTGTCCACAACTTTCCCTCCGCTCCAGATCAAAACTCATTTAGATGCATTCAACTTATCAAACTATACAGTGACTGGCACGTTACAGATGGAAAGCCCAGCCTGGTCCAGTTGAGGTCATCAGACCTTAGAGGTCTGCTCATCGAACAGGTCCTTCCTTCCATAAATGAGAAGTCTGAGGCTCAAAGCAGTTAAGTAAGCAAGAAAGCCACCATTCAGGTGCAAATCTTTTGACTTCTGAATCCCATGCTCTGGAGGCTGACCTGCATATATTTTAAGAAATGATCAGTTACTGTCTGTCCCTGTCAAGTTGAGGCCCATGTCCTTCTATCTGGAGCCCAGGGAGATCCAACAGAGAAGGAATTGTAGTATCACAGGATTCAGAATGGGAAGGGTCCTTAGGGACCATTGCTGCCTGCCTCAGTTTCCTCATCTGTAAAGTGGGGATAAAAATAGCACAAACCTCCCAAGGTGGTTGTGAAGATCATATAATATTGGTTAAATGTTTTGCAAACCTTAAAGCATGAGATAATAGAATGTTTTTTATTATTATCTCATTTGACTTGGGGCATTACAGAGGGACTTTATGCCCACTTTTGGGTCAGACTAGCTAACTTCTAATGCTCTTCCTAAGTCTGGGATTCTGGAAACTCCTGGAGCTTGGACTTGGTCCTCCTCCCCACTCTCAGACCCTGTAGGTTAAGGTCAGAACTGCTCAGAATTACCTATCTAACTCAAACATCCTGAAATACAGTCATTGCTTAAATATCATGGAAGAATCTGGTCTTAAATCAGGAGACCTATGATTTACTACTTGCTACCCGGACCTCATTAAACCATTTCCTTCCCTTCTGGAGGGCTATTTTCTCATCCGTGAATTGGTCCCAATCACAAATACATCTACCTTGCAGAAGCAACTGAAATAAAAGGAAGTAATGTAAGCTTTTCTGATGAATTATGAGGAGATGATGTGAAAGGCTCCCTAGGGGTTTCTTTCAGCTTTCACATTCTGCAATTACATAATTTAAGTCTCTCCCTTGACAGTCTGCCTGGCAGTATCTCTGCCCTAGGTCACACAGTAAGTCCTTATCATGGCCAGGATTAGTGGCAAGAGGCTTGGAGCTCAGGGGAGTCAGGACACCTTGTTTCTAGTGTTGCATTGTGACCTTGGTCAAGTCTATCTTGGTGTCTCTGGTCTTACTTTTTAAAGTAACTCCCAGGTCTCACATTCCATGTTCTAAGGTCCCTCCTAGCTATGACTTTCTATATTATCTAATAATAAGTTAATAACTATATAGCCCTTTAAGGTTTGAGAGACACTTTACATGTCATCTCATGTCACCCTAACAACCATGTAAAGAGTTAGATAACTGTAACTATATATATATAAAATATCATGTAAATATATGTAAAGAATTACATATATTATAATTACATGCAATTCAATATAGAGATGGGGCACAGAATGGTTTGGTAACTTGTCAGTTGTCACAGAAGAAAAGAAATGTCAGAAGTGAGATTATAATTAATAACAACTAGCATCTGAATCCAAGTCTCCTTTGACACCAAGTCTACAGCATCTGCCATAACATCTTACCATAAAGCTTTCCCTAATCCCTTCAGGAGTTAGGGCTCCCTCCCTTCTCAGATGAACTTCTACTCTCTTATCTGAGCATCTTTGTATCTTTAACACGCTTTATTACCCACTGAGGTGCACAAGGCCTTAAACATAGGTAATTAATTACAAGCATTCTATATTCTAAGGTCATGATGGAATTCTATGTTCCAAAGTCTAGACTTTATTCCATTACACTTAACTGACATGGGCATGGCTGTAGTACAGAAAGATTATACAGGACAAGTCAAGAAGCTGATAGAATTAATAGAAAACTCTGCGGCCAAATATCCCTCTCTGCTCTGGTATTCTACCTTCCAAGGGCCTTTAAAATTTGACATTCTACATTCCAAAAGCCATCTCAGCTTCCAGAATGTTAAGTTCTATATTCCAAGGTCCCTCCCAGCTCTGACTTTCTACATTCCAAGTTCCTGCCCAGCTCTGACATTTTATATTGCAAAGTTCCTCACTTCCCCCCAGTTCTGACTTTTTATATTTTAAGTTCCTACCTATCTCTGATATTGTGTTCTAAGGCCCTCCCAGCTCTGACACTGAGTGTTGTAAGGTCCCTCCTAGTTCTGACTTTCCACAGAAGGGAAGGAAATGGTTTAATGAGGTCCAGATAGCAAGGTTCTAAGGTTTCTCCTAGCTCTGACTTTCTATATTCCAAGTTCCTGCCCAGTTTTGACATTTTATATTGCAAAGTTCCTCACCTCCCCCCAGTTCTGAGTTTCTATATATTAAGTTCCTACCTAGCTCTGATATTGTGTTCTAAGCCCCCCACCCCCCAGCTCTGACCTCCCATGCTTTATACTCTGGAGGAGCTTCCAGCCCCAACATCTGAGGATCATATGGGGCGTGTAAATAAAGATGAAAATGAGAGGATGGTGGTGATGGGAAGAACTGGAGGGATAATCAGGTAGGCACAGAGAGCTGGGGAGGCAGAGGGAGCTGCAGACACTGAATCAGTAGGTGAGAGGGGAGGGGAGGAGAGGGACATCAGTCGGGGTCCAACAGAACCTGAGGGCCCAAACCCAGGCTATTAGGAGAAGGCAGGGGTCCCAGAGGGAACGTGAATCGGGAGGCTGGAGGGGAGGGGTGCAGGAGGACGCCAGTGTGTAGGGGTCGGGGCTGCGGGGGGTCCTGCAGGGCCTGCGCGGGGGTGGGATCGGGAGGTGCACAGAGAGGGGCCGTGGGGGGCGGGGGTCCGGGGGGTCCTGCAGGGCCTGCGGGGGGTGGGATCGGGAGGAGCACGGAGAGGGGCTGTGGGGGGGCGGGGGTCCGGGGGGGTGGGATCAGGAGGTGCAAGGAGAGGGGGCCGTGGGGGGCGGGGGTCCGGGGGGGTCCTGCAGGGCCTGCGGGGGGGTGGGATCGGGAGGAGCACGGAGAGGGGCTGTGGGGGGTGGGGGTCCTGGGGGGTGGGATCAGGAGGTGCAAGGAGAGGGGCCGTGGGGGGCGGGGCTGCGGGGGGTCCTGCAGGGCCTGCGGGGGGGTGGGATCGGGAGGTGCACGGAGAGGGGCCGTGGGGGGCGGGGGTCCGGGGGGTCCTGCAGGGCCTGCGCGGGGGTGGAATCGGGAGGTGCAAGGAGAGGGGCCGTGGGGGGCGGGGGTCCGGGGGGGTGGGATCAGGAGATGCAAGGAGAGGGGCCGTGGGGGGTCGGGGCTGCGGGGGGTCCTGCAGGGCCTGTGGGGGGGTGGGATCGGGAGGTGCACGGAGAGGGGCCGTGGGGGCGGGGGTCCGGGGGGGTCCTGCAGGGCCTGCGGGGGGGTGGGATCAGGAGGTGCACGGAGAGGGGCCGTGGGGGGCGGGGCTGCGGGGGGGGTCCTGCAGGGCCTGCGGGGGGTGGGATCGGGAGGAGCACGGAGAGGGGCCGTGGGGGAGGTGCATGCGGGGATGTCCGCTGGGCGGGGCTCGCTCACCCGCCTCTTGCACAGGTACTGCACCACCTGGTCGGGCGTGGTGCCCAGCACGTGCTGGCGGAAGAGCAGCAGCGCGCACACGAAGCCGTCGCGGCCGCTGACGAAGCGCGACTCCAGGTAGAAGGCGCGGCCGTCCCAGCCCAGCAGGCGGGTGCGCACCTCGAAGGGCTCCAGCAGGCGCAGCGAGCGGCGGTAGCGCGCGCACGAGGCGGCCAGCACCGCGTGCGCGCCGAGCGCGCGCAGGGCCCCGAGCACGCCGCAGCGCGCCAGGTGCGCGGCGCGCGCCACGTCGGCCTCGCGCAGGTAGCGCGCGTTATTCATGTGCAGCAGCAGGTCCAGGTCGGAGGGCAGCACGCGGCCCGCGTAGCTCTGCTCCGCCAGCAGGTCGCGCACGGGCGGCTGCAGCAGCTGAGCGCGCAGCACCGCCAGCGGGACGCGCACCAGGTACCAGCCGTCCAGCAGGGAGAAGTAGGCGGCCAGCAGCCCCAGCGCCACCAGCAGCCACAGCATCCCGGCGGCGGGCGGGCGCGGACGGACGGCGAGAGAGGGAGCGCGCGCCGGGTGCCAGGGCCCCCCCGCGGCCTGGGGACCGGGAGACAGACCGGGAGACGGACGGAGACGCCGAGCGAATGCGGCGCACGGGAGAAACCACTCGCGGAAGCCGGGCGAGGGGGGAAAACTCTGGCTGGGCGGCCCCCGCAACGTGGCTCCGCCCTTCCTCTCGCTGTCCCCCCCCGCCCCTCCCAGTCTTGGTTCGTTCCGCCTCCGGGTCCAGCCCGGCCGGCTTTCGCTTTTTCCCCTTGGAGCTCTGGGGTCAGTGGCCCCGAGTCGCATCCCCGCCGGGCTCCCACCCAACGCTGCGAGGGCTGTGGCGCCACCTGTCGGCCGAGTCCCGGAACTTCGCCCCCCCCCAGGCCGATGATTCTTGGGGAATGTCCAAGCCTCCCTTGGATGCGCCAGGCAGAAGCTGCCACTGTTGGCTGAGGCCCTAGTCCAGCGTGCCCGGCGCGCGACCTTGCCAGCCCCGCCCCCCCCACCCCCGACAATGCAGCAGTCCGGAAACTAGGCCCCTCCCCAGAATCGATCGTGCATCTTAGTGGGGGGCGCTCCACCCCGGAGGGACGAGGGGAAGGATGCCCTTGTCCTGGCGAGGGTAACCGGGGGATGCGCTGTAGGCATGACATTCGCTCAGAGAATTCGTAGACTTCATAGGCAGCAAGGTGAACGCCTTGGAGCTTGGAGTCAGGAAGACCTGAGTTCGAATCCTGCCCCAGATGTCCTGACCGTGTGACCCTGGGCCCATCTCAGCCTGCAAGAAGGCAGTGGAGGGATACAGTGACAGCCTCCCACCGGACTGTTGTAGGGCTGACTGTGCAGGTCAGCGTCATCATGTGGTTACTGAAGGAGACGCGAGTTAGTGCCGACACTGGGACTAGGGCCGGGGTCTCCTGGGGCGGTGATGACCTCGTCAGCCTCCTCAGAAAGTCCGCCACTTGTGGACCCGGCGTGGTCTTCTCTGCGAAGGGAAGGGCCGGGGAATCCTGGGGCGGTGATGACCTCGTCAGCCTCCTCAGAAAGTCCGCCACTTGTGGACCTGGCGTGGTCTTCTCAGTGAAGGGATGGGCTGGAGCAGGGAGGTCCTTCACCTGTCCTCGCAGACGCCCTCTCACTGGCCCAGGACATGGATCAGCTAGGATGCGGAAATACTGCGTCTTTATTTCTAATTACCCTTTTCTTGAAAGGTAGCATTTCCTTCAAATAGGAATGACAACACAGCAGTCCACACCAGATTGCCAGAGGGGTCCGTAGCCTAACAAAATTTCAGAAATCCAGGCCTGGAGAATTTTGAAGAACCCCTCATGCAGCTCTAAATCCTATAACCCTCCTTTGTTTCAACGTGTCAAGGAAGGGCACTTGGGGTCAGAAAGATCTGGGTTCAGATACGGCCACTGACGCTTTCTGTCGCTGGGACCCTGAGCCAATCACTCGACCAACTTCTCAAAGCCTCACTTGTCTTACATGTGAAATAGCTGTAAAGTAATGCCCGCTACCCAGGAGATGGGGTGGGCATACAACGGAAACAAGAAAGCGTTCCCTACTTTCAGGGAATTGATCATCTGAGGAGGCTTGAGTAAGGGGTGGACTGCAACATGAATACAGATAAGTGAATAATCTGCAGAGGGAGAGAGCTTTACTAACTGAAGGGATGAGGAAAGCCTGTCCTTGGGAGTTGGCACCTGAGCTGAGCCTTTCAGGAAGCTAGGCATTTATGAAGTGGAAGAGAGGGGGCAGTGTATTATTTCCCTGGAGGGCAACCTGTGCCAAGGCATGGAGGTGAGATAGTGTCAAGTTTGTGGAATAAAGTATGGAATTTCCATGCAATGGAAAGCACACAGAGAGAAGAGTAATAGAAAATGTCTGGAAAGGCAGATGACAGCCAATTCATGGAGAGTTTTCAATGCCAGGCTGAGGACTGTATTTTATCTTAGAGAAGGCATCCATAACCTAGAGTCTATGAACTTTAAAAGAAAAGTTTTCGTAACTGTTTAGCTGTAAATGGTTTCTTTTATAATCCTATGTATTTTAATTTATTCATTTAAAAACCTTATTCTGAGAAGAAATCCAGAGATTTCACCAGACTGCCAAAGGGGTCCATAATATTAAAAATGAGGAAGGACCCCTGTTTTAGGGTAAGTAAAGGTGACTGAAAATATGGGGCAGGGAAGTGAAGTGGACAACCCTGTGTCTTGGAATAGTGATTCAGCTGGTAAAGGGGAATGACCTCAAAGGAGGAAAACCAATTAAGAGACTGTTGGATTGATCCAGGTGAGAGGTGATGGACTTGTGTGGAGGTTGTGTGAGTGGATTGAAGAGGACTGAGGTGAGAAGTAGAGAGACACTAGGGAACCTAAAACACTCAAGGCTTAGTGTCAAAGGGAAGGACATGGCCCTGCTCTTGGGAAGCCCCTGATCCAAGGTTCTTCTAGCCTGATTCTAACTATGAGGATTAGAGATAAATGTATATAATGTGCTTTGCAAATTAAAAATGCTGTACAAATAGCAACTACTATTAGTAATCATTGTAATAATGATAAACAAGGTGAGAAATAGAAACACAGCTAGGTGGGGAGAAAGAGAAGGAGGAATAGGGAAGAAGAGAGGGATGGGGTGGGTGGTGAGGGGAGATAGAAAGAGGAAGACAGAGAAGAGTCTCTAGTCCAGTCTGAGAAGAAATCTCTTTTTAATAACTCCCTGAGAGTGGTTATGGGTGATTCCTCCCCTCCATTCCTGGGCAGCCTAATTGTGGGCCATTTCTTAGCCAGAAGGTGTCTCCCTGGGACCCTGTACCACCACCATGCCCTCTAGTCATTCCTGCCTCTGCCTCATTAGGTGATCCTATGATTTCTACCTCAGACTTGGAGTCTTAGGGAAGCCCCAACAAGGACATTTCCTCTAGGGAGACCCTAGACTGACTTCTCTCAACCCTGCTGCCTGATTTCTTCTGGTGAGGTTTCCCCAGGCATCTCAGAGGCTTGGAGTGAAACTCAAGCCCAGGGCAGTTGAGATGAGTAGAAGAAAGTACAGAATGTGGCCTGCTGAGTACTCAGGTGATCCAGAGGAGAGTCCTGTGGCAGGACTGAAGCCCACACCTAGCTGGGTACCCATTGAGTTACACAAGGCCTTGTAGCAGCAGTTCTGTGGGTGTTTCTGGCCAATACTATCAGGGCTTGAAGCTTGATAACTGGCCTCCTAGGACTTGGTAATGTTGCTTGTGAAGGGGTAACCTATGGGAAAGATGGGGGAGGAAGGAGGGTGATGCAAAGTAAGGGTTGAGTAAGAAGAATTTCCCAATTTGTAGCTCTCTTTCTCCAGCTCCATTTTACTCTTTATGGTACTACTACCTTTCCAGTGTCCCAGACTCAAAACTGCAATGTCTCCTCACTGTCCCTCATCCCACATATCCGATCCATTGCCAAAACTTGTCAGGTTTACCTTCATAACATCTCATGTTGATGTTGTCTTCTCTCCATTTACACCAGCACTACCCTGACACAAGCCCTGACCACCTCTTGCCCAGACCATTTCAGTAACCTTGTGGTTGACCTTCCTGCCTCCAGTCTCTCCCCACTCCAATCCATCCCACCCTCAGCTACAAAAGTGATCTTCCTACAGCACCATTCTATGTCACCACCCTCTTCTTACTCAATAAACTTTACCAACCCTATTATCTCCAGGGTCAAATATAAAATTCTTCATTTGGAAATCTCTTCCTAACCTGGCCCCTTCTTAGCTTTCCAGTCATATATTACTACCATATACATACCTTAGGATCCAGTCATATTGGCATACGCACTGTTCTTCACATACAACTCTCTGTGTCTCATCTCCATAGTTTTGTCCTGTCTGTGCCTCATGCCTGGAATGTGCTGCCTCTTTCCATCCCTTCCTCTGCCTCCGAGAATCTGTGGCTTCCTTCAAAACTCAGTTCAGTTGGTCACAGGTTTCTCCCATCCCCTTTAGCTGCTAGGACCTTCCCTTATGGATCTTTTATAACCTATTTATTCACATTAGATTGAACTTTCTTGATGTCAGGGATCATTTTTTGCCCTTTTTTGTATCACTAATGGTTCTTTGCACAGGGCACACAGTAAATACTTAATAAATGTTCATGGTCTGACTGATTCTTCCAAGTCAAGAGACTGTAGACTTTAGAAATGGAAGGTGTTCTTAGACATCATCTTATCCAAACTCATTGTTTTACAGATGAGGACACTGAGGTCCAGAGAGGGTCAGATGTCACACAACTAGTAAGTGATGAGGCTGAGGTTAGAACTAAAGTATTTTGACTTTTAATTTCTTTTTTATTTCTTCAAACATGTTCCTCCCTACCTCTCCTACATAGACAGACAACATGTTCCACAGTTTTTGCATCCTCCTGACTGGCTGTGCACTCCTCCTGCCTTGCTACCAGGGAGCAAATTCTTACCTGAAGCTACAGAATGCTCTCTGGTGAGACAGACTCTGTGTCCAGAAGAGCACGTGTTTATGTGCTTGCATTTAGTAATGTCCATGATGTTTGCTGGCAAGTATAGCATCTTAGAGCCTGACCTGGCATGGGGGCAAGGAGAAGTGAAGGATCAGCTGAGAGATGGCTTGGGTCTGATCTCACCTCAGCTGGTCTGCATCTGAGCAGCCTTTAAGGGTGGTCTACAGCCTTCTCACAGCTATTAGCTTGTTGAATTCCATCACTTTCAGCCTGTTCCTTGGAAAGCCTTCTTGGATAGATTGGATAGACTCAGCATATCCTATCATCTGTCCTGGGTGCCCTCTCAGTGTGTGTGTGCGTGTGTGTGTGTGTGTGTTGTGGCATACTTAGAACCTACTGTGCCTCTCCCCTCAGACTGGGCTCCTTTCCTCCACCTCTGAAGGGTATATAATCTTCTCCTTCATGAAACCTTCAATCTACAAAGAAAAATAAGCATCTTCAGAAAGGTTTCTGTAAGAGATTATCTACATGTTGACATTGAGGAGGGACCCAGTAAGGGGCAAAAGGCAGGACTACTCAGAGGGAAAGTGAGAAAGGGCTAGAATTAGAGAAATGGGGGAGATTAGGAGAAGGGGGGGTGGAAGAGAAGAGAGAAAAGGAGAAAAAAGAGAGAAAGGGGGATGAGAGAGATGAGAGAAAAAGATGGAGTGGATAGAGAGACATGTGGAAGGAGAAAGAGACACAGACAGAGAAAGACAAGGAAAATCAGAAACAGAGAAGGGGAGAGGCAGACAGAGAGAGGAGAAAGAGACAGGGTCCGAGAGATGAGAAGTAGGGATAGGGCACAAGTCAGTAAGCATTTATTAAGTGCTTACTATGGGTTTTGAGTGCCTAGCCTGGTGGCCAGGACCTAGGAAATACATAATAAAATCTTATTGATTGATTGATTGAAGCAAACACTTACTGAGTGCTTACTGTGTACACGGCCCTGTTTTTAGGACTAGGGACAGAAAGATGCAAAATATCATAGCCTTCAAGGAAAAATTTAGTAGGGAAGATAAGCATTTACCCAAATAATTGTAGCATGCATTAAAATGTGATAATTGCAATGGAGAAGTCCAGGCAAAGACCTGAAGGACTCCTAGAGAGGGGGGTCATTTTCAGAATCTAAGGAAGCAGGAGGGAGTGGTAGTGCTTAGGAACACTTCCTGAAGGAATTGGTCCCATCCCCCTAAGCTGGACATGAAGGGAAGGGAAATACTTTAATTTCAACACCCAGAGTGAAAAGTTGTTAGAAAAGCATTGTACTGTACTAATAATAACAACTGATCTCACATGGATTTAATCCTTTGATATGTTACAAAATATTTTCCCATCCATTCTCTCATAGGAGTGAGATGATAAAGGTAGCTAGCATTTATATTGTACTGTCAAGTTTGCAAAGACAGATATACACACATATACACCTATATACAGATATATATGTATATATATATGTACGTACAGAATCTCAATAGATTTGATCTTTATAACAACCCTGTGAGATAAGTTCTATTTATTATATTTAGATGAGGAAATTAAGGGCTCAGAATAATCAAGTAACTTCTCTAGGTTCATATAGCTAGCAAGTATCTGAGAGGGTTTTCAAATCTAGATCTTTCTGACTCCAAGTTCAGAACTCTATCGGCTATGTGCCAGTGTCTTCCCTTTGAAAATAGGAACAATGAGACTTGGGAGTGGGGAGGAAGGGCCATTTATCAAATATGTTGTAGATGAGAGTCATGGTCCTTTGTTCAAGAAAGGGTCAAGCTAGATGACCCCCAAGGTCAGTCAGTCAATGGACATCTATTAGGTACCTACTATGTTTTGTATAAATACTGTGTATTTATTAAATATCTACTGGGGATGCAAAGACAAGAGTAAAATAAAACAGAAGTCCATCCCTTCCATCTGAGATTCTCTGAGATTTGTTCCAGGTTACATCGTCATCATCGTCATCATCATTTATATAGCACCTACTGTGTGCCAGGCTCTAAGCTAAATCCTTTAGCAATATTATCTCATTTAGATTCTCATGATAACTCTGGGAAATAAGAACTGTTTTTATCCTCATTTGACAGATGAGGAAGCTGAGGCAAACAAAGTTTAAGTGACTTGCCCAGGATGAGATAAACTAGTAAGTATCTGATGTTGGATTTCAACTCTAGTCCTTCTGACTCCAGGCCCACTGTTGTACCTACTGCACTACCAGCTTGTCTCTAGGACTTAGTGGCAGAGCCAGGGAGAAAACATAAGACCCTCCCCTCTCAGACCCAGGGCTCTTTGCACTGAGTCATAGATTTTTTTTTCTTTTTTTGTTATCTGGGTTCTAGTCTTGGATCTACTGCTTTGTTGCTGTGTGATCTTGCGCAAATTAATGCCCACTTTTCCTTCTCAGTTTCCTCATCAGTTGAATGGGTATAACAATCCCTTGCCTGCCTGCTTCCCAGGGTTTCCTTATGTCAAATAAGGGAATGGAAGGAGGTTTGGAAACATCATAGAGATCTTGAAGGAGGCACTTGAAAGAGGCATCTAAGTTGCTCAGATTAAGTGCGGGGCGATAGAGTCAGGAAGATCTGAATTCATATCCAGACCCAGATGTTTATTAGCAAGACATTTAATCTTTGTTTGCCTAAGTTTCATCTACTCTAAATTGAAGATAATAACACCAACCGCCTGTTTTTTTGTGAGGATCAAATGAAATAATATTTTTAAAGCATCTGGGACATGAGATACTTAATGAAGTTTCCACTCTTCCTTTCTTTCCCCCTTCCTTCCTTCCCTTCATTCCTTCCCTCTTTCCTTCCCTCCTTCCTTCCTTTTTCCTCATTTTTCCTTTCTCTGTCCTCTTCCTTCTTTTCTTTCTTCCCTCCCTCCTTTCTTCCTTCCTTCCTTCTTTCCTTCCTTCCTTCCTTCCTTCCTTCCTTCCTTCCTTCCTTCCTTCCTTCCTTTCTTCCTTCCTTCCTCCCTTCCTTCCTTCCTTTCTTTCTTTCCTCCTTTCCTTCCAGTTCAAGGTATCTCTGAGTCAGGAGAATCTATCTGGTCACATCCTTATCAAATATTGAAACCCCTTTTCCCGAATCCCCAACAGTTAACCATCTAGCATTTGCATGAATATATCTAGTGATATTTCATTATCTACTAACCCTAGAATCATCATTATCACAGAACTATTATTGTTCATTTTAGAGAGAGAGAAGAGGAAGATCCCGGGGTCTAGAGAGACCACAGTAGGCTAAGACTTAGCATACTGAGACCCTAGGCTGTCAGTCAGTAGAAGAACAAGGAAAGACCACGTGGTGGATTATTTCTGTTTTTCAGTTCTGGTGACCATCTCTTTATAGACAACCTTTTAAGAGGAGGGCCCAGGCCATCCAGTTGTGGTCCCAGGAATGGTGAACTGAGTATACCTAGATGTTTGACGACATGTCCTACAGGATGAGGGAAGCTTCCTAGTGAGCTGTAAGATAGGGATAAGTGACTATTGTGGTGACTATTTCCCCTTCTGTCTCCCTTATTCACAAAGAGCCAGTCAATAAATCAAACCATAAACATTTATTAAATACCTACTATATACCAGACACTATTCTAAGTAAATGCTGAGAATGCAAGACACATAAGGAGTTTACAGTGTAATGGGGGAGACAACATGCATACCAACACATACGAAGCAATTTATATACAGGATAACTAAACACTTTCCATAGATTATCTTATTTGATCCTTATAATAACCCTGAGAAGTAGGTGCTATTATATCCATTCTATAGATGAAGAAAGTGAGACTGAGAGAGGTTAAGGGATTTGTCTAGGCTCACACACTGTGTCTAATAAGTGCTTAGAACACAATAAGTGCTTAATAGATGCTTGTTTCCTTTCTCCCGTTCCTGACTCCAGGTGCAGTGCTCTCCACACTGGACCATCACAGCTTGCCCTGCTGGAGCAGTTGAAGTTTATATGGGGCACCTTTGAGAGCAATCTTGTGAGTGATGCTGGACCTTTTATGGGTAAGGGGCTTACTGGCAGCCCCCCAGTTGATATGTTAGAGCTAGGGCTTGTCCCACGACCAGTTCACTTCAACAGACACTTAGGTTTTTACCCATTGTGTGCAAGTACCATGTGAAAGGCCCTGGGGATAGGACCAGTCCCTCCCAGTCCCGTGTTCTTTCTACCATACAGACCTTTGCATGTTTACAGATGAGGAAACAGGTTCAGAAAGGTAAAATTATGTCACGGGCATTGCTTGTGCTTTCGTTAATACAGGGAACTCACCCGTGAGGAAATTCTTTCCACCAATGCAGGCTGGCCCCTTCTTTATGACTTAGAGTCTTAGAGCATTGAGAACAAGTTAAATGACTTGGCCTAGGTCACACAGTGAGGATGGATCAGAGGTAGGACTTGAACCCAGGTTGTGTCTTGGTTCTCTGTTTCTCTATCCACTCTAACCTGCTGCCTCTCAGTAGAAAGACCGACTGGTCCTAATTTCTTTTTAAGACATTTTTGATACCTTTTGTGTTTGTATTACCTTCATCTCAAAATCTATCTCTCCTCTTTCCCCTAATCAGAGAATCATCCCTTGTAGCAGAGAATAGAAAGGAAAGTTAAAGGAGAAAAACAGTTTGGATAAGGAGGTAGATAGGTAGCAAACATTTATTAAGCTCTTACTGTATACCAGGCACTGTGCTTTGTATGCTTGGGCACACAAAGAAAATTCCTGCTCTCAAGGAGTTAACATTCTAATGGAAGAAAATAACACACAAAAGGAAGCTGAAAAGCTGAAGGTGAGGGGTGGGTGGTGGGTGGAGAGGGGATTGATGACAGCACTGAGAAGAAAATGGCACCAAGACTTTTGGGACACTCTGTATGCATACTTGTCTCTCTTTCTCCTTATGGCCTGCCAGCTCCCTGAGAAACTTCTGTCCACAAAGCCTGGCACAGTACCTTCCTGGTCCATGGTAGGGACTTTAAAAGTAGGCATTTGTTGACTGACTAAAATCTTCTCTGAATTCTTCACATTCATATTTTTTTAAGTGTCCGTAACATTCTATTATACTCGTGTACCATCACAATGTGTTTAGCCATTCCCTGATTGATGGAAATTACCTTATATCGGGGTCTTTGTACTTTAAAATATGCTGCTATAAATACTTTGGTGTAGGTGAGACTTTTTTCTTCTTTGGCTTTCATTTCTAAAGTGCTTTATAGTTTCAGGTATAATGTCAGCATTGCATAAAATCACCCTCCTCATTTTGTTCTTTTTATTCTACATCAATTCACATAAGTATTCTTAATTTCCTCTGAAACCATCTCATCATTTCTTACAGCCCAACAGTATTCTTTTATATGTATATATAGTTCTTTCAACTATTCCCCAATAGGTGGTCAGTCCCTTAGTGAAAAATAATAACTACTATATATATAGCCCTTACTTCATGCTTGGCAACTGTGCTAAGCACAATATAAATATTGTCATTGGATCCTCACAACAGCCCTAAGAGGTAGGTGCTATTTTATCCCCATCTTACTGTTGGAGGAACAGAAGCACACAAAGGTGAAGTGACTTGCCCAAGGTTGCATAGCTAATAAGTATATGAAACTGGATTTGAACTCAAGTCTTCCAGACTCTATGGCCAGAACTTTCTCCACTTCAACACCTAGCTGCCAACACAAAAAGAGCTCATCTGTGCATGTGGATATATACATATGCACGTGTATATGTATACATGTATGTATATGTATACATACATACATGCATAAACATATATTAATATATGGGTCCTTTTTTCTTTCTTTGATCCCTTTGTGCCTTTGGCCCAATAGTAATATTGCTGGGCCAAAGTAATTTACAATTTAGTAGCATTTTAGGCAAACTGACCAAGTCATAGGTATTCCAACAGTAAATTAATGTGCCTTTTTCCCACAGTCCCTCCAACATTTGTTATTTTCCACTTTCTTAGGATAGGGACTGGATCTATAATGTCACTGGTATGGGAAATTCCCTGGTGAGAAATTATATATTAGCTAATACATTATAAATTTGTTATAATTTCAATTAAACTTATTAAAAGTATAATTAAAATAATAAGTTCATTATACTGGTTATTATATTATTAATTAATCATTATATTAGTTATAATTAAAATTATATATAACTTAAAATTAGAAACAACATATAGTATCTTGGCTAATTTATAATTATACCAATAAAAATAAGAAAGTTTTGCAAAATACCATTTAATATAAGGAAAATCTTAATTAGGAACTGAAACTTTGATTTCATTGATATAGAAAGGGCCCATTAAAGAAATTCCTCTGTCAATGTAGGCCAGCAAATTATCTATGATTTATAGCTTTGATCCTAGGCTTAAAGAGTTACCTGCGTTTGCCCAAGGTCACACTACCAGTATGTGTCAGAGGCAGGATTTGAACACAGGTTGACCTGGCTCAAGGCCAGCTTTCCATTCACTGTCATGCTGCCTCTATAATGATCAGAGTTATCTGAAAATGGACCATATTGCCTTGGAAGGTAGTGACATTGTTACAGTTATGCATTGGGTAGAGGTTGGATCAGATGACTTTTGTGGCCCTGTCATCTTTGAGATACTATAAATTACAGAATTTCTGAATTGAAAGACTTTCTAGTCCAACTTATATTACTTGAAGAAGGACCAAGTGGTCTTCCAACTTGTGAAGCCTTTTATCAAAGAGAACCCTACTACCTCCCAAGTCAATCCATTCTACTTTGGAACAGCTTTAATGCTAGGAAGTTTTCATTACATCCAACCTAAATTTACCTCTTTGCAAATTGATTTGGTTCTACCTTCTAGGCCCAAGCAAAACAAATTTAATTCTTTTTCACAGGGTAGCCCTTAACGTATCTGGGGCAGGAAAGCTATTGTGTCCCCATCCACCCATAGTCTTCTACAGTCTAAACATCCACATTTCCTTTGACCGATGCTCACATGGTACTTATTGAAACTCTACAATTCTAGCTGCCCCCTTCTTCATTCATTCCAGCTGGTCAATATTGTTTTTGTTTTTTATTTTTTTGAGGCAATCGTGGTTAAGCGACTTGCCCAGGGTCACACAGCTAATAATTGTCTGGGGTGAGATTTGAACTCTGGTCCTCTTGACTTCAGGGACAGTGGGTCAATATCATTCTTAAAATGTGACTTCTAGAACAAATTCCATATGTGGATTATCACCTTCTTAGTCAATCAATTAACCAGTCAGCATTTGTTAAATATTTACTGTGTATCAGATAGAGAGATGTAGCCAGGTTCCCTCTCTGTGAGAAAGACCTGGGTCCAAGTTTTCCATCTGCTACAACGCTGAGTAAATCACTTGTACTGTAAGTGTTCACAGCCAGTGGTGTCTGACTTAGATAAAAACAGATCTCTACAGCCTAACAACTTAGAAAACCATGAATTCATATTACTTTCTATTGTATTATATTTTTATTTTGTTAAACATATTCCAGTTACATTTTAATATGTTTTGGGCTACACTTACTGGAGATCGATTCCTTTGTTCATGGTAACTTTAAGATTCTAAATTGCAGAGAAGATGGTGGCCTTAATTGATAGTTTCCTCACTGAAGAATGCCCTATACTGATAAATTTCTAGTTCCAGTTCCTGCCTCATGTCATTTCATTGTGTTAGTTCCTATGAGAAGGGATGCAAAAGTGAGATAGGTTATGATCTCAAGGACAGCATATTTTATTAGATAAGTAAAACAAATATCAGCAAATGGTGGCCAGATTTATTCTAAGCGATCACAGGGTCTTTGAGTGGGGCCATTGGACAGTAAATTGTCATGCCTTTTCCAGTAGCTGTGGTGATACTGACTTATTTATTATTCCCTAGGTATGAGGTGGAAGAGAGGAAGAAGTTAAACTGTGGATCTCTGATCTTGTCCTTGGGGAGTTGATTTTTTGATCCCAAGTGTGACTGTACATTTATCTCTACTACCATAAATAATACAGGTACCAAATGAGATAATAATTATAAAGTGCTTAGCACAATCCTTGTCACATAGTAAGCTCTCTATTAATGTTCGATACTATTATTCTTATTATTAACACACTTTTTCCTCACCCCCACCCCTCACCTCCTAACATGCCTCTTCTCTACACAGTCTTATAGTATGTGAAATCTATAGTCACAAGTCCCATCCCTTCAAACCACGCCACATCCAATAGACCATTGGTAATCTTGTAGTTCCTTCAGGATGCCTTTCAGTCATCATAGTACCACCCAATGAGCCTTCGTGTTTGGAGACACATTCCTGTTTCTCTCTATAGTTGGCCCAGTTTTTTAACCTGGTGAGAACTTTGGGAATTCTTCTTACCTTCTCTATCAGTGTGTCAACTACACTCCCCAGCTTTGCATTGTCTATAGATTCATAAGCATGCTGCCTATTCCTTTATCTAAGTCATTGATTAAAATATTAAATAGCACAGGGACAAGCCCCAATCCCTGAGGCATCCCTTACAAACTTGCAATGAACAGTTAATAACTTTTATTGGGACAGATAGCTGACAGAGTAGTTAGAACATTGGGCCTGGAGTCAAGAAGACCTGAATTCAGATCTGGCCTCAGATACTTCCTAGTTGTATAATCCTGGATAAGTCACTTAATTTGTGTTTGCCTCAGTTTCCTCATCTGTGAAATAGGGATAATAGTAGCATCTACTTATCAGGGTTGTTGTAAGGATCAGATGAGACAATTATTGTAAATCTCTTACTGACACATAGTAAGTGCTATACAAATGTTAACTAATATTATTGTTTAAGTCTGGACCAGTCATCTATCTAGTACTGAATTCATCTCAATGGATTATCATCCAACCCACACCTCTCCACCTTCTTCAGAAGTATACTTTGAAAGACTTCACGAAGGACTTTGGAAAATGTAGGATCTAACAGGATTCTTCTGCTCAACCACTCTAGTAACTTAGTTTAAAAAGGAAGTGAGGCTAGTATGGCATGACCTGTTCTGGATGAATCATGCTGGAACTTGGTGATTATACTTCCATTTTCAGATGTTAATTATGTGTTCTAAAATTTTTGTGTGGAATCAAAGTCATGCTTGCTGGCCTACAGTATGTAGACTCTATTCTCTTCCCTTTAAAAAAATCAGGTAAATATTTGTCCTTCCCTTATCCCATAGGACCTCTGCATTTCTTTATGATCTTTCATGACAGATAACTGGCAATCACAGATATCAATTCATTCACCCTAGGATGATAAAGTCATCGAGGACAGCTGTGACCCCTTCTAGAGTCATAGAATATTAGTGCTGGAGGGACATAAGAAGTTTAGAGCTAGAACATGAAACATAGAAGATTAGAGTTTGAATAATTCTTAGATATAGCATATGGATTGTAAATTAGTAGGATGTTTGGAACATTGATCATAAAGTTGTAGAACTGGATGGGACATTGAGATATAGACTGTAAGAGCTCAGAGGGACCTTAGATATCACCTAGTCATGGGATAATAGTTCACAGGATGATAACATTTAGAATAGGGGTTCTTAACTTGGAGTCCATGAATCCCTTGATTTTGGGGTGGGAGGGTATCGGGATGCATGAAAATATTATTATTATTTATTTATTTAATGAATTTTTTTTATAATTTAATTTACTTAATATTATTTAGTTTATTATTATATATAAAAGTTATTTCCACCAATCTTTGGTTTTCTTTGTAATCCTTTAAATTTTATTTAATATATTTAAAAACATTCTAAGAAGAGGTCCATAGACAGGCTCATATAATTTAGTCATTCAACTGCCAAAGGGGTACATGAAAAAAAAAATGTGAAAATCTCCTGATTTAGCATTACAAGTGACTTTAGAGACCAACTCCCTTATTTTACAAAGAAAGAAAAATTGAGGTCCAGGATTGTGAAATGACTTGCCCATGGTCACAATTATGAGGAAGTAGCTGAACTGAGCAGAGCCCAGGTTTCCTTGACTCCTAAGCCACAACTGTACTTTTATGGGATCATAGATTTAGAGCTAGAAGAAACTTCAGAGGCCGTTGGGTTCAACCTTTTAATTTCACAGATGAGGAAACATAGCTAAGAGGGGTTAAGTGACTTGTTCAGGGTATCATACAGCTGGTAATTCAAGATGGCATGCAATCTGATATAGACTATACATGCACAATCAAATTAAACTTATTTCCACATTAGTCATATTGTAAAGAAGAATTAGAATCAAAGGGAAAAACCACGAGAAAGAAAAAAAGGAGAGAGAGAGAAAAAACAGTATTCTTTGATCTGCATCCAGATTCCATAGTGCTTTCTCTGGATATGGATAACATTTTCCATCATGAGCCTTTTGGAATTATCTTAGACAGTTCCTGACTCCTGACTCCAAGCACAGCACTCACTCCACTGGAGTGCCTAGCCATCTCCATTCCTGTCTTAGGCAGGAATGTCTTGTATTGCTGAGAAGAGCTAAATCTATCAATGTTTTCCAGGTTCTCTGTGCATTTTATCTTCAATAATTATTCAGTTCTTGGAATCTAAGTTCCCATAGTTCTGTGACTGTCTGGGAGTTTGCCCTTTCAAATCTTTCTTTATCTACTGGCTCCTGTCTTGCTACCTATAAAAATACCCATATGTTACCCATCTTACAAAATAAAAACCAAAACAACTCTTTGCCTTGACTTAGCCCTCCCCTCAAGTTATTGTCTTATAGTTTTCCTGTCTCATATGGCTCAGCTCCTAGAAGAAAAAATTGCCTCTATTTGTTCACTTTCTACTCACCTTTTAACCCCCTTCAGTCCTCCCCAGTCCACTAAAACTGGTCTCCTAAAGGTCGTCAGGGAGCTCTTTATTTCTAATTCCAATAACCTTTTCTCAGATGTGGTTCTTGACTTCCTTCAGTTTAAAGGATGCTTTTCTCCTGAATACTACTGAACACTGTTTCCTCCTGCTTCTCTTCCTACAGGTCGAACCAATCTTTTTCAGTCTTTGTAGCTGGATGTCACTCATTTCCCCATCTCTTACATGCAGATATTCCACCCCACCCCCACCCCAGGGTTTTCCTCTTGCTAAACTCTTTCAGAAATCAAATAATCTTCAATGAATTCAGTTATCTTGATTCAAATGATACCCAATACTACTATCTTATCCTTGTCTCTGCTAAGCTCCAGATTCCTATCACCAGCTGTGTGTTGGGTATCCCTATCTGAATTTCCCATAGTCATCTCCAAGTCAACATATCCACAACAGAACTCACTATCCTTTCCTCTTGCTAACTTTCTTATTTCTATTGAGAGCATCTTTGTCCTTCCAGTTACCTGGATTCACAGTCTCAGAGTCATCCTCAACCACTCACCCTCTATCATGATCCATAGCCAATCATTTGTAGATTCTACCTCTGAGCCATCTTTCACATCTGTACCTTTCTCTCCAATCACACAGTCCATTATGCTAATTCATTCTGTATTCATCTCCCACCTGTACTACTGTAGTAATCTCCTAATTGATCTTCCTACTTTTTATCTCCCCATATATCAAATGGCTACCAAATTGAAATTCCTACATCACAAGACTTGGCCATGTTAGTCCTCTATTGAAGAAGCTAATCTAACCTCATCTGTTTAGACATTTGAAGCTCTTTACAATTTGACTCCAATCTATCTTTCCAGACTGATTTCACCCTATGTCCCCTAAAACACAGAACCTTCTAACCAAGCTGGTTTTCCTGTTGTTCTTCATACATGATGATCCATGTCCCACCTGCAGTTCGTTTCTGTGCCTTTATACTTGTCCCTCATATCTAATATTATCCCTCATCACCTCCACCTTTTGGAACCCCAAACTTCCTCCTACACAAGGCCTTTCCTGATCATCTCAGTTGTTGGTGGTCTTCCGTTTCCAATTATTTTATAGATCATAGATTTAGGAGCTAGAAACATACCCTAGAGGTTATTCAACCCTTTCATTTTAAAGATTAGGAAACTGAGACTCAGACATGTTAAATGACTTATGCAAACAGGAAATGACAGAGCCAGATTTGAACATGGGTCCTCTAGCTCCAAATCCAGAACTCTTTCCATGGCTTCATTTTGTAATTACTTATTTGTGTGCACATCATACCCTCTCTCCCCTCCTTCTGATGAATGTGAGCTCCTTAACAGCAAAGGTTTTCTTTCTTTCTTTCTTTCTTTCTTTCTTTCTTTCTTTCTTTCTTTCTTTCTTTCTTTCTTTCTTTCTTTCTTTCTTTCTTTCTTTCTTTCTTTCTTTCTTTCTTTCTTTCTTTCTTTCTTTCTTTCTTTCTTTCTTTCTTTCTTTCTTTCTTTCTTTCTTTCTTTCTTTCTTTCTTTCTTTCTTTCTTTCTTTCTTTCTTTCTTTCTTTCTTTCTTTCTTTCTTTCTTGTTATATCCCCAGCATCTAGCACAGAATATGACATGTAGTAAATACCTATTTCCTTAATACTTGTCAGTTGATTCTTCAATTCTCTAGTTCCAAGATTTCAAAGTTTTATATATCACAGAATCATAGATCCTAGAGCTGAAAGGGACCTCTAGTCCATCTAGTCCAGCTGATGGGGTTTGGGGTTGCTAGGCACTCCAGAATGTCAGGGTGTGGGGTGGGTCTGCCTGAAATGAATTCATACACTGAAACTGTCTTCCAGTCAGTGGCAAAGTTGATTGTAACGCCATTAGTAGGGGTCAATAATGAACCTGCAACTTAATGGGGGTGAGACTGATGCTTATATACAAAAGAGACAGCGAAAGCATCTAGACAGGATTAAGGAGTGGTAAGTTGCATTGCCAGAGCTAGCTCAGTGTTTGGGAGGTTCTGAAGGAAAGTGTGGGAGAGAAGACATATTAGACTGACTACCAAATTGAAGGTCTACAGAGCCATTGTGCTGACCTCATTGTTGTATACCTATGAAACCTGGACAATCTATCAGCAACATGCCAGGAAACTGAATTGCTTCTGTTTGAATTGTCTTAGGAAGATTCTGAGGATTAGGAGAAGGTACCAGTCACTAAGATCTTTACTCGAACTAAACTGCCAAGCATTCAAACTCTGCTTCAGAGAGTGCAACTCTGATGGGCTGGCTATGTTGTTCGAATGCAAAATATATGCTGGCCAAAAGGACTACTTTATGGGGAATCACATAGGGCAAGCATTCACATGATGGTCAGAAGAAGGACACTCTCAAGGTCTCTCTTAAGAATTTTGGAATTGATTGTGTGACATGGGAGACACTTGCACAGGACCACTCAGCATGATGTGCTTATACTGTGCTGTGATCTATGAACAAAGCAGAATTGAAACAGCTCAAAGGAAATGGGGGATGTGCAAATCTAGAGAATCCACCCTAGATGTTCACATGGACTATCTGTGCCCGATCTGTCTGCCCCTTCTGATCAGCCACAGATGGACACACTGAAATTTGATTGTAGCATCGTGATGTCCTCTTTGAGGACAACAGACAGCAACAAGACCAGGTGCCACAGTGAAAGGATTATCAAGTAGGCTAATTAGGTGATCTAGGTGGGATTAAGAAAGGCAAGCAATCTGAGGTGGGTCAGTGATCTTGACTGCTGGAAAATTGGGAAAATTAAGGAATTGGGTTGTTTCTAGAGACATGATCTTTTCCTTTCATCTCCTAACCCCCTCACAACCCTGTCACTTTACAGTTGAGGAAACTGAGGCTCAAAAGGTTAATTGATTGACCCAAACTCACAGAGGTTCCAACCATCAAAGATGGAATTTGAACCTACATCCCTTGATTCTAGAACCAGAGCTATATCCATTGTACCATGGTTCTAAGTTTGATTTTGTGACTATTTGGCGCTGTGGTTTAGTTCTGTGAATGTTTGGCTTTACAGTTCAGATCTGACTCTATATGCAGGAGCCCCTCCTATATAAAAAACCTTCCCCTACAGTAAACCAACCCCCTCCAATCAGTCAACCACATTATTAAGTATTTCTTATGTGCCAGGCACTGTGCTGATGGTTGGGGGCACAAAGAAAAGAAAAACATTGCCCTTGCCTCCAAGGAACTTATATTTTAATGGGATAGACAACATGCAAAAAAAATAACTATATACAAACAAGTAGACTGGAGGGAATTTCAGAGGGAAGGTATTGTCATGAAGGGGGAACCAGGAAAGACTTTTTACAGAAAGTGGGATTTATTAGGGACTTAAAGGAAGTCAGAGAATCCAGGAGGGAGAGATAAGGAGGAAGATTGCATTCCAAGCATGGTAAACAGTCATTGGAAATGCCCAATTTCTGGAGATGAAGTATTTAGTGAGAAGGAGGTCTGCATCCCTGGTTCCAAAATGCATGGAAAGGAATCAAGTGTTAAAAGACTGGAAAGGTAGGAGGTAGCCAGGTTATAAAGGGGTTTAAAAGCCAAACAGAGGGTTTTATATTTGATCTTGGAGGTCATAGGAGCCACTAGAGTTTATTGACTAGGGGAAGAGGAGTGATAGCATGGTCAGACTTGCACTTTCTACAGCCTCTCTCTGGTGTCCTGGGAATCTGGGAGAAGCCTGAGCACTCCTGATCATCTCTGTCTTGCAGCTGACTTCTTTCCTGCTGCAGTTCTGCATGAATTTGTAGCTGTCATTGGTGAAGACATCACATTTGTAGCACTGTAGGATGCTCCCTGACTGAAGGAAGGGATAAAGAGGATCCAGACCTCTGAAGGAGTTTCCTTTATCACCCACATTCCCATCCTCCATTCCCAGTACTCCAACCCTTTGTTTGTCATAGAGAGAAGTGGTCTCTGAAGGGAGTCAGGAGACCAAGGTTCTGGTTCCTGGCTCTGCTATTCATTAGAAAAGTCCTTTCTTCTCCCTGTGACTCAGTTTCTTTGTCTTTCAGATGATGTTGTTAGATTGGCTGTTTACTAAGATTCCAACTGACATTTTATCATTTTAAGTTGCTTCATTCTAGGTTATCAAAGTTCAAAGCAATTATGTGGAGATGGGGGTGGGAGTCAGGGAAAAGACACCTAAATCCTTAATTAAACCCCCTCCCCTGATTCTTCCAGTTGTCTTTCCTTCTTCCCTCAGTCTATCCTTTTGTCATCGTCTTTTTGTCTTTTTCAGTGTCTGTCTTGGTCTCTTTGCATCTTTCCCTCATCTCCTCTCTCTCTGTCTCTTTCTCTCCATCTGTCTCTTTCTTTGTTTCTCTCTGTATAGATTTGCCCCCACTCTCTGTTTCTGTCTTTGTCTCCTTCCATGTTTCTCTGCCCTGCTGACTGTCTGAATTCCTGTTTCTCTTCTAGATTTACAGAAAGTCGGAACCAGAAGGGACTGTAGAGACCATGTTGTCCCACACTCTCCTCCAACAGGTGAAGAAGGCTCAGAATGAGAAGTTGCCTGTCCAAGGTTACAGAGCAGTTCTGTCAGAACTAGAACTCAGACCCAGATCTCTTGACTCTCAGTCTAGTCCTCCTCACATTGTTCCAATTTGTCCCCTTTTCCCTGTGCTCATCCCTATAGTCTCATTTTTGTGACTCTCCAATTTATTTTCCAATTGAAATTCCCCTCCCCAATAGACCAGCTGCCAGCAGGATGAGATGAACTGTCCTGGCTTCATGTGGGCAGCTTCAAGCTTTGGGATCTTTATTAATAGCCTCTCCTCCTCAAACTCAGTTCCAGCCCAGGGAAATCTCAGGGCCAGTTCTGATCTCTAAATTCCAGATCAAAAGATTGTATAAGGGCAGCCCTGGGGTACTGATGCCAATCTCTCCCCCAGCTTCTTGTTTTAGCAGAAACCCTCTTAGGTGATATCCTCGCACACTCCCTGAGATCCAGACAGCAAAGAGAATGGAATCAAAGGGGTCATGGACTCTAATCTCCTTATTTTATAGGTGAGTAAACTGAGGCCTAGAGAGATGAAATGATTTGTCCAATGTCACATAAGGTAACAAGTGTTAAAGCTAGGATCAAAATTCTGGTGTCAAGGTCCTTTCTATCCCACCAATTGCAATAGGAACTGGAAAAGGCATGGCATTTGGAATCAGAGAACCTGGGTTCAAATCCCAGTTCTATTACTTAGTCGCCTCTCATCAGCCAATCTTCCCACAGCCTACTCTACATCCATATAAAATGAAGGGGGTTGGTTGGATTGGATGGGCTATAAGGTTCCATGAAAATCTAACATTCTTAAGGGTCAGCAAACTATACCTTGTGGGGCAAATCTGGCACACCACTTATTTCTGGGCCGACTACTTTACCTCCTATGGTTTTTGCTTCTTAGTTTGTAAAATAAGGGGATTGTACTAAATTATCTCCAGGGTTCTTTCCAATTCTGAGTCCTGGGATCCCAGCATAAGCATAAGACTGTCATATTGGAAGGGACTTGAGATGGATGCCTCCTTGGGGTTGGTGAGGAGTGAGGATGGTCACTGGGCACAAAGAGTCAGGTAAAGGTAATAGCTGGGTAAGGGAAAGGTATCTCTTGTTCATTGGTTAAGTCTTTTATACCAGCATTGCAATAAACTGTCAGCCTGGGGAGGGGCCAGGAGGAAAACCAGCCTTAAAATAGAAAAGAATCCTAGAATACCATAACATGAAAGGTTCTTAGAGCAAAGAATATCAGAACTGGGATGACCATCAAGTCCCAAGAACCCCTGAGGTTCCAAATCACAAAACTGGGCTCTATGAGACAATGTTGATACCAGTGGTATCTTCCTCTCTATGATATTAAATATAAGCTAATTTAATTATGTATGCATCAATAATCTGATTACCTAGTGAAAATTTAATTGGAAAATGAACTTCATTTCCTCCATTTTGCTTCAGAATTTCTCAGATCTTTTTTATTCCAGGGATATTCCAGACTTCAATACCTCCCCTGTCAGTACCCAGGACAGAGACATTCTGTGGTCCTCTTATTTTGGAAAGCATCAATTCAGAGTAGGCATTGACAAACTATGTCCCAAGGGCCAAATCCAGCCCCCTATCAGTTTTTATAGAGCTAAGAATGGTTTTTATATTTTTAAATAAAAAGACCTTAACTTCGAAATATGTATTTTTTGCTCATTGGCCATATGAAAATAGCTGGTAAGCTGGGTTTGACTCATAGACTTAGTTTGCTGACCCCCCTAAGAATGTTAGATTTGCATATAACTTTATAGCCTATTCAGTCCAACCTCACCTCATTTTATGTGTGTAGAAAGACTAGCTAATGAGAAGTTAGTCTTTACGAGTGCCAATGGCACCACCCTGGGGTCCACATGAATCCATGAGAAAATGACCCTGATGTTAATACTGTCCCTGTTACATCTGTTCTTTCCTGCTCTTAGATGAGGGGTCCATCTCCAGTCATCCTGATGAGTATCTGGCCACTGGACCCAGATGGCTATGGAGGAAAAAGTAAGGCTAGTGACCTTGCACAGGCCTCCCTCACTTAAATCCAATTTCATTTGCAAGTCATGGCATCATCTTGCTGATGTCATGGTCCTCTTCAAGAACAAAGGATAAATAACAATCTTAGATGGAGTACTGGAGGTGAATTGACCTTATGAGATTCTACAGGTCAGGAGGACTAGTGGTCCAATGTCAGGAGTCCATGATTGAACCTGATGAATTCTCAGCAAGGCCTTGAAGAGCAACTTGTGGGATCCTACCCAAAGGTGCATCAGATCTAGCTGCTGAGAGTACATTTTCTGGAGCAAATTCATTCACCTGATAGACCTCCTTTGGGAGTGAATTTGGGTTGGGGAATGGGGAGGTATGGTTTTTGGCTCCTATGTTAAGTTTCAGCCCACTTTCTGTAAGGACTGAGATGTTATAGGGAAGAATGTACTTCCAGGTGATGGGAGGGGGTGTTTTGTACTTCTGTCAGTAAATAGCCTTTCATAAAAGCTAACTGATCTTAGTTGGTTAAATGTAACTAGGATATTGATCACTGGTTATTGCTATTGGGGGTAAGTTTAGAGGAAGACATTTTCAACCCTTCAAGAGGACCCTGAGAAGTTGCAAAGCTAGGCTTGATGGAGATCAGTGAAAGTTGGGGAGTTGGGATAAGGATTCTCAGAAATCAAAAAGCTAAATAGAAATGAAGAAACTGAAATCTAGAGAGGGGAAGACACTTCCAAAGTCTCACAGGAAGTTAATGACAGACTAAAAGAACTTTAACTGACATCTTCTTACTTCAGACTAATTCTGCCTGACTCCAGAGTACACACCTGGACTATGGACAATTGTGGAAACCTGGTGGTGGTGGAAATGGTGGGCTGGGCAGAGAGGAGAATGTGGGCAGCAGCTTTAGGTTCCTCATAAGGAAAAACTTCCTACCAGTATGAGCAGTACAGAAGTGGAAAGAACTTCCAGGAGGTGGTGGGTTCCTCTCACTTGCTCACGTCAGAGATATCACTCCTACTGTGTGCCTGGCCCTGTACTAAAGTGCTTTATGATTATAATCTCATTTGATTCTCAAAACAACTCCGGGAGGTAGTCCTTATATCAACCCCATTTTACAGATGAGGAAACTGAGCCAGACAAAAATGAAGTATCTTTCCCAGGGGTCACACAGATAGTAAATATCCGAGGCGAGATTTGAACTTGAATCTTTCTGACTCCAAGCCCTGCCACAAAACACTAGGTCCCCCTAATATTATAGGGGTGGGGCATTTCTGTTCACATATGGGTTGGCCCACATGGCCAACTCTAAGATTCTGTGACTTTGGTCCTAGGTTCTTTTTGCCTTCCTCAGTTCTCTCCCATGAGTCCAGTTCTGTGATCTGGATCCACAGTGGAGGGCAGAGAAAAGAGGCGATACCATTGTTCCTGTCCTCACAGAGCTCCACCAATGGTAAGTGGTGAATGAAAGTCTTTGTGGAAGGGCAGGGCTCATCTCCAGAAAATGAGGACATTGGAGAGAAGAGATTCTCATGCTGTGGGTATGATACAGGCTCTAAATAGAAAGTCAAAGAGAAGGGGGTTATCAGTAGAAATGAGCCTTCAGGGAAGACTTCCTGGAGGAAGCTGGACCTGAGACAGGCCTTGAGGAGTAGGTAGGATTAGGGGGGAGGGGGAGCAGAGAAGTCAGGAAGAGCTGGTATGGAAAGGAACAAAGGTCCCTGAATGCCAAGCTGAGGCTCATTTCTATCTCCAACCCTTTCCATCCCTATCCTTTTCCAGGAGGTTCCCCACCATTCCTGAGAGGCCTCACTCTCTGTCCTGGGCATTGAACTGTTAAAGGTAAATGGCGTGTGGTATCTCTCTTGTAGCTGACATTTTGGATTAGTGAACTCATGATAGGATTCAATCTTGCCTCCCATCCTCCTCTACTGTGAAAGACCTGAGAACAAAGACCATGGGGTTTCTTCTTTCTCCTGCTTCCCTTCAGCTCTAATCCTCAAACCTGGCCCCAGGCTGAGCCCCATCTTTGACCACTGAACCTTTTCCTGAATTCAAGGTGAGCCTTAACTCTGGTCCCAGACTTAGGCCTCACTTTGATCAGAGGAAGGGCTTTAGCCTTAGCTCATGCTGTGCCTTGACACCAATAGACATTTCACATCATATGATAAGCTGCCAGGGTGAAAGAATGTGAAAGACCCTCTATTCCAGCTGGGGACAAAGCTCAGAGCTGAATGAATAGAAGAGCCATGGCCCCTTCTAAATGATGTTTTTCCCTTTGTTCATTCTCTCTGCTCTTTCCCTGTCCTCGGAGTCATCGCCTGTCTTGCCTGACATTGAATTTGTTTTGACCCCAGAAAATTTAGTATTTCCTGTGCTGGGCCTAAATGTAACTCACATCATCCAGAAATCCTTCTCTCTTGCTTAGCTCAGTATTTTCTCTCTTTTTCCTCCATAGCCATCCATCAACCAGGGGCCAATTAACCTCTTTTCCTCCCAGATTTGAATCAGATTGGGACTGGGGTCAGAAAACTACCAGGACCAGTCAGCTATCAGGAACTAGAGTTGGTGATAGAGAGAAAACTCCCCTTCCAATCATCTCTACCTCCCATTCTTGAGGTTCATCTACATCTGGATTTACTCTCAGCTGGTTAGGCTAGATGGCTAGCTGGTGAGCTCTCTCACAGGGCCCAAGGACAACCACCTCAGACAGCCACTAGGTGACTGTGTCTAGCCTTGTGCTCAGCTGCTCTGGTCGAAGAGAGAGAACACATCGGCCTTTCCCTCAGCTCAGTTACTGTCTCCACGAAGTCTTGGCCAATCCCATTGGTGAGAAGGGACTTCTCCATCCTCCCAGTCTGCATAGCCTTGTGACCCTATTTCTCTGAAAGCTCTCATTGCTTCATGCCTTGTGTTAGAACTTTCTCTCTCTCTCTCTGTCTCCTCAGTCTTCTCTTGTTTGAACTCTGAGCTCTGGAAAGGAAGGAACTAAAGTTTATTAATTTTTCTCTACTCCTCAGTACTGAGCCTAGAGCCATGCCAATGGCTATTGCTATAAGTCATTGAGTTAAATTGATATTCTTAGGTCTGTTGCAACTCAAAGGGGCTATGATGATAAGATCCCATGATGTTTAAGACTCTGATTTTTATTTGTTAAAATATATATATATATATTCCCCAAATTTAATTCTATTACTTTTCCAATTAACAAGAATTTATTTTCTCATCCTCCTACTTTTTCCCTCCTCTCCAGTTGAACAATAAAAAAAAAAACTCTCATAACAAATATGTATAGTCAGACCTAACAAATTCCCACATTGGCCATATCCAAAAATGCCTACCTCATTCTCTCTGGCAGGAGATGGGTGGAGTTCTTGAAATCATGGTTAGCCAGAGTTCTAAAGACTTTTAAAGTTTTTTTTTCTTTATAATGTTGTCATTGTATAAATTGATCTCCTGATTCTCCTCATTTCACTTTGCAGTACTTTATACAACTCTTTCCAGGTTTCTCCGAAATGATCACTGTTTTCTACTTTAGAGGCAGCTAGGTATTTCAGTGGATAGAGTACTGGGCCTGGAGTCAAAAAGACTCTGACCTCAGACACTTACTAGCTGTGAGACCCCAGGCAAGTGCCTTAACCTCTCTCTGTCTCCATTTTCTCAAGTATCAAATAGTGACCATACTAACAGAACCTCCCTCTCAGAGTTATTGTGAGGATAAAATGAGGTAATATGTGTTAAGAGCTTAGCACAGTGCCAGGCATTTAATATAGTTTGTTCCTTCCTTATCACTTCTTGTGATGCAATAATATTCCATTACATCCATTGCCCAGTAGACAGGTACCTGCTTAGTTTCCAGTTAGGAGCGGCTATGAAAAAGGCTGCTGCAAATATTTTTGCACATATCAGTCCTTTTCCTCTTTCTTTGACCTCTTTGGGTAATAAGCCTGGTAAATTTAGGGTCAGAGGTACGGATAGTTTAGTGGCTTTCTTTGAAAACATAATTCCAAATGGTTTTCCAGAATGGCAGGATTGAGACATAACTCCAACATCAATGCATTGGTGTACCTGTTTTCTCACAAAGGGCCACAAGGTGGTGCAAAATTTCCTTCTTGACTTGGACCTTATGTGTATGTATTTTGTACATAGATAGATGTAGATCTCTCTCTCTCTCTCTCTCTCTCTCTCTCTCTCTCTCTCTCTCTCTCTCTCTCTCTCTCTCTGTCTCTCTCCATATATATATATGAAATATACATATATATGTTCAGTAGTGGGATTTCTAGGTCAAAGGGTAAGGACATTTTTGTCACTTTTTAAGCATAATTCTAAATTGATTTCCAGAATTAATGAACTAGTTCACAGCTCTACTATTAGCTTATCAGCTTGTTTGTCCTCTCATATCCACTCCAATAATGGCTAATTCCATAAACTTCATTTTTGTCTATTTGCTCGGTGTGGAATAAAACTCTCAGAGTTGTTTTAATTTGTATTTCTCTTATTATTAGGAATTTGGAGGATTATTTTCATATCATTAGTGATTTTCTATTTTTCTTTTTAATACTAGACTTATCCCTTCCACATTGTGACTTTTCTTATCAGGGGTTTCTATATACTTCAGGTCATCATAAGGAATTAAACAGGAATTTTTTTTGGTGTATTTCAGAAGCCACAGATGACATGTGAAGGCTAGCAGGCAATGCAGAGGCTATGACCAAGTAATTAACACAAATTTTACAATAAGGTACTATAAACACTCCATTAAAGAAAAAGAAACAATTCAGAATTCTTCTCTGACACAAAGGGAGGGTCAAAACATTTTACATATATTTTCCAGATCTGGTGGGGGGGGGGCGGGGAGGCATAGCACCCCAACCCCTGTGATGTGGAAGAGATAACTGTGTTCTGTACTAACTTTTGAACACTCGTTTATTGGGGAATGGCTTTTAGTCTTATGTATATCTGTATTAATTCTTTATATATCTTTCCAATTCTCATTTTACAGGTGAAAATGCTGAGGCCCAGGGAATTTGTAACTTGCTCAAGGATGAATAAGTGGTAAGTAACTGGAATACTTGAGCCCAGATCCTCTGCCCCTGAATCTATATGCTTTCCACATGTTGCTTTCCTCAACATGGGAGTTCTCTCCATCACCTTGATCACCCTTTTCTGGATGAGCTGCACCTTTTAGCTGTCTTCCTAAGAGAGCAGGAATTATAACTCTCTCCCCATCCTATTCCCATTCAAGGACCGGGAGGAATTTGGGACAGAGCTGCTTCTGGGTCCCTTTTGTAGATGTTTCCAGAAAGAGCCCTTAACAATTTGAATAGCCCAGCTGCCCCCAAGATTTGTAGAGACTGAAGAGTCATACATTTAGTGCTAAAAGAGACCTTAGAGGCCACATCTAACTCCCTCATTTTTACAGTTAAGGAACTGAAGGTACGATAAGGTTCAATGACTGGCCCAGGGCCACAGAACTAGGAAGTGTCTGATGAAGGATCTGAACTCAGGTCACCCTGAGTACCAGTCCAGTGCTCTATCCACAATGCTACTTACTGGAGTGAACAGGCTACCATCTTCCCCAAATCCCTAAACCTAATGGGGAAATGCTAATATGAACAGGAGCTAGCTAGGTGCTGGAGGAGAGAGGATACAAATAGTGACTCATCAGGAGCCTACATGTAATTGGGGGAAATGTACTTGTAGGGGGCAAGAGAAGCCCAAATCTCTAGGGCCCTAGAGGACCTCTTGTATTTAAAATCCAGTGGTGTCCACAGTACAAATATCCACTGCACAAAGTAATGCCTCAAGGAAGCCGAGGGACATTTTTCTAACTGAAAAAACACACAAAAAGATGGGTTCTAAAGAATTCTACAAACTAGTTAGGAAAGTTGGTTCTATGGGAAAGGGAATGAGTTCTATTTGCTGGGAGGTTAGGGATCTACAGTTAAGAAGACCTGGATGACCCAGAAGAGACTAAGGACACCAAGCTCCATAAGAAAAGACCAGTGATCCCTGGGCATAGGCAGAAAAGTCATGAAGGGGAATCCTGCTGATTCATTTTGTGCTTATGGGCCACTAAAGTCCCCAGATCGTTTTTAATATAATCTCTTCATCACTGAGTTCAAATCCAGCCTCAGACACTGAATGTGACCCTGGACAAGTCATTTACCCTCTGTCTGTCTCTATTTCCTCAGTTGTCAAATGGGGATGATAATAGCATTTATTTCTCAGGGTTGCTGTGAGGATCAAATGGGATGGTATTTGTAAGCACTTAGCACAGTGTTGTTCCTTTCAGTAATGTCTGACTCTTTATGATCCCTTTTGGGGATTTCCTGGCATGATTTGCCATTTCCTTCTTCAGCTCATTTTACAGATGAGGAAACAGAGGCAAGCAGGGTTAAGTGACCTGCTCAGCTAGTATTTGTCTGAGGTTGGATCTGAACTCATGAAGATGAATCTTTGGGATTCCAAACCTGCTGCTTTATCCCCTATACCAGCTGTCTCCCCGCCCCCCCGCTTATGTGCCTGGTATATTATAAGTGAAAGCTATGAAAGCTTATTGTCACCCAATATGGTAGCCCTCTCATCTCAGCTATGTGTCCTTTGAAAACTCGATTAGCAAGGTATCTATGCTCCAAATTACTGATTAAAAAGTTATTGATATTGATAAAATGTTGTTGGTATAGAACAGAATAGGTCAGGAATGGATGGATCCCTACCACCACAAAACTCCCTCCAAGTTTCCATTAGGTGTGGGAAGGGAATGCAATAGCATTTATTAAGGACATACAATGTGCCAGATGGCATACCCATAGACACTTTACAAATTCTATCTCATTTGATTCTCACAACAACCCTGGGAGATACCATTATCCCCATTTCACAGTTGAGGAAACTGAGGCAGATAGTGTTTTGCCCAGGGTTGAAAAACTAGTAAGTGTCTGAGGCTAGATTTGAACTTAGATCTTCTAACTCCAGGTCCAGCAGGGTGTCACCTTGCCTCCCTCATTAATGACGAATACTCTTTGGGTTTGGTTTTCTAGTTCAGAATCTGCCTTGCTGCACTCTCACCTAGCATTCTACTAATCCACCATTTTAATATCCTGTTAAAAAAAGGAAATGAAGTTAGTCTGACATGATCTTTTTTTTTTTTTAGGAAGTCATACTGATTCTCTCATCACTGACCCTCTAAGTTCTCACAAACCATCTCTTTTATAATGTGTCTTATGAAATTTTCCAGGAAGAGGAGTGAAGATGAGCAGCCTTTAAAGAAACTAATCCTTTTTCTTTTTAATAAACTGGGATATTTGTCCTTCTCCAGTTTTGCTGACACTTCTTATGCCCCATGATCTTTCAAGGATCAACAATGATGGCTCAGCAGTCGAACCGGTCAATTCTTCAAGTACCCTGGACTGAGACTTGGTCACTTGAACTCAGTGAGATTATCTAGCCGCTCATTTACTATCTCATATATCTTGATTTCCAACTTCTTACTAACCGTTTTCGGCCCTTCACAGTTCAAAAATCAATCTCTTTGGCAGAAAAAATTCAGAAAAATAAAATGAAAGCAAGAGCTGAGTAATTTTCCCCTTTTTTCATCATCTTTTGTTATCCCACTTATTCTGAACAGTAACAGAATAAGATATTCTAGATATTTCCCTTACTTTTCCCTCAAGGAAGAAAGCAACACAAAGGATTATACTATTAAGTGGTTTCCAATACTCAAAAAAATTAGAATATGTTGAGCCAACACATAAATCATTTTCAAGGTTCACAGCAAACTATCTTTTTCATACAATGCCAGATATATTTGTAAAGGGATTGTGTCTTCAATAACACTGCAATTAGCTTTTGGGGGCCACCATAGGCCATAAAGTGCATTGTCCTAGGAGTTGAGACACTTGTTTTTCAGTCTAAACTTTTGCCCTTTACTGTCACCATATGTAAAATGATGACTTTGGACCAAGGGATCTCTGAGCTCCTACATTTCTCCATCCTATATATTAAATGAGCTCCCCCCAGGCTACTATATTTTGGTCTACCACAAGATGGCAGCAAAGTAACATGTCTGGTTTTCAGACTGTACAGAAAATGGACAGAGATCTAGGGGCAAGAGGAAAAGCTATAAAACCTGTAATGTCAACCAGAAAAAAGACATACAATAGAAATACACAAAGACATACATCAGAATACAGGATGTCAGAAGTAGAAGGGATTTTAGGACATAGGGTGCCAGATTTGGAAGAGATTTTAGAATGCTAGAGCTGGTGAGGGGAGGGGGAGGAGGAGGAGAAGGAGGAGGAGGAAGAGGAGGAGGAGGAGGAAGGAGAAATTTCTACCCTCCGTACCTCTCAGTCTCACAAATTTTTGTGTGTTGTAAGTTCCTTCCAGGGGAGGACAAATAGTTGACTTCGGAGAAGGAACTTGGTCTGTCCACCCTCTGCTATGTCTAGCTCTTCCACTCCAGACCTTTCTCTCGCTCTTTTAAGACAAGGAGATAGCCTAGCACAGTGGAAACTTCACTGGACTTGAAGTCAAGAGACCTTGTTTCTGCTTTGTCACTTAGTACCTATTAGGCAAGCTACTTCACACAGCTCAATAAGCCCTAGTTCTCTCATCTATAAATGGAATAGTGTAGAGAAGAGGACAAGATTGAAAAAGGAGCAAATGCAATCTAGTTACACAACAGCAATGGGAGAAAAAAGTGCAGGGGGAGACACCCTCTTCTCTCATGTCAGGGAATTAGCTAAGCAGGTTCAGGGAAGTTCATTGGGCTCAGGACTTTAAATTCCAGGATCAGAGAAGGTTTTAGAAAGTAATGAAAGGAATGATGAAAGAAAATGTGTCCGAGAAACTGGAGAAGACTTGTATGAACTGATGTAGTGAAGTAAAGTGATCGGAACCAAGAACAGTTTCTAAAATAACATCAGTGCTGTGAAAATAAAAAACGTTGAAAGACATCTCTGGTCAACATAGTGATCAATCATGGTTCCAGAGGAGCAGTGATGGAGAATGCTGCTCATCCCCTAAAAAGAGGTGGATATTGACCCTCTTTAGATGAGTATGCCTCTACCCCTACTAACTTTTTTTCTCCTGTTGCTGTTTCATAGCTAGATACCTGAACCTTGCATTTGTCCCCTTTTTTAAATCTAATCCTCTTTTCTACACTGTTCCCCCTCCTACCAGAATTCATTTCTTGACACATCTAATGAGGGTATTTGTTTTGCTATGCTTATTTATTGTAAGGGTTTTTTTTTTCTTTCCAATGGGGAAGGTAGAAAGGGAGGATAAAAAATTAATATTTGACAACTAAAATTAATTTTAAAAAGTGATAAAAGGCATAGATGACTTTCATATCAAAGTCGCAAACAGCAATCACAAATCTTGGAAAGAGAGCAAATACACTGGATGATGAAGTTAGCATTCAGAAAGATATTGACAGGCTACAGCATTGGAGTAAATCTAATAAAATAGAATTTAAAAGGGGATAAATGTAAAGTCTTGTACTTGATTTCAAGATGTTCTCCTAACAAATGCAAGATGGTGGGGTGGGTGGTAGTGTATCACTAGACAATATTTTGCCTGGAAAAAAATTAGGAGGTGTTTATAAGGTCAATAGAATGATATGGCATCCAAGAAAGTAATGTGGCAATGACCAAGCTTGGATGCCAGTTGGAAGAGGTTGAGAAAACAATGACATAATTCTTGGCCACTGGAAATGAGAACTCAAGGAGAGACAGAAAAGTAAGAAAGGCCATAGAGGAATGGAGGAGACAAGATGGGAATGTCGCCAAGAGCAATTTTGGGGACCTGAGATCAGGTTCATCTGTATGACACATGGATACCGTTGAGCTAGAGTCAGTTGAGGGGGTAAACGGCAAGGCAGAAGAAGCTTGAGGCATTACCTGAGCAGACTCCCCAGCAGAGAACAGTTGGCTACCAGCTTCTGTCTGTCCTGGGGTCTATGGAATCCTTTTCCCCTGGCTACAAGAAGAACTCCTCTGGATGCAGAATTTCAGAGACCATGTCATGTCCGTCTACTGAATGTTGAGATTTGAATGTCAGTGGGGAACTAAGAAGTATTTCCTAAACTCATTTACCATCTTATGGGAAAAGTGGCCCCTGGGTTTGCTAAATATACTTACCTATGTCTTCCCCAAAGCACCTGAGCTTAGAGTGTTTCTATAACTATTTGGAAATGGCCTAAGCATAAGGGAAGCTGTGGATGCATGGTGTACGGTACATGTTTTTTTATTAGATACTGTCTTATTCCTTTTATTCTATTCAATAAATAAAACCATTATATGTAGTTAGACATATCCACCTGTTTACAGGGGGGATAGTGGAGGCGAGGAGGGGAACAACTTTGTCATGTCAAGATCACATAACTAAGGATCACTGAAATATCAATCATCCAATCACCCAACAAGCATTTATTGAACATCAATCATATGCCAAGTAGTAGAGGGCAACGTATGTAGTGGACAGTCCTGGGTTCCGATCCTGTCCTGTGATACATCCCGGCTGTATGATCCTGGGAAAATCACTTAACTTCTCAGTGATATTAGAAACTCTTTAAGGCTATAAGTTACAGAGAAGGTGTCATCCTATATTGATTGAGAGAATTCTTTCATCTTGGATAGCAAATCTTCATTTTTTTGATGGCATAGATCCCTTTGGCAGTCTTGAGTAGTCTATGGATCCCTTCTCAGGGAATGTATAAAACAAAATACATAGGATTATAAAGGAAAACAATTATATTGAAATAGAGTTGTATATATGTATATATATATAATGTGCACACATACACATATGTATATACCTACATGTATACATATGTATATGTATATACATATATGTATATAGACACACAATTATATACATATGTGTATATGTGTGTGTGTTATAACTATATTTATATAGCAGTTTAGGTGCCACAGTGTATAGTGTCTGAACCTGGTATCAGGAAGACTTATCTTCCTGAATTCAAATCTGGTCTCTGATACCTACTAGCTGTGTGTTTCTGGGCAAATAACCCTGTTTGCCTTAGTTTCCTCATCTGTCAAGTGAACTGAAGAAAAAAAGCAATAAAGCCCCAAATGGGGTCATGAGAGTTAAATACAACTGAAATGACTAAACAACTATCTATCTGTCTGCCTGCCTGCCTGTCTGTCTATCTGTCTGTCTATCTATGTATCTATCTATGTATCTATGTATCTATCTATCTATCTATCTATCTATCTATCTATCTATCTATCTATCTATGTTTATGGGCCTCAGGATAAGAATCCCTGATCAAGATATTGCTTATACTAATGAAATCATTGGTCTAGTCCTCCCAGTTCCTATGTACTTACTAGGCACTGAGAGTACAAAGAAAAAAATAAAACAATCAATTTTTATAATTTCATGAAAAAAATTCTATCAGGGGAAACAACATACCTTTATATAGTTGTATATACAAATAAGATACAAAGCAATATTTGTGGGTAGGGCCATTGGGAAAAATAAAAAAGGCCCTATATAGAAAATGGAGACTGAGGAGAATATTGAAGGAAATGCGGTATTCCAAGAGGAAAATTTGGGAAGGAGGTAGAGTTTCTGGTGGGTAGGAGCTCATGAGCTCATTCTGATCAGCTATACCACATTAACCACTCCCCTTAACCAGCAAAATGAGATCAAAAAGCATCCCCTAGGAGAGTTTGGGGATAGACATCATTCTTCTCTTAGAGAATCAAAGAGAGCTTGTCATTGATGTCAGAACTATCAGTCTCTTTCTAGAGTGGGATGGCGAGCATGACCCCATGGATGACTATGGAAACTCCCAAAGCCTGGTCCTTTTGGTTAAAAGGATCAGGTTGGTGGCTTAGTCATCCCATGTAGTAGTTCTTAGGCCACCTTAGGAGAGGTATAATCTCCAGGAGAAGAGGGGGCATAATCCTGTTTTACTCTGTATTAGTCAGACTACAGCTGGAATATTTTATTCAGTTCTGAGCACCACACTGAAGGAAGGAATTTGATAAAGCTGGAAAGATCAGAGTAGGGCAACCAAGAAAACAAAGAGTCTCACATCTATGCTATATGAAAATCGGTTGAAGTAACTAAAGATGTTTAGCATGGAGGAGAGATGACTTGGGGGCAGGGGAGATGTGCCGTAATCCGCCATCAGGCTACTGCAATAATCTAGGTAGGCAGTAGTAAGGACCTGCACCAGGGTGGTGGCAGTGTCAGAGGAGAGAAAGACACATATTTGAGAGATGTTGTGAAAATGAGATCAACAGACCTTGGCAACAGTTTGGATATGAGGGATATGGCTGATAGGGGAGGGTGAAAAATAATGAAGAATACAGAATGACTTATTTGGGAGCCTGAGAGACTGGGAGGATGGTGAAGTCTTCTGTAATAATAAAGAAAATAGGAGGGAGGGAGGGTCTAGGGGGGACATAATGAGTTTCATTTTGGATATATTAAGTTTAAGATGTCTTCTGGGCATCTAGCTAGAGATGTCTGAAAGGCAGTTGGAGATGTGAGACTGGAGGTCAGCAGAGGGGTTGCAATGTGGGGGAGTGGGGGATGCAGATCATCTATCTGAGAATCATAAGCATAGAGATAGTGATTAAATCCATGGGAGCTGATGAGATCACCAAGGGAAATAATGTAGAGGGAGAAGGTAAGAGGGCCCAGGACAGAACCTTGAAGGACACCTATGGTTAAGAAGGTGTGAGCAGGAAGAGACAAAGGATGTAGACCTCAGTTTTGCTCTTTAGGAGTTCTTGGCTTTTGTAGGGGAGAAGATGAAACTGACACATATAGGAGAAGTAAGATCATCAGGCAATCTGCTCTATGGTTCAGTTGGTTGGTATAGTAGTAAATGTCCTAGGCATTCAGAGGCGAGAGAGAGAGAGGCAGACAGACGGACAGACACAGACAGAGAGAGAGACAGAGAGAGAGAAAGAGAGATTATTGACTTTTGTGGGTCCTACTACAGCTACCACTACCACTCAGTAAATTCCAGTGGCCCCCTGTTACCCCTAGGACCAAATACAAACTTCTCTGTTTGGCATTTACATCCTTTTCAAACAGGCTCCATCCTATCTTTTTTAGCCTTATTATTATACATTGCTTTGCTTCTTGCATACTATGGTCCAACAAAACTGGTCTAATTGCTGATCTTCGAGCACAGCATGCAGGCACTCCATCTCCTATCCCTTGCACTGTCTGTCCCCCAGTCTGTCTTTACCTCTTTCTCTTAAAGATAAGCTCAAGTATTACCTTGTAATGAAGCTTTGTCTGTCGCCTACTACTGCCCTCCTCCCAAAATAGATTCCAGTACCTCCCTACCACCTTCAAGTATAGACTTCTCTGTTTGGCATTTAAAGCTCTTTAGCACCTGCCCCCCTCCTACCTTTCCAGTCTTCTTACATTCTATTCCTTTCTGTCCTCCTTGCTATGCCTTGTACTCCATCTCCTTTCTCTATGCCTTTGTATGGGCTGATCCTCCTGCCTGGAATTTTATTCTCTACCCCGACCCTCTGAATCTCAGAATCTCTGGCTTCCTTTAAGACCCAAATCAAATGTCATTTTTTCCATGAGACCTTTCCTCTTCTATGTTCTGATTTATGTATGTTATTTCCCTCATGAATGAGTTCTGTGAGGGCCAGGACTAGCTTTCTATCTCTAGCCCTTAGCACAGTATCTGATGCATAATAACCCTAAGTAAATGCCGGTTGTTTGATTGATTTGTTACAAAAAAAAGTGATAGTATATTGGGAAATGCCTGTAATATAAAAACAAAAAGCCATCAATAAAACATTTTCCAAAAAGGAAAACAGACAAACAATACCCTTGATGATTTAGCCATTTCACATCTGATGGTCTGGTAGCTAAATTGTCTGAGAACTGGGAACAATGATGTATGTAAAGTGTTTTTGTAAGCCTTTAATCACTCTATCAATGTCAGATACTATCGTTACTGTTTTATTTATGTTTTCCTTTCTCTTGCTTGAAGAACTATTTCTGTAACTGTTATTGTGGTAGAAGCTTTGGAGAGTCATGAAATGTTTGATAGGTGCAAGAGGAGAGATTGCCTATTGACTGCTACACATCATGCTGAGGCTGCCAGCTAATTGTACACTTGCTAATATTGATACGGGAAAGGGAACAGTTAACCAGCTGCAAAATATTATGCAGATAGTTTGATATATTCTGCAATAAAAAAAAGATGTCCAACAGCAGCTTTTGAGGCAGGACTATAATACAGGAGAACGATTTGGGAGTCATCAGTATAGAACACGTGGGAGTAGATAGAATGAGTCAGAGTGTGGGAAGAGAAAAGGCCCAGGACAGATTGGTTCTATAGCAGACCCATGCTTGGGATCCATACAAGACATTCCACCTGCTGATTCTGGGTATTTTCACTGAATGTGCCCCATGCCTAGAATGTTCTCCCTTTTCCTCTCCACCCCATGGATTTTTTGGCTTTTATTAGCTAAAATATTACCTTCTGCAAGAAACTTTTCCCCATCCCTTTTAATGCTGGCACCTTCCCTTTGTTGATTATCTCCAATTAAAGCTATAAGTATCTCATTTTCACTTTTTGGCTGGCATGTTGTCTTCCTCATTAGACTGTGAACTCCTTCAGAATAAGGATTGATTTTGCTTTTCTGTGTATTCCCAGTGCTTAGCACAGTGCTTGACACACAATAAGTGCTTAAGGTGATGTAGCAAAATAGAAGAAAAAAATGAGATCTGGATTTAGAGTGACAGCATATGAGTTAGCATCCTAGCTACTCCTTACTAGATCTATGACCTTTGGCAAATTGCTTAAATTTTCTTGGCCTATTTCTTCATCTGTAAAAATGCTGATAAAGATGCCAAGTGGGCAACTGATGATGTACGAGAGATAGTCCTTCCAGCAATGCAGATTACAACCTCTCCTTTTCTTCCTCTTTTCCACGCCGCCTGTCCATGTCTCTAAGTTTGCTGTAGGGACTGCCAAACATGCCTTCCGTGGTTTTGGCTGGTAGCAGAAGGATCCCTGTAGAAAATGCATCACTCTTATCATGTGACCCACCCATCTTCTTTTTTCAGTTGTGTACTTTTAAAAAAAATGTATTTTTATTGAAGCCTTTGCTTTTACAATACTTAGGTATTGTACAAAACTCAGGTTTCCTCCATACTCATACTCCTCTCATCTTCGCAGAGAGACATTACTTCAATGAAGAATTTTTATTTTAAAAAAGAAGAGGAAGAAGAAAAAATGTTGCCAAACCAATAAGCACATTGAAGAAATTTGACATGTAATATTCTACATCTAGGAATGCTCTTTCTCCAAAACTTTCTTCTCTTTCACACAGGCTTGCAATGTCAGAATTATCCTTGAGTGATTCACACTCACCCCACCCCCCACATCTAATCTATTACCAAATCTTGTCATTTCTTCTTTCACAGCATCTCTTGTAGAGCTTCCCTTCTCTCCACTAATCCAGTTATCAAATTTTATCACCTCACACCTAGACTACTAAAATAGACTTCTAGTTGGTCTCCTTACCTCAAGTTACTCCCCACTCCAATCCATCTTCAACTCAGGTGCCAAAGTGTGTTTCTTAAAGCTCAGATCTGAAAGTGCTAGAGGAGGGCAGAAAAATAGGTGGGTGGTGGAGGAAAGAAGGGCACAATAGTGCCATGTTCAAGGCTCCTGGGGTCATGGAGAGTCCATAAGCTGGCTGGTGGAAGATGTCTAGATCTCCTAGAATTTTAAGAGTAGAAATGATCTCAGAAGATCTCCAGCTGAACCTTTACTGAAACATGAATCATTCTCCTTTAGCAATTCATTCCAATTGATTATTAAGATGGGGAAGAGTGGTGGCTTGCATAGATAGAAGAAGTAACCACAATGATGAAATCACAGCTCATCAGTTCTAGGAACCATGGTCATATCTATTCTCTTACAAAGAGCAGTGACATCAGTATCAAGCACTTTGGTCATCAGTGGTAACAACTTGTACATCAACCATTACGGGCATTTGTATACCAGTATGCATACCTGATAACTTCCTTCTAAAAGGACATTTTGGTGATCAATGAGGACACTCTATCTTCTCCTTTACCTCCTCTTTCTGGTTTCCTTGGGATTCCTCAAGACTTAGTGCTAATCCCACTTTATTCAAGAATCCTTCCTTGCTTTCCCCGCCTCTACCAGATTAGCTCTCATTTACATTATATGTATTTTATATAGTCAATAAATAGTCAGCCAACCTTTATTAAATGTTAGCTACGTGCCGGGCGCTATGTTAAGTGCTGGGATGTATGTAGTGATTTCCATATTATCTCTCATATTAGAATGTGAATTTCTTGAGGGCAGAGACCATATTTTTCCTTTCTTAATATTCCTAACACTTAGCACAGTGCCTGGCACACAACCATTGCTTAATAAATGCTCGTTGACTGACAGTGTACTCTTTGACCACATGAATTCTCTAAGTTTGAGGTCACTACCCCAGGGATCTTGTATGTACAAGAGGTGGAGAGGGACCCAGGGAAGGGGGAGGATGTTTGTCTAATAACTGTTATCGTTATACCTATGGTGTATACCTGGTTTTCATAGTTAATTAACTTTGACTAATTGATAATCAGTCGAGAGCATTCCAGATTGGGGTTCATGAAGAATAATACTAGAAAAGTTCCTATCCATCAGGTTATGCTGAGAAACCACTCTGCATATCCACCCTAGAGGAACCTGGGCAAATAGGCATGGAAAGGGTGCTTTGAAAATGGTCTCATATAAATGCAATGTCCTGATTCCTCCACCACCACCTCAGTGAAAGCAGGTTCTGGAGAGTACATGCTCCAGTGAACCCTTTGTACATCTGGTTCATCCTATATCCATGTTAGGGCACAGTATGGCAATGAGGCTATGGATCAGTCTGGGTCAGGGATTAGGGTTCAATCTATAAAAAGGTTTGGGCTTCATCATCTGGAGCAATGGTTAAGGATTCACTTGTGTCTAGGATTAAAATTCAATCTGGGACATGGGCTAGGAATCACTTTGGGGTCCGGATTAGGATTCAGCCAGTGGTCCAGTTTAGGACCTAGTCTATTATTAGAATCAGGGCTCAGTCTATGACCAGGATCAGGGTTGAATCTGAGATTTGAATTAACATTCAATCTTTCACCAGGGTCTGTTTTGTCATCAGTGTTAGGGTTCAGTTCTAGATTAGGAATCTGTCTGGGACCAGAATTAGGGTTCAATATGTCACCAGATTTAGGACTCAGCTTGGATCTAGTAATAGTAAATAAATCTAGTCTACAGCTGGGATTACAGTTATCCTTTCCACATGATGGGGGTTATGGGTGCAGTACTCCTGTGCCCACCCCCCTCACAGTGTGGAAAATCTGAATAAAATTTTTAGGCTCTCCATTTGTACTAGAGAAGAAGTCTGACTTTTTTTTCTTTTATGGAGTATTTACAATACTTTATTGAAGTATTTGGCCATAGGCTATATTATACATATGTGTGTGTGTATACACACATACATTTTGTATATTTTTGAATCTCTAAATTTTTTGTGTTGTCCTGTGGCTTTTATGTGTCATCTGAGACTTCTGAAAAACTGCCCCATGATTCCTATTTAATTTCTTATGCTAACTCACAATATATCAAAACCACAATGGGGAAAATCATGATGTGGAGGGGGTAACTGTAGTTCTTACTTATAACACTGCACAATTTAAGAATTGGCAGGGTCCTCAATGGCTATCTAATCAAACCCATACATGAAAAGTAATCCCCTCTACAATCCAGCCAACAAGTGGTCCTCTAGCCTTGGTCTATAGTCCTCCTCATTTGTCACCCGGCTACACTTCTCCGAGACTTCTCTGATTTCTCCACCTATCCTCTCTCTCTCTTTTCAGCTTCCTTTTGTATCTTGTCTTCCCCATTAGAATGTAAGCTCCTTGAGCACAGGGACTATATATATATATATATATATATATATATATATATATATATATATACACATACATATATATAGTATATATGCTCTATATATACATATGTATATGTATATATATATTTTTTTAATAGTTGTATCTCAGGCACATAACACAGTAGCAGGTACATATTATAGGCACTTAATAAAGTTTTGTTGACTGACTGTGACCACAATTAAGGGAAACTCACTGAGGCAGCCCATCTCACTGCAATTTTTCTAGGTTTGTTAGGAAGGTTTTTTTTCTTACATCAAGCCTACTTCTGCCTCTTTGTATTTTCCAAATATTTTGCCAATTTTTGCCCTCTAGTGCCAAGTAGAACAAGTCTGGTCTCTCCTCTGTGTCATTCAAAGCTTCAGATACTTGAAGGAAGTTATACTCCTTCACCTTCTCTTCCTCAATCTGAACTTCCTTGTTCTTCCAACTCACATGGCTTGATCTAAAGGCCTTTCACCACCTCCCCTCCCCTGCTGCTCCTTTTTGAATGTGCTTTCTACAATGTGGCTCCCAGAAGTAAACCGAATACTCTAGTTCTGGTCTGACATCAGCAGTATAGAGCAGGATGGCCACCTCCTAATTCCCGGATAGTGGCGCTCACTTAAGACTGTCCAGGATTGCATCTTTCATTTTAGACAACTTTCTTTTTCCATTTTTATTTGAATTGTTTCTTTTTGTGTTCAGAGTTTTATTCTTGAGAATTTCTCACCTCTTCTGAACTGACTTCTGTAGAATTTTATTCCACATTTCTTTAAATCTGCTCTTCAAAAACCCAAGGTGCATGCCAAATTATTCATGGCTTTCTTCTTTGTCATAAACTTTAAGATGGAGTGGCCATTTCCCTCAGAAAGTTCCTATCATTTCGTCTCTAGCAATCAGTTCCTTCCTCTTGGTGAGAATGAGAACCAGAATTAAATTTTCCATTGTTGATTTCGCCACATTTTGAAGGGTGGAATTATTTTTAAGGCAAGCCAAAAAGTTATTATCTGATCTGCCTTTGCTAGAGAGCTGCAGCAGGCATTCAGATGACTGAAGTTGCTCATCACCAGTAGATCATGACCAGTACTGCCGAGGTTTTCTTTTTTCTTTTAAGATGGCCTCTATCTAGTTTTGTCCAATGACAAAACATTTGTTCTTTGGCCTCCTTTGGTCTTTACCCAAGTGCTCTCTCTCTCCTGGATTTCTTCGCATTAATATATTTATTAGGCTAATACCATAATAATATATAATACAGACTTAGCGGTTGCTGAATTGGCCAGTTTTGCTTTACTATTTTACTGTGTAACAAGGGAAGGTTCTAGAAGGTGTGGGAGTAACAGATATTACTATGATGTAAAAAACATGCTACCTTGTTCTCTTTTGAAAAAAGAATATAGCTGAGAGAAGGCAAGGGGATAATGGACAAAATTTAGGTGATATTTTAAAAAATGTCACAAAAGACATCAATAACTATTTGTTTTTTAAGAAAATTAAAAGAAAAAAGTTTATCTATTTTTATAGTCACACTCCAATCATGAGTTTCCTCCCACCAAATGTCAGTTCTATTTAATGAGGTTAAATTTGTCTCCTTAGGTAAGGATCTATAGCAATAAGGATAATAACTAGCACTTATATAAGGCCTACTACGTCCCAGGCACTGCGTTAAGTGCTTTACAAATATTATCTCATTTGGTCCTCACAACAACCCTGGGAGTTAGATGATATTATTATCCTTATTTTACAGTTAAGGAAACTGAAGCAAACAGCAGTTAAGTGACTTGCCCAGGGTCACACAGTTACTTATGTCTGAGGCCACATTCGAACTCATATCTTCCTGATCCCAAGCCAAGCACTCTATCCATGATACCACCTAGTTGCCTCTATAGTTCTTTTTGCTTGTTAGTCATACTTTTTGCATTTGTGTATAGATAATTTGAGACCATGGCTTTTATTATCGGTCTTTCTTGGATTTTGTCTCTTGTGAACATATGGGTACTTAAACTATTCTTCTACTTTAATTTTAGCCCATCATCGATGGTATAAAACTTGGTGCTATATGTACTTAGGTTTTGTTTTTAGAGTTTACTCATCTCCTACCCTTTTCAGCTTAGAGATCTTTCGGTTAGACATGTAAGAATCTAGGCAAAAAGAGCCCAGCCCAGCCCCACTCTGCTCGGTGCAGCTCCACATGGCGCAGCCCAGCAGATCCGGACCCCAGCGCATCTCCAGCCCAGGCTAGCCTCGCCTCCTCTAGCCTAGCACCATGGCAGATGCTTTTGTCGGCACCTGGAAGCTGATTGACAGCAAGAACTTCGATGACTACATGAAATCCATCAGTGTTGGCTTTGCCACAAGGCAAGTGGCCAACATGACCAAGCCCACCACCATCATCGAGATCAGTGGGGACACCATCACTCAAGACTCACAGCACTTTCAAGAACACTGGGATCTCCTTCAAGCTGGGAGTAGAGTTTGATCAGACAACAGCTGATGACAGGAAGGTCATGTCTCTTGTCACACTGGTTGGAGGCAAACTTGCCCACGTCCAGAAGTGGGACCGGCAGGAGACCACACTCGTTCGGGAGCTCCAGGATGGCAAGCTCATTCTAATGCTAACCCCACGGCAATGCAGTCTGCGTTAGGACCTACGAGAAGGAGGGATCTTGAAGTTGGCCCACGTCTGCTCTGCTGATGGCTACTACTGAACTCACCACCAGATTGCCTCATTTCCCATCCATCTCCCTCCGCACCCCAGTGTTTTGTACCAATTGACTCTGGTCAAGGAATCCTCCAGAAATGGAAACCATGGTGCTGTCCTGGTCCTGGTTGAAGCGCATTCTGTATTTTTTTTTTAACTGCCTCTGACACCTAGTCTCAAGTCAATAAAGCAAATCCCAGTCAGAAAAAAGAAAAAAAAAATCTAGGCAAAAAAAATAGTCTTGCTAAGTGCATCTGAACCTTGAGTAGGAAGGAGCCTATCACTCCTAATCTCATTTGATTACTGAAATGATGATAATGAGGACTAAATCTGTGACTGGAGAGTAACAGATCTCTCTGGGAGGGAGGGTGAACTTGGGTAAGGGACAAAGTTTAGCTTTGTTCCAAAATCAGTCTTTCAATAAGTTTGGGTCTCAGCCTTTGACAGGTGTGACTGTAACCAAGATGAAGGTGAATGACCTCAATTTTCTCACTGAGGTATGAAGAGGTCTTCAGCTGGGGTTGAAGAGGGGGATTAGATTGCATTTTAGGGGCTTTGAAGAGAAAAGAAAAAGTTTGGAAGAGCCACCATGATGGGTTGGTAGGTGAACCGGCTAGGGAGGTGCATAAGAGTTGCCTTGCTGCAGTGAGTGCCCAGTTAAGATGAGATAAACCAGATTTATAATGGACTCACTCAGTCACCTCCTTTATTTATTATATCAACAAGCAGTTAACAATGAAGTCCAGGAGAGGGCCCTTTTTTATCTGGGAGCCTGATGGCACAGAAGGGATGAAAATCTTTGCTGTTTCAGCTACCTGGTTCTCCTTTCCCCCTTGTTCTCTTTTCTCCTTCCTCCCCTCTTCCATTTTCTCTTCTCCCCTTTCCTCTTTTCCTTCCTCCCTCTCTTACCTCTTCCCCGCTTCTCTCTGCTCCCCCTTTTGCTTCTTTCTCCTTTTCCCTCCTCTTCCTCTTGCTAACTAAGGGTTCCCCTGAACTTGTCCTCTTGAGTTGCCATATTTTCCAGAAATACTGAGTATGCAAGAGGCCCTAAATGTGTCAAAAGCTAAACTCCCTTCCCTACCCCCAGCTGACATACTCTGTTGTTTGCACCCCAAGCTGCACTCCCTGCATGTGCTTGGGAGTCAAGACTTCGAAGTGCCTGCGCAGCTGGGACCTTTGTGGAGCAGCTGCCCCACCCCTCACGTCTAGTCATTCCTGGGGGGGAGATGCTTCTGCCCCCTTAAATACTCATGATCGCTGCCCCCTGCCTCTGCCCTCACAGCCCAGCCATTCCTGGGGGGAGAGGCTTCTGCCCCCTTAAATACTCATGATTCATTTTTTTCCACCGGCCCCTCCCATTTAGGCGGAGCTTCGTTTCCTCCGCCTTCCTTTGTTGTCATCTCATAAATATGCAAGCGTGTGCTTGGGTTGTCAGGGTCCGAGGTGCACGTGCCTGTCTCTGGTAACGAATCTAGTCTTAGACTGGTGATGTCGTTTTGTTAACGTTCTTTTCTCTCCTTCCCTCTTCCTTCTCCCCACTTTCTCTCCTCCTCCCTCTCTTCCCTCTTTTCCTTTCTTCTCCCGCCCCTCCCCATTTCCAGCCTCCCCTTTTCCCTCCCTCTCTCCATTCTCCTCCTTTCTCCCCTCCCCCCACCCTCTCCCCTCCCAGCCACTGAGAGCATCGAGACGCTCCGTCCTCCCGGCATTCCTAGAGCGTTCCCGGAAGTAGCCTGGCGGGGGGCCCGTCCGCGGCGACTCCGCTAGGGAGGGGGAGCGGGGTCGAGAGGGTGTGGGGTCCACTTCCGGCCGGGGGCGCGGCTCAGGCTCGTGTGTGCGGCCCGCGGGGTGCCCGGTCCCCCACGAAGCGCGTCCGGTTCCGCCTCTCAGAGCCTCACCCTCGGGCCTGCGCGTCCTGCGCTCCGGCCTCTGTCCCGGGGGGTCCCGCGGGGCCGGGGCCGGGGCCGCCCGAGGGGCCTAGACGGAGCCTCGCTAGTGAGCGGCCGCGGGTGAGTCTGGCCGGGGCCCGGGGCCCGTGCTAGAGCCGGGGCGGGGTGGAGGTCAGGGAGGGGGCGCCCTGCGTAGGCTGTGTCCTGCCACCCCGCCCCCCCGAGGAAGCGGGCCTGACGCCCATGCCCCGGGCCGGCCCATGAGGGCCGATCGCCTTGGGCCCCCCTTGTCCGAGTGCCCCCAGGGCCATGTTCCCCCTTTCCGACTCCCCCCCCAGGGCCGTGTCCCCCTTTCAGACTCCCCCCGAGGGCCGGGTCCCCCTTGTCCGACCCCCCAGGGCCGTGTCCCCCTTGTCCGACCCTCCCCCCCAGGGCCGGGTCCCCCTTGTCCGACCCTCCCCAGGGCCGTGTCCCCCTTGTCCGACCCCCCCCAGGGCCGTGTCCCCCTTGCCTTTGGCCCGCAGCGCGCACGCACAGGCCGACCTCGGGGTGCCCGTCCCCAGGAAGGGCCCCCGCGCTGACCCCTGCTCTCCCTCGGAACCTTCTCTGTGCCCCAGACCCCTCAGCACAACCTCCGAGGGTCCCCAAGAAGCTGTTGCGGTGACACCGGCGTGTAGCCGTAAAGCAGCCCGGCTTGTCTCCACGCCCCTTCCTCCTCCACCCACCGTGGATGGGATAACGGGCTCCCGGGCCCAGGCTTCCCAGTTTAAGTGAGTTCTGCCTTGGCGGTGTCTGTTTGCATACACGGCCCTGCGAAGAAAAGCCAAGGTGGTGCCTTTAATTATAGTCGAACTCCACGGGTAATCATCTGGCTGCTCCACCAGGAGAAAAATAATAGAATACTGATTTTTTTCCCCCTGACATAAGTATTTATGGAAGGTAAATTTTAACTTTATTTCTTTAAAGCACTGATGTCAAACTCAAAGAGAACTGGATTCCTGTTAGCCTCATGATGACTTAGAAAATCACAAATTAACATTGTCCGTGTTGTATTTTTATTTAAAATGGCCCTGAGTTTGACACCTCTGCCTTAAAGGACTTTTAAAAAGTAATATCAGCTGCTACCCCAAGGCACAATATTTCTTTTGTCTACACTGAGGTAAGATTTTTTTTCCATGCTACTCTGACCCAACCAAATAAACTTTAAATAACCATTCATACGTTCCCTATCAAATCCCACTTCCAGAAGCCCCCCCTGATACTTTCTCTTTTCCCAGCTAGTAAGAGCATTTCTTGTTTGTCCCAAACCGATAAGCATTTTATTTCTTAGTTATTCTTTTCCTGTGGCTTCGTGAGTGGAATTTTATCTCCCCAACCATATTAAAAGCTCTTCTTCTTTGTCATCTCCAGGGCCTAGCCCAGGGCTGGTCATGCAGCACAGCTCAGTGAAAACTTGTTGGTTGTAATTGGAACACCTGGTGCTTTTCAAGACTGTTTTTGCTAGAGAAATGATTTTTCTGAAATTTTTTTCTGGTATCTTATAATTCCCTTACCTGTCATTTACACTTATGTCAGTCTTAGCCAGAACCCAAAAACCTGGAAACACAAAAGGACCTCTGAGCATTGATAAGAAAAGCTAGGGACTTGACTCTGTAGGAGAGATATGTTGTCAACATCCCCTAGACTACTGGGTATTGACATCTGGAGTCATGTGCAAAATAGAACCGTAGCCCTTTGATTACCTAGTCTCGTGCCCTCATTTTGCAAATGCTGAAGCTACATCCAGAGAGTTTTACTTGCTCTGAGTCACACAGCCCGCTGGAGATATATCAAGAATTGCAGCTCCCTTCTCCTGATTTCCACGGATTGAATGGTGCTGGTCTTCTGGTGCTGCATTGGAGATACTGTATCACAATGGGAAAATCACTGGACTTGGAGTCAGGAGGCCTAGCTTCAGACCTGGCTCTGATACTTCCTTTTGTGATCTTGGACAAGCTGCTAAATCTCTCTAAGCCTTAATTTTCTTATTTGTAAAATGGTCACAATAATACTACTTGCTTCCTCTTGTAAGGGAAATACATTGCAAATTTTAAAACATAAAAATAAGCAATATCGTAGTTTAGCTTGCTTTCTGTGTATTGTAGCACAGCTGTGTTTTATAGCATAGCTGTATCTTGAATCAAGTTGTAGAATTTCAGAGTTGAGGACTATTGAACTCTAGCACTGAGCAATAAATTTAACAAATGATTACTAAGTACTGTTTTGTGAGGAGCATTGTTTCCAAGTCACAAGATTTAGAATAAAATCTACATTATCTCCCTTCAAAGAACTTATAATAAAAAACTGCGTACACGATGTATCCACAAATCAATATAATAAAAGATAAAATGTGATTGGGATAAAGAAGAAATAATAGGCATACTGTTCTAAGAAAGTTTGAAGAGAGAGACATCACTTTCATCTTGGGCATCAGGACAAACCATAGGGAAGAAGGCCCTGAAAGAATAAAGGGATTTTTAGTAGGCAGAGATGAAGGAGAGAGTGATAATTCATTTTTTGGGAGTTTTTTGGTTTGGTTTTGTTTTTTTTGCTTCACCACAGCTACATTTTTAATCAAGTTGCAGAATAGTGATATCTCAAAGGTCATTCACTGCAACTTAAATGAGTATAGAAATCCATTCCATGACATGTCTGATTAGCAGGCATCTTTTCTCTGCTTGAACATCCCTTGTGATGGAGAATCCTTGTTGATTGGATGCCCTGCCTGAAAACATGGAGGCATGAGAGGGCACGATGAGATTGGGGAACATTGAGTAGTACATTTTAGTTGTGATATGGCACATATGAAGGAAGAATGTGAAATAAACTTGGGATGGTGGCACAGAATCTTAGGGTTAGGATGTACCTTAGAGACCATCTGGTTCAACTTGTGCCTAAAGTTATGAGTCCCTTTAACAATATCCCTAGCAAGTGTTTGGCTGTCATGCAGCCTTTACTCGAAGTCCTCTAGTGAGTTAGAAACCACCTTTGGATGTCTCTAATTATTAGATATTCCCTTCCATGCAGTCTAAATCTACCTCTGTAACTGTACCCCTTTGGTCTCAATACTGGCATCTGGGGTCAAGCAGAACAAGTACAGTGTGCCTTCTTTTTGAAAGTGGTTATCAGTATCTACTGTTACCTTTTCTCCAGGGTAAATACCTCCATGTAATACAGAATCTTAGTGTCAGCTGGAAGAGACCTTAGAGGCCACCTAACATCCTCATTTTACAAACTGAGGATCAAAGAAGTTAAGTGATTTGCCCAATGTCATATAGTTAGCAATTGGTAGATTTCTAGGATTTGAACTGAGTACATTGTGCCATCCTGCCTGATCTCAAGGCGTTTTATCAACCTGGCTTTCTTCCTTTGGATGCTCTTCAGCTTGTCAATGCTATTTCTAAAATGAGGTGTCTGGAGAGAACACAATACTCTCAGTGTATTCTGACCTAAGGCAAAGTACATGCAACTGGACTCTAGAACATTCATAGTTTTTGAAAAAGGGATCTCATTTTAATGTAGCCTAAGATCACATAAGCTTTTTTTGGCTATCACATATCACACTGTTGGTTTATATTGAGTTTTACAGTTTACTAAAACAATTGGATCATTTTCAGATGAACTGTCTATCCAAGCCTCTCTCTTGTATATTTGAGAAGTTGACCTTTTGAACCCCAGAGTGGGACTTTATTATATTTATTCCTGTCAGGATCTTTCCTGTTAGCTCTCTCTCCTGGAGATTGGAGTCAGGTAGTTTGGAGGGCCCTAAACACTAGCTAAGTTGTTTCTTTTCCATTCTATTTGAGCAGAGGAGTGACATAGTTTTTTCTGTCTTTTAAGAATCTTTATGACATGATTTAGAGAGGAAAGAGACTGGAGGTTGTAATACGTGTAGGTGAGAAGTGATGAAAACCTAAACAGGACAAGTAATTGATGTTCAAAATGATAACTGGATCGTTAGCAATTTCATTCAATAAACACTAAATTCCATGCACATTCAATAAACATTTTTAAGTGCCTTCTGTGCTCAGTCAGTCAGTAAAACTTTTATGAGGTGCCTGCTGTGTTCCAAGTGCTGGGGAAATAAAAAGAGACAAAAGACAGGCCCTGCCCTCAAGGAGCTTACCATCCAATGGCACTGTGCTAAGCAGGGCACTGTTAGGTATACTGGTGTTTAAAAAAAACAAACCTTCAGAGTAGTCCCTGTAATCAAGGAATTGGCATTCTACTAATGAGTTAAGACATTATATAAACAACTGATTTAAGATGTGATAGCGAAATCAAAGAGTCTAAAACAAGGTGTTGGATCACTTCTGACTGCAGGAATTAGGGAAGAAATTGGGTCTTGAATAAAAAGGAAGAGTTCAGTAGACAGAATTGTGGGGAAGAATGTCTTCCTACCATGAATTACGCCATTAGCTATGTGACTGAGCATATTATTTCCCTCTGAGACTTCCATTCCTTCCCTGTCCAGGAAGCATAGGACTAATGTATTTCCCTTGTGATGAGAAGCAAATATGATCACGTGTGAATGTGCTTAGTCACTATAAGGTGCTATATACACATTAGTAGCTATCTCACAGACTGGTTGAACAGAGAAGCCTTAGTGTGTGATGCTGCTGCAGGATGTCAGGTGATATTATGCAGTCAAATCCTTAGCTCCTGGGCAGCTGGAGGAGGAAGGGTGGGCCAGGCTGCTCAGAAATGGCTTCCCGGGCCTTCATCAAGGCCTTAAAGTTGGTATGGTTTGCTCCTTGGTGCTACTTTAAAGTCAGTTTCATTCCTCACCGATACAGTGAAGGTGGTTTGTTTTTGAGGTGATAGTGGGGTAGATGGGGAACCCTGTAGGGTCTTTGTCTTCCAAGACAGTTTCAGGAAGAGCAAGGGGAGGACGATTAAGCACCTAGAATGGCCCTGTGTACATAGTAAGAGCTCAATGAACAGTTGCTAAATTACATAAAACCCCTTCTCTACAAGGCCACGTTGGTTATGCTGAATAATAGCATTGAAAACAACTAGACAGCAGCTCAGGAACGTGAGAAATTTTTGCTTAGATGAAAGCATAATAGCCCAGACCTCTTTTTCACTCACTATATACCATCATTATTTTCCCATGAAGAGGCTAATACTGAAATGCACATTTACAACTCCTTGTCACTTAGAGTTTGATTCCTTGGGGAGGCATCTGGTGTGTGGGGAAAGAAACAGAACATTGGACTGGTGAGTCAGGAATCCTGAGTTCTTGTTCTAGCTATGCCACTTACTGTGGGATCTTGGGAACCTCAACTGCCCTGGGCCTCAGTTTCCTTCTCTGCAAATATGAGCAACTGTGAATGTTCAGTTTATATAGAGCCTGCTACAGATAACTGAGTTTCCTTTACCTTGATGTTCCTCAGTTTGTCACATTTCTTGAAGACTGCATTTATTCTCCATTGGAGCTGCAGTCTTTGGTCTTTTAACCTCTTCTTTTCAGGTGATCTATTCTAGTTTATAAAACTGGAGAGTGGGTATGCATACAAATAATAATGATAATAGCAGACATTTCTAAATAATCACAGCTAATATAGTTTTTAAAGGATTTTACAAACCACTTTATTTGATCCTTCCAATAGACCTGTTCAGTGGCTAGTGCAAGTGTTATTACCTTTATAGATGAGGAAACTGAGGCTTAAGGAATGTGTGAATTGTCCTAGGTCTTATATGACCTCCATTTCACCCATATGGCTAGCAAGTGGCAAACAGTGTTTAGAACCCAGGTCTTCTGACTAGTTCCAGTGCTCAAATATTCTGGACAAACTTTCCATAACATTTTTTTCTTTTTTTTCCCCCTCTGCTTTCCAGTTCATAACGTTCTGTGCTTGTAAAACAGCGGAGAAAGCCACCCACAACTTAGACAGTAAAACCTTGATTAACCGGAACTCAGCTAACCGGTATTTTTGTGAGGGTGGAAGGAAGCTGCAGGCGGAAGGCAGGGAGAGCTGCCCCCACCACCACCAAGAAGCCTTGAAGTTCAAAGCAAAGTTCTGTCATTGGTTGCTTCATCGACTGAGAAGATCTGCCTCCCCAAGTCAGAGAAGCTCTGCATATGGTCTGGGAACCGAACAAGTTGTTAAAAAAGTGGATTTCTGTGAGCACTTGAGTGCAGAAGACGGGGGAAGCTGAGGCAAACGGGTGGGAGTCTTGGGCAGTGGGAGGAGAAGGAAGGAAAACATGGTGGGAAATGGGAATTAGGACAGGAGAAGGGAAGACCAAATATTGGTGAAGAGGAGAGGTAGCCAGGAACCTTGGGAGAAAGGGGGTGTGGGTGGGAGCTGTGAGAGGAAAATTAAAAGGAAGTAGAGGAAACCTCAAGTAAATTGAAAGAAGAGGGTCAGTGAGGTGAGAGGAGAAAAGACAAATCAACCCTGTGTACAAGTGTAGCATCCACCTCTATTCCTCTTTAAGTCACGGTGTGTATAAGCCATCCAATCCCATGGCTTCCAAACAACCCATAGTGAAGAACAAAGGAGAGAAGCGTAAGAGAGTTGTGCTGACCCTGAAGGAGAAAATTGATATCTGTACCCGTCTTGAAAAGGGAGAGAACAGGAAAGCTTTGATGCAAGAGTACAATGTTGGCATGTCTACCTTGTATGACATCAAGGCTCACAAGGGACAGCTGCTGCGGTTTTTTGCTAATTCAGATTCTAACAAAGCCCTTGAACACCGCCGCACACTGCACACCCCTAAACTAGAGCATCTAGATCGTGTTTTGTATGAGTGGTTCTTGGTGAAACGATCAGAGGGAGTCCCTGTCTCGGGCCCAATGCTCATTGAGAAGGCTAAAGATTTTTATGAGCAAATGCAGTTGACTGAACCATGTGTTTTTTCTGGAGGATGGCTTTGGAGGTTTAAGGCACGGCACGGCATCAAAAAGCTAGATGTTTCCAATGAAAGACAGTCAGCAGACCACCAGGCTGCAGAGCAGTTTTGTGGGTTTTTCCGAAGTTTAATTGCAGAACATGGTTTGTCCCCTGAGCAGTTTTACAATGCTGATGAAACTGGTCTGTTTTGGCGTTGCCTGCCAAATTCGACTCCTGAAGGGGCCAGTGCCTCAGGTTTGAAGCAGACCAAGGACAGATTGACTGTCCTCATGTGTGCTAATGCTGCAGGCTCCCACAAAATCAAACCTTTGGTGATTGGAAAGTGTAATGGTCCCAGGACTTTCAAAGGAATTCAGCATTTACCTGTTGCTTACAAGGCACAAGGTAATGCATGGATGGACAAAGAAATTTTTTCTGATTGGTTTCATCATATTTTTGTACCTTCAGTCAAAGATCATTTTAGAAATATAGGCTTACCTGATGACAGCAAAGCTATTCTTCTGCTAGACAATTCTCGAGCTCACCCTCAGGAAGCAGAGTTAGTCTCTGATAACATTTTTACCATCTTCCTGCCTGCCAGTGTTACCTCGTTGATTCAGCCTATGGACCAGGGCATTAGAAGAGATTTCATGAGAAATTTCATCAATCCTCCAGTCACTGTACAAGATCTTCAAACTCGTTACAACATAAGTGATGCCATTTTTAATGTTGCTTGTGCCTGGAATTCTGTTACTAGTGAAATACTAAGGCGGGCATGGAGAAAATTATGGCCTAGTGTCATGTTTGCAGAAGTATCTTCTGATGAAGAAGAATTTGATCGATTTAGAGTAAGGCCTCCAAATAACACACTGGTACAGATTCTTGAAATGGTGAAGGATCCTCCTTCACCCCCAGTCAACAAACTGAATAAAAGTGAAGGAGATGAGTGGGCTGACGCTGACCAAGAAGGTGAAGTGTCACAGGGTGTTAGTGACACAGAAATAGTAGAAACTGTTTGGAATCCTGACAATGGGACTGATTCTGAAAAAGACAGTGATGGAGAAGATTTTAGGGAAGGGGAAAAAACATCTTGGGAAAAAGCTGCTTCATCCTTTGATTCGATTATTAGTTTTGCAGAAAAGCAGCCATGTTTTACAAACCAGGAGATTATGCAGTTGCATATGCTGCATGCTATTTTTATGCGACAAAGGCAGATGGCAAACAAACAAACTGAGATTAGGGATATAGTCAAGATAGAACATCCCAGGGGATATCCTGGAGTTTGCACTGATTCGGCTCAGTCTCCTATACCATCTACATCTACGGCACTGTATAGTGATAACTGAGAGTCATTTTGGTGTCCCTGAGGCCCTGTGAGGTCTTAAATCAGCAGAGAAGGATTCAGTTATATCCAGCAGACTGTATTTTTACTTAGGCCAAAAAAAAAAAAAAGTGGACTAAGACTTTTAGACAGATTCCATAGGGGTTGGTTAAAACCAAAAGTTGGTCATTGACTCTGGAATCATTTAATTATAACAGCCCAGACTTGCTGTGCATTCCGGTTAATCGAGGTTTTACTCTTACCACCCTTTATGTGGTGTGAGGAGCCCCTAAAGGAAGACAACAGAACTGAGTGTAGTGCAAGTCTGTATTTCATCTTTCAGAAAGCACTCCCCATACAGAATCTCTGCACAGTAGTGACAGGATCCAGAGAGAGAGCGAGCTTAGTGTAGAGGAGGGAAAAGTGTAAGGTGTTCAGGTGTCCACAAATGAGTGTCTACACACCTTTTCTTGTGGGGATTAAATGAGACTTAAAGGCTTGTTGCTTTTATGAGTTTTTAACTGGAGAGGGGCTTGGACCATCTGACTTTTGACAGGTTTATTAGGTAGAATAAATCCTTCAGACTGAACTTAAGTGAGATTCTGTAAATGATTCTCTGGAGGGCTTGGGGTTACCACATTCCCCCTGGAAATGAAAAATAGTCTATTTCAGTTTTTAAGGTAATATTTCTAAGAACTCAGAATTAATAGTATTCCCATATTATAATTACTTTCCAAAAGAAAGAAATTGCTCCGTGACCCTGGGAAAGTCAGCCTCTTCCCTTATGCCAAATACCTGTTCTTCCTGTTAGTAAAAATGGAATTAGAGTGAATGACCTCTAAAGCTCTCTTTCTAACATTCCATGATTCTATGGAAATATAGTTTTGGTAATTTATATTTGAAACAAGGCACTGGTAGCAAGGTACAGCCACTCTGAATATTAAAATAATTCCTTCATAAGGATACAAAAAAATGCCATCCTAAATCAACCTGCTCCTCTCTCCAATCCAGTGTGGGGACTCTGATGGGCATTTTGCCCTCTGTTGGGTGACTTGGGTCAAGTTACTTCCCTTCTCTGGGGTATTCTCTTACCTCTAAAAGGAAGGGTTTGGATGAGGCAGTCTTGAAGTGTCCTTCTGTCTTTGACTTTCTGTAATTAATATGTTAATTATGGGGGTGTAGGTTATGTACTCCAGAGTCTTATGTATCACATTCCCAGGACTTTCAGTTGGTCCTATTTCTGGATTTTGATAATATCTTTAAATCCAGACTAAGACTTAAGAAGTTTATTCAGTTTCTGTTGTATGTAAGCTGCTGAACTTCCGCACCAAGAAATATGCAGTGATTATTTAAACTTTCTTATGTAGCCTTTGACATTCTTATCTCAGTGTGTTGAAAAATCTGGTTGCTTTTTTCACTTTTATTGTTGGGCCAACTTTGTTGAAAAATTTAATATTTTTTCCCATTTATACCATGTTAATCTTTGACTTATAAACAGTTAGATGCATACGAACCATATGTATCCCTACTTAAGACCCCCTATCTACCAGTGTTTCTAAGAAACACACAGAATGGTTGTATTTTTCCATCCTTTTTTTTTTCATTCCTGGGTCTCTAACTCCCATTTAATTTTGGATTAATGTTGTGGAAATGGAATCAGCACATACTTTTCATTCCAGGGTTTGCTATCCCTTCTACCAAGAGGCATTTAAGACCTGATGGATAGAATTTTGTCCATAGTCTGTTTATAACTATTTTTACATGTTTCTTGCTTTAAATGAAATAATCCTACAAAATATAAATGCATTGTGTATTTCTTGCTTTATATGCATGTGTATAGATTATGCAATATCTCGAATAGCTTTTAAAAAATTTCGTTATTGCTACATAAAGTCCAGTTGACTTTGTGCCCTTATTACTCCTACGTCACTTGCTGTTGAGTCCCATTGTGTCTTTGAGATGATGTTTGTATATCCATGTATTTTTGTGCTGTTTTCTGTACTCTTTTCACTGTTGACCCTTCTTCAAAAAACTTAGATTCACCTCTGCTTTAGGGAATGACATGCAGGATGTAGTGATTTAAAGACGCTGCTCTCTTCTTTCCCTCTTTATTGCTAATAACTCTGAAGGGCAGCTCATTCAACACCTCTCCTGAGGCAGTTACCCTCTGTTCAAACCTCAAGCTCTTTAAAAAGGAAAAAAGTGAGTTTTGTAATTGTCTGTATATGAAAAGCTTGATAAGCAGAAGGACATAGGATGAGTACTGACTGCTTTAGGTAGATACTGAGTTCCTGATCTCCCACTGAAGATGTTCAAAGTGTCCTAGTAAAGTGCTTTGAAATGCTTATTGAACTGAACAGAATGCAAAGCCCGCTGCTGTCAGGGAGGTTGTCAGGGAGATTCATTTATAGATGACCCCTCTGACTCAGACTCTGTGGTTCTGTGAGTTCTTGTTTTGATCTTACATCGTTTCCTTTGTGTGAGTCCTGTTTGCAGTCAGATTGTAAGCTCTTGGTGAGCAGGAGTTGTGTCACATTTTATTCAGCACCTATTACAGGCTGAACTTAGAGTTGACGATCAATAAATACTTGGTTGAGGGGATGTGTCTTCCAAAGGTCTCATCTTGATAGACCCATGCTACATCCCTGGAGGATGATGGGAAGGTCACATTTTGTAAGCTTACGGAACGTCATATCTCCATTTTGGTTGTTAGTTACCAGCACCCTCATAGTGAAATACTGGGATGTGATTACAGGTGATCTCTCCTTTTTCCATTGGTCACTTATCGTACTGTGACCCAAAAGCTCAGTTGGACTGAGCTTGAGATTGCCCCTTTTACTCCTTCCTCTATACCTACCTTGATCAGAGATCCCCAGCAGTTTTATTATTAAACAAATTGATTATGGTGCACAAACTATGTGGTATGTGAGGATGATTAGGGTACAGATGATAAGCAAATTGTAAATATATATAGTAGAATACTGCCTTTTGCCAGATTTAAGAAATTCTGTTATTCCTGAATTAGTCTACTAAGAAGTTCAACTCCTGGCCTTGGCTTTCCTTTCCTTAGCTCCCTGAAAAGCCAGGTTTCCTTGTGTGGGTTTTGTGCAATCTCAGAATAGGTTCTCTTTGTCTCAGAAAGCTTGCATGGCCACTGAGAATGCTTGATTTTTGCTATCTGGTTGTTCAGTCTAGATATCCTGATGGCCCCAAAGTGATAATATCCCTCAGTTCCCTCTCGAGCCTTTTTTATGCAGCAAATGCCCAGTATCTTTAATCCAATTCCCCTTCTTTTTCATTTACTGCCACTTTGTGTGACTAATTCAGATGCTGGTTGCTCATTATTCCAGTTGTATTATTCCTTCGTTGTTTAGGAATATGCCTAGATATCTCATTTTTCACCTACCAAGGGAGGAAATGTGTGAAAAAAAAATTTACTGGGAGCCTGGAGACCTGAGTTCTAGTCTCAGCTTGTGCCTATTTTGTTTTGTGACTTTAATCAAGTCATTTCTCCATATGTAAAATGGGTTAGCCGTAGAGGAAGGGGCGGGGCGCGGGGGGATTAAATCACTCCTAGGGACTTTTCCAGTTATAGTATTCTAATGGTTCCCTATAGCCTTTCTTCTGACTTTCTTTAGTCTTTGATACTGACTTCTGGCAATTCCAGTGGAGGTCTTGTATTGTTACTGACGTGTGCTCTTCCCTTCACATTTAACTTTTTTCTACTTTCTTCAGCTCTCTGACCCATGCAAATATATAGAACTTCCACATATATAAAAAGGATGAGCTGAATTTTTACAGGTGATTACCAGGTTAATGACCCCTTCCATTGTTGGGATAGGCTCAGTGATAGTAGTAAGGGGTTACTTGTAGAGCCCTCACGTTGCTTAAAAATGACCCAGCCACAACTTCCCCAAATCATATTTATTTGGGTTAATACAACAGGCTCCTCTTTCACTTCCTTGAAGTAGGACCTCTTACATTCATACCTTTGTGTGAATTTATTTAATCAGGTTGCCCTGCTCCTGATCTCTAGTTGATAGAAGTAACGTTCTGGGAATGAGAATCTTTATTAGGGGATTTGAGAGGAATTATTTCTTGAGGAGGACCACAGACCTGTGTGAAATGAATATCAGAATAAGAGCTTCCTACAGGGCCAAAAGAAGACTCCAGAAACCTGGTGAATTGATTATAAGAGTTTCTGGAAGTTGAGTTAGAGCTAGAAAGGATTTCCAGTTCTTCCATTTTATAGGTAGTGAATGGACAAAAAACTTACCTTTACTCAATTGACTGTTCTTCTGCAGCTTCACTGAATAATGCTTTCTGGTGTAGCATGTCATCCTCTGCCTGGAAAACAAATGCAGTGGGAAATGAGCTATTTATAAAAGTCATAGGGCTTAATAGGATTATTAGATGTTAGGACAGCAGGAGTGTAAATTAGGGATGTAATGCTGACTCTGTGGTATAGGGGAAACCTGGGATCTGGTCTTAGCCATGATCCATAACAGATCATTTCCTCCTATTTCTAAAGTTTCCCATCTATAAAAGGTGAGGACTAGAAAGAACCTGAGAGATCCTACTGTCTGAACCCCCTTTTATAGTTGAGTAAATTTAAGTATAGAGAGAAGCAAGTAACTTGCCTGAGGACATAACTGCTAATAAGTGATCTCAAGTGTTCTCACGTTTATTCCTTCCCCAATAATATCTCTAGGTTCCTTTTCCATCGAATGTTATATGATTCTATGATAGGTTTAAGTTAATAATTGGAAGAAGCCAGAAATTGACAAAATCTTTTGAGACAAGGAATCACATGTGGAAATGAATGATCCTTAATAGCAACCTCAAAGCAGAACATCCCAGTTTCCACTAGGAATGGTTTATATCTCTGTTACTATGAATTCCTATGAATTGGTAAACATTTTCCTTACTTTTACCCCTTCTGGAGAATAATGTTACTATTAAAAGTGGTGAAATCCCTTCCCTAAATTTGCTGTCTCCATGGGAGCTCACTCCTTGAGATTTTCTGAGATTTCATGAATGACTTCCTCCTGTGGATACCTTTATCAAATTTGTGGGTTTTGATCAGATTTTAGGATTTTGTCTTTCCATACTAAAGAGTTATAATTGACCCCTTTAATCTCTATTTACACAGCAGCCTTTCCCTTGATCCATTCTTTTGGTTAACTTAATTTGAATCTTTCACCTGCATTTTATCAGTCATCATATGAACACTTGCAATGTGATCTGGTTTCTGGGCCTTTACCATAGAAATGGAAAATATGATAGCCATTTTCACAGCTTTAACATGATTCTAGGTACAGTTGAACAGAAAGAGCACTCACTAGATTAGGAGTTACACTGATTCTAATCCTAACCTTGCTATTTGACTCAAACCATTTCATTTTTCTGAATGACAGTTTTTTCATTTGCAAAATGAGAGGATTGGGCATTTTATGAGCCTTCCAGTTTTAATATTGTGTAATGAACTCACATACTTGGAAACTCATCTGCCCACTCATCACACCCTTAGGTGTTTCACTCCTCAGAGAAGCTTAGTATCTTTTATTACCAAGCTTGCAAATTAGACTACATATTTTCCCTTCCGGATCATTTACAAAGTGGTTCAGTAGTCCACCACCTATTCCTGGGAGATTTCACATCTATTTCCTCCCAGAGAAGTGGCCATTGAGCTCTTCCTGTCTTTCAAAGTGTGAAAGGATTTTGGTTTGGTGGGAAAAACACTGGATTTTGAGTCTTTTAAAAGACTTGAACTTGAGTCTTGACTGTCACTAGCTGTGTGACTTTGGGCAAACCACTTTATTTTTATTTGAGCCTTAGTTTCCTCATTTACAAAGTGGGAATAACAGAGCACTAATCTCAGGACTGATTGTATGACTCAAATGCAATAATGTGTACAAAGGATGATACAAATAGTAGCTATTAGAAACCAGTTCCCTGTCCACAATAGAGCATCCTTCCTTGCCTTTCCTCTTATGGTAACTCAGTTTTTCAAGTAGTTTTTGGTGTGGAACATTCCAAGAGTCATTTTGTGACATTCACTGCTTCTTCTGTATCAGATTATTTACTTGATCAGAAAAATCTGAGATGAATGAAGCCAGATTTATCCTAGCAGAAAACGGGGTGTCTTCCAATAGGTAGTTTGTTCAGTGCTATGACCCAGCTCAGATTTTTTGATTCAGAAAATAGTTTCCCTAATTTATTGTTGGGAGTTCTTTCCAGGACCCAGTTAGAAGTGGAACCTTCACTTAAAGCCTCCCATTTCTCTGGTCCAGCGGGTATTGGTACTGTTTGGTTCTCTTTGGCATAGAGCGTTATGGTTTCTCTTGTGGGCCACACTTTTGTAGAGCCAAGTCCCTTATGGACACCATTTTTGGTATTGTAGTCTGTTGACTCCTACTGTGTTTGTAGTATACCAGAACCCTAAGTTTTTTTTCCCTTCATGCTTCAGTCTAGCCAAGTGCCCCCTTATCCTCACACTTGCAGTTGATTTGAAATCCAAAAGCAGACCTTATCATGTGTCCTTTCTGAATTTTGTCTGGTTAGGTTTGTTTCCTTCAAAACAGCTGAGTGGAAGCCATTTAAGTCTCAGAATATCTACTCACAGATCCAGCACTGCTAATCAGTTTCAACAGAGAGGTGAATAGGAAATTCTTGGGTCCTATAGCATTCATGTTAGGCGTCCTGTTTAATCCTCAATTTACAAACTTTTTCACTGTGATCAGAAAGTGATCTAATGGACTTATTACTGACTTTTTTATTCCAATGTGTTTTATCAACCTCTTAATATGTTTGGAGGAACTTGGGTCTTTGTTAAATACTATCTGGGCTATTACTAGCCTTCCTGTAACCTATCAGAGTTTCCTCTTCCTCTTGGCCTGATTATTTTTTTGAAAAATACATTTTTTCATAGATAATAAAAGCTCTCAGAACAGAGAGGCTCATTACTAGAAATGGAACAAGCATTTATTAAGCACCTACTATGTGCTTTACAAATAAAATATTTGATAGATAAATCACCATACCCAATGATGCCTTAAAAAAATTATTTTTAAAACCTTATCAACTCTGAAATAGAATTTCCACCTGCTTTGATGGAGGCAGTCCTCACACCAGTGAAGTTATTAATTCCTGAAGCCAGTAATAGAATCTCAGGGAGGTAGGACTTTTAAAGGTTAATTCAGCCCGCACCTGAGCATGAATCCCTCTTACTGCCCTGCATTACAGGAAGGGAGCCCACAATTTCATGAGGCAACCTATTCTTTTGTAGATTAGCTCTGCTCATTGAAATTTGCTTATGTTGAGTCAAAATCTGCTTCCTTTATAGCCTTTCATTCACCCTAGGCCCTAGTTCTGTCTTCTAGGGCTATACAGAACCAACTTGCTGCTGCTTCCCTTTGATATCTTTGATATTCTAAATAATCTAACTAAGGCATAATACAAAAGGACTGTCATTCCTCTACCTCTGGACGCTGTTGAGCCTAATCAGTGTAGTTTAAAATCAAATGAGTTCTTTTGGTACTGACTCCTATTGACTCAGGAGCATCTAGATGGTACAATGGATAGAGTGCCAGGTCTGGGGTCAGAAAGACTCATCTTCCTGAGTTCAAATCTGGTCTCAAATACTTAGTAGATATGTGATCTTGAGCAAGTCACTTGCGCCTCAGTTTCCTCATCTGTAAAAGCTGGAAAAGGACATGCCAAACCACCCTAGTATTTTTACCAAGGAAACCCCAGATGGGGTCATGAAGTGTCAACATGACTGGAAAATGACAACAGCCCATTGACCCTATAGCTCAGTAACCAGGTTTCCTTCTCTCCTCCCTTTCCCATTCTAAGTCATCGTCCCCTATCTTCTGCAGCTTGTACTTGTGCAGCTGTTTTTTTTTTTTAATATAAGTTCAGAGCTTTACTTTTTATTTTAAAAAAACCACAAATGAACATCTGTGTTCCATTATATTTTCATTTATTTTGTTAAATATTTCACGATTACATTTTAATCTGGCTTGGGATGGGCTGGTGGAATACTTAGGATCCGTTGTATCAGCTGTTCTTTCCAGCTTGTGTAGGATCTGTGATCATAGACTGAAAACTAGGAGAGACCTGAACACCAGCCAGTTACGTCATCAACTTAGTGATGAGGAGACTAAGACCCGGAAGCTACAAGATGCATTCTTGTGGCTGTGCAGCTACAAGCGCCCTGTAGCTCCAGCCTCCTGACCTTTTTCCTCTTGCTTCCAAAAAATGTGCAGGTTTTATCCTCATTTTTCAGTTGAAACTGAGGCTCAGAGAAGTTAGGTGACTCATATTTGAGAACTGAGATGGTAAATGGAAAGGCCAGGAATGAAATCCCCTTCTTCTGATTCCACCTTCCCTCCTCCATCCTGTGAAAGGGTGAGAACCAGGGGAATTTGGCCAGAGCGGAAGGAGCCTGCTGCAAGTTCTCAAACCTGAAGAGTCAGCAAGGTTTTGTATATTATCTGCCTGTTTCCTCTCTGACCTTCCTCAGATTGGCCCCTACCCTGTTTTCTTCAAAATTTCCTTTAATAGGACCCAGGGCTTTACCTGTCTTTTTCATTTCAAGTGTCCTGGACATGTTCAGTATCCCCTTTCTCCACTGTCCTCACCTGCTCTCCTCCATCTGTTGAAATCCTGGTTTCCTTCAAGGTCCAACTCAGGTACCACCTCCTCGGTGGACCTTCTCTAATATCTGCTGCTAGGGAAGGATTGCACTCCTGAAATTTCTCATTTCAGTTTACCTGCATCTCTTCTTTTTGCTTATTAACTTTACTTTTTTTCTTATTTATAAATATTTTCCTTACCTTATGGGATTATGAACACCTTGAGCAGGATTGGTGTCATGTCAATCTTTGACATATCTATGTGTCCCTGATGGCAAGTACAGCCCCTTGAACCTGATAAGCACTTAAATGTTTATTGGAATTAAAATAGATGATACTGGAAAAGTAAAGACCTTCTACAAAATTGCCCCCACTAACCTTTCTGTTGTTCCCCTACATGGGCATTGTCTCATCCAGACTGTCATTACTAACTCCTTCTGCCTGCCATGCCCATTTCACCCACCTTACTTTTATTTGTGTTGGCTCCTTCTTTTATCCAAATCCTCTACAGCCATCAAAGCCTAGTTTAGATCTTACAGCCTAAGAGAAGTCTTCCTTGGCCACTTTACTCCACAGTGATTTGTCCCTTCTCCGAACTCTTGTAACAGTCACTGTCCATATCACATATCTGACATTGTATCTTATCTTGTATCATGAATTAACCTTTTTTTTCTCAACTAGATTGTAAGCTCCTTGAGATTCTGAATTGTGTTCATTGTACCTCCCACAGTGCCTGTCTCAGGCTCTTATGCATAGTAGGGGCTCGATATATACGTTTGACTGATTTATGCAACTTTTCCTTGAGAGACATTTTGAGTTAGCAGAAAACACTGGTCTTGCATTCAGAAGACTTGAGTTCAGGTCTCAGTACCAGTACTTAACTGTGTGACTCTGGGTATTTAACTTTGCCTCAATTTTATCATCTGTAAAATAGAAAAAAAAAAAGAATTCATTACCTCTCTTAAAGGGTTATTATGAAATAAGTGCTTTTTAAATTTTAAAGTACTATGTAAGTGAATTTATAATAGGTTTTTTTCCTAACTTGGGAGGGTGAGTTCTCTATCCTGCTCTGGGAAGCCAGTCCCTCCAAGCCCTGTCATTTCTTGAGAGTCCTCATCCTTTCATCTTCCATCTCTGTCATCTTCCTCTCCCTCCCCACAGGCCCATTAGAGTGCAAAAGTCATTAAAACTTAATCAAGCCTGAATCCCTTTATTCTTTCATGACTATTCTCAGATATATAAGGCACACCATGCCTTCATTTGTTCTCTACCAGTAGACTTGTGTCCCTTCAGCATTCTTGCCTTCTTCAGTAGCTACTCTCCAAGGGCATCACTGATGGCTTTTCTGACCAAATAGCTCTACTGTATTTTTTTTTTCCTTAAATCTCTACTCCCTCCAGTACTGGAGGCAGGATCTTATTTTTGGTCAAAGGTTAATGGAAGACTTCCAGAGCAGAGTGAATACAATGAGATCGTTAAATGAGAAGATCTAAACAACCAACTCAGTTTTGAGTGTAAGAAGAGGGTTCTCAAACGGAATCATCGATATATGGACCTATTAGTTCAATGCAGTAACTATTGAGTACCTTCTTTGTTTAGGCACTGTAGCTTTTTGGGCTAGCATTATTTTAATTTTGGAAGCAGTTGGTGTGAATAGATTCTAGTATTTATGTATGTGTTTTTGTACAACAGTAAATTACTTACCTTTTACAGTATTGTTCTAGAGTGGTTATTAGTTACGCTTACTCCTATCACAGCCAAGGAGCCAAGTCTGCTGAGATGTGATAGTAAAGCTGCAGCTGCCTCCAATGTCCCAGAGAAGGGTACTAGCGTCCCCAGTTCTAAGGCTAGCTGTAGATAACTTATAAAATTGGGGATAGTCTGGACCTCTGGGCTGGTGTTCTCTAAACTGTACACTGAAGACAGGAGAAATAAAGTGAACTAGATGAGACTTTTTATTGGCAAAGCATTATGACCAGTTGGTTACCTGGGTGGTTTTCCCTATTTGTCTGTGTGCCCCTATATTGTGTGTGCCCTTGAATAAAGTTTCATGCGTTGGGCTATATGCACTAGCTACCTGAATTCTTAGAGTTAGTATACACTTAGATACTAAGTCACAAAGTCAGTGACAGCCTTGACAGCACCTTTTGGGTCCTTCCTTCTTTGCTTGGAAGTGCCTATGTCATACCTGGGACTGTATTAAATAGTACTTTCTGAATCCTGATAGATTTTAGCTGTGGCTCCATATATACAGAGCAGATAAGGTGTTCTTCAGGTACAGATCTCAGGTGTTATAAGGTACACAGTAGAATCCACAATTACAGGTTCACTAGGTCAGGGGAGTTTGATGGGCTACCCAATAGTCTCTTCTTTGCATTCTTCCTAAGTTTGTCCTAAATACAGTATATCTGACATTAAGCAAACTTGTTATATAGAAATCTAAACTCAGAAACGCATACAGTACAGGACAGTTGCTTGCATTACTAAACTATTCCTCACTTGGCAAAATAGCTTTTCCACCATGATGTTCCTTTACATAACAAGCCCTCTGAACAGTTTCCGAATAGTACGTGGATTTATAAAAATTCAGTCTATACCTAGCTTTTCACAATTATGTATTACAGAAAACATTGTATTTTCCTCATATTCACCGTGCATGGGTGTTATCCATTTCAAGGCTTCCTGAAAATTTTAAACTAATTAGTATCCATCCTTCCAGTGGTGATTAAAGTGAATTCTTGGGACAGCTTGAAGGCTGATCCTGGCTTTTGGAAAAGAACTGGGGTTTCCATAAACCACCAGGAGCATGAAATTGGGTTAGTCTTGATATAATTGAAAGGCCTCACTCCCATCCCTAGCACTGGAGCCAGGAGTGTGGACCAACATCCCAAAGAGCATTGATTGGACTTTGGTGATGAATGAATTTTACTTGGATAGTTGCCAGTGGACTCTGATGGACTTTGTGATTTTTATTTCTCAGAGGCTCAGAAAGTAATGTGGAGAATACATGAAGTTCTAGTGCTTGTCTGGAGCCAGCTGCTTGGGTATGGATGATCTCATCTTTCCAACCGATATAGAGAATAGTTGTCTCTGTACCTTATTCTCTTATTAGACTGTGAGCTCCATGAGGGCAGGGATCATTTCATGTAAACACAGCTGCTCCAGGGCCAAGTGCAGCAGATCCTCAATAAATGCTTTTTGAATCAATGTTTTTGAATGGAGGAGATTTGTCGTTTTAATTTGTGTTCTTTGATTTTTTTGATTCAGTGTAGTTGATTTTCCATCATTGCTTCCCTAGTGAATGCTCTTAGTGTTTGCTCAGCATTTCCAGCATCTGTGTCCATGTGACTAGGTTGGGTCTTGGAAGCAGGGGTGAAAAGCAGACATTGGAAAGTAAGGGTATATAGTGTAGGATATTTGAAAGCCCCAGATTTCAGAAATCAATTGCCGTCATTTTTTCAGGACATGAAATTTTGCTCATCTTTATCATCTTACCAACCAGATCACTTGGTTCTCCTGGAACTTTGGAGCTTACTTTTGTCCTGCTTTGACTGGTGGACAGTCCCCAGTGGGGGCTTTTGGAAACTGGGCTAATGATACCAGCCTATGAGAAGACCTAGGCCTCTAAAGGAAAGAAGAAAGTAACAGAAGCATGGGGCGGCAGCCAGTGAGCAAAAATGACCTCTCACACGTAGGACAAAGAGAGACCATTTGCCAGCCCTTCCCAAGCACACCTGTTGCTATGTCAGGCATCAGCTCATAGGCTGGATGTTAATATTCAAGCTTCCAAAGGAGGGAAGTTAAGGAAAGGATACTTGCCAAGTAGGGTAAATAGATAATAGAGACAATAATCAATGCTTCATTAGCAGAATTTGTTGTCTCATGTTGAGAGGTAGTGGGTGGGTTATGTACAAAGATTTAAACTACAGACCTGTAAATTTAAGTATGGCTTGTATTCCTGTGGGAGCAATTAACTAGCCAACCAAGGTCTTAAATTTCTGACCTGAAGACTCATGTCCCCTTAGCCAAACCTTTCCCTGTACCCCTAGATATTTCTTACACAAATTCATGGCTCCTCTGTCTTGAGAAATTTTCAGGGTTGAGCAGTTTAGCATTTATTGATGATTCTCTACACACACACACATGCACACACACACCATTTGAGAACTGAGATGAGGGATGGTATTTTTTTTATAATTTCTCCTCCCCCTAAAGCTTTTAAGATAGAGAAAGTATGGGGGAAGGGGAGGGAGGAGAGGGAGGGCTGTTCTTGGTGTCTTCTAATCCTCTAAAGGGCATGGAAATGTTAGCATGAGTTAATGAGGAATCTCACCCTAAGACTGATTTTACTCATGATAACTTTCTCCTCTCTCAGCTTCTGCTCATCTTGGGCCTACCCTTTTCCTAGAGGGAAGTCCAAGAGACCAGGTGATGGCAGCTACTACAGTCTTCCTCACAGCCAGTCCCCAGGTGAGCTGTCTTTCCCAAGATCTGATGGCTGTTTCCTGAGTGTGACTGCAGCTCATTCAGCTTGGAGCTTTTCTGCTCAATAGACCTCATTTGGAGCTCAAACTCTAAGTACTTTACCTAATAACTGTTGAGATTGGAGTTAGAAAGACTTGACTTCAAATATAGCCTTACCTACTAGCTGTGTAACCCTGGGCAAGTTACAACCTCAGTTTGCCTCAGGTTTCTCATCTAAAAAAAGTTTATAATAATAAATCCTATCTCTTGGGGTGGTTGTGAGGATAAATGAGGTTTTTCTAAAGTGCTTTGCAAACCTTAAAGCATATTTATAAAAATACTAGCAGATACTACTGTTTAGTACTTTTATTGCTGTTGCTGCTACTACTATTACTACTACTACTGCTACTCCTCCTACTCCTACTCTTACTGATGAGGCTGCGATTGTTATGGTAGAGCAACATCTCTGCTCCCTGTGTGTCCTCTGATATGAGAACACATTCCTCCTTTCAGTTTCCTCCTTTGTGAAGTAAGATTAGAGGATTTCATAAGGCCTTACAGTACAAAAGGCCCTTTCTAATACTAAAGTTCATGAATCTAGGAGGACCTTCATGTGGATAACTTGTTGGTGTCTTGGTAACTTCCCTCTGTGCCCCATGACTCTACATTCAGATATCTTCCCCCAGGCTCCCTTTGTATAGTTATAGACTGGGAATGGGTGATGGGTAAAGACCTTATTGCCTCATTTCAGAATCTGATATCTGAGTTGTTTTAATAGCCTATCGCTAGGGAGTTGATTAAGCACAGATACAGCATATTAGGGATAAACAGATCATCTAGCCCAAGAGCGTACCAGGTCAACCTAAATCTATCTTTATATAGTACTTTTTAGTCACAAAACGTACATACATATGTCTGTGTGTATACATATACACAAAATATATCAAAACACAATAATCATAAGTAATTGAATTTTTATATGTAAATATATATATACATTTTATATAAACATACACACATATCTTATGTATGAATTTATACATAAAAGGTATAGGAGATTCATGGGGCGTATTTATTATGAGTATGTATACACACATGAACACACATGTATTCCCCCATGATTCTAAAACCTTTTTTTTTTTTTTTTAAGATTATTGGTTTTATCTGGTGAATGACTTCTCCCCACCCAGATCATTGCTCCTTGGTAGTTCATTTCCCCGGGTTGCTACCAAAAAGATTGAGATTCTGGTGGCTAGCTTTTTCATGAAGAGCTTTTCCAGATTTAATCAAATTGGTCATTATATGGCAGACATGTAGTCTGTTGTCAGGCCTATTCTTGAACCCCTTACCAATTTTTTTCGTATAAATGGTGATAATTTAAACTCTACTGGAATATCCTCTGAGAACCCAGGAGTGGGCATTTAGTATAGCTACATGACTTGTGAAGTAACCTTATTGCCATTCTAGGACTTAGGCCCAGGTTAAATGACTTGCCCAAAATTACATGGCTAGTAAGTAGGAAAAGTGAGACTCCAACTTGTTTCCTGATGCTAAGCCTAGTGATCTTTCCACTGTAGCATGTTGTGTCTTTAACTCAACAAGAAATGAGTAGTCATGATTTTTCCATGGTTTTTCTACTGTATTATTAACCATGAATTTTGGCTGTTCCCCCCAGAGAATTGTGTCCAGCTGGATTTTGCATATTAATACATTATAATTTTCAAACACATTAATTCAGTTGTTCCTTCATGAAGAATATACTCCTGTCCTCAATAGGTGATCAAGTGGAGGAGGAGAAAGGGATTATCTTAGATAACACTGCAGATGACATTTCCAAATTTGGGAGCCTGTTCCCAGTGTTTACTAGGGATTGGGAAGATTTGAGGAAAGGGAAGTACTGGGAACTTTCTCCTGGACTGCTAACTGCTGGCTATGAGTAAACTGGGAAGAGCTCAAGATGGGTTTCCATCTCATGTCATCTGCCCACCACATAGCAAAATACACAGAGAACCTTTTGCACCATGGGATTCCTTCTCTATTCTTTCTTTCTGATGCTAACACCATGGTGTTAGGGAGAAAGAGCACTGGATTTGGAGTCAAATTACCACATATTGGGATATATGATCATACACAGATTATTTCACCTCCCCTAGGCCAGAATTTCCTGTTTTGTAAAACAAGGATGTTGGATTAGATGAATTCTAAGGTCCTTTCTAGCTCAAAGTCATGATCCTATGAACTCTATGAACCCTTTCCTTTCTTTCCCACCCTTGCCTCATATGGCATTGTCCTAGCAGGAACGTGTTGTTTCAGGGGTTGCTGAACTTCGAGGATGTGGCAGTATCCTTCAATCATGAGGAGTGGGGGTATCTGAACCCTGCTCAGAGGAGCCTATACAGGGATGTGATGCTGGAGAATTTTGGAAACATGGTCTTTTTGGGTAAGGATTCTCCCAATTCTCTACCCAGTGACTCAGGTTCTACTCATGGTGGCCCTCCCCACTGATAACAAATATAGAAAAGTCCAGCAGCCTCTCTCAAGTTTTGTCAAGGATGGATATTCCTGACTTTCTTTTATCCTAGATAGTATGCGTTTCCAAGGGACAAGTCTCTATTGAGGGTAATGGATAGTTACTTTATACTTCCTGAGGTCTGTGGCTTTGTAATTTAAAATATTTTGTAACTGCATTTCAAAAGAATCAGTCTCCTCTGCAATCCTATGGATTTTATGCATTTAAAAATAATGAGAAGAGGTCCATAGACTTCCCCACAGTGCCCAAGGGGTCCATGACACACAGAAGGTGAAGAGCCCCTGCCTTTGAGGTTAGCATGGCTGGTAGAGTATTAGACTTGGGACTGAAGACTTGGCTTTGAATTCTGACCTGCTGTTCACTAGTTTTGTGACCTGGAGCAAGTCATGTAATCACCATGCGCCTTAATTTCTTCATCTGTAAAGCAGGAATAATAACTTGCGTACTATCAATTATACCACTTCTTGTGAGGTTGCTAAGAGGGAAAGCCCTATAGATATGGAATCCTGCTTTCCTGCCTTCATGTCCAAAATCCTTTCTACTTGTGTCAACTGAACAAAGAGCGTTCCTTGCTCTTTTTAAAGAGCATATCCCTGAGGCCTGAGGATTTGTTCACCCCTGTTATCACTAAGTACCTAGTAATAAAAGGGGAAAAAACAGGATTAGACATTTTAAATTAATACTAACCTTCCATTTCTACAGTGCTTTAAGGTGTAGAAATTTTTTTTTGCCTTACAGCAGCCTTGTGAGATAAGTGGAGTTTATTATTATCCTCATTTACATGTAAGGAATTTGAAACTTGAGGTAAAGTAATGTCTCAGGTCCTGTAACTAGAAAACATTCCACCTAGGATTCAAACCCAGGCCTACCAACTCCAAGAATCCTAGAGGGAGAGTCTAGATGTGGCCAACAGCACATAGATGTGGCAAATCCAGGACTTGTTGCTGGGTGTTCAGAGTTCTTGGCTTTCTAGAATCATAGGATCATGGGAGATTTAGAGTGGTGAGAGTCCTTAGAAATCATCTGACCCTGCAGTTTATAGAAGCTTGAGGGTTGCTTGAACCCCTGTAGTAAGTGGCAGATTTGGTATCTGAACACAAGTACTTACATCCTAAATCCAACATTCTTTCTACTGTGCTACCTCTCTGTTATCTAATCTAATGCTTCTCCCAGTCCTGGAAAAAGTATATTAAAAGAAAGAATTTGTCAAAACTCTCAGGGTTCACTTGTAAAAATCACCTTGACCTGACTGGTTATCTTTTTCAAGACTTCCTTGCTTTGTCCATTTTTCCCTACAGACAGCGGGGGATGGCTGGGGATTACAACAAGGGGAGGCCTGAGTTCTCCATACACAACACCCCCTCCCATTTCCTTCCTATGACCAGGGCTCCCCACCTCCAAACCTGATCTGATCTGCATGCTGGAGCAAGGGGAAGAACCCTGGGACCTGGATACACAAGGAACTGAAGAAAGAAACTTCCAGGGAGGTGAGTGAAGTTTCTGGCCTATCAGTTGGATGGAGTCAAGGTGAAGGAACAGCCAGGCTTCTTGGGTCATGGGCTCACACCTTTTAGGTTTGGACAGCTATCCAAGGCAACCTCATTGACAGACATGGGTCTGATTAATAACAGTAACTGGCACATACCTGGTGCTTAAGGTTGGCAGAATGCTTTCTGTGTGTTATTTCATTTGATCCTCAGCCACTAGATGAAGTTGGTTCTATAGTAGTGATTACTCCCATTTTACAGATAATGAAACTGAAGCCAAAGGAAGTTAAGTGACTTGGCCAGGGTTTCATAACTAGTTGTTGTCTGAGGAAGGATTCAGTCCTTGGGGCTTCTGGTGAAGCTCAGAAATGAAGAAGGGAGAGCTCATAATAGAGAGAATGTCATTCAACTTGTGATTTGTTGAAGACCTCCACTGAAGTCCAACCCACTGCCTCCCAAATCATCCTCCCATGTTTAGAAAGCTGTGATTGTTTGGAAGTTTTTCTTTTAAAACTAAAACTACCTCTCTGCAACCCCTACTCATTGTTCCTTGTTCTGCCCTTGGGGAACAGAACAGTTGGGATTCCTTTTCCATGTGCCCCCTTACGTTCTCTCTTCTCTAGACAAAACATTTCTAGTGCCTTTAGACAATCCTTATATGCATGAACTCAAAATCCCTCACCATCCCAGTCTTTCTGGAGGCTAAGTAGCTCATCCAAGTCCTTCCCAAAGTAGAATGATCAATCAGCCTGATCCTACTGTGGTGCTGGGAGGGGCCAGGAGATAATCACAATGCTGCCTCCCTAGTCTTCGTTGCCACACTTTTCTTACTGCTGCCCAAGATCAAATCAACTTTTATCATCCTGCCCCTTCCCTTAGGTCCTGTTTGAAGCCTCCATCTGACAAAGAGGTCATGAGCTGGGGGAAGAATCTGTAGCACCTTAAGGTTTACAAAGTTGGTTGGTTGTTGTCCTTTGTTCTCAAAGAGGACCAAAATGACATCACCATGATAAAATGAAGTTGCAGTGTGTCTAACTGTGGCTGATCAGACCAATATGAACTCGGAATGCTCTACCACAGATTGGTCACAGATAGTCCATGTGAACATCTGGGGTAAATACTCTAAATTTACTCATCCTGAATTTCCTTTAATTCTGCTTTGCTCATAGAGCATAAGACCTTCACTGATGTGGGCACCTCATGCTGAGTGATCCTGTTATACAGTCAATTCCAAAGTTCTTGAGAGAGACTTTGAGAGTTTCCTTGTATCACCTCTTATAACCACCGTGAGATATCTGCCCCTCAGAACCCTATATGGTTTTGAGTGCATACTTATGAGATCCCATGTTATAGATTATGAATCTGAGTCTCAGATATATCAGCCAAGTCAGAATTGGAATTCAAATTCAGGTCCTCTGAATCCCAATTCCAGAGCTGTTTGCATTGTATAACACTTTCACTTCAATGCAAGGCTATTTTTAAAATCTTTAATAAAATATAGAGTCTTTTCAGATAGCATTCTTGACTTAAAATATAGACAAAAAAGTAATCTAGGCAGAATAGTATATTCCTGGAATCTCTTCCTTTAAGGGGCTCACATGATGTATGTGTTAGAGAGTTGGAAAATCAACTGTTCCATTACTGATTGAGGAAATTATGAAAGGCTTCATTTAGGAGGTGGTATATCAGTTACACTTTAAAGGCTGAGTAGCATTCATTCAACAAATAAGGAAGGTAAGTGAGACTGTTCTGGGTATAGAGAATAACATGAGCAAAAACATCCAGATGGGAGAATTAAAGGTCTGTTCTAGAAGTAAAGTATAACCTGGGTGGGTAGATACATGGATTATATAAAAGAGTACTATAAAGTAAATCTGGAAAGATTAGGTAATCTAAATGGCCTTTAATATTAGGGGAAAGGGTCTGATAAGCAGTACAGAGCCAGTGAAGAATTTTGAGCAGGGAAATGCTGTGACCATTTTTCTGCACATGAAAGATTATGGGTAAATTGTATGTATGTATGGATTGGGAGGGAGAAGAGAGTAGAAGCAGAAAAACCTGTTCACAGGCTATTATAATACCTTAGACAGTAATTTGAGTTGTGGTAATGGGACTAGAGAAGGGAGGATATGGTTGCAAGAGATTGTATGAAATCTCTAACTTGGGGCAACTCATTAGATCTAATAGGTGAGGGAGAGAAAAGCATTTTACAATAACAGAAAGTTTTTGAATGTGGGAGGAAGATGGTGGTTATATATAATGATATACAAAGATGTTGTAATAGGTTTCAGGCTTAGGAAAGTCTATATAATAAGCATACTTTGGGTAATACTGACTTTGAGTTGCCAGGTGGAGATGGACTTGTATGGCTGGAGCTCTGCAGCAAGGACAGATGAATGTAGATACAGCTGTCATCTGCCTAAAGGTGGTATTTGTTTTGTTGGAGTGAGTAGGAAGGCCCAGGAAGAGACCATAGAAGAGAGGACCAAAGACAGGACCCTAAGGAACATACACATCAAGGAGCAAGGAAGAAGGTGAAGAACCACATAAGCTGAGAAGTAATCTGTTAGAAAGGAAAGGTAGAACCAGGAGGTCCTGTTGTGTCTGAGGCAAATGGAAGATAGGAGATGATGGTTAACAGTATCAAAAACTTCAAAGAAGTCAAGGAGTCTGAGAATTGCAAATTGAATTTGCCAGTTTAGAAGTCACTAGCAACCATTAAGAGCATTCCAAGCTTGTATTGGTCTGATCAGCCATAGTCAGACACATTGAAACTTGACTCTATCATCGAGAATGAAGGACAGCAACCAACCAAGAGCAGTTTCAGTAGATGCCTGGAGTGGACATCATGTTGCAAGATTTTGGGGAGATAGTTGATAAGGAAATTGAGACAATGTAGAGACAACTTCAAGAACTTCAGCAGTGTGATGCAAGAGAGGAATGGGTTGGTAGCCTTATGGGATAGAGAAGGTAAAGGAAGCCTTGTTTGAACCGTGGACATTTGAGTGTGTTTGTAGGCAGAGGAAATCAAAACAAAAGGCAGCTAGAAATGAGACAGTGGGAGAAAGGGAGAAGAACCCTTTTCATGCTTTGTGCTGACTGTTCCCTGTCTCCTCACTTCCCTTCCACCACTTGGATTCCTAAATTGCCATTATTTCCCTTCTTTTCCCATCCTCTCCTCAGATTGTAAGGTCTTCTTTTGAGAACCATTGATGTGTAAATTATTATTAACATGTTATTTCCCATGTGATAATCCTAGCCCTGCTTCAGCAGTTTCCTCTGCCCTAGAACAGGGCACGGCTGACATTTGTGTATTGTTTTTGTATTTTCAGATTGTGAAGCCAGGACTGAGAACAAGGAGTTGACATTAAAACAGGAAATTTGTGAAGAAGTTGACTCAAAAGGGGAAATAATAGAAATACTTTTAGGTGGGGTTCCTCAGGATCTACTGGTTGGAGAATCCTGTAAACTTGAAGACCATTTAGAGAGGCAAATGGAAAATCTGGTAAGAGAGAGAGAAGGCCCTTTCCTGCCCCAGCAGAGAAATTCAAAACAAATAACAGTTGCCTGCCAGGGAACTCCAAGAGAAGACAGTGACCATGTAGTGACATACCACAGGTCTCCTACAGGAGAGAGACCTTACAAATGTGATACATGTGGCCAAGGCTTCAAACGCAGCTCTGATCTTATTAAACATGAGAAAATGCATAGTGGTGAAAAGCCCTATGAATGTAATGAATGTGGGAAAGCCTTTAGTTGGAGTTCAGCCCTTATTCAGCATCAGAGAATTCACACTGGAGAGAAACCTTATGAGTGTAAGGAATGTGGGAAAGCCTTTGGATGGAGCTCGGAGCTTATTCGACACCAGAGAATCCACACTGGAGAGCGGCCCTATGAGTGTAGTGAATGTGGGAAAGCCTTTGTTAGAAGCTCAGCTCTCATTCAACACCAGCGAATACATACTGGTGAGAAGCCCTATGAATGTAATGTTTGTGGGAAAACATTCCGTCACAGGCCAACTCTTGTTTACCATCAGGGAATTCATACTGGGGAGAAACCCTATGGGTGTAGTGTATGTGGGAAAGCCTTTACCCAGAGCACTACCCTTATTGAACATAGAAGAATTCACACTGGAGAGAAGCCCTATGAATGTAATGAGTGTGGAAAAGCCTTCAGTCGGAACTCAGCCCTTATTCAACACCAGCTAATTCATACTGGAGAGAAACCTCATAAGTGTAATGACTGTGGGAAAGCTTTTCGTCACAGGTCAGCTCTTATTTATCATCAGAATTCATACTGGCGAGGAACGCTTTGGATGTAATAGAAATTTGAAAGCCTTCAGCTTATTTCTTGTACATTATTATCACTTATGTCATATTTAACCATGGAGAGTTCACACCACAGGGAAATCCAAGGGATGTAAAGCACACAGGAAAGCTTTTCAACACAGGTCAATTGCTGTCATTGAAATTCAGTGTTGTAAATTAGATGTTCCATCACAGTGAAGGGATTTGGGTGTTAAGTATGCCTAAAACATACTTTAGTTCTTCTATCAGCAGTGCCTCATTTGAGTAGCTCCTAGGCTTTCCAGATCATTTTTCCAGTTTTTCCCTGGTCTATCCTCACCTATTCTCAGCTTCTAAGTAGTTAGAGGGTTATAGTGTTAATAACCATACTCACTCTTTTAAAATATTTACGAGGAACAACTCCTTTAACTACTTTCCAACTTTTCTTGGCCTGATGCATTTCACATGTCTTTCAGAGCAATGAGATCTTGTACAGAGTTTAGCTCTCTGTTCTTCCTGTTCTTTGTTTTTATACTTATTAGTTTCGTTTTAGAAACCTGTGATGCATCCTCTTCCCCCTAATTTGCCAGTTTTCTAAACTAGACATTCCTTTTGGGATGACACATTGAATCAGCACTTTATGATCTGACTTCTTTAAGAAGCCAGACTTTTTTTTTTTTTTAACAAAACCAAACAGTTTAAATGAAGTTAAATCATCACATGCCTCAAATATATTAGAAAAATAAAACATATGTCTTCTTCATATTTATTAATAAGAGCTATCCCTTAGTAAAAGCACAGATCTTGACCAACATTTGAAAAGTCATGCCACACAAGCATGTGAATGGAATTAATTTGTGAGCCTTGTAACTCTTAAGAATTCACACTGAGCCAACACCATTAACAACTCTAAGTTCACAAGCTGGGTATCCAAGCCCCATGGAGCCCCAAATTTTGTAGCACATGCAAATGAACTATTGATTAATGATTATTGATTGATTGTCTGAAAGAAAAAAATTCTTTGATAATATTTTTATCTTAACCTCATAGAACAACAGCCAAGGGAAAACATTGGAAATTAGGATTCATCTCCACCAAATCTTTCTCCATTGGGCAAATAGGGCAGAATAACTTGACTTTACAGTTCCTACTCGTGAGACTGTGAATCCTGGCAGTTCCTAGTGATCTGAAAGGAGGCTGATGCCTGGAACAAGCACTTAATACTTAATATCTGTTTGAGGAATAAGATGATGAACTCTTGATAAGAAGTCCAAGTGCCAGTAACTGCTAGGCAGCTTTGAGACAGACGCCAGCCTGGGAAGGTTAGGACTGGAGATGCAGATTTTGGAGCTATCCACAAATGGAATAGGGCTAAGCATTCCGAAGCTTTGTGCCATCGTCTAACTGCAGTCAGGCTATATCTGAGAGAGAAAGAGTGAGCATTCCTGGGAGGAGCATATACGTTCAATGATGTTTCTGAAGGCTTAAGATTCTACAGATAGATAGAACATTCCTATTTTTTGGTGTTAAACACTTATTTCTGAACTCCAGAAATGAAGACTTTTGATTGCAATAGCTTGAAACCATAATGATAAATAAGGCAAGTTGGAGAAGAGAGTGAGGGAGAAAAAGAAATCTGCTATAACAGTCACTGTTTGATTTATGATTAACAATAAAATATCTTGATATGTGTGATATGATACAGTGTGTATCAGTGATTTTGTTCTTAACTCACTGTCAGGTTGAACCACTGAGTCAATAGGGTGGACATCTAATAAAGCAGCAAACTCAGTGGAGGAAAGAGTATTCGTGAATTACTCCAGAGATGCAGCTTGGTATGTTAGAAAGATTGGGAACTAGGGAACCCAAACTCCAGCCCTGGTTTTGCCACTACTTATATGACGTTGGGCAAGACACAACCTCTTGGCCTGAGTTGTCTCATATGTAAAATGAGAATAGATTGGAACAGATGATCTTTAATACCCCTTAAGGTTCAAAAAAAAAAAAATTAAGACTCCTGGTCTGCTTTTGGATCAAACTTTCCATGTTTAACTGAACAGAGTTTGTGTTGGTTAGACTGGGAAGAAACATGTATTTTTTTCCGCTTTTCTTCTTCCCTTCACCTTGATCAGCTTCAATATTCTTGTAACGAATGTGGTGATGCCTGCAGGGGGAATTTTGTTCCTTCCCTTTTTTTTTATAACTGTGATGTCACCAAGAGGATCTGGTAGAAGGTTAAGCTAGATCTCAGGGAAAGTTGCTTATTACTAGTACTTGCCTCCATGCTCCTATCTTTGTCCAGTTAAGATGGGCTCTCTAATCCCACTCATATGTGAATCAGTACACATCTCTTAAAGTTTCCCCAATAAGTCATCATTTAGTTTTGTTGGAGTTATCTCCTAAGGCAGTCAATTCGTCTTTGAGTCAGTTAGTTTTCCCTTACATGGACCCTAAATATATCTCTGCAAATGTAATCATGCTTGTAGGACTAAGTAAAAGAAGTTCAGTCTTACTCATGATATCCTTTCCAGTACTTGAAGACATCTGTCATATGGTACTTCCTGGAGTTTTCACTTCTCCATGTTAAAGATCTCTGATTCCTTCCACCATAGTTTTATGCCATGGTCTCCTATCCTCTCAACACTCTGGTTAGGAGAGTAGGGTAACTTTGGATGCTCTCCAGCTCAGTATCATTCCTAAAACATCATGCTCATAACCAAACAAAATTTAAGATATGATCTGACCAGGGCAAAGGACAACAGATCTCTCTCTTATTTTGGATATTAGAACCAAGGTCCTTTGATTCCATACCCCAGCGTCCTCTTCACACTTTCATCCTACTTCTTTGTCCAAGTTGACATGCACTGTTAATGATTATACTTTGTGTCTGGTCACAGAATCATAGAGTTGGAAAGGACCTCAGAATCCAACTGGTCTAGCACAGCATAAGCATGTGGTCATCTAGCATTTAAAACCTCAAATGGGTGTGGGAGAAACCAAATACCTTCAAAAGAAACCCATTCTACTTTTTTGTAGCGCTAATAACTAGGAGGTTTTCCCTTACATCAAGCCTCATCTTCCTCTGCAATTTCCCTCTCATTCTCCCTCATTCAAAACTCTGGCATCAAGCAGAATAATTCTGATCCCTATTCTAGTTGATAATTTTTTTCAATTCACACTTTAAATTAATAAGGCAGAATTAAACACTATTATAAATATTGTAATATGTTTTATTTTACCTTAACTTTATAGCACACCTCTAAGGGATATAACAAGAAAATGCAGAACTATCTAAAAGCATTTACTTCTCTTAAGTAGATTTGTAATTCTGGAGAACTATAAAAATAATAGATGATAAATCTTAAGATATGATGCAATACTAGGAGTGATAAGATAACAAAAAGAAAACTACTATTTCCCTCTTGAATTTTCTCCAGTTTAAACATCTGTTGTTTTTTTCTTTTTCAACCAACCCCTGGATGGGAGGGTCTCATCCTAGTTGGCCTCAGCACCCTATCTTTTTAGTGTCCTTCCTGTTATGTGCCGAATGGAACACAGTATTTCAGATTTGATTAGACCAAAGCAAAGAATAGTGGAACTATCACCTCCCTCATTATGGAAACTATTTTCATAATGTAACTTAAGATCACCTTATTTTTGACTGGTGTGTCACAAAACTCAAATTGTGCTTGCAGTTCACTAGAAACTGCGTTTCCTTTCCCCCTCTTGAAAATATAGCTGTCAATGTTACTTTTTTTCTGACATCACTCTTGGTGGCATGTATGGATCCATTTTATCATTTGAAATGATGAGGTGCATCTTTCTCCCAAGGTTAAACTCCATCTTTTATGAGAAGAGTCTCATCCTTCTTATTTATAGCTCTGTATATATAGTAAGCCTTCCCTTCTCTGGGTCATATTCTTCCACCTTCTGAGATCTGCTTCAATTTGGTAGCCAAGTGGAGGTTTGGTGGGGGAAGAGCCTGAATACATGGAAACCAATTGGGAGGCTATTGTAATAGTTCAGGTGGAAGATGATGAGATCTTATTCTAGGGTGGTAGCCAAATAAATAGAGAGAAGGGGATAGACGCAAGAGATGTGGAAGTAGAAGCAACAAAATGGAAGTTAATTAGAAAAGCATAACAATGAGGATGACTTTGTGGTTGTGAGCTGGGTGAGTAGAAATAGGGATGATGATATCCTCCACAGAAATAGGGAAGTTAGGAGGAAGGGGTGGTTTTGAGGGGAAAGAAAGTGAATTATGTTTTGGACATGTTGGGTTTAAGATACCTACAGAACACCTAGTTGGAAATGTCCATTAGGCGGTGGATGTGGAACTATAGTTCAAGAGAGAGACTATGGCTAGATACACAGATCTAGGAGTCATCTTCATGGAGGTGACTTTGAACAAGTAGGAACTGATGAAGTCACTGAGAGAGTATAGAGGGGAAAGGTCCAGGACAGAGTGCCTATAACATACCCCAACATACACCGAAGCATGGCAGAGAGGGAGAGTGGAACCTCAATGACAGTCCAAAAAAGGTGACCAGGAAACAATGAAATAAGTAGAAGAAGCCAGAGGGAGCATTATCATGAAAACCCAGAAAAGAGATTTTTCAGGAGGAGGAGACAGCAGTGTCACATGTTCAGAGAAGTCAACTAAGACGAGAACCAAGAAGAGACTATTGGGTTTGGCTATTAAGAGACCTCTGGTTACCTTGGAGAGGGTATTTTCATTTGAATGATGAGATTGGAAGACATTGTGAGGTATTGAGAAACGTGAGAGGAGAGGAAGTAAAGACATCAAGTACAGAAACCTTTTTGTAGGAGTTTTGCTATAAAAGGGAAGAGAAATATTTAAATGATGATATGAGGAAATAGTTGGGTCAAGTAAAATTTTTTTAAGGTTTGGGGGAGACTTGAGCATGTTTGAAGGCAATAGAGAAGGAGCCAATAGAAAACGAGAGGCTGAAAATTAGGGAGAGAGTGGGGAGTGATCTGCTGGAGAAGATGGGATCAAAGATACAAGTAGAAAGGTCTTGGCAAGGAAAAGGACCACCTCTTCATTCAGAGACTGAAATGAAGGAGATATTAGAGGAAAATGTCTTGAGTGATATGAGATGAGAGGTGGGGAGAAGGAAGGAGAATTCCTGGTCAGGTATGGGTTGGAATAGTTCTACTGTCTCCTCCAATTCAGAGAATACATGTATCTATGTAATTTTTTTTTCTGACACTACAGAGTTCAGAAGCATTCTCCTAGCCCATGGACTCTATAACCTGAATCTTCCACCATGCCCTCTAGTACCATTTTATGATATTAAATATTCCTTCATCAGCTCTCATCTGTAACATTTGCAGGGTGTAAATGCTCATACTTTTTCAGCTTTCATATTTTTATGAATCACTTGGAAATAAGTATTAGAAAATTTACACTAAGTAATTGATTGTATCAAAAGGCTCCCTGTCCTAAAAATGTTGTTGCATGGACTGGTAGAAAATCAGCATAAACAAAAAAAAATATTCCTTCATACTTTCCCCCCAATTGATTGGTGCCCCCTTATAGTTTCTGTTTCTTTTGTCACTACAGAAAGAGATATATTGACCATTTTTTTTTTGTGCAAATATGTCATTTTCTTCTTCGATTTTTTTGTGGATATAAGCTTAGCAGTGGTATCACTGGGCCAAATACAACTTGGTAGCTTTTGTGGTATTTATAAGTTGTTTTCCAGAATAACTGAACCAATTCACAATTACTCCAAAATTCATTAATGTGCCCCTTTTCCCACAGTCCTTCCAACATTTGCCAGGTTCCTTTATCAATAAGACCAGTTAGAATGGGTGTGAAATAGAATCTCAGAGTTGCTTTAATTTGAACTTCTCTTTTAGTGAGTTGAAGCATTTTCATAGAGTATTGAGAGTTTGAATTTCTTCCTTTGAAAATTGCCTATTCATATCCTTTGACCATTTATCAGTTGAGAAAACCCTTTCATCTTTAGCCTCTTATTACTCTTCTTGTATCTTCTGGCACTAACTCCCCACGGTTAACATTGAGTCAGTCTCTCTCTCTCTCTCTCTCCCTCTCTCTCTCTCTGCCATCATCACTAAACAACCTTTCCTCATTGTAGTTCATACTATCTCTCATAGGAGCCTTTTCTAGATCCTACTGGTTGTCGTTCACCAACCTCCATGTTATCCTCTCCTTTCTCAATGAACTTTAGCTTTAGCTTCCTTTTTACCCTTATACCCTATATCATTCTTCGTGACTTCATGATGATGACCCTTTTTCATCAACCTTCTCAGCCCTTAGGACCTCCTTTTCCATTTTACCCTAACTACCCACAGAGGTAGGCACTGAATTGGAAGGGACCTCAGGGGACATCTAGTCCAACTTATACCTGAGTAGAATCTCCTCTAACACATCCTACATAAGACCATCCTACTTCTGAGCACTCTTTCCTTGAACACAGAAAGTCCCTGGGGCTAGTAGAGTAAATCTTAAAGTATAATATTAATAAGGAGACATAGGCATGAGAGGACACATGTGGTAAAAGAATATCTTCTGACTTCTTGTTCTGGCTGTCATTTTCTCCCTTCCTGGAGTCTTCATGAAATCCCTAATTAGGTGTAACTGATCTGGGTCTCTGCTACCTTGGCTGCTATCTGGACTTTTTGAGTCTCTTGGGATCCTCACCCCACACCATTTGGCTTTTGGGAAATCCTGGCATGGACTTCAGCTACTAGAATTCTGCCTTGCTCTCATGACCTTTTGAAGCTCTCAAGGTCATCTCCGTCACTGGGCTCCTTTAACCTAAAATCAGGAGAGAATAGATGGGACAGAGATGGAAGCAGCAGCAAAGTCACAAGACTGATGGGTTGATAAAGGCTTGAAGGCCTCCCCACTGAGGACCTACTTCTTGCCAGACAGGAATGAGGATCATCCCACTTTGGTCAGTTAACGCCTTTTGAATGCACCCTACTTCTGGCTACCCAGCCAATCACCAATCTGACTCTATTCTGTGGTTGTGAATGCTCCAGATCAAGGTGTAAGGCATGTGTTACACATCCTCACCTTCTTCCATGAGGGGATTGCTGCACCTGTGCACCAGCCCCAGTTAGACACAAAAGAAACAGATGTACCAGTGTTCAGGTATCTATGAGTTCCCAGTAGGAGTGAGAGCAGGCCCTCATTTCCTTGCCCAGTAATTCGTAGGAGTCCCTGCTTCATTTCTCAATGGGAAGAAAAAGAGACTGAATGATGCCCAAGTCTCACCTTTGCTGTGCACGTTCAGTCCTGGCTCATCTATTTATCCTGCTCCACAGCCAGTTGGATGACTTTTCCTTATCACATAGCATCAACCCTGGGTCACAGTGGCCAGATATTGGATTGCCAAAATTTACACATTGAAATGGCCATAGGCAGGAATATCTTTGTTTGCTTCAAGGATGAGGCACTGATCTTACACTTATTGACATTCTCCCTAATATGTGGAACCCAGAAGTGAACACAGTGGCCCATATGAGATCTGACTGGAGCAGTCTAGTGGGACTAACACATCCTTAGTCCTTGACCTGATGCTTTTGTTAATGCAGTCTCAGGTTTCCTGGCTGTGTTACATCTCACAGTATTGATTCATTGATAGTAAGTTTGTAGTTCAGATAATGTGGAATGGTGGATGGAGAACTGCCCTCTTGGGTTGGGTCCCTTTGTAACCCTGGCCAGGTCACTTTACCCGTTAGTGTCTAGGCAGCTCTCTTAAGACTATAAGCTGAAGAGCAGCTACTGATTTGCATCGGTGGAGGGAGTTTCCTCTCCAGGGAGCTTCCCACATCAATGAAATCAATGGGTACCACAGTACCCATGCTAGAGCATAGCACCTAGAGACCTGAGTTCAAATCCAACCCCATATACGTACTAGCTGTGTGATCTTGGGCAAATCATTTAACCATCATTTGCTCCTGTTCCCTCATCTGTAAGATGGGGATAATAATGGCACCTATCTCACAGGGCTGGTTTTCTCAAATGAGAAAATGTTTGTAAAACTCTTTGCAACTTATGTTGTTCAGGCATGTTTTTCAGTTGTTTCTGACTCTTTGTGATTCTATTTGGGGTTTTCTTGGCAAAGATGCTGGAGTGGTTTGCCATTTCTTTCTCTAGCTCATCTTACAGATAAGGAAACTGAGGCAAACAGGGTTAAATGACTTCCCCACAGCTAGTCTCTATATAAATATCAGTTGCTATTATTATTAAAATTAAAATGATTACTACCACTACCACTGCTGCTGCTGCTACTACTATTTCTACTACTTCTACTACTACACCTTAGTCAGTTAATAGTATTTAATGGAATTAGTCCAATTTTCTAAACTGTCAAGAGCTTTGTGACTCAATTCATACAATTTACCCTCGTGTCTTCTAAGACTCCAGACCTTCATTCACAGCCTTCTAAACCTTCTCTTGGCCCTTTCTGGGACCTCCCTCTTTCCTTGGCTTTCCTTTCTTTCACAGCTTGATCCTATAGTTAGCTATTTCAACCAGGCATCGCCAGTGTGCCTTATTACTTTTTATTTCACTTGTGGCTCTCTCTCTGTCAATCCTCCACCTTGGAGCATCCCCACCATCTGCCCCTTCTGTTCTCCCTCCAGAACACCAAATGCTCCCAGACTCTCACTGCCACACAGCCGCCCTTTTATTCATCTTTTACTCTCGCCCCCACCACTCTTGTAGACTTCTCCTTCCTCGAGCCCTAAGCTCCCAAGGAGATTCAGCCTCCTTTCTTGGCTCTCATTCTGGGTTACCTCTGGACCTGTCAGCAGAGAGGGGAAAACTGGATTGGGTGGCCGGGGAGTTATGGTGAACAGTCATAACAGGGTTCAACAAATAGTCTCTCTCCTTCTGTCTCTCCCCTTTCTCCCCCCTCCCCCTCCCTTCCCCTCCCCTTCCTCCCCCTTCGCCTCCCCTCCCCACTCCCTTTCGCTTCCCCTCCCCTTCTCCTCCCCTCCCCCTCCATTCCTCTTTCCCTCCCCCTTCTCTCCTCTCCCCCCCTCTCCCTTCCTCTTCCCCTCCCCCTTCTCTCCTCTCCTCCCTCCCCCCTCCCCCTTTCCTTCTCCCTCCCCTCCGCGCCCCCTCCTCTGCTGTCCCCTCTTTCTGCCGGTCTTTCACCACCCCGACCCCTGAGGTGAGATGTGCCCAACAGTAGCTGCTCTTTCGCTTTGACCAGGGCCCCATCTTCTCCTTGATCCCGAGAAGCGAAGGAAGCAAGCGTTTATTAAGCGCCTACTGTGTGCTACGCCCCCGGGAGGGGGCGCCGCTGAGGCGGGCGGAGGTGGCCCAGCGGCCCGCCCGGGGTCACGGGCGGAGGGGCGTGTGGGCGGGGCAGTCTGCGCGGGCGTCGGGCCGAGGCCGTGAGGGGCAGGGGTAGCGGGCTGAAGGCCCCGGTGTGGTCGGAGGCGCCGCGGCAGCGCCCCCTGGTGTCCGGGGCAGGCATTGCGACTTCAGCTGGAGCGGCGGGACCGGGGAGCGCGCGTGTGCGCGCACGTGTGTGGAGGCGGGGAGCTTCGGACGGCCTTCCCCCCTATCTTTGCCCGTCTCCGTCCTTGTCTGCTTCTGCCAGGGAGCCTTCCCCGGAAGGCGCCGTTTTCCTCACACTTTCCGAGTCCTGCCCCGTGCTCCTTGGTGTGCGGGCGGTGTGTCCGCATCCGTCACGAGGGGCCGGGCCGGGCCCGAGGGAGGGGGCCCCGCCGCGGGTGCCCCCCAAGGGTAAATGAAGAGAGGGCGGCCGGCTCGGCGGTGTGCGCCCAGCCCCGGCTCCTCTTCTTGCCCCAGGGGCAGTGCAGCGAGAGGAGCCCTGGCAGGGGTCTCCGGAGCGGCCACAGCGGATCCGGGGGAGGGTCCGAACCCCCAGATCGGGGAGCCGGCCGGGCAGCCGGGCTGTGGTGTCCTGACCGGACCTGAGCGACCCTGTGCATCGGCAGGGTCAAATGCAGGGGTGCCGGTGGCAGGGGTGCCGGTGGCAGGGGTGCTTGAAGCCTGAGGCCACCCTCCCCAGGGACCAAGACAGTAGAGAAGACAGCCCCACACAGTTCGGGGAAATGTTTTTATACTTCTCTAAATGTAACTCCAGTCTTTCTCCTGAGCTCCCAGTCACTAACTGCCATTTTTATATCTTGAACTGGATGCCCCACTGGGATCGCAGACCCAGCATGTCCAAAACAGGACTCCTATTATCTCTCAACAAATCTTACCTTCTCACCTTTCCTGTGACTGTTGAGGACCCCACCACCCTTCCAGCTACCCAGACCTGCAACCTGGACCCCTCACCTTCACCCCCACATTTCCAACCTATTACCTCATCTGGTTTCTACCCTCATGACATCTCTTATCTACATCTCCTTCCTTCCAAGCTTATCACACTCACCCTGCCTGGTGCCTTAAATACTGAAATAGCCTTCTACATTGTCTTCCCTGTCTCCAATGTCTTCCCATTCCCATCTATCATGCATTCCCTTGCAGAAATGATCTTCCTAAAGTGTTGGTCTGACCATATCATCCCTCTGTTAAAGGAGCTCCAGTGCCTTCCTATTACTTCCAGGATCAAATATAAACTCTTCTGTTCGGCATTTAGAGTTCTTTGTAACCTACCTCTTTTTTTTTAATCTTACACTTTACTCCCCTCTATACATTCTGTGATCCAGAAAGACTAGCCTGTGCTTGCAGTTCCTCAGACATGACCCTCCATCTTCCATCTCTGCCTTTGCATTGACTATCCACCATACCAGGAATGCCTTGCTTCACCCCAAGTCATAAGATTATCCCTGACAGATGACCATAGGCCAAGCCAACGAATCCCCCTTCCTTGAGTCAACCATTCTAATCCTACACAAAACTGTCAATGTCCTTTGTCAAATGTGGTCCGCAGAATGGAGCATAAATCTCTGGGAATAGTCTGACCAGGGTAAAGTCCGAAAAGATTACCACTTCCCTTGTTTCAGACAAGTTAGACCTCTTGGAATGCAGTCTAAGATAATGTTAGGTTCTTTTGGTGGTCACATCTTGTTGGACTTGTGCCCACTTGAACTCTCAGATATTTTCCCAATGAACTGGTTACTAGTCTCATCTTCCCCTTCCTGTACTTGAAAAGTTAATTTTCCCAAGTGTATCTTCTGCTTGATAAATTCCGTGGAGGTTAGTGTTGGTAGCAGTGGACTAGAGAGCTTTTCCCTCCTACTGATAGGAGCTGGAATGAGTTTTCTGCCCTATATTTTCCTGGAATGTTAATAAAGGTACTGGTGCCCTGAAGAAATTCCCAGCTGGCAGGCAGGATGCCAGAGAATGAATTTCAGCAGTGATTGGCTTGACTGACAACTGCTGTGCCCTTGGTGGCCCCTTAGTGCAACCAGCTTGTGTCTAGATCAACTATTCTATCACATGGCACCAAACTCTTGAAGCCTGAAACCCAGACCTTGTTCCTTGCCAGCCCCAGGCTCAGACCTTGCATATTTTTGGTTTAGACCTTGTTTCTATCCCAGATGCCATGTCCCACCCTGACCTGGTTCTTTCCAGCTCATTGACTCATCCATCTGGTTCCTGGCCTCCATCTGTGCAGTTAGTCCCCCATTACCTTTCCCACCAACCAGTAATCAGGGGAGAGTCTAATCAGCACCATGGACTCAGCCCAGCCACCCTCCTCCTCCTGGCTCACATCTGGCACAAGGGCTAGCTTTATCATTACCTCCATCAAATATATTATTAGGAAGCAGGATATAAGAGTTGATAGAGGCAGAAATCATTACAGCTAATATTTCAATAGCACTTTGAGCTTTGCAAGGTATTCTCATATATTATCTCAGTAAAGGTGTGCTATTCCAGCCCATCTGAGTGTCAGGCAGGAGGACTACTTTCCACTTGCTATCTACCCCACTGCTGTAGTGTTGGGGTTTCCAGGCCTTTCTGTCCTCCATGCAGCTAAACTCTTATAATATGTGTTATCTCTCCAATTAGAGTGGGAGCTCCTGGACAGCCAGGGCTGCCTACATTGTCTATTTTTATCCCCAGAATAGTATTTTATACATTTATTGTTGTTCAGTTGTTTAGTCATGTCCATCTTTTTGTGACCCCATTTGGGTCACTGAAAGGATTGTCCATTTCCTTTTCTGGTTCATTATACAGATGAGGAAACTGAGGCAAACAGGGACTTGCCCAGGGTCACAAAGCTAGTAAGTGACTGAGGCTGGATTTGAACTTAGGAAGTCTTCCTGACTCCAGGCCCCTGTGCTTTATCCGCTGCACCACCTAGCTGCCCCATTTTATGCATAGTAAAATACTTAATAAATATGTTTCCTCTCTATTTTTCTGAACTTCTAATATTCATTGAAGAAAGTCAATTTTCATTTAAGGCTTCCTCCATAGGCATCCTACATTATAATTTCTGTCTCATAAATACAGCCTGCCTGTAAAGATATGAGGATAGATTTGTGTATGTGTGTGGAGGAGGGGAATCAGAGCAAAAGACAATATCATTAGGTCAACTTTACCCTTATCATGAGACCTTACCTCTAGAACCAGATCCCTAGAGTAAATGTTGGAAGAAAATTTAGCTCTGGCCTTCTGGAACCCCAGAGGGTGGGAGATACTCAGCTCTTGCCCTCTGGAGCCTCTGATCTAAGTGACAAAATGCAATCTCTATCTTTTAGGGAGCCTCCACATCAGGGTGAGGATCAGTGTCTGGCACAAATGAATAGACCATCAACTTTTAATTCAGAGGTAATCCACGTCAGAGATCCAATGTGATACAGAGGAAAGAGTGGAATATTTGGAGGCAGAAGACCCAGGTTTAAATCCCAGTTCTGCTGCTTACTTCTTGGGTGACCCTGAGGGATTTAACTTCCTTGGGGAGCCTCAGTTTTCTCATCTGTAAAATGATGGCTTCAGATGGATGATCCTGTAATCCATGCCTGGAGAAGGGTAGTTTCGAGCCTGACCATAGTGGAGGAGAGAGACAGAAAATGTGTGTCAGAGCCCAAAGGAACCTATGTGATCATTGAGTCTAAAGTCATCATTTCCTGGGAACCTGGGGCCGAATACCCCACGGCATGGGGAAGTCAGTCGTGCAGGGTGACCTCCTCCCTCCCTATAAAGGGCTCCTTTCTGAGATGCCCTTGACTTCCCTCCCTGCCTCCTATCTGAGCCCCAGGCCTTGGCAGCGAGCCTTTGATTTACCACCTGGAGACCAGTTTATTTACAATGCCTTCCCAGCCTAGTTGCTAGCACAGCACCTCCCAAACCAGCAGCTACTTGAGTTCCTTCTCCCCCCTTGAATAAGTCATTTTCACTTTTTTTATGGAGTAATAAATTTTCATAAAGGATTTTTCCTGCAAGGCCCAGAGTGTGAGGCCTCCCTCCCCCAGTGACATTTTGGAAATAATTCTTAGCCCAGCCCACATCTCATTAAGGCGACCACAAATCCACCTCTTTTTGTTTGATGTGATTGAAAAAAGAAACTAGGCCATGATTTTACTTCATTATTTAATAAAGTAACAAGTGTTATTTAATTTTAATTTAAACCCCCATCAAGAAAATGTCAGGGAACTTAATAATAACAGCTCGCATTTATATAAGGTTTTTAAGGACTGCAACGAGCTTTACATTAATTATCCCATTTGGTCTCCACAACAACCCTCTGAAGTGGGTGCTATTATTATCCTGATTTTACAAATAAGGAAACTGAGGTTAAGAGTAGTTATATGGCTGCCCAGGGGAAGAGTTAGTCAATGGTGTCAAGGTCAAATAGAAATGGACTCCTACTGCCTTCCTATTGACTTAGAAAAACCATACATAGACCATGTTTATTCTATTTTCATTTATTTTTTAATAAAAACATTTCCAGTTACATTTTAATTTGGTTTGGGGCCACTAGGGAGTTTTATGGGCCATAGGCATCGTAGGCCTTGAGTTTGACACCTCTGTGTTAAATGACCCATCCAGAGCCACACAGCTAGGAAGGATGGGAGGCATGATTTGAGGTTTTCCCTGTTGCTACTCAGCGTTCTATCTGATCACCTTGATTAGACTGGAGTAAGAAGGCTTGTGGTACCAGTGGAAAAAACCTTGTACTTGGGAGTCAAGAGACATGGATTTGAGTCCTGGCTGGGCTACTGATGTGAGGTTGTTATCGTTTGTCAGGAAGGTGATATAATGGCTTACAAATGAATCGGATTAAAGTGAGGGAGGACTGTGCAAAGTCACTGGCCTCTCTCTCTCCTCCAGAGCCATCTGGGTCCAGCGGCCAGATATAGATCAGGACAACTGGAGATGGCCCCCATGATGTGATGTATGAGTTTAGAGAAGCCCCTATCTGAGCCTTAGTTTCCCCTGAAATGTGATGGGGTTAGACAGGATGAACATTTTGGTCAAAGCACACCTTCAGACTTGAAATACCTGATTAAACTCAGGGGTGTGTTGGAGGCAGCCCACTAGTTTTTACATTTTCAGTGTGAGAAATGTGTGAACTGTAAATCAAGGTTTGCTTTATTGCTGGTCAAGACTTAAGAAAGCGATGAAGAAAATGTTGACAACACAGATCAAATTTTGGAGTGTGTAGTCCCTACCTGATTGATTAATTTCCATACCCCTTGCCTGTGCCGGTTGTGGAACATTTTACTAGCACACCACTAGAAATTCCAAAATGTATGCATTTGAAGGTCTCTTGAAGCCCTAACATTTTGTGTTCTGTTTTCTAAGATGCCTTCCCCCATCTTGAGATTCTGTTGTATTCAAAGATCCTTCTTAGCTTTGATGTTCTAGATCAGGGATGGGTAACCTGTGGCCTTCAGGCCACGTGTGGCCTTCTAGGTCGTTGGTGTGCCTTTTGATTGAGTCCAAGTTTTACAGAACAAATCCTTTTATTAAGGAGATTTTTTTTTCTGTGAAGTTTGGATTCAGAACCTGAAATCTAGGTTCTCTGGTTCCTTCTGGGTCTAATATTGTGTTCTATGTTTTAAGACCCCTCCCAGTCCTCTCATTTCACAGGCTGAGATTCCTCTCAGCTCTTACAGTCTAAATTAGAAGATTAACAGTTCGATGTGAGGGAAACAGATAAGTCTGAAGAAAGGTGAGCCAGAGCCAAGTAATACAAAGGGCTTTCTTTCCCTAGTTTCTCATTTGATCTTTGGACTAAGACGGAAGGGCATAGCATGTGTTCACCCTCAGATGTTTAAAGATAAGAAATTGAGGCACAGAAAGGGAAAGCAGCTTGTCACCCACGAAGATTCAGGGGCAAGGGCTAGAATCCAGGTCTCTTGGTTCCAGATTCAGTGGTTGTTCTCTTAATTACCCTGTGCTAAAGCACATTTTGCATGACTCTCTATTCAGTCTCCTGCAGTCAGGAAGGCAACCCTGCCATAGGTTTAGGTGAGCACACTGGCCCCTGGGGCCAGGAATCTGCACTTTGGCAAGCTACCAGACATGGAGAACTGTTTGACTCATAGCTTAAAACCCAACGATGTTAATAAAAAATAAAATTATTTAATTGCTGAGGAAGTGATTAAGTTCATAAAGTCATTCTCTCCACTTAGTGAACTCAATGAAAATGTCCAATTAATTTAACTAGTGTGTGTGTGTTTTAAATTGAGACTATTAACTTAGTATGATGGCTTGGGGGTCTTTGGTGAATTATTTAGTAAATTATTCCTCATTTTAAACACTTGTTTTTTTTCCAAGAGGAATCATTGAGGCAGCTTGCAGTACAGCATGAGTAGACATGAGAATCAAGAGACCCAAGGTTCTAGTCCCAGCTCAGCCATTGTTATGCTGCATCACCTTGGCTGAGTTAATTCCTCTCTCTGAGCCTCAGTTTCTCCATATGTAAAATGAAGTGATCTCTGAGATCCCTTCCAATCCTGATAGTCCATTACAGTTCTGTATTTAAGGCTGAGGAAGGTATTCCAAGGTCCACTCACTGTGGCTTTTGTTCGCTCACTGGCTTTTGAGCAGCGCCAGTCTGTGTCCTTGCCCCACTGTTCCTCTTGGAGACTTCATGAGAAGAGAGATCCAATGCTACAGCCCAGGGATGGTCAGATGGCATCCCTGTTTCACAGACTTCAGGCTGCTTCCTCCTCTTCCTCCACCTCTTCTTCCTCCTCTTGAACCATGTGACAAACCGTTAGTCGACCTCTTTCTTCAGACCCTCCTCTCTGTGATGCCCTAGTACCATGAGCAGGGTCCTAAAGCAAGAATGTTGCTGGGGCAGGCACCTCCCCTTGGGCCCAGGTGTCAGGCTGGGCTGTGGGAGAGAGGGAACTCAGCTCTCTCCCTCCTCTGTGGCCCTGTAAAGCCCACTTCCAATCCCAGGATGGCATAATTTAGAACATTAGAATGTCAGACCTTGGAGGGACTTGGAACATAGAACATTGACTGCCAGAGCCTATACAATAAGGAGCCTTTAAACCCAGGGGAGGCTATGGCATAATGGAAACAACATGGGGTATGTAGGCCCAGGTTCAAATCTTGGCTTGGCTACTTCCCATCACTTCCCTAGGCCTCAGTTTGGTCATCTTTGAAATTAGGGTGACCCATGCTATGGTCTTATAGAACATAATGAGAGTTGGAAGCAGCCTGCCCTTACTCTGTTCAAACTCAGAAATTACCTCCAACGGGAAGCCTTTCCATGACCCTCACCCTCTACCTGGGCAGCTAGGTGGTGCAGTTTTTTATGAGCCCTGGAATTGCAAAGAACTGAGTTCAAATCTAGCCTCGGATGCTTACTAGCTGTGTGACCTTGGGCAAGTCACTTTACTTTTGTGTGCCTGAGTTTCCTCATCCATAAAATGGGAATTATAATAGCACCATTATCACTGTGAGGATAATAAATGTGTATTATAAATTATAAATAGCTTTATTATAGAAGTGCTTGGCATATTGTGGGTACTTAATATAATGCTTGTTTTCCTATCCCACCTTCTTCTATTCCCCCCAATTGTTATTGCTCCCTACCCACTGAAATTCCTTTTTCTTTACTTGTGTGTATACAAGTTCTTTGCCCTAGGAGGGCTGTGGTAGAATGGATAAAAACTGGACCTGGGGTTAAGAAAGAACTCAGTTCAAATCCTGCCTCAGGCATTAGCTGTGTGGCTTCAAGTCAGTCGCTTCACTTTCCTCCGCTTCAGTTTCCTCATACCCCTACAACAGCAGGGTGCTGTGGTCAGACCAAGCGGCATGCAAAGAGCTTTCTGAATAGTGATTAGTGATAATAGTGATAGTGATTAGTGATAATAATGGTAATAATTATTATCTCTCAGGCTAGGTACTGTTGTTTATGTATGGCCAGCACACAGTTGCACGCTTAATAAATGCTTGTTGGACTGAATTGAATCCAGTCCTACCTATTGATTATATAGGGCAGAAAACAGGGTTAAACAGTAAAGTCAGTGCCAGACTCCTCCTGACTGAGGCCTATCCTGGGACATGAGCTTTGGATCAAGCAGAGACCCACGGATGAGAGGCTGAGTGATGGGCATCTGGGGAGAGCCACAGCAGCAGCCCTCCCAAACCCCAGAATTCAGAGCCAGGCCACGATGGAGGGGCTGGGCCTTTGACAGCATCACTGTCTCTGCTTTTCCTTTTCCCTCAAAGAGGGGGTAGTGGGGTACAAGTGAGGACAGGAAAGGAGGGAGGCTATGTGGGCCCCTCCCCAGAAAAACCTGGCCTCCGAATTTGACACCATCACGATCCCAGAGGGCGGCTGAATCCTCTAAGCCCCCTCCTTTCTAGATTCATGCCTTGGTCTCCCACGTACCACTACAGCCCCTGAAAGGGGGCTGCTGGAGAAAGTTCTGGTTTAAATATAGAAGCCAAGACCAGCTGTAGTATGGCTCACTCTCCCTCCCCTGACAAATGATGCTGCTCTCTCCTCGTTAGTTATTTTAAACCAAGAAGACCTCTTCCCATTTTGTCTAACCCTCCGTTCCTTGGAAGAACCAAATTTAGAACAACTCCAGACTGAGAAGACATACCTTTTTGAGGTGGAGATACAGTCCCTGCCTCCAAGGAGCCCCTGGTTTAAGGGTTAGACACAATCTCTGACCTTGGGGAGCCCTTGCTCTGAGGGTGGGATAGCTTCTGTCTTTATGAAGCCCATGGTCTAAGGGACTCCTCCTGGGAGAAGAGCCTAGCTTTATCTGACTCCAAATTTGGGAATTTTTCCTTGACTCCTTATTTTTGAGGTCACTCTAAAAGGAAGGATGGAGGGAACCTTACTATCCCCTTTCTCTCATCCACACCTTCTTTCTCACTCAACAATAGGCCCTTGTGATTTGGCACCTGCTGGCAGATTTATTCAAATGGGAGTTTCTAAAAAGCCCATTATAATCGCAGGCTTTCAGAGCTGGAAGAGACCTTAGAACACAGAACAAAGACTATCAGCCCCAGAAGGGACTTCACAAATCACCTTGTCCAATCCCCACATTTTACAGATGTACCAAAAAGAGAGGATGTGATTTCTTCAAGGTCACCCAGTGAGACATTGATTAGAGGCAGGACACAAACCCAGGCATTTCAAAGCTCCCATCCTGGTACTATACCATGATGCTGCCTACCAGTATTGTTGAAAAAACAGGGTTATGGTAACGGGAGCCTGGAAGGATGGAGGAGGCCTTTGTATAAGGCAAGGAGGAAAGGGGGTACTCAGAAGCTTCCCTCCCCAGGGTGCCTTGTTGGAAAACTGACAGGGCCAGAGAGTTTTTTAAATTCCCTATGGGCTTGGCCCTTTTGAGAAGGTACCTAGGTCTGTGGTTTTCTGAACCACCTAAAGTTCTACCCCCAGGGATGGCTGATCATCTACAGTACACTGATTATATTTTCCTACAGCAGTGATATCAAATTTTTAATTACAAAGAGCAATTTTGTTGGGGAGGTCCTAAGGAAGTCAACCAGTTCTGAGATAGGATGACCCTAGGTACTGTTCTAGGTTATAATGAAATATCCTGAATCCACAAGCAGGTATGGTGAGGATTGAGAATTCCTCCTGAACACGTTTCTCAGCTATATGACTCTGGGCTTCATCCCTCTCAGCCTCAGTTTACTGAAGAGATAAAAATCCTTACAATTCCCTTACCTGCCTGCTGTGAGGAAAGTGTTTTGTAAACCCTGTAGTGAAGAAATGGGAGCTGTTATTTTCCTTTGACACCTCAAAGATCTCTCCTTTTCATTTTCATCTTGCTAGTGCCTAACACATGTTCGAAATAAATTGGGCAAGAGACATTGCTAGGTGGTTTGGAAGATACCTGGAGGAGATTATCTAGTTGGAGATAAAGGAAACATGAAACAATTAGAGAACGGTACACGATGATTTATAATTTCTGGATCATGTGCTACTTTACTGTGAGTTCGTAATAGTGAGAAATCCGTGTAGGCTGGAGTATTTAAGGAAGTCTTCGAGGAAGAAAGAGGATGGAAGCTATACCTCAAAAAATGGATGGGATTGGGACAAGTGGGAAAGAAGAGGGAGGTCACTGCTGGTGGGTGATATAGCATGCACAAGCTACTGGAATTGAAATCTAGAAAGCTATGTTTATTTGTATATAGAGGGGTTGCTTGAGAATGGCTTGACCATATGGGGGGGCTCATGAACAACGGAATGAGAAAACTTCCTCCTCCACCTTAATCCCTCTGGGTTGTCCCTAGAGCCCTGAGGAGAGAAGCAACATCCAAACTATAGGAATCCGACCTGCCAGTGTTAGTGGAGGTTGGGTAAGTAAAGCCGGTAATGGTGCTATACATAGAAAGCATTTCATGTTAGAAATCAGAGGTCCAGAGCACAAATGGACCTTCTAGGTGACCTAGTCCAGTTGCTTCACTTTACAAAGAAGAAAACTGAAACCCAAGCTTACATAGGTATTAAGTATTAGAGGCAAGATTTGAATCCAGCTTCTCTGATTCCAGAACCAGTTGTTTTTCCACATTTCCTCCCTCTGTAATCTGTTTGTTGAAGTGAATTAAATAGAATTGTTATCTCAGCCAACCTTGAGAGTGATCTTAATTTTCTTTGAACTTTTGTTTATAACTCTTATCTCAAAATTGTCCATTGACAAGCATTAAACTTACTAAACTTTATTAAATGTAAATTTTATTAAAATTATTATTAAATTTTATTTAACTTGCTTTATGTCAGGAACTCAGCTAAGCACTAGGGATACACAGAAAGATTAAAAAACATGGTCCCAACTCTCAAAGAACATTCTAATGTGCAAATAGTCTTGCGTCTAAGAAATGCATGTTATAAACTAGAGGGAGCAGAGAGGTGGGATGGGGGGACCAGGAGAGTCCTCCTGAAGGATTTGAAGGAAGCCAAGGAAGTTAGGAGACTCAGGTGAAAAAAGATAGCATTGCCAATACTGGGGGGAGGAACTATTGCAAATGCACAGTCAGGAGGCGGAAAATAGCAGTGAGGCTAGTGGAGTTGTATCTTAAGAGTGTGTGGAGGGACTGGAAAGTTAAGAAGCGATCCGGTAGTTGTGCATGGCTCTAAATGCCAAGCAGAAGATTTCATCTGGATGCTGTTCAGTCATTTCAGTTGTGTCTGACTCTATTTAGGGTGTTCTTGGTAAAGATACTGGAGTGGTTTGCCATGTCCTTCTCTAACTCATTTTACAGATTGAGGAAATGAGGCAAATAAGGTTAAGTGACTTCCATAGGGTCACGCAACTTTGAACTCAGGTCCTCCTGACTCCAGCACTGGCACTCTATTTACTGTTTTTCACCTAGCTGCCTGAAAATAATTTTATATTTGATCCTAAAGGCAATAGGGATCTATGGGTGTTGTGTGTGTATGTGTGTGTGTGTGTGTGTGTGTGAGAGAGAGAGAGAGAGAGAGAGAGAGAGAGAGAGAAAGATGAGAGAGAGAGAGAGAGAGACACAGAGAGAGAGACAGAGAGAGAGAGTCAGTCCTACACTTTGAGAAATCATTTCAGCAGCTGAATGGAAAATGGATTGTAGTGGGGAGACATAGGAGGCAGAGAGACCAACCAGCAGGTAGTTGGAACAGTCTAGGTATAAGGTGATGAGAGCCTGTACAAAGGTGGTGACTGTGAGTAAAGAGAAGGGGACGTATACAAGAGATGTTGTGAACGTTAAATTTATGAAATTTGACAACCCATCGGACACATGCAGTGAGAGTGAGTGAGTGAGTGGAGTTGAAGAATTGAGAGTGACACAGAGCCTGAGAGTGGTCTAGGAGAATCTAGTGGTGCCTTTGACAGTAATCAAGTTGGGAAGAGGAAAAGGTTCAGAGGAATAAGGTCAGTTCTGAACATGGTGAGTTATAAGTGCCTATGGAACATTTAATTTGAGCTTAGACTGCAGCTCAGCTGACCAACTGAAGGCTGGATGTATAGATCTGGGAATCGGCAAAGGAATCATAGTTGAATCTATGGGAGATGATCTCACCAAGCAAGATAGTATAGAGGAGAATAGGGTCCAGGAAAGAGGTTTGGAGGACACCCCCAGTTAGTGAGTGCGACTTGGATCATGGTCCAGCAAAGGAGATTGAGGAATGTTCAGAGAGGGAGAAGGCGAAAGAAAAGAGGATCCAGGGGGAGAGTGATTGTTACTGTCAAATATTACAGAGAGTCAGTTGCTGGTGTATGTGTCCTATCTCACTGATTTAGGAGCTTTCTGATGAAATGACAAGGCTCTGTTTTGTCATTTCTGCATATTTAGTAGTTCAATATTAGTTAAATTCATAAACTAGACCTTGAAACAGGTATTTGTAATGCTGGCCCATACTGGCTTTGTTTCATCCATTTCCTCCACTCCAGGTATAATTTGGGTAAGATGTGATTGAAGCTGAATTCTTCTGGAGGCGTGGGGGTGGGGGAGAGAGGGTGGAGGGGAAGAGAGAGAATAATGTTTGTACAGCAGTTAGATTCTGAGGGTAGTAATGGAAGATAGTAGAAATATTCAAATGGCTTTGGACCTTTTATGCTTTTAAATGAATTTGTATTTTATCAAACTATATAGATTTGAAATGCATGAGACATATTATTTATTAAGGCTACAGATGTGATTTTCTTATTGAGCCACTTAGTGAGAGGCCACTCTCAGAAATTAACAGTCTAGTAGAAGTCGTGAATGTTCTTGGAATAAGGAATTAACACAAATATATAACACAACCCAATACGCAATTGATCAAACAGTTCTTAAGAAGAATCACAAATGATTTACTATTTGTCAAATCAACAGCAAATTGAACCAACTCTGAGTTTCACATCTCATCTAGCAAACCAGCAAAGATGACAAAAGATGGAAATAGTCAACCTTGGGCTGAAGGAAGGCAGGCATAATGATATGTTGTTTTTGTTTTTACTTTTGTTTTGTTATGAGGCATTTGGGCTTAAGTGATTTGCCTAGATTCACACAGCTAACAAGTGTCTGAGACGGGATTTGAACTCAGGTCCTCCTGACAGGGCTGGTGTTCTATCTACTGAATCATCTAGCTGACCCCACAGTTATACATTGTTGGTAGAGTTAGCGACTGGTCCAATCATCTTGGGGAATCATTTGAAATTGTGTGGAGGGAGGGAAGGGAAAGTGACTAAAATATCATACTCTTTAACTCAGAGGATCTATTGCTAGGTCTAGCATTGTGGCTAACTGGGCACTGTTCTTTTTTTTTTCTTCAATATTAATGAATTTATTTTTAGTTTTCAACATTCATTTCCATAAGAATTTCTCCCCTCCCCACCCTTCCCCACTCCAAAATGGCATGCAATATGATATAGACTCTCAGTATACATTCTTATTAAATATATCATCACATTGGTCATATTGTAAAAAAGAATTACAATCAATGGGAGGAAACATGAGAAAGAAAAAACAAGCAAAAAAAGAGAGAGCAAATAGTATGCTTCAGTCTGCATTCAGACTTTTTCTAGATGTGGATAGCATTTTCCATGATGAGCCTTTTTGGAATTGTCTTAAATCCTTGCATTGCTGAGAAGAGCTAAATGTATCAAAATTAGTCCTGGAGCAGTGTGATTGTTCCTGCATACAACATTCTCCTGGTTCTGCTCAGTTCGCTCAACATCAGTTCATATAAGTCTTTCCAGGTTTTTCTGAAGTCTGCCTGCTCATCATTTCTTATAGCACAATAGTATTCCATTCACAACTTGTTCAGTCATTCCCGGATTGATGGACATCCCTTCATTTTCCAATTCTTGGCCATCACAAAAAGAGCTGCTATAAATATTTTCTATATGTGAGTCCTTTTCCCCTTTTTATGATCTCTTTGGGATACAGACCTAGAAGTGGTATTGCTGGGTCAAGGGGTGGGCACTGTTCTAATGAAACCTCAGGCGATTAACCCAAGTCACTCCCAGTCCTTTACTTCTCATATCCGTTTGCCCTGGGCTCACTGTTTATGGTAGCTTGACTCCACAGACATGCTCATACTCTGTCTTCACTCCAACTTTGGCTTCTCAGGGAAAGTTGCTACTTACAGAATTGCTAATTACAGAGCTAGTTTGTTATGAACTCAAAGTCTAGGCTTTTCCCCCAGGAGGGAATGTAAGAAAAGTATGCAATTTACACACATGAATCAAATGTGGAAAAGGTAGTTTATTAAGAAGCATAGAATCATTAGAACAGAATACAGCAACTTATTACTATTAGTGCGATCAATTGGACAATAATATCCAAGCCCCACGGGGATAGAAATATTTTGAGTTTCTTTTGCAAGTCTGCTAATTAGTTCCTTCATATTTCACACCTGCTAAGCACGGTGGTCCCTCTCTATTGACTTTTCCCTTTGGCCAGCCCAATCCTGCTGCTGCTGCAGTAATTAGCTGCCCAGGTAGACAACGCAGCCACTGCCTTGGTCACCTCCCTAGGCTGTAGAACTTCCAAGGTCATCTGGATTGTCCCTCTCCGTGCTGTTGCTCAGTTACCTCTTTGGGTAAGGAAACACAAGACAAGAGAGGTGGCCTCAGGGCATTCTGCCTATCTCTTCCAACTCTGCCTTCCCTCATCTTCTGTCACTCCTACCTAATTACTTTCCTTCTCCTCCCCTCCCTCCTTTCTCCTTTTCTACCCTCCCTCCCTCCTTTCTTCCTTCCTTCCATCCTTCCTCCCTTCCTTCCTTCCTTCCTTTTTTTCTTCCTTTCCTTCCTCCCTTTTCTCCTCCTCCTCTTCTTTCTTCTTTGTCTTATTCTTCATCCCTTGCCCTCCCTTCCAATAAGTGCTCATCTCACCTTTGGTTAAAGATTTCTCTTGAGGGGGAACCTACTAGCCCTGCACGATCCCATTTCCTTTCTGAACAGTTCTAATTATCAAGAAATTTTTTCCTTCCATTAAGACCGAAATGATCTCATCGCAGCCCCCATTATTCCTGGTTTTGGCCTTTGTGGTCCAGAAACAATAGTCTACTCCTAGCATGTGATAATCACCTGAACCCTTGAAGCTAAAATCATGCCCCTCTTTTCCAGGATAAATGTCGGTAGTAATGTACAACATGCTTTCCAGTCTCACCATCCTGGCTTCTCTCCATTAGACATGCCCCAGAGTATCAGTGTTCTTCCTGGAATTTGGCCCCCAGTGCTGAAGTGAACACAATAACACAGTACTCCAGATCTATTCTGATTGGGGCAGAGTACAGTGGGATTATCATTGCCCTTCTTCTGAACACTATACTTCTCTTAATGTAAACTGAGGAATCATTAGATATTTTGACTGACATGTCACTCAGTAGATAGATGGATGGATGGATGAATAGATAGATGGGTGGATAGATAGAAAATAGATGGATGGATAAATAAATAGATGGATAGAGAGGTGAATAGATGGACAGATCAATAGATAGGAGATACTGAGACATCTAGGTAGCCCAGTGGATAGAATATTAGACCTAGAGTCAAGAAGACCTGAGTACTAATACAGTCTCATATACTTACCAGCTGTGTGATCCTGGGCAAGTCACTTAACTATCATCTGCCTCAGCTTCCTCCACTGTAAAATGGGGTCCATAATAGCCCCAGGGTTGTTGTGAGAAACAAATGAGATAATTATTGTAAAGCATTAAGCATGGTGCTTGGCACACAGTGAGTACTATATAAATGTTAACTATTCTATTATTATCAGATAGATAAACGGATTTAAGTGTTTACTATGTGCCAGGCACTATGCTAAGCTCGTTGAGGCATACTGAATATACAGTGCACTAAAACTTCCAGACCCTTTTCAGAAAGCTGTCCAGCTACACTTCTTCCTTCTTGTGCTTATGAAGATGATTTTTAAAAAAAATTTAGCACATTATGTTTTCCCTATTAAATTTCATAAGGTTCAGCATATCTTTCTAGTCTAGGCTATCAAGATATTTCTGGATCCTGTCTCTATCACTCCATATGTTAGCAATCTCTCCCAGCTTTGTGTTATCTGTAAATTGGATAAACATGTCATTGATGCCTTCATCCCAGCAGTTGACTAAAAAATATTGAAAAGCATAGAGCCAAAGACTCTGATGTCCTTCCCTAAAGGTCTCCTTCTAAGATAACATGGAGCATTCAGGACTACCCTTTAGGTCTGGGTATTCAAGTTGTTCCGAAGCCACCTCACCAAATTCTTATAACTTAGACCTTTTCCTATTGTCCATTAGTAAAGAATCAAGAGATGTTGTCAAATGCTTTGCTGAAAACCAGGTATATTGTATCTATCTGTGACTGTATCTGGTTGGATCTGCCCGTCTAGTAAATAATCCAAACAGGAAAAGAGGCTAGCTCTTCATAGCTTGCTGCTAATGAAGTCCTGTGCACTTAGTAATTACCCCATTCCTTTCTAATCAACTCTTTAATAATACATTGTAGAATTTTCTAAGGTGTCTGAGTCAAATTCACTGCCTAAAATTTGAAGATACTACCCCCTTTTTTTGAAAATTGGCACATTTGCCCTTCTCTAGGCCTGTGGCATTTAAGATATCCAAGGGTTTTTCTAAAATAACTGTCAATGACTCTGCAATCATATTATGCAAATTCTTTCATAATAACAATGATAGTGACATACATTTCTACAGTGGTTCAAGGTTTTCAAAATGCCTTATAAATGTCAGTTATGTGGTCCTCAATAATAACCCTTGAGAGATAGATTTTTTTATTATCATTATTTGACAGATGAAGAGACTGAGCCTAAGGGAGGTTAAGTGACTTGCGCAGGGTCACACACATAGTATCTAAAATCAGATTTGAACTCAGGTCTACCTGGTGCCAGAACTGGCCTTCTATCCATTGTACCACCTATCAGCCTCATTACCTTAGGATATAGTTTGTCTGGGCCTAGTGACTTGAACTCAACCAGGTGGGCTTTTATCATCACCTCACATTCCTTGCATTTCTACTCCTAGTTGGAAAATAATTTTCCTTGGTAGAGAAAAGAGAAGCAAGATAAAATTTGAATAGTACTTTCTTCTTTCAACTGTACAATTCAAATACCTCAAGGAGCAGTTCATAGCATTATTAGGATTGGAGACAGAGATCTAGAAAGCACTTTAGAGGTCATCTAATTAAACTGTCTTGTTTTACAGATGAGGGAGACTGAGGCCAAGAGAGATTAAATCACTTGCTGAGGATCACAGAGCAATGTGTCAGAACTATGAGTCAAGCTCAAGTTTTCTGACTTCAAATATTGTACTCTATCTCCTGGGCCATACTGAATATCCTCTCCCCCTTTTTTCCCCTCTTGCCTCAAATTTTGCTTAAAAAAGAACTTGTTTTATAGTCTTTAGGGTTTGCAGGTAGTCTTCTATTAGTCTTGGTTATATCTACCTGACCTTCTTTGCACAGGACTAATACCATTCTTGCATTCATCTTCTATTATTTGCTTTTCCTTGCATCCTATGGATGTGTTTCTATTCATGTGTATGTGTGTGAGTGCACATATATATGTAGGGGTAGTAGTTAAACTATGGTAATTTGTTTAAATGTTTAATCTTTAACAGAAGGATTGAGGTAGAAGACAATGTTTCTACAGGCATGACACAGGTATTTTATTTTTAATTTCTTGTCCTTTAAATCTGCATTTAGGATGAATTTGATACTGTGAGTGACACAGACCTTGACAATGAAATTCTGTCACTCGCTTCCAGAGTCCAAAGTGTTCAGCAGAGCTGCTGTCACATGGAAGCTGGTAAGTGGCTGAATGACTGAAGAGAAAGAGCTAACTCAGAGCTTACCTAGAAGTTGGGAAATGGTTAAATTCTGGGTTTGTTGCTTACAATATTAAGTTCAAACATATATACATACAACACACACACATTTTTTTGACCCAAAGGTAACACAAATGCCACAGAGAGAAACCATCAGTTATTCTTAATCAACTGGTTCTTTCCCCATTCTGTGACTGGAAAACTCTTACCCCCTGGACTGCTTTGATTCAGTGTTGCTATCTGCTGAGGTCAACATTCTTTCTCTCTGCTACTTTTTCCAAACTTTCATCTATCTATCCAAAACTCTTATCTTTTTATATACTTATCCACACTTTCACCTATCTAAAGTTCATATCTTCCTGCTTTATTGTTTGGGGTAGCCAGGTGGTGTGGTGGATAGAGCACTGGTGCAGGAGTCAGGAGAACCTGAGTTCAAATGTCACCTCAGACACTTGACACTCACTAGCTATGTGACTTTGGGCAAGTGACTTAACCCCAATTGCCTCATCCTGGGTTATCTCCAATCATCCTGATGCATATCTGGTCACTGGATTCAGATGGCTCTGGAGGAGAAGTGAGGCTGGTGACCTGCACAGCCCTCCCTCACTCCAAACAAAGTCAAGTCATGTCATTATTTCTCTGATGACATGGTCTTCTTCAGCAACGAAGGACAAACACACACAGCAATCAACACAGTATCAGGGTTGAGAAAATTATAAACCTTAAGCCCCAGTTAGTCCTCAGTGATGTTTTTCTTTGAAAGTATAGCTCCTGAAATGTTTCTGAAGGGGCACAAATTGTCAGTCAGTAGTTATATGGGAGCTACAAGGATTTTCTAACTCTAAATCTGACAGAGGCTTGGGATGAGAATGAGTCCTTATCCTCCTAGCTGTAAGCTATGATGATGTTCATAGATTAAATCAAGGCCACTTCTAAGTTGACTGTCTCCTCTGTGTTCCAATAGATCTGGACCCCTGAAGGGGAAGACTCTCATTCTAGAAAGAAAAAGCTTACTGAAGTTCTGGGAACTGAGAGATCTCCCTCTCTTTATGGGGAGAGAAGCAGGTGAGAGTTTTTCCTATATCTGATTCTGGGTGTGTAAAATATCTGCCTTCCTAGGAACCTAAGTTAAAAGCAAGATGGTAGAGCCCACTTTCCTTCTAGAGAGAAATGAGGTAGTAGCTCACCTAAGAAGTTTGGAGCTCCACAGAACATGTTCAGAAGAGCACCACCTAGCAGTGATCATGAGATCTGTGCCTAGTTACGACCACAAGACCAAATCAGAGCACCACCAGCGGAGACTACATGCCACACAAAATCAACAGAATGAAGATCCAACGGGAGCATGAAGGCATTCCCAGAAGACTTCAATGACCCTGTAGTGTTGGATGTGTGAGTTGACACTTGCCATTTGTACATCCTTTTAGGTACTTCTATGTATGTCTTTTCATGTGTGTTATTTAGATGTGTCCAGTCTTCTCCACTGATAGGTTAATTATGCAGAGTTTTCCCAGATTTGTGAACAGAAAATGTTCTACTGCTACTTTCCTTGCTATATACTATTTCATTAAATTACCTTGTTTTGAACTAGATGATCTGCCCCCAGTTTAGCAAAAGCAAATAATGTAGGCTGGTGAGCTACAGTTTTTTAATGGGTTTGGACCCCTCAAACTGCCTTAACTCTGGGATAACTTTCTGGATTCCCCATGTGAGAGAAGGTGACTCTCCAAGTGTGTCATTTACACTTATTTATTTTTATTAAGTCTAAGTTGATCAATTTCTTATGCCTTCATGTTAGTATCTTAAAGCAACTTCCCCCTTTCTTCCTCACTGGGATTGTTTGTCTTTGTGTCTTGAGAATTTCACTCCTTTGTATTTCTTATCACTTCTGGACTGCCTCATTTTGTAGAATTTTTTAGTCTATGAGGTTATATTTATCCTTTCTCTAAATACTTTGACCTGTATTCTCCTAAAACCTAGGTTATACGACTGACTCTATCCATATTTCTTTGTGTTCTTTATCATATTTCTAAGATGGTATGGTCACTTTCCGCAAAGCTTTGAATCATTTTTATTTCAGCAACTAGCCCCTCCTTGTTGGCTGCAGTCAGGTCTAGAATAGCAGTTCCCTTCATCCATTTCTCCACCTTTTGAAGGATGAAATTATCATTAAGGCAAGTCGAGAACTTATTAGCTATTCCGCTTTTGGCAGAGAGAGAACTCCAGCAGATGTCCAGATAATTGAAGTCCCCCATCACCACTCCATCATACATCTGTGCCAGGCTTGTGATCTGTTTCCTGAATTCCTTATGTTTCCTTTTTCTTTTCTTTTTTTTCTGTCTAAGTGGTTGGTAATATATTCCGATGACAACATTGATTCTGTTGTAACCTCCATTCATCTTTGCCCAAATGTCGTCCACTATGCCTTCCACTCTCTAGTTCCTGCTTTTCCTCGCATAAATATATTTTCTTAATATACCCATATATTCTGTGCACTTTTTAATTATGTTTTTTTTTGAATATGATATATCTTCATAGAGCCATTTTCCTATCTTGGATTTCATTTCACTGAGGTTCAGTAATATTTACAAGGTCAAATTTGGCTCTTGGCATGAGGATTTCTAGTTCATCTTACTTGTGACTTATACTTTCTGCATTCTGTATAGAGATATCTGAAGTCACAGGTTTTATTACTGGCTCCTTTCCAGGATCTTGTCTGCTGTGGACTTCTTGGTGTTTCTGAGGTCATAATTTCCCCATTGTAGCTACCTTCCAAGTTATCTAGCTTGATAAATATACATACATACTTTCCTCTCTCTTCCTTTTATATTCTTTTTAAAATAGAAATATTTTTTATTTTTATATTACCTTCATTTTCTCCCCTTCCCCATTCACACAGTCATTTCTTAAAACAAAGGATTAAAGAAGGATGGAGAAAGAAAAGTAATTCAGCTAAACCAACCACTATGAATCAAGCAGTCCCCCCATCCTACCCCTGTTACACACTCTCTCCAAAGAAGGGAAGAAAATACATTTTCATCTTTTCTACAGGGCTGAGCTCGGTCATTATAATTACACAGTATGGAATTTCTCTTTTTGGTGTTGTTGTGGTTCCTCCCATTGACGCTCCTGTTTCTTCTTGCTTTATGTAAGTCCTCAGTGCTTCTCTATAGTCTGCCCAGTTAAAATTCTTCCTCAGACATTTGCTGGCTGCGTGTTCCTGGGCAAGTCATCAAGCTTCTCTAAAGCCCAGTTTCTTTATCTGTAAAATGAGAATAACAGAACATCCACCTCCCAGATTCATTGTGTGGACCAAATAAAATATTTATAAAGCACTTTGTAAACATTTATCAGTGCTAGCTACCATGGTTTTTGTAGCCTGGTATTATTCCATTATATTAATGGTTTTTAGCCATCCCCCTCATAGATTGGCATCTATGTTTTCCCAATTCTTTACTATTACAAAAGTATTACTAAGATCATTTTTGTGTATAGGAGAATTTTCTTTCTCTCCTTAACCTTTTTGAGTTACTACCTAGCAGTGGGATCTCTGAGCCAAAGGATATGGAGATTTTTTTTTTTAGCAATTTTGTAGCATGGTTTCAAATTGCTTTTCAGAATAGCTGGCTGAATTTACAGTTCCACCAACGGTGTATTAGTGTGCCTGTCTTTCTACAATCCCTTCAACATTGATTATTTCCATCTCCCACCTTTGTCAATGTTCCCTTTCAGTTTAAAATCTTTTAAATTGGATTTGTAGGATTCAAGGCAAAATAGATTTTTATGAGCTTTTGTTAAGTGCACTCCATCTCTGGTCACAAGGCAATCATTCCTATATTTTAAATTGTTCTAAAACCTTTTCTCAGATACTGTCCTTTTAACTAGTTGATCACTTCACAAACAACTTCAATTTCTCCTTCAATCAGCAGTGGTGATGAAAATACCATGTGTTCTTAAAGTCTTATCTAAGATTTCTTACCCGATATTTCATTGTTCTTTGTAATGCTTTCTAGATTCCCCCTAGATACTGTCAGCAAAATGTATTCCTGCATTAGATTCCAGAAATGAGTCATAGGACTTAACAAATTTTTTGTGGGGAAGGGGGCTGGTTCTCTTTCACATCCTGGATACATGCTCTGAGATGACAGTTGTCCTCCCTATTGTTAATATTTTAGCCCTTGTCTGAGTATGATCAAGGACTGCTACTTTTCCTTTCAGTAGTGCCTGACTTTGTGATATCATTTGGGGTTTTCATGGCAAAGAATACTGGAATGGTTTTCCATTTCCTTTTCCAGTCCATTTTACAGATGAGGAAACTCAGACAAACAGGGTTAAGTGACTTGTCCAGGATCACTTAGTGAGAATCTGAGGCCAGATTTGGACTCAGGAAGATGAGCTTAGGAGAACAGTTGCAGGTGTCCATCAGAGATACATGCTCTTCAGAATGGCACAAAGAAGGGGGAAATAACATAAAGGACACCATCAAAAGAGAAAAGACATGGAGGTCCAGTAGTACTGCTGGAAGCCTGGGTTGCTTGGCCAACACGAGTGCCTTTCTATTTGTGAATTCTGTATCTAGCCACCCTTCCAACTGATATTATATATGTATGACATAATACACCTCAAGTTCATGGGGGAAATGTATCTAACTATGCCATTTCAATAAATGCCTCTCCTCTGAGCTAATTGTGTCTTCTGGGTAGCTATTGGAGATAATGCATTTTTGGGGGCTCGTGAGCTATAATTTTAGTAATTCAGACCCACAGAACGCCTTAAGGCTGGGGATTCAACTTGAGTATAATTTGTAGGTCATAGCCCAGACTGGGGTACTACATCACAATAGAAGTATTAGGACTTTTATCCCTATTCCCGACTTGGAATTTTATGAAATGTCATTCTTCTAGACTCTGGCTGACTTTGCTTTCTTTGTTACAGTAGCTGGCAATGGCTGCCAATTCTTGAGCTCTTAGCAGCATTTCAGTTGAATGGTAATAGAGACCCAGACACCAAGAAACATCATTTTCTGGAACAACTGAGAGACAAAGGGTTAATCCATGGTATACTGCTCCATCTTTAGATGGACTGTGGGTCTGGGGCCCGGCTAGGTACTCAGCAATGGTTAGATTTACAACCTTCCATCAAGGGGTGTTTGCTAACAAACACTGTCTTGAACTGGCTCAAAATAGCTGATTGTTAAAATTTCAGTGTGAGCATTTACATCTCAGAAATCACAATAAATCAGGGCTTGATTTATTATTTTGTTGACTGTCTAGACTTAAGGAAGTAATGGAGGAAATGCTAATAACTTATGTTAAACTTAAAAGTCTTTCATGCATACTCCAGAGACCCAGTTGTTAAACATTTACCAGCAGACTGCTGATTCCATCCCTGGGGGAAGGGAGAAATTGTTGAGAAGTGAGATGTTTTTCTTGGAGCCACAGGAGTTGGAATTGTTTGCCATTAATGTATTCTCATAGTGCTTTCTATTATAATTAAAGTGTTCTTATTCATACCATATGAGGTTGTATGATAAATATGAATATAATTGTTTTAAAAGAGGGAAGATTCAGTGGGTGGGGGCTTGTGAACATTATTGTGAGTAGTTTTGAACCCAAAGCTGGGATGTCTTAGGGCTAGCAATAGTGAATACAGTAACACTCTGGATTATCAAAATATCGAAGCATTGGAGATGGAATGAATTCTCACCGTATTTCCATTCTAGCCCCATTTTACAAATGGGCTAACTGAGGGCCTTAGCTCCTGGGAAGATTCAAGGATTGAATATAGGTACATGTGTGTGAGGGGAAGTAGGGGACTTGGACAGGGAGTGCCAGGAAAATGCCATTTTCAACCTTCTCTAGTTCACAGTGAAGTGTTCATTAGGCTAGTTCCATTTGTTTGGTAATCATGCAACCCAATTAACTTGGTTCGTTCTCCCAACTCAAGATGCTCCTCTCCCCTCCCCCAATAGGAGTCTACCTTTGTTGTGGGCAAAAACAAAATGAGACAAAACTCTCAACCTGCATCCCCTCCCTTTGGGTGGTGGATCAATAACTTCTCTCTCTGTTTATCATGGGACTCTGCTAAGAGCTTCCAGGGTCTTCACATTAGCTCATCTATTACACCTCACTCTTTCTGTTTTATACCTCATGCTTAGATCACACTGGGGGTGAGGGGCAAAGATGGGCTAAAACCCAGACCTCCTGATTCCCAGGTCAGGATTTGTTCCACTATGCTGATTTAGAAAAATAGATGTGAGAAGAGGCATTTTGTACCTGGGCTGTTCAAACACAGATCACAAACTATGTGACTGGAGGAGGGCATAGAGACTATCCATTCCAACAATTTAATTATTAGGCTGCTAAGTGGTGCTATATAAGTGACTGAGTCAGGGAGACCAGAGTTTGAATCTTACCGCAGACACTACATTGTGACTTCAGTTTCCTCATCTATAAAAGGGAGATAAGAATAGCCTCATTGTCATGGGATTGCTATGAGGATCAAGTGAGATAGCCTGTGTAAGCTGCTTTGCAAATCTTAAAGTGCTGTGTGTGTTATTATTATCATTAAGAAAATTGAGACTGGAGAAGAAAAAAATAGCTGAGTTGGCCAAGGCCACTCACTGTCATTAGCAAAGTAATTGAAACAGAGGCTTCTAATTCCTGGACCTGGGCTCTTTCCTCTTCAACCAACTTTAAGGATGGCTCGGTATTATGGGGCCAGACATGACAGCATTTGAGCACATTAATAATTTTTATTTTGTTTTTACTGCTCCTGTAGATTGGTTGTTTTTTTTTTAATATAATTAATTATGCCTTGCCCACTCAGAAACCTGAAGGCTTGCTAAGGATACAATTTTTTTTTTAATTAAAAAAGTCCATCATCAGTGAATTAACACATTGTTAATTTACAAGTTCCTGACTCCGGGGTTTATTTCCTATCGGCAAAGGGCTCCTGGCCCCTGATGAATCCTCCTAGAGTTATCTGGAAAACAGCTTAGGTTTCCATTGCTTCTCATATATTTCATGTAATTCGGAAGTACAGAAATTGCCAAGCTTGGCAGAACCAGATCCACTTATTGACTGACCCCGTGGCTGGGGAATGTAGAAGATTAGACCTCAGAACAGAGACTCCAGCTCCCAGGGTTGTTTCTGACATTCTAGAACTGCCTCTAATGTCTCCTGATTTCAAAGGAAAATTTTTCTGGGATTAGAGTTAGAAGATATCAGTTTGAGTATCTGCCAATCGTTAACAGTGTGGCCTCCCAGCTGTAATATTCTGTAATTTGGGGAATATTGGAGTGGGGTCCACCCCACTGTAACTAATGCCAGAAGTCAGCCTTCTACCTGCATCCCAATCCCTGGTGACACAGAAACCAGATGGCTCCTCCCTCCATTCTGACCCTGGGGGTCCTGCCGTTCTTCACTCAGGTCACCATCTGGGAGGGGTACAGAGACTGGTGCAGACTCTTAGGAAACACTTCACATACTTTCCTTATTGTTCTGAGGAGATGAACCCACTATTGACTTCTAGACATTTTTCCTCCCATTGTCATGGGGCAGCGTAGAAACTCTTGACAGATCTGGGTTCTGGTCACTGAATCACAGAATCTAGTACAGATTATCAGAGAGGGAAGAGCTATTAGAAGTTATTTGGTCTGACTCACTCCTGAACAAAAGTGCATGCCAGACTGAGGGTTCTGCACCCTATTTTTGTACCCTGGATACATTGAGCAGTCTGGTGAATCCTTTAGCCCCTGTCTCCAAATAATGCTTTGGAATACATAAAATAAAACACACAAAATTACAGAGGAAACAAATTATATTGAAATAATTAGCAAAATATTTATTTAACTTTTTTTTTTTACATTCATTTCCACAAAATTTTGGGTTCCAAATTTTCTCCCCATTTGTCCCCTCCCCCCACCCCAATACATGGAGAATTCTAATTTCTCCTATCACCAATCTGCCCTCTCTTCTAACATCCCTTCATTCCCTGTCCCCATCTTCTCTTTTGTCCTATAGGGCCAGATACAAAATATTTTTTCTTAAAAAGAAAAACTCTTGGATCCCACGTTAAGGACTTCTGAGGAATGGCTTGGTGGCCTACATTTGAAAAGGGAGAACCTCTAGAGGTAGCTCATTTCAATTTTTAAATGGCACAATTCTAATTTTGGTAAGAAGATTTTCCTTAAAGCAACCCTAAATCTCAATATTTGCAAATTTAGTTTCCTCATCTATGAAATGGGAAGGCTGGACTCAATGGCTTCTAAAGGTCCCATACATCTTTAAATCTATGGTCCTATAAACTTGAATTTGTGTCCCAGCTCAGCTATTCTTTGACCATGCAAACTTGGGGAAGTCCCACTAGTCTGAGTCCTGGTTTTCTCTTCTTTAAAAAGAGGGGGGTTGGCATTTTTTAGCTACAGATGACCCCACAAATGTGGCATTCTATTGAGCCAGTGTATCTCATCATCAGTCTATTCAAATGCCACAGGATGCTTCAGATTGGCTGTGTCATCTAAGCAGACCTGAAAAAAACCCCTTATGAGACAGATGTGTACCTCCAGGAGGCTGGAGCTGCTCTCCCCCAGCAATATCCAGTCAGTTGGTAAGTCTTGTTGATTCTTGTTGCTTCTACCTTCTCAGCATCTCTTGTTGCTGCCCCTTCTCGTCCTTCACATGGCCGCTATCCGGGTTCAGGTGCTCTCTCAAAGAGTCTAGCAACCACAACCACAGCCGCAACAACCAGCTTCCTGATTGGTTTGCCAGCTTTCATTCTATCTCCTCCCCAATTCGCCCTTTCACACAGCTCCCCAAAAGTCATCTTCCTTAGACACAAGGATGGACAGAGGAACAACAACTAATCTCTATGCAGAGCTTTAAAGTTTGCAAATCACTTCACTTTCTTCTATCACTCCCCTACTCATTCACTATTAGTGACTCCCTATTACCAATCAGATGAAACAGATTCCTTAGCCTGGCATTCGAAGTCCTTCAAAATCTGGTAACCAGATACCTCTTCAGCCATTACCCTTTATGTATTCTAGTCAAAATAGTTCATTAGCTCTTCCCTACACTGTCCAGCACTCTTTCCTCTGTGCCACGTAGCTGCCTCAGTTTCCATAGCTGTAAAACAAGACCTAGTGCTCTATCCACTTCACCATCTAGACGCCCCCATATATTCTAGTCTAAATGGCCAATATATTAGCTGTTCTCCAAGCTTGATAATCCATTTCCATCCTCTGACCTTGACAGAAGCCATAATGAACTATTCATTTCCACCTCTTGGTCTTGGAGCCACCTCCTCCATGAAGCCCTCTCTGATCCCCACTCCTTTTTAAATTGTCATCATACTAAACTTCTTTGTGTGTAAGTTGGATGCCTCTAATACACTATAAACTCCTTGAGGGTCATTTTTGTCTCTATGTCCCCAGTGGCTGAGCAAATTTATGGGTCAGGGTGGGATCCAGGCTTGAGATATCTCCCTGGTATAGGGAACTTCAGGTGAGAAAACTCCCCCCACCAGTACAGTTCTATAGCTATTCCGCAGCTAATAACCTTGGGACATTAAGCGAAGCAACTTGACCATGGCTATAGTCAGGGTGTGGTCCAAGCAGACCAGTGATTCACAAAGGGTATTCTGGGAACCCTTGAGGCTTTGTAAACCTTAACATGATGTAGAAGTGTTACCATAGATCATGAAATCTCAGGAGTAGAAGGGATGTCAGAGGGCACCTAGTCTAGTGTATCAGTATTTGTACAGGAATTCTCATTACACTATGCAAGACTAATGGTCATCTAGCCCCTCTTAAAGGTCTGTAATGAAGGGAAACCCATTCCCTCCCCAGGTGGCTCATCCCTCCAAGGTAACTTTGATTCCTTCTTTGTTATTATTGTCCATTTATTTCAGTTGTGTCCGACTCTTCATGGCTCTCTTTGGAATTTTGCTGGCAAAAGTGGTTGGCCACTTCCTTCTCCAACTCATTTTACAAATGAGGAAACTGAGGCTGATGCGGTAAAGTGACTTGTCCAGGGTCACTTAGTGAGTATCTGAGTCCAGATTTGAATTCAGGAAGATGAGTCTTTTGACTCTATCTGCTGCACCACCTACCTTCTATTAATCCTTCTATTAATCATAAATCTCTCTCTTTGCTCCTCATACCCCTCTTTGGGACTGAGCAGGGCAACTCTACTCCCTACTCATGACTGCTCTTCGACTGAAAACCACTTATCACATCTTCCCTGTCTTCTCTGCACCAGGCAAAACGTTCCCAGGTCCTTCAGATCTTCATCTGGTCTGGCCTAGCCTCAGTCCCCATCTTTAGCCTGATCACCTTTTTCTGAACACTTTGTATCTGCAGGACAGAGCACACCCACACACACAGTTCCATTGTAAGCAGCAGTAGTACTAGGGGCCCTGGTCCTGGCCCCCCTTTTTCAGAGCATATGGGCCCTGGCCACCCTCTCTGAAATGATCTTGATCCAAGTCTAAGCCCCTAAGTGGGACTGCCCGGCAGGTCCCTTCACCTCGGTAGGCCTTGGGTTTTGAACTTCCATGTCCTGTGGCTGAAGCTCTTTTCTTTTCTTTCCTCCTTTGGTAACCTTTAAGTCATTTAGCAGTTAGCATTTATATAACACTTTGTGGTTCAATTATTTGATCTTTACAACCTTGGGAGGTGGGTACAATTTTTATCCCCACCTTACAGCTGTAGAAACTGGGGCGACCAGTGAGATGAAGGGACTTGCACAGGGTTACACATCTCGCAAGTATCTGAGGCAGGATTTGAAAGTGGGCATGCCTGCCTCCAAGTTCAGCACTTTACTCACTATGCCACTTAGCTACCTCAGTTTCTCCAGCTGTTAAACAAGACCTAGGGCTGTATACCCCAACTCCATTTCATTAAACATGCTTTAGGCATTTATTCTGTATGAGGTTCTTTGGAGGAGAAACCGCTTTGGAAAGAAAGTCTCTGCTCCTGTACTTTTCGTCTCTGGGTCCCATCTGTGGGTCTTCTTTGTAGAAGAGAGCACAAGGAAGCCAGCCAGGGGAGGCGGCCTTTGTTCTTTGGATGGAAGTGTGTGGGGGGGCGGTCTCTCCAGCTCCTTGCTGCTGCCGAACAAGTGGATGAATCAGCTCCTGACTACATTCCACCCACTGCACAGAGAGAGGGAGAGAGTCAGCCTGCAAGGTCTATTTTTCCAATTCTTCTGAGCTCATTTGGTTTTAAAATCACTCGTTACCTCCCCATACTGCCCTCGTAAAATCACACTCAGAGATCACCAGAGCGAGGCAGAACCTGACGGATCAGTTAGGTCCCCCTTACCTCACTTTGTTCCTGTCCTGGCTCAGTCACTCATTGACTTGGAGACCTGGGTCAAGTCTCTCAACCTCCTAGGCCTCATTGTTCCTCTTAGTTTGAAACCAGGCCTTAATGAAATGATAATGATATTATTCATAATAATAGCTAACATTTTTGTAGCTCTTCCTTTGTGCCAGGCATTGTTCTAAGCACTTTACAACATTATCTCATCATTTAACAGATGGGGAAACTGAGGCAGCTTATAGGCTAAGTAACTGGCCCAAGGTCACACAGTTAGTGCCTGAGGCCAGATTTGAGCTCAGATCTTCCTGACTCTGGGTCCCATTGTACCACCTAGTGCTCTATCCACTGTACCATCTAGCTGTCCCAATCGCATTCATTAAACATGTTTTAGGCATCTATTGTGTACAGGGTTCTGTGGAGGAGAAACTACTTTAGAAAGTGCTATCAAAGCCCAAAGTTTTTGAGGGGAGGATGCTCATCCTTCCTTCAGCCCTCCATAGTCACCTTTTGTCTTCCCTGGTAAACTGGCTGCCTGGGGCCAGCAGACCAGCCATGATACCATAGCCGTGGGTTGTGTGATGCCCTATTAGGGACATTCAGCTGAGAAGAAAGGAGGGGCTTGGGCAAGTGTATTGTCTCTGGCGGGCACTGTGGGACATAGTCAATAATATTAATAGCTATCATTTATGTAGTGCCTACTGTCTTCCAGACGCCAGCCTGAGCACTTTACAAATATCTCACTTGAGCCTCACAACCACCCTAGAAAGTAGATGTTATTATTATCCCCTTTAACAAATAAGGAAACTGAGGCAAAGAGGTCCCCTAAGTGTCTGGGGCTGGATTTTAACTCAGGTCCTCTTTACCCTGGGCCAGGCGCTCTAGCCACCGCACCACCCAGCTGCCCAGGTTGTAGATGTGGAGTCAAGGAAGCTGGGTGAGTGTTGCTTCCAATCATTCTTATATTTTTATCCTAACTCTGCTTCTTGGGTGACCTTGGATAGATCATTCTTTTTTAGACCTCCAAATACTCATAAAAAATGAAGAATTTGGTCGAGAAGATTTCTAAAATCCCTTCTAACTCTAAATCCTGTGGTCTCCTCTTTTCAGAAGAGAAGTTACAGTATGCAGGGAAGTAAATTGGAGACTCAGAGGAAGGACTGGGAAGGGAGGGAGGTCGCTCCCCTCCATCTTCTCAAATGAGATAATATTTGTAAAGCACTTAGCACAATGGCTGGTACACAGTAGGTGCTTAATAAATGCTTGTTCCCTTCCCCCCTCTCATCTGCCTGAGTCTATTCTCTTTGACATGTATCCAGTTTTCTTCTGTCCAGATGCTATTCTCTCATCTCATACCCTGCTCTTTATAACTCAAGTTGCTGAATTTCTCTGCTTTCTCATACATGTATTCTTTTGACTTTGCACCCTGCCTTCTCCAACCCCCATAATTCTTACCCCATTTCTTCCACAGGCATGGAATCATCGAACATAAAAAGTTAGAGCTTGAAGAGATCATAGGATGCCATGGATAGAAGAGGACTTAGAGGTCATCTGGTCCAATTTCCTTATTTTACAAGTGAGTACCTGTGAGATAGGAAGAGACTAACCCAAGATCATCAGACTAATGAGTGACCAGGTTGAGCCCAGAATTAAAAGTCTCCCTAGGCTTTCTGATCTCTCTCCCTTCTATTCTCCCCCTCCCAAATATCCAACTGTTCCCAGGAAACTTTTTACCTACTCTTCAAATCCCAAAGCCATTGCCACTACCTCCAAGAAGCTTTCCTTGATTTGCCAGGTTGTCTTTGTCCTTTGTTTTCAAAGAGGACCATGACATCAGGGAGATGATGACAGTTGATTTTGACTTGAGCAAGGGAGGGTTAGGTGGTGCGGTAGATAGAGTGCCAGGCAGGGAGTCAGGAAGACTTCTTTTCTTGAGTTCAAATTCAGCCTCAAATACTCACTAGCTGGGTGACCTGAAACAAGTCACTTCACCCTGGTTGCCTCAGTTTCCTCATCTTTAAAATGATTTGGTGAAGGAAATGGTAAACTACTCCTTGATTTACCACTCTCTACTTGGAAGTCATCTCTCCCTCATGTGATTTCATAGCTCTTTTATGCCCTCTTCTACACAGGAACCTCTGTGAAATGTGAACCATTTCACAAAGAAAACATTTTTTCCCCATGGAGGTGGTGGTGAGTTGAAACCTTGGTCAAGAAATAGGTTTGATCTGAGTCGTATTTTGACCTTACCCCGCTACTCCCACCCCTATGTGTTTCAGCCTCACTGCTATATAACCGGCCTGGACCCAGGATTCTTCTGACAGCTCCATGCTTCTCTTCATCCTCCTTCTCCATGCTTTACTTTCTAATGCTTTCTCAGGGATCAATAACTAAATGAATATGACCTTTACTCCTTGCAAGGGCCTGACCACCTGCCACCCTATGGCTCCCTACCAGTATCCCTGTGATCCTAAGCTTTTCACTGGTTCCCCAAGGTCCCTCTGCTGGCCACTACTCCACATTTCTCTCATACTTCTCTGGGTCAGCTTCGTCCTTTGTGGTCCCTAATCCACCCACCTCTGCCTCCTCATTGTGCCCTCTGCAATTCCCATTCTATTATGAACAAGCTTCCCTTCATAGCTAAGCCTTCCCCAGGAATATGCACTCCCTCCTGACTGCCATTTCATAGAATCTCTCTTCCCCATCAAGATTTAGCTCAAGTATCACCTTCCGTAAGAGGTCTCCTCAACTGTCGGAGCCTCCTTCTCAAATGAACTTGTATTTAATTACTTTGTATTCACTTGTATTCATATATACCTATATGTATATACATGTATGTAAAAATATAATATATATACACATACACGTATATATGCCTATGTGTGTATATATATGTACATATGCATGTCTATCTACCTATCTACATGTTGTTCAGTTGTTTCTGACTCTTCATGACCCCATATGGGGTTTTGTTGGCAAAGATGCTACAGTCGTTTGCCATTTCCTTCTCCAGTGAATCAGCTTTTTGTCAGTAATCAATGAGGCTAATAGAGGTTAAGTGACTTGCTCAGGATCACTTAGCTAGAAAGTGTTTGAAGCTAGAATCGAATACTGGCTCCAAGCCCAGTGTCCTATCTACCATGTCACCTAGCTGCCCTCATTTATTATATATGTGTATATATTGGCATATACACATATGCATATCTGTGGATATATATGCACATGAAGATATGTGTATATATTTATATACATATGTATGTATATACATTATATAGATATGTATGTGTGTATATATGTGTATATGTATGTATTTATGTATATATGTAGTGCCTCCTCTGTTAGAATGTAAGTTCCTCATATGTTGGAATTCTTTAATTCATTATATTCCCAGCACCTGTCATAGTGCCTAACACATAGTAGGCACTTAATGAATACTTGTTTATTTTTATGTACGTATACATACATGTGTGTACACACATATAGTATTTATATATAACACACGTGCACACACATATATAGAATTAATTTCTATATGTACTTATTTTCCCCTCCCCCAAGTTGAATGGAAACTGTTTGAAGTCAGGGGCTGTTTGATTTTGTCTTGATAACCCCAGGACTGAGCACAGCAACTGGCACACAGTAGCTGCTTAATAAATGCTTGTTAAATTGAATTCTGTTGTTTGTTTCTGGCACCTTGGCCTCTGGCCTCTAAAGATTTGGACAGGTGAAAACGGATGGTATAGGGAACATTCTATTCCTAAGGAATAATGTGAGTAAAGAAACATAAGAGAGATAATATAGGATGTGTGCGAGGATGATAAGCCATTCACACGAACAAGTTATCCAAAAGTGTAAACTTCACAATCATTTTTAATTATTTCTAAAAGTTATAGTTATTTTGTCCTCTCACTTACCTGTCACAACCTATCAGTTACCAAGTCCTGTTGTTTCTAGCTCCTGAATATCTAGAATCATAGGATGTCCATAGAGGGAAGGCCCTTAGGGATGCTCTGCTTTAAGACCCTCATTTTAGAGCTGGGAAGTTAAGGTTCCCAGAGGACCAGGGACTTCTCAAGGTCACACAATGAGTAAGTAGCAGGGCTGAGACTCCACCTGAGATGTCATGACTTTACACTGGAGGGCTTTTCCCTCATCCTATTGTGCTGGTCTCTCCCCTTTCACCATTCTTCTCTTCCTCTCCTCTCCCACAATCCCCCTCATGACTTCTTGTTCCAACCTTCTAGCTATTCTCATCCATCCCATCAGTCTGTGGTGTCAGTCACCTTCTAGGACAAAGCTCTGATTACTCCCTTGAGTGAATTCTTTGAATGAAGACCAAACTGCTTAGCTTGTTTTGCCATTTCCTTCTCCAGTGCATTTTGCAAATGAGGAAATTGAGGCTGAAAGGGTTAAGAGACTTGCCCAGGCTTACACAGCTAGTTAAGTGTCCAAGGTCAAATTTGAACTCGGACCTTCCTAACTCCAGGCCTGGCATTCTATCTAGTGTACCATCTAGCTGCCCCAAAACAATGGTAGTGTTGATTTAATTACTGTTCTCAGAGTAAGAGGTGGAGATCAGGAGTGTATGTGGTTGTGGATGGTGGGGGAAAGTTCTATAGGAAGTAATAAGGTGAACAGCAAGAGGGGCTTTGGGATGGATGATTTGGATGGAATAAGGAGGATATGGCCTTCCCAGATATAATGAGTTAGAGGAGTTTGCACTTACTAGTTAGGCCAGCTCAGCTGCTGTGGAGTTGCATTCCTTCACAGAAGAGGGGCACCATTGTGTGGTTGGGAGGATATGCTTCCAGGTGAGGAGGAGGAGGAGAAGAGGAAGAAATATTTACCTTGAAACTTACAAACTCATGGGGTAGGACAGCACGGGGGGGTGGGGGGTAGAGGGGTAGATACTCAGCTCAGGGGCATCAGGTTCATGGAGCTGAAACCAGGCACAGCAGCTGATGGAAAGTGGGCTTTCAGTTAGTCAGTCATCAAGCATTTATTCACTGCCCACTGTGGACCAAGGCAGATGGCAAGATGTCTAGGGAAGGTGGCTGGTTAACATAGATAACCCTTCTGCAAATTATACCTTTAGAAAATGGCTGGGGGCACAGAGAGATTGTGACTTGCCTAGTGGCATAAGGCCAGGATGTGTCTGAAGTGAGCCTCCATTGAACCCAGGCCTTTTGGATGCTGAGGCTGTTTTTTTAAATTGACTCTGTTACACTGTCTTTCACTAAGGTTCTTACATACTTAAGAAATATGCCAAACTCCAAATAATTGGAAGCTGCTGGGTTTATGTACAATATTTTTGTTATTATTTTTGTTCTTGACCGTATTTGGATATCTATTTATCGATTTGTAAATCTCTTTCACAGTCACCCCCCACTCCCCCGCCACTGACACACTTTGGGAAGGAGAACCTGACTTGTATTTCATGGAGGGTGGGAGGGAGGGAGTTAATCAGGCTTGGCAGCTGGCTTGGAGAGGGGGCCAGCCCCTGCAATATGCAAATGTGAGCTATTTCCAGCAGATGCATAATCTCAGGATGGCGCCCACGACCACTACCACTGCCACCCAAAAATCTGATTTTCTGTAACCCACCTATACTTGGTGGGCCCCAGAAACTTTTCTTAGCACAGTTGGCAGGGTATTGGTCTCATACTTGTAATGTGCCAAGTAGCAGCCTCTGGAAACATCTCTTATGTGACAGACAGTAGGGGCATAGTGGAAAGGAACATAGTGGAAAGGCACAGTGCTCTTGGCCCTGGGGTACCCTTGGCCTCCAATCCCGCTGCTGCTGATGGCTAGTGGGGAGCAGGCTGAGTCAGGTAACCTGTCCAAACCTCAGTTCCATCACCTGTAAAACTGTCCTAACAAGACCTGAGATGCTTCTTTTGTTTGACCAGGAGGATTTAATTTCTGGGACAGATCTATGATTTCACTGATATTAGGGAACTCCCAATATGATAACTCCCTCTAGCAATGCAAATTAGCACCTTCTCTGCACCTTACAGCCTTACAGGGTTGCCTCAGGGTGTGGAGCTGTCCAGTAACTTATCCAGGGTCACCCAGCAGGTACCAGGGCAAAGGCAGGATTGATCCCAGGTCTGCTTGACTGATGCCAACTCTCTAGCATCTCTGCCTCTAAATGACTCCACACACACACATCTCTGTGTGTATATATATATAATCTACATACATACACATGTGTATATTATTATATACATTATGCACACATATACATATAAAATAATTTGACATATATGTAGCTAAGGTTTACAGACCCCATCTCTCTCCCTCTCCCCACACACACATACAAACATACACATGTATATATATGTATATATGTATTATATAGACATATACATTATATATACAAATATACATATAAAGCAATTTTAAATATTACATATAGTCAAGGTTAAAAGAACACTGCATATGTATGTATGTTTCAGAACCTGTATATGCACACAGCATACACACACATGCACACACACATATATGTAGATATATGTTTTATATATACATATATTTTATATAACTCCAGGAGAAATTCCAGGAGCAGAAGAGAGGTCTGTACTCAACATTTGTAGATCTGATCAAGGCCTTTGATACTTACTGTTAGTCGTGAGGGCTTATGGAAAATTATGTCAAAATTTGGTTGCCCAGAGAAGTTCAATCTTGCCCAGGTTCTAGATGATGGACTATGTTATTGTGCCTTCCCAGTCACCAATGGAGTGAAACAGGGCTGTGACCTTGCTCCCATCTTTTTAACATGATGTTTTCAGCCATGTTGTCAAATGCTTTCAATGAGGATAAACATGGCATCAAGGTCAACTACCATACTGATGGTAAGTTCTTCAATTTGAAAAGGCTACAAGCCAAGACCAAAGTGGAGGGAGTGTTGGTGTATGATTTTCTGTTTGTAGATCATTGTGCACTCAATGCAGCCTCTGAAGCAGCAAAGTATAGATCGATTCTCTGCTGCTTGTGCTAATTTTGACCTAACAATTAACATCAAGAAAACACAGGTGCTCCATCAGCCACCACCACACCATCCATATGTGGAACCATGGGTTACAAGAAATGGAGAAGTTTTGAAAGCTGTGGATAAGTTCACTTACCTTGGTAGCATACTATCCAGGGATGTACATATTGACAATGAGGTTGATGCACACATTGCCAGAGCTAGCTCAGTTTTTGGGAGGCTCTGAAGGAAAGTATGGAAGAAAAGAGGTATTAGACTGACTACCAAACTGAAGGACTACAGAGCTGTTGTGCTGACCTCATTGTTGTATGCCTGTGAAACCTGGACAGAGTACCAGTGCCATGCCAGGAAACTGATTCATTTCCATTTGAATTGTCTTAGGAAGATTCTGGAGATCACCTGGTAGGATAAGGTGTGTGTGTTGGTCCTTCATTGCCAAAGAAGACCATGCCATCAGAGAAATGATGACATGACTTGCACTTGACTTTGTTTTGAGTGAGGGAAGGCTGTGCAGATCACCAGCCTCACTTTTCCTCCAGAGCCATCTGAATTCAGTGACCAGATATTCATCAAGATGACTGGAGATGACCCAGGATGAGGCAGTTGGGGTTAAGTGACTTGCCCAAGGTCACACAGCTAGTGAATGTCAAGTGTTGGAGGTGAGAACTCACCCAGGGCAAATGATCACATGGTGATCAGAAGAAGCAATACAAGGACGCTGTCAAGAACTTTGGAATTGATTGTATGAAATGGGAGGGACTGGCACAGGACCACTCAGCATGGTGTGCCCACGTCAGAAAAGGTGCTATGCTCTATGAGCAAAGCAGAACTGAAACAGCTCAAAGGAAACACAGGAAGAGCAAATTTAGAGAATCCACCCCAAATGTTCACGCGAACTATTTGAATCTGATCTGTGGTAGAGGTCATAGCGATGTCATTTTGTTCCTCTTCAAGAACGAAGGACAACAACCATAGATATACATATACATATAAAGTAATTTTATATATTTTGTATAATCAAAGTTTATAGGACACTACACATGAATAGTATACACACAGACACACACATACATAGACACACATATGCATACCTACATATATGCATGTATATACACACATACATGTGTATAAATATGTATATATATATGTATGGGGAGAGAGAGAGAGAAAGAGAGTGTATTCTCTGTGTGTTTATAGAGTGTTTTGTAAACCTTGAAATGCTTTATAAACACCAGCTACTCTTGTAGGTCATCTGTCAAGGCTTTCTATTTGACCAGTCAAAGAAGGAGTGGTTGAGAGACGTGGGGATGTTTATCTTGGAGAAGACTTATCAGGGTCATGGTCATTGTCTTCAAGTACTTGAAGAGCTGTTAAGGGGAAAAGGGGCTAGACCTGTTCTGCTTGGCCCCAGAAGATAGAACTAAGAACAAAAAGGCAAGTTCAGGCTTGGTGTAAAGAAATATTCCCCAATAATTGGAGCTGTCCAAAAGTAGACATAAGATGCCTTGGGAGGGATCAGAGTCAGCCAACAAACAACCCTGTCACGGTGTTCATCTGCTCCGCTGATGCACTCTAAAATCTCTTGGGCCTTGCCATCTGCTCTGCCACTGCACTCTTCCATATGTGTTTTGCATTATTTCATTTCATTCATTTTCACTAATCAAGGCGTCACCATTTGTTGAGTATGCCATAGAGGATACTCTTATTCAGGTATGGGTAGAACTAGCTGGCCTTTAATTCTGAGATGCTCTGTCACTGTGAATATACCCTAACACCAACCCATGTAGACTCACAATGATAAAGTCCTATACTCCTAGAATATGTGAACCAGAAAGGACCTTGGAACACAGGATGCTGGGGATAGAAGATATCTTGACATAGAAAGCACTGAATATCAGAGCTGGAAGGTTGTTAAATAATAACCAGTCTAACCCCTACATTTCACAGATGAGAGACCCAAGACTTGGGAGAAAGGTCTGCTAGAAAGGGTCAAGGGTAATCTTTGACAACTCAGTTGTCCCAGTCCATTCCAACAGTGACATAAATGAATCGGACTCAGCAGTAATGCCTATAGCAATAGGTCTTTTATTATTGTGTTTTAGCTCACACCAAGGAAGGCCCAACTTGAAACACCCAGGGATTGAGAAATGAGAGAATAAGAGAAAAGTAGCATAATGTTTTCAGTCATATTGTCAGATGCTTTCAGTGAAGATGAACATGACATTAAGTTCAGCTCCGCACTGATGCTAAATTCAATTTAAAAAGGCTACAAGACACGACCAAAGTAGAGGGAGTGTTGGTGTATGACTTTCTGTTTGCAGATAATTGTGCACTCAATGCAGCCTCTGAAGCTGAGATGCAACCAAGTATGGATCAATTCTCTGCTGCCTGTGCTAATTTTGGCCTAACAATTAACACCAAGAAAACACAGGTGCTTCATCAGCCACCAGCACACCATCCATGTGTGGAACTATTGGAACAGGAGATTCTTGCATATAAGAGGATAACTGAGCCTCAGGAACCAGGGAGGGTCCTCCAGCCCTCAGACATGAAGATCTTTGGGCTTCAGTAGGAGGCAGAAGGGGGTCAACAGGGATGCTAAGAGAAACTACCCTTGAACTTGGTGATCCTATTTATGCAAACCTCCATCAGTCTTCCTGCTCATGGGATCATAGGTTTAGAGGTGGGACTTTGGGAATCATTAGTACAGCCCCTTTAATCTACAGAAGAAGAAACCGGGGTCCACATGGGGTTGTGCCTTTCCCAAGGTTGCCCAGCCAGTCAAGCAGCCAAGCCTGAGATTTGAACCTGGATACTTGGACTCCAAATGCAGCACTCTTCCCACTGTCCTGCAAGACCATCTTCCATTTGTAAGGTCACACACTGAAGCATCCCATGTAGAAAAATAAAGTTTGTTGTTTGCCAACTACAAAAAGCATTTGATCTGATGGAACAAAAGTCCATTTTAAAGATGTTCCTGTAGCAAGGTGTCTCCCGTGCTAGTATGAACTAGTCAAGATTCCTTGAGAGATGTGATGGCAGGGTAGCTCAAAAGCTTTGGGTGAGAGCCATGGGCTTCATAAACTATACTCATCCCCTCCCCTCTCCTGGCATCATAGCCAGGTGCTAGGATAGGTTCGGTTCTTATTTCTACCTTCATAAGTGGGGAATAGATTCCAGCAGGTTGATGCAGATAGACTTTGTTTCCATGTGAGCCCCTGTTTGTATAAGGGCTTAGGGCTGCAGGACGGTTAATTTCCTTTCAACGTTCTGCTCTGAGATGGGTTAGAGTGATTTCACTAAGGGGTCTGCCTCTCAGCCTGGAATACTTTACAGAGAAATTAGGAGACAGTCTATGAATGCTTCATGCCTAGTATTTTTTCTTCCTCTTCTCCACCTCTTTAAGACTGAGCTCAAATCTCATCTTCTGCAGGAAGTTTTCCCTGTCCTCTTCCCTCCCTCACCCCCAACTGCTAGTGTCTTCCCTCTGAGATTATCTCCTTTTTATTTTGTTTTTGGATTAGTTATATCTGACTCTTCATGATACTATTTGAGGTTTTATTTTGCTGTTGTTTATTTGTTTTTTACTAAAGTAATTGGCCATTTCCTTCTCTAGCTCATTTTATAGATGAGGAAGCTGAGGCAAACAGGTTTAAGTGACTTGCCTAGGTTCACATAGCTAGTAAGTGTCTGAGGTCAGATTTGAACTCAGATCCTCTTGACTCCAGGGCTAATTCTCTATCCACTATGCCATCTCTGCATCTCTACCCAAGGCCTTTACAAACCTCTGCAATACCTAGACTTGTGCCAGGTCCTACTTACTGAGGGTAAGGGCTGAATTATAAAAAAAGATAAAGAAAACAGTCTGTGATCTCCAGGAGCTCACATCTTTCCTGGGAGGTGCAATCAGATGACCACATAGAAAGTGAATATTTATATGCATAAATGAAAGGGTTGAACAGTAAAGGCTGTGGGAAGTCAGAGGCAAGAGAAAGGTTTGTGGATAGACTGGGGAGGTCTGGGAGGGCATCCTGGAAGAGGTGAGATGAGATCTAGGCCTATTGATGAGAGGAGGGGGACGGAGCCTTCCTCTGAGTGGGAGGAGTGTCCTTGAATAAGGGCACCAAGATGGGACTGAGCTTGGTGTGCCAGGGAGGCAGATTACAAATAGTAATCTTCTTCAGCAAAGGGTAATCATTTATTAAATGCTGTATGCATTTCAAAGCTCTTTCAAATCCATCATCTCTCCTGATCCTTGCAGCAGCTCCAGGCAAGAGGCAGGGCAAAGATGAGTCTTCCTGTTTTATAAGACTAACTATCAACAAGAGAGCAATTGAACAAGATTTAGTGCCAGGCTCCCTGGTGCTGGGGTAAGAGCCCCACACTGGGAGTTCTAGGCACAGAACGATAAGTTCAGAGTTGGAAGAGTGTTTGAAGGCTATCTGGTTCTACTCCCTCATTTTACAGATAAGGATACTGAGACCCAAAATGGGGAAGTGAATTGTCCAAGGTCACCCAGGTATCAAGTAGGAGAGATGAGATTTGAACCTGAGACCTCTGACTGTAAATTCAGCCTTCCATTCCCATGTACCATGTTGCCATTATACCATTCATTTGCTATGAAGCTTTGGATGAGTAACCTGCCCTTTCTGGTTTTCTGTTTCTCCATCTTTTAAGCGAAGAGAAAAATTTTTGCTTTTATGGAGCCATTGTGACTCAGCTACTTAACCCTGTTTGCCTCAGTTTCCTCATCTGTAAAATGAAATGGAGAAGGAAATAGCAAACCATTCTGGCATCTTTGCTAAGAAAACCCCAAATAGGGTCAGGAAGAGTTGGATGCAACTGAAAGACTAGCCTGCTAAATGAGCCTGGATCAGATCACTCGATCAGTCAGGAAAATCTGAATTCAGATCTAGCCCCAAACACTAACTAGCTGTTTAACTCTGAGCAAGCCACTTTGCCTGTCTGCCTGTTTCCTCATCTGTAAAATGGGATAATAATGGGAACTACCTCTCATAATTGTTGTGAGGTCAAAGCACTAAGCACAGTGCCTGGAACATAGGAGATGCTCAATCAAAGCTCATTTCCTTCCCTCCTTTTGAATTTAATCCTTGCTCCCTCCACCCCCTCCCCCATCCAATTCAGTTTGATTCGATAAACATTTATTAAGCTTTATTGTACTGCTTTCCTCCCCAGATTAGTTTCTATAGGTAGATTAGGCCTAGATTGTGGAGGGCTCTGAATGAAAAGGCAATAAGGGAGGCGGCTGCCATCAGAGGAGATGACGTTTGTTCTGGGTCTGAATACCCCACCCTTGCCAATCAAAAGAGAACTGTTTGTGCAGAAAAAGGAGGGGAAGAGGAAATGATCCATCCTGTGCCCAGAAAATAAAAGGGTTTGCCGAGTGATCGCACTCTCCTCCCTCCCTCCTCTTCTGCATTCTTTTCTGCTGGTACTGACAGTTCCCCTACAGCCAGTCTTCTCTGGCACAGGTACCTGTCAGCAAATTCAGCTGTGTTGACGTCAGAGCTGCTGGGATGCTCTTGAGCTCTAGGGAGCTGAGGGGAATGTCACTAAGCCCCAGTCCCAAAAGTCTGGAGTTGCCTTATAAGGTTGGGGGATAGATCCTGTTCCCTTTGTCGGTGTTTTAGAAGCTGTCAATTTAGTTCCACATGGGTCTTTACTGAATCTCCCTTGATACCATTGAACTCTGTCCTGTACTCACCTTCTTGGGGAGGACATAGGAAGAGGAGAAACAGGGACAATGGCCCCTCCTCTGGATAAGAGATTCCCTTGTACGAATGAGCATGGCCAGGGTAAGAAAACGCTAGAAATCAGCACCTAGGAGACTGGAATTTGAAAATGTTTAGCCTAGATTCACAGGTTCCCCACCCCTGACCTAGAGACTAAAAGACTTTGCAGGGTAGGACTCTAGGCAGGGTCACAGATTTAAAGATAATAGGAACCTTTCAGCTTATCAGGTCCCAACCAGTCATTTTACAAAGACGAAACTGAGGCATAGAGAGGTTAAGTGACTTGCCTAAGGTCACACAACTTGTATAGGCTTTGAACCTACACTCAGGATGTCCTGACTCTAAGCCCAGTGCCATATTTGTCATACCATGCAACTTCCTAATGTGATCTCTGATTTCATATCTTCAAAGGGTTGCCATGAGGAAGAGGGACCAAAGTTGTTCTGTGTGACCCTGGAAGGCAGATCTAGGAGCAGTAGAGGGAATGATTACAGGGAGGCAGGCTCTGGAAAGAGACAAGGAAATCATTCCTAAGGATCACAGTCATTATACAATAGCACTGCCAATCCAATAAGATAGTGAGTTCTGACACTAGAGGTATTCGAACTGAGGCTAGAGATCCCCTTGTCAATATTGGAGAGAGAATTCCTGTTTAGGTGGTGGTTGGATTTCCTCTTGAGATCCCTTCCAACTATGAAATTATCTTATTCTGTGATTTTATGGCTTGCCTAATGTCACCCAGAAAATCAGTGGTAGAGCTGGTAACTAGAACTCAGGCATCCTTGCTCCCAGTTTACTGTCTCCTGTCCCTGACATTAGCATAGGGCTTCACAAATTATGAAAGACCATATGTTCATGGTCTCCTTTGTTCCTCACAATGTAGCCTGTGAAGTAGGGACTGTATACCTCTTCTTGGAGTAGGCAGCTTTATGCAGAGTAGCTCGCTGGCACAGTGAGTTCAAATCCAGCCTCAGACATTTAATAGCTTTGTGACCCTGGGCATCTCTTTCTGCCTCAGTTTCCTTCTTTGTAAAGTGGGGATAATAATAGTGTCCACCTCCCAGGGTTGTTGTCATGAGGCTCAAATGAGATAAAATTTAAAAAATGCTTTGTAAGCCTTAAGGGGCTATACAAATGCCAGTTATTATAATTATTGTTGAAGTAGAAGGGACAATTATGATTCAGAGATGCTGTGATCACTCCACAGTTTAGGAATATGATCCATGGAAGCAGTCTGTATTTAGAGATTGTATGAGGTGTTTTCACAAGTGATGAGGCTCTCTATTTCCAGTGGCGACTGGGGTTGGGTGGTCCCAAACCATTCACATCCCAAGTAGAGCCACTTTCTGAACAGAAGATATTTAGAAGATGACCAGATTCACTTCTAACTAGTCGCACACTGAGCCCTGTGTCTGGTTGAAGAGTGAATCTTAATCCTGACATCAAGCTGGGGAGAGATGGGTAATACACTGGGATGAGAGAGGCCAGATCTGAAGATACTTTGAGAGATTAGTGCAGGGGGATAAATCTAATAGGGTTCTGATCCTAGTCACCTGCTCGTAGCCGGAGCCCTAATCCTGATCACAGACTGGGTCTGGACCCAACCACACTTAATGGGTCAAAAAAGAACAGAGACCAGCTGGATCTGTGGAGAGTCCTTTGTTTTAAAAAAATAAAGCTCTAGAGTTCTTAATTTGGGGTTCATGAATTTAAAAAAAACATCTTGCTATTTCAAAAACAGTAGGAAGGAAACAAGCATTTATTAAGTATTCACTCTGTGTTAGATACTTTACAAATCATATCATTTGATCCTGTCAACAATGCTGGGAAGTATATGAATCCTATTATTATTTCCATTTTTCAGGTGAGGAAATTGAGGCGGAAAAGAGGTCAGATGACTCACCCAGGATCACACAGCTAGCAAGTGACTGAGGCTGTTTGTGAACACAGATCTTTCTGACTCCAAGCCTGGTTCCTTCCACTGGTCTGCTTGGATGCCTCTTTGTGATTCTATGTATTTTATTTTATTCATTTGAAAACATTATTCTGAGAAGATATCCATAGACTGCCAAGGGGGCTCATGACACCCACAAAAATAGATTGAGACTCTTTGGCATAAAGGGATAACTTTGTGTTTTAGCCTAGAAGGAGTTGACTATGTCTCCTACAGAAGTGATTCACTGGGCCTCTCTTGCCTTCCATTTACCTCCCTCTTCCCACAGCCCCCACCCTCACCACCCTTGACTCCTCCATTGTCCCATCCTCCCTTCCACCACCTGGTTCAGTGATTCTACCTAGGAGGGTGGAAGAGAAAAAAATACTTTGAATAGGAGTGGAGGCTGGCTAAATATAATGCAACAGAGGCCACTACATCTTTGGTGACTCAAAGCTGCTGCTGCTGCTACTGCTGCCATGTGGAAAATAGGGCATGAGTATCACTTACTAATAGAAGCTTCTCTCTCCTCACTAGTTCCCCTCCTCCTTGCTCCCTTGGGGTGCTCCACAGATACTGACATTGTAAAAAGAAGTAAAAAACTCACCCTGATCTCCAGAGCAATTAGTGTGTACTGAAAATGACCCCTGAGTGACCAGGCTTGTGCTCAGCCAGGAAGGGGCAGCAGTGTCAGGTTGTGGTAAGGAAGGGAAGGGATGGAGGGAGGGGGAGAGGAAGAAACTCAAGCCCTGTTCTCTTCAAGATTTGGGGCTACCTGGAGAGACTAAACTCATATAGAGGTACCAGGATCATAGGGTTAAAGAATCTCAGAGTCACAGTAAGTCAGAGCTAGAAGAGACCATAGAATGTAGATCTGTAGATCAAAGAGTATCAGAACAGCAGGATAAAATACAGAAATGAGTGAAACTGAAAGGCTCCTCAGAACATTTCATAGGATTATCATCATTCTATGGGTCCTGAGACCATAGGACATAGTATTTCAATGCTAGAAGGGACCTCAGAGGGTATCTGGCCAAACCTCCCTTCCAATGTAGAATCCCTTTACAGTTTCTGACAACATAATATCCAGTCTCCTCTGGATCACCGAGAATAATATGAGACATAATCAGTAAATCTTCCAACAAAAATTCATCATAACCTATTGACCCTGAACTTGAAATAATGAGGGAAACAGAAATGTAGGAGACATAGTTGATGTAGTTTGGGAATTCACAATATAATAAGGAAATGATGTATCAATGCATGAATATTTAAATGTTGATACAAAAACTGGATTATACCAAAGAACAGAACCCTTTGTATATATGCAGAGCCTTCTGGTTCACACACCCATCGTCTCCTTTAGAGCCCCAACTCCAATGTCACTTCCTTCAGTGGTTAGTCAGTTGGTCAGCTAACGTTAAGTAAATGCCTACTATGTGTCAGCCATCATGCTAAGTGCCAGGGATTATAAGTAGAGGCAAAAGCAAAACCAAACCAAACCTCTACTCTTAAGAGGTCACAATCTAATGGGGGAGACAATGGGCAAACAATTATCTATACAGGATAAACAGGATAATCTCATAAGGAGAGCACCCTCTTGTTGGAAACAACCTTCTCCTTTGGATCTCACATGGTACTGCCTCTCTCTTACCTGATATGTATATGTATTACAGATATCTGTGAGTATGTTATGCATAGTCCAGTGATTTCAGAAGGTCAGAGGCTATGCCTCACCTCTCCCAATTTTGACAACAGCATTCAGCATATAGTAAATTAATAGATATTTATTTTTTTTTGAAATTGTATTATATTTAAATGAATTCTCTCAATAACTCTGGGAAGTGGATAAAATCATTACCTTCAGGCTGTCCATCAATTGGCGAATGGCTGAACAAGTTGTGGTATATGAATGTAATGGAATACTATTGTGCTATAAAAAATGAGGAGCAGGCAGACTTCAGAAAAACCTAGAAAGATTTATATGAACTGATGCTGAGTGAGGGGAACAGAACCTAGAGAATGTTGTACACAGTTACAGCCACATTTGCAATGACTCACTTTCATGGACTTCGCTCTTCTTAGCCTTACTTTTCCTCCAGAACCATCTGAATCCAGTGTTACCCACATCCAGAGAAAGAGTTATGGCATCTGAATGCAGATCAAAGCAGACTATTGGCACTCTCTCCTTTTTGTTTGGGTTCTTCTTTCTTGTGATTCATTCCATTGATTATAATTCTTCTTTGCAACATGACTTACATGATAATATGTTTAATAAGAATGCATATGTAAAGCCTATATCAGATTGTATGCTATCTTGGGGAGGGGGAGAAAAGTGAAAACTCAAAAGTTTATGAAACTGAATGTTCTAAACTAAAAATAAATAAAGTAATTAAAAATTTTTTTAAAAGATCATTGCCTTCATTTTACATATGGAGAAACTATGCCACAGAGATAAGTGACTCGACCCAAGTCAAGGTCTTTTTCCACTCCAGGGCATATCAGTATAAGAAGCATCTTGAAGGTGAATATGGTTCATTATGGTCTAAATGGTATGGACATGAACTCAGAGAAGCATGAAAGCCTTGAATTGGTTATGAGAGACTTCCTCTGGGAGGCAGGAGTTTATCTGGGCCTTGAAGGTTGGACAGGAAGGTTGGACAGAAAGGACAGAGGAAGGACAGAGGAAGACATCAAAGTCCCATGGGGGATGGGAAGAGAAGGGATGCTGTAAGCAAAAGTAGAAAAATGAGGAAGGAAGACCAGGGTATCATCTGAGGACAGTGCATAAATTGGCCTGCAGAAAAGGATATAGGAATGGAGATAGGAGGAAATTAGTGGGAGGTAAGACTGGAGATATAAGAAGAGAGGTGAGGGTGAGAATGTGTGGCCCAGAATGTAAGAGAGAGGAGGAGTTAAAGGAGTGATAGACCAGTGTGTGTTGGTGTCACTGGAGAGGACTTCCTTGCAGAAGGACCTTGATGAATGGCCAGGAGCTGAAGAAGTAGAGAGAGAATTATATGTAAGGAAGAGAGGGGGATAGAAGTATAGTATATGTGAAGGCAGTTGAGGAGATTTGGCTGCACTAGATGAAAAAGAGAGAAGTCAGATGTTTATTTCTTTAGTATTTTGTGCAAAACAGTGTGTTAAATCCCAGGGAAATATGAAGGTCAAATAAGACAAAGACTCTACTCTCCAGGACCTTAGAGTCTAGAAAGAGCACAAAACACAGACAGTTATAATATGCAACATCTCGTGGTAAGTGCTTCAGAGAGACCACATACACACTGTATGTGAGTTCTGAAAAGAAAGTCAGTAGTGAGGAGATCAAGAAAGGCTTTACAAAGAAGGAAACATTTGAGTTGAGCTTTAAAGAATGAGTAATTTCTTTTTTCTCATTTAATTATTTTATTTTTTGTCAATTACATGTAAACAAAAAATTTTAAAATCCATTTAAAAAATTTCAGTTCCATATTCTTTTTCCTATCCTTCCCCTTCCTTGAAAAGGCAAGCAATTTGATATAGATTATACCCATGCAGTCATGCAACACATTTCCATATTAACCATGTTGCAAAAGAAAATGCAGATAAAAAAGAATAATAAAGAAAAGAAAAAAGGTTTGCTTCAATTTGCATTCAGACTCCATCAGTTCTTTCTCTGGAGGTGGATAGCATTTTTCATCATAAGTCCTTTGGAATTGTCTTGAATCATTGTATTGCTGAGAATAGCTAAGTCATTCACAGTTGATCATTATACAATATTGCTCTTACTATATAGAATATTCTCCGGTTCTGCTCATTTCACTTGAGTAAAATTTCAACAAATGAATAAAGGTCCTTGCTGGGAAGTAGAAGTTGGGAAAGTTGGTGACAGTGATGTCAAACCATCGAGACCTACTCAAATACTTAGATATTTGGAACTGTATAGTCAGTCACATACCCAGATAGTCGATTGAATTTTTTCCTTTACTCCCTCAATGTTTGAGCAACCTGAAGATTCCATCTCCTTGACCTCCTGCTTGGTGCTTTAAGGAACCAAGCACTGGAAAAAACCTCAAGAGGTCATCTAGCTGTTCTGCTCTGGGGTAGAATCTCAACAGGTCATGGCTTCCTGAATGTTCCCTAAATTAGCCTCATCTCTGAACCCCCTCCCCCCACATACTGAGCTCATTAGCATTAAAGGTATTCAATTGTAGGTGATTTTAGAGTTAATTCAGGCAGCACCCTTCTCAGACTAGGGACTTCTTGGTGAGGGGAATGTGTTTCCTTTATGGTAGGTGATTTTTAAGACCTCTTGCGGCTCTGATATTCCATCTTCCAAGTTCCCCTCTTCGTTAACATTCCAGGTTCTAAGAATCTTTCCAGATCTAACATCATATAGTCGATTTGGTAACATCCTTTCCCACTCTGGAATTCTATATATTAGATGTCTAGATATACTCAAATATCCAGATATTTGGAAGTGTATTGTCAATCACATACCCAGATAGTTGATTGAATTTCTTCCTTTCTCCCCTCAATGTTCTCAGTTCACTTCCATCTCTGAGACTCTGACAAATGTAAAAGTGTTTTTAATATTCTGGAATTATATTATTTTAGAGAAGAGAAAGATATTTGCTTCTGCCTAAATAAGGCTGAATTGCTTGGAGTGGATGGCAGGTCATCTGTGTTTCCCTGGGGAAATTTGGGTCATGAAAGCATTGCTCCAGAGGTCTGTCTTGCTCTTCAGGGCTCTCAATTCAGCATGAAATTGGATGACTCACCATAAGGTGTAGTGAAAAGTGAACTCAGGAGTCAGTTTGGAGACAGCGGGCAGGTGAGTTAATCACTGAGTATTGATTGCCTGGAATATGATTCATCCTGCCCCTGACTCCATCCTCCACAAGGAAACAAACCTCTCTGTTAACCTCCCCCCCTAGTCCCATGACTTGCCCCACTCTGAGATAGTGTCAGAGCTAGGTGCAGCATTCTGATCCCCTGGCTTCCTTTGAGTTATGTCATCACAGGCTGCTAGAGTCCTCAGGGATCATCTAGCCAAACCCTTTCATTTTACAGATAAAAACACTGAGGCCTAGATAAATTAAGTAACTTGCCCAAGGTCACACAGCTAGCAAGTGGGAGAGCTTTCACTTGAACCAGGCCTGAGATTTTAACAAAGGTCCTTTGGCTCCCAACCCAGTGTTCTTTCCCCCTGCACCAGCCTGAATCTTGGGGCCCAGACTTCCTGGTTCCCAAACTGACTTACTTTCCACTATTCCAAACCTCTTCTTTTGATTGATTTGAATACAGAGACATGGGTTCTAGTCTCAGCTCTTAAGTTACTCTTTAAGCTATAACAACTTACTTTTCATCTCTGACCTCAGTTTCTTTCTCTGTTAAATGGGTATCTGTCTATCTCCAAAGGTGGTGGGGATCAAATAAGGTAATAGGCCAGATATCCAAATATCTTAGACTTTTCTGGCTCTGTTTTCTAGGAACCTATTCTAATGTTGTAAGGTGTGTTCAAAATAATTTTTTTTTGGGGGGGGGCAGAGTGGAGTTAAAAAAAACTCAGTACAAGACATGTGTATAGTGTGGTGGTCAAAAGAAGGGTATTTTACATCATAGCTGGGAGAGACTTTGGAAATAATCTTCTTTATCCACCTTATTTTAAATAGGAGAATATGGAAGCCCAGAAAAGTTAAGTATTTTCCCAAGTCTACAAAGCTACTAAGTGTGTCAGGATTCAATCTCAGGTCTCCTGACTCTAAATTTAGGACCCCTTCTACTTTCCACCTTTTCGACACCTAACAAGGTTTTAAAGCTTTTTTGTTAAGCATCACAGTTATAGAAATGGCAATAATAATGATAATGCTAACAATAATATTACTAATCCAATGTAATTAATACTAATGTAATTATTTGTAATGTAACAACATTTCTACTTATTAATGTGATCAATAAAAGATTATTGATTATTATTAATATTTATATTATTATTATTTTACACTGTATGATGCTACCTCAATCAAAGACCTTCTCCCTGGTAAGTAAAGAAGGCATTTGGTTGCTGCTGCTGAAGACCTCTCACATTAATATAAGAATTAAAAAATGAATTTTTAAAAAATCTTTTTGATGAGAGATAAAAGTTTAGTCTCCATTTCTTCTTAGGTTCTCCACAACACTTCTTAAATTGCAAAAGAATACAAAATATCGGTTAAGGCATCATCAGCTTCTCTGAAACATTGATCTACTTCTGCTGTGCTGTCCGTGGTGCTGATAGAAACAGATGTCTTGCTGGGGCCTCTCTTCCTGTCATTCTTGCCTGATTAGGTGGGAGTTGGCTATAGTATATCTGAGTGTATAAGTGTGAGTATGAGATACTTCCTCGAAACAACCTTGTCAACTATGTAGTGCAAAGAGAATCTCCCACTTGGCCTCACACAGCACTTTGTTTGCCCCTCTGTAATGCACTTATTCCATATTATTGTGTGCCATATTTTCTTGTGTTTGTGTCTTCCTTCCTTGCCTCTAGTCTAAAACATAGGAGCCACACATATAAAGTGCTTAATAAATGTTTGTGCAATGAATGAATGAGTGATTTCCCCCAGCTCAAAATAGTTTTTCCTCCCTCAGATGTTTTGAAGCACATAGTCTAGACCATTCTTTCATCCCATTATATTTTGCCATGTCTCCTCATTATTTTCATTTGCTATTGTATTGTAAGATCCCTGAGACCAGAAACTCTGACATTTTTAATTTCAGTGATGGTTATAGTGCTCTATGTGTTGTAGTCAATCCATAAATGTTTGTTGAATTATTATTAATGTGCATGTGTCTCATTACTTAGGATGGGGGGGAGGCTTGACAATGAGAAAAAAATTACAAAATTGGAGTTCATAAAACCTGAATTTTATTTTTTGACTTATTTATGTGACCCTGGGAAAATTGACTAACCTCTCTGAGCTTCATTTTCCTCTGTTGTATTATTGCTGTGAGGTGAAGATTCTGTAGGGGGATTGAACTAGAAGACCTGTGATGACTTTCCTGACTCTGCTTTCTAGGAACCTGTTTTGATGACATGAGATGTATTCTAAATTTGTGACATATTAATCATAGTAAGACTAGAAAAAGGTGAGGACATTTAGACCCACTTTAGATACCTGTGGGATGATGGAGCTGGTGAAATTTTACTGGAGACAGAATTGATATTTCTTTGGGGAAAAGGGAGGGATGAAGACAATAAACCTTAATTCTGAGTGGAACTGAGTTCCATCCTAAGGGGCTCACAGTGTTGAGAAAGAGTTGAAAATCCTTGGGTGGGGGAGGAAAAAGAGAAAAAGTAGATACGGTTCTGTCTTTTGATGAATTCACAACTTGTAGTACACAGAGAAGAAACTGGTTCAGGAGTGTAGAGAAGTCTAAAGTCTAGAAGACAGAAAGAATAGGCCTAGACTCTGTCCACAGGAGATCTGTAGGAGATACAAAAGGAGCAGATCAAGTTTTCACCCTCAGGCAGGTCGTAGCTTGGAAGAGGTAGAGAATAATTGGATTCAGAGAGTCAAGCCATCATCAATAGGTTGTTACCAAATTGGAAGACCAGCTCCAGTGGAGCATCTTCCTGAGATCTGTTCTTGACCCAGAGCTGTTTAATATTTTTATCAGTTACTTGAATGAAGGCAAATGATATACTTATCAAATTTGCTGATGGCTCAAAGCTTGAAGGAAAAATATATAGTGATGTGTTAGATAATAGAAATAGGCTAGAACTTTGAGAATAATGTAGTAAAATGAGATTTAACTGATATAAATATAAATTTTTATATTTGGGTTCAAAAATCATATTCACATAATAGAAATTCCTGTGAAATATATCTGAAAGTTTGAGTGGACTCAATTTAGGCAATAATGATTGGCTAAAAATGAGTGGCTAAAAATGACTGGTAAAAACTTAGGTTGTATTAACAAGGGTAAAGATGGAGGTAAAAATCGCACTTAACTTCAGCCCCATCTTTCTATACTGATTCAGCATTACTCTACCCATCCCCACACCCCCCAACTCTACCTCCATGTAACCAGACTGGCCTGTTTCTGTTTCCTATACTCACTATTCTCCACTTCTGTGCCTGGAGTACTCTCCTTCCTCACCTCCGCCTCTTGGAATCCCTAGCTTCATTCTGGGCCCACCTCATGTGCCATATGCCACATGAGGCTTTTTACAACTGCTTCAGTTTTTCTTCCCTCCCCTTCCAAATTACTATATGTTCGCTTTGCATATATAATAGAGAAACTAGCTAATAGGAGTCCAGACTTTTAAGCAAGTTTAGTCTCCTCTGCCTGGTGCCAATATACTTCAAAGCCTGGGGAGGCTTCTTCCAAGAATACATAATGGGGGAAAGGTCATGCCCCTCACTTCAGAGCATGCACAGGTATTCTCTGCCTGGCTCCTGTCTACTTAATGTCTGCTGAATGGAAACCTTTTCAAATATCTCTGAGCTGGAACTGAAAAGGTATGAACTAGTCAAATATACTTTCCCTTGCTCAGCAGATTGAATGAAAAGGAAAAGTGCTGTAAGGCTTTGGGTTGAAAAGTCCTCACCTGGTCATCTTTGGAACCACAGTAGAATGCAAACACCTTGAGGGAAGGGACTGTTTACATCTTTCACTTTGTCTCCCCATTCCTGGCATAATACCTGGCATATAGTAGGTATTTAATAAAAAGTTTGCTGAATTGAATCAGAAGGAAGGAAACAACAATTAAGTGCCTACTGTGTGCAAAGTTCTTTAAAAATGTTTTCCTGTTTGATCCTTGCAATAACTTGAGAAGTAGGTGCTATTATTATCCCCATTTTACAATTGAGGCAGACAGAGATTAGTTGACTTAGCCAGGATCACACAGCTAGTAAGTGGCTGTGGCCAGATTTGAACTCCTTAACATGAGTGTTCTTGATTCCAGCCCTTGGTGTTTTATCCACTGCATCCCTTAGCCACCCACATATGTAGGATATATACAAATGAACACAAAATTTAATTTGTTAGGGCAGTTCTTGAGGAGCTGCTATGTAGAGAAAGTTTTCATTGTACTTGGCCCAAGAGGGCAGAAATGGCAGTTGCAAAGAGATATATTATGTTTTAGATATTGCTTTATGTTCATCTTCCTTTTCTGGCCATATTTTTCCTCTTCTGAGGGGAGGAGCCAAGATGGTGGAGTAGAAAGACTCACGTATGCTAGCTTCAAACCCACAGCCCATAAATTTCCTGTAAAAAGAACTCCCCACAAATTTTGGAGCACTGCAAGCCATGCAGAAACACAGTGGAAGAGATTTCCATTCCAGAGAGCCCTGGAAAGCCATCCCCAGGGATCCATCGTGCTCCGGATGTGGAGCCCACACCTGCACTGCCCTGGCCATGTGACCCCAAAGGAGCAGATCTGAGCAGGTTTCAGGGACAGAACCTCCAGCGGCTGCGAAGGTCCCTCCGCCCACAGGCGCTCCAGGTCAGTGAGAGAGACTTCTGGGCTGGCCGAGAGGGGAGCGGGGTATCTCCGTGACTTGGGCCCCCTCAGGAGGCAGCTGCGGAGGCAGTGGCAGAGGCAGCAGCGGCCTGGAACTCCAGGAGCAGCAGGCAGGAGCTCAGGGCCATTACCAAAGGTCTCCGCATAAATCCCCTGAGGGAACTGAGCCTGGGAGGCAGCCCTGCCCCCACCTGAGCACCAGAACTTAAGCTTACATTGAATAGCAGCCTCTCCCACCACTGAAAGCCCTGAGGCTGAGGAGCAGCATTTGAATCTCAGACCCCAAGCACTAGCTGGGCAGATCTAGGCGGGGATGGACAGGAATCTCAGAAGTCAAGTAACTGGCTGGGAAAATGCCCAGAAAAGGGAAGAAAAATAAGACCATAGAGAGCTACTTTCTTGGGGGACAGATGTTCCCGCCTTTCATTTCTGATGAGGAAGTACAATGCTTGCCATCAGGGAAAGATGTGGAGGTCGGAGCCTCTGTATCCCAGACATCCCAGGTGGATGTCTGATGGGCTCAGGCCATGGAAGAGCTCAAAAAGGATTTTGGAAATCAAGTTAGACAGGTGGAGGAAAAACTGGGAAGAGAAATGAGAGAGATGCAAGAAAAACATGAAAAACAGGTCAATACCTTGGTAAAGGAGACCCAAAAAAATGCTGAAGAAAATAACACCTTGAAAAATAGGCTCACTCAATTGGCAAAAGAGGTTCAAAAAGCCAATGAGGAGAAGAATGCTTTCAAAAGCAGAATTAGCCAAATGGAAAAAGAGGTTCAAAAGCTCACTGAAGAGAATAGTTCTCTCAAAATATTTTCCCTCTTCTATGATGGCATCCTGCCTCTGAGTGACCTACCTTCCTCTATTCTTATTCCTTATGCTTTGGGTGGCAATGTGGACTGAATGATTTCAGATTTCTTCTAGCTCTGACATTCTATCTTTGATATTACGAGTTTCCCTTTAGCTCTGACATTCTACAATTCCTGCCCTCAGTCATTGGCACCTCCAGGTGACTGTATATTTCTGTCCTAATTTCCAGTTGATGTTTGCATTTGGAATATCAACTGCAATCCTGGAATAGAAGATTTCTTTCCCTGGGGGAGGGATTCCAGGGGTCAACCATCCTTGGGGCCACCATGATTTGTGAGAGTAGACACAACTTTCCAGGCTGTTTATTCCACTTATGGCGAGACCCTTAGAAGCTGCTTCATTTTTTTCTTAAAATCAAGGATGGCTCCTAGGAGGAGGGAGTGGGAAGCACTTAGAGGCAAGCAGCCTAGTCAGCCTTCTCTCCTCCCTGTTGCAGCTCCAGGGACCTATAAATCCCTAGTAACAGAGCCAGGCAGTTTGAACCCCCCCTCCGTGGCTCATTACCGCCAGTTATTAAAACAATAGCTAATTGCCCAAAGAAGAAGCAGCCGTCGGTAATTCACCCTGGACAGAGTTTGTTTCTGCAGAATTTATAGCTAGGCCACTGACAGTCTTGGCCTCATTCTGTCCAACACTCCTGAAGGAATTGACTATTGAAGACCTCTTGGGGAAGCCCCTGTCCCTGAATCATTTGGGAAAGGCAGCTTTCTAACCTTTCCTATGATGAAGTCTTTGGGAAATAAGTCAACAGAGAGGGTAAAGGTGTCAGCAATAGGGTGGATGGTGAGGGAAGTAGACAAAGTAAAAAGATCAAAGAGAGTTATCAGCATAAAAAAGAACATAGAATCCACTGATTCCTGCCCCACCCCCCCACCCCCGGGCTACAGGGCATCAGACTAAGTGACTAGCATAGAGGAGAGAACACATCCCTGGATCTTTCGAGAAAACCCTAATATTGCTTTTCCGCTGTCTGCTTGTCCCATACTTGGATATCTTCCAGGGTCACAGGATCATAGATTTAGAACTTGAAGAGACCTTTGAGACCATGTGATCCAACTCTTTCATTTTATAGGAAATAGATCTAGAGGGATGAAATTACTTGCCCAGGGTCACACAGGTGGTGTCTTAGTAGACTTCCCAAGGGCAAGGCTGAGGGGTGGAGGACTGAAGATTCTCTCTCTGCAGAGCCCTATGGAGTCACAAACATAAGCAGGCATCTAGTAAAGCTAGGTGATTGTGCTACTAAGGGGGTTCAATAAATGCAAAGGGTAGGGTAGTATGGTAGAGTGAAAAGACTGCTGGGTGTAGAGTCAGGAGTGACCTGGGTTCAAATCTACCTTCTCTTAGTGACTAGTTAGTTGGATAACCAGTAGACAAATGCTTAACTTCTCTGAATCTCAGTTCCCTTATCCATAAAATAGAATCATAATAATATCTTTCACATCTACTTCACAGTGATAGTACTAAGATTAAATGAAATAATTTTCATAAAGCACTTTGCAAAACTTAAAGTGTAGCATAGTGGATAACATCCTGACCCTGGAGTCAGGAATACTCATATCTTCGTGAGCTCAAATCTGGCCTCAGACACTTATTAGCTATGTGACCCTGGACAAGTCACTTAACCCTGTTCACCTCAGTTTTCTCTTAGGTGATACAGTGAGTAGATAGAGTGTCTGACCTGGATAGATTTTCATGATCACATTTCTAAATAGAGCTTGTAGGCCAAGAAGGAGCTTCCAACTCACTCTTTTTATGGATAAGAAAACTTAGGACCTGAGGAGACAAGTAGTTTCCTTAAAGTCATACCGTACAGTCTTATACAGGTTCTACACATACATTCCTATTAGATACATGTTGCATAGAAAAATTAAAATGAATGGGAGAAATCACAAAACAAAACAAAACATAATACAAAAGAAAATGATCTGCTTCTATCTGTGATCCAGTTCCATAATTCTTTCTCTGTATGTGGAAAATGTTTTGCCTCAAGAGCCCCTTGGAAATTTTTTGAGTCCTTTCATTGCAATGAAGCACTAAGTCTACCACAAAAATTCCTCACACACTGTGGTTGTTGCTGTGTACACTTCTCAGGGAGGGAGTGAGGAGGGAGAAGTGAATGAGAAGAAGGGAGGGGAAAAAAATCTAAGATATATGGAAGTGATTGTCAAAGACAAATAAAATAATTTAATTTTTTAAAACAGAAATCACATGTTAACATTATCTGTGTTCCATTGTATTTAAAAAAAATAAAGTCTTACCATAAGCAGTGACATGACCTGGACTCAAATCAAAGTTTCTTGATAGTCAGACACCATTTCTCATGGGGCTTCACTTCCAGTCCAAGGCTCTTCTTAAAACAATCCTGTGTCATGGGAATTCTCAGATTCCCTCTCCAGGTGCTTCTGGGATCGTTGCCTCCTGACCTATCCTGGTCCCCTAGCCATTGAGGGACAAACAGGACAATACAAACAGAACATCATTTCCTAGCACCTTCAAAACCAAAATTCAACCTAATAAATACATCCCCAGTATTCACGTAATAATGACTTCCGGCTCTGTAGCACTTTAAGGTTCTACAAAATGATTTCTTTCTTTGCTTCAGCCCTGTGAAATAGTAGTATAAATATCATGGCCCTACTTTACAGATGGGGAAACCGAGACAAACCAGGTTACACAAACAAGGTCATATTCTTTACACCCACCTGAGAGGTGGGTTATACAATTGTATAATCTCCATGTAATATACGGGAAACTTAGACAAGAGAAAGGAGATGATTTATTTAAGGTCATGTAGCTGGTAAGTGGTTGATCTGGGACGCATATCTGGATCTCCTGATTCCATTCCATGTCCTCTTTTGACTTTGCCATTGCTGCTTTATTGCTCTCTAGAAATGTGACTGAGGTTGACAAGGCCTGGGTTGTATGTTTGCCTTGGTTTCTCATTCTATCTAAGGGGGAAAATAATCTCACCTCAAGTTCTAGTAGGAATTGGATGTTATCAAAGTAGGCAGAAGTAGGGTAGAGATGCCCATTGCAAGCTGGAAATTTGGGCATGACCTAGATGTCAGACAGAAATCCAGGCTAATCCACTGGACTACAGACAGGTAGGGAAAAGGGAGAGATGGCCTGGGGCACTCTCTTCCTGGGTGGTAATTAGAACACCTAGTTCATAAAGAATGTGTCTGAGGAGATTAGTCTCCTGGAAGGCAGAAGCATTTTTGGGGGTATTGATTTTGAACAGTGGATTGGACCAAGTTCTGGGAAGAGTCAGGAATGAAGCTATCATGAGAGAGTTGCCCTTGCTGCTCCCTGCCCTGTTGATTCTACACAGTTGGTTTCTTGGTCTCAAAGAAAAGACTTGGAAGTATTCTGGGGTAAAGGGGTAGGGAAGCAAATGTACTGAAATGTTAACGGAGTAAGAGGTTTTATTTTGTTTGGGGGGGGCCAGGGAGAGGTAGGAAGAAGCCTCTTGACGTTCCCCTGTAGGAGCTCAAAGAGACCGCCAGGGACAAACCCCCACTATGGGAGAATGTCTTTAGCCAGGCCCATGGGGATTCATTTTTAGTAACACCAGCATCATGGTGGTTAACATCCCCATTCCTCCATTTATCAGTCTCCACCCTGACTCCTGTTCTCTTCCTTCCCATTCTCACCCCCACCATGCCTATTGCCAAATATCCCATTTCCTTCAGCTCCATTCTACTTCCACTAGTCCAACTGCCACATTCTTTATCCCCTCCATCCTCATGCCCCACACAAATCACACTTATCCCTGACCCTGTCCCCTCCACCTTCATCTTCTTCAGTCCTATCTCCTGACTTGATTCTCTGTTGTTAGTAGAGGGACCAACATGAAATGAGAGCAAGAAGGCTTGCGCTTAATTCTGGCCCTGATACTGAATTTCTCTGTGATGTTGCCTAAGTCCCTTCTTTTCTCCACTCCTCAGTTTCCCTCTCTGTAAAATGGCAGGTTTGAATTAGACAAAATGCATTCTAGAAGCGTAGGTAAAAAAAAACCCTCTAGACAGAAAGCCAGAACTAGATTCTGTAATGAGTAGAAAAGGATCTAGTTGTCAGAATTCCCCCTAGTATTTCTCTTAATTAACCTCTAATCCAGGCCAGATGAGGTGATCCCTTTTTGTTATTTCACTGCTGTCATTTGTAAAGAGAACAGTAATTTGAGTGGTAATATAGGAATGAGGGGCAGTGAATGAAGCCAGGAAGACTCCTCACGAGTTCAAATCTATTTCCAGATACTTACTAGCTGTGTAACCCTGGCCAAGTCACTTAATCTTGTTTGCCTCAGTTTCCTCATCTGTAAAAAAAACTAGAGAAGGAAATGACAGACCACTTCAGTATCTTTGCCAAGAAAGCCCCAAAGAGTCTAACAGGACTGAAGAATGACTGAATACAACAAAAGGAATGAATGACAGAGATTGATACCTCCACCCTTTCTTTCTCGTCTTTCTAAAGCAAAGTAGTTTCAGAGTCATCTGCTTGGTCAATATTAACTTCTAGGGGCATGATGGGATCTGAAAGGAATTTTCTGACCCTTGTTCTACTAGTTTCTGAGGCAAAAACAAATTTTCTTTAAAAAAATATTTGACCTAAAGGATTCCATCTTCCCCTCTCCCCGTCTCCCCCACACCCCAAAATAGCCTCGGGCTATGAGTAGTCTACTCAAAAGAGCTGTGCCCACTTGGCTATGGAGAATTAATACCATCTCAACTTTAACTGAGAACCAGAAGATGGCAGCAGAGTGAATACAACCTGCCTGGTGACATCAGCAGCTCATGGGAAAGTGTTTCAAGAGAGGAAAACACAGCAACCAATCTGTGGAAAACTACAGCCCCGGGTCTATGCAGGAATACTCTTTGTTATTTATTTAGGTAAATATTTCGCACCTTACTTAGTGGATAAGGTGCTGGACCTAGAGTTCAAATCCAGCCTTGAACACTTACTAGCTGTGTGACCCTGGGCAAGTCCTGTAAGCCTTGTTTGCCTCCATTTCCTCATCTGCAAAATGGGGATAATAATAGCACCTACCTTCCAAGGTGGTGGTGAGATCAAATGAGATAATAACTGTAAAGTGTTTAGCACAGTGCTTGGCACATAGTTAAGGACTAGATAAGGGTTAGTAATTATTGTTACTATATTTGCTATTAATTATATATAATTAATAATTATTAATTATTAATAAATTATTGATAAAATTATAAATTAATTGTAATTATATATAATTATGATTATAAATTAATAAAATTATAAATAAAATTAATAAAATAATTTATTAATAATTAATATTAATTATGACAGTCATAGGATCATGAGCTGGAAGGGACCTTCAAGAGCATCTGTTCCAACTTCCTTATTTTACAAATGAAGAACCTACAAGCCCAGAGAGGAGGAAGTACAATGTCACACAGATAGTAAGGAAGCACAAGTCTTCTGACATCAAATGCAGTGTTCTTTCCACTGCTCTACACCTACTTGTGGTTTAAACCTCAGTTCTGACAATGACTCACTCTATGTATGACCTTGGGCAAGTGAGTTCCTCTCTTTGGATCTTAGTTTCCCCAAATGCAAAATGGCAGGATGCTAGAAGGTTGATAAAGCGCACAGCACTAAGCCAGGAGTCCCAAGACCTAGATTCCGTCACTATCTTGCTGTGTGTCCACCCATCATCAAGCTTTTTCATCTCTTCCTCTCTGAGCCTCTATTTCCTCATTTAGAACATAGTCCTCCCAGCCCTCCCTGAAACACAGGATGTGCTAATTACTAATGAATGTCTTTATTATCTGAGCCAGAATAAAATGGAAGGGAAAATAAAGGTGGGGAAAGAAGGTGGAAGGGGAGGAAAAGGAGAGAGAAAACGCTAATGAATAATTAGTTAATTTAAAAAATAACTCAGACCCCTGTGTAATTAATTATTCTTTCTCAGAATGAGATTCTGCTCAGGCCTCTGGCCTTAGCACAGGCATTACCCTCCCCTCTCCACCCTGCTGCTCTCTTTCTTCTTTTCCTTTATTAATAAAGTGCAGCAGTTATGCCGATGCTCAACTGGGCTCAGAACTCCCTATAAACGTGTCACTCCTCTGACTAATTCTTTTTAATTAGAAACAACAAGGAAAGAGAAAGAAACGTCCTTGGGAGCTTCTGCTTTGATCAGACAGTGATTTAAAGGGGTTGTTATCGTCAACAACAGTTCAGCAGATTTCTGTTCTCTCCTGTCATTTCCCCTTCTCAATCCTGGTTCCTCCCATCATGCTGGCTCCCTCCCCTCTTCACCCTCCCCTTTCCCTTCTCTTCCCCTGTGAGCTGACCAGGCTAGGAGCCAAGAGGAGTCAGCCTGGGAGTCAGGAGTTCTGAGTCCTGGTCCTGGATGTGCCGCTGACTTACTTGGGTATCTTCAACAAATGCATTCTTGTTTCCGGCCGTTAGGTTTTTGGGTTTTTTTTTTTTTTTTTTTTCATCTGCCAAATGAGGTTGGGCTAAGTGATCTCTCTAAGGTTCCCTCCAGTTCTGCCACTGCATAAATCTAGGATGGTGAAATGATGATTATTAGAGCCGTGAGGAATCCTACTGAACAGAGAATGTTGAACTGGGAAGGGACCTCAGAATGTAGAATGCCAGGGCAAGAAGGAGCTCTCAAACACAGAATGTCCGAACTGGTTGGCATTGATCATTTAGTATGACCTCTTCATTTCAATGTGGGGAAACTGAGACATGGAGGAGCGGGGAAAGGATTTGTCTAATTACAGGGATGGAAAGTGGCAGAATAAGGATTTGAATTCAGCCTCTGATTCCAAATCTAGGACTCGTTGGTGTTTCCTTCCTCAACTTTCTCTGCCTTGATGCTATTTCTTTCCCAAAGGGATAAACTTTCTTCCTTGTTTTTTTGAGACAAGTTGTGTGTATGTATGTATTTTAAAGAAAAAATGCAGAACCAGTGCAGCACAGGGAGCAAGATTTCCCTGCAAGGTGGTTTGGCTATAAATTTCAAGTCTGTCTTTCTCTTCTTCTACCCCTTGGCTGGGAAATCCAGGAGATTAACTGCTCCCAAGAGCCAGCTCATGTCTATGGAAATGACTCTGGTGGGCAGTAAATCTCTCCTAGATTGGATCGGGGTTCCTCAGAAGGCCCGGCTCCCCTACATCAATCTTCCCCATCTCAGCCCAGGGCACTGCCTTCTCCACCCTTCTTGAACAAGGTAGCTCTGGAATTTTAGACTATGTCATGAATAAGTAAATAAATAAATAATAATAACTCCCATTCCTATGGTACTTTGAGGCTGATAAAGCACTTTTTCCACAATAACTCTGTGAAATAGGGGCTTCAGGTAGGATCATCCTTATTTAATAGAGCAGGAAAGAGAGTCACAGAGAGTTGAAAGGACTCAGATGCCAAGGATTAAGAGCAGCTAGTCCAGCCTTCTTCTTTTTACAGAGGAGAAAAATGTGAAAAAGATTTGGGGGCTTTAGTGGACTGCAAGGTCCATATGAGTCAACAGCATGACAAAAAAGCCAAGAAAAGCTAATCATATTCCAGAGGCTGCATTGAAGGAGGTCTAGTGTCCAGTTTCATTCTACTCTGCCCTGGTCAGGCCACATCTGGTATACTATGTTCAGTTATGGAACCACATTTTAGAAAAGGTGTGTGTGTGTGTGTGTGTGTGTGTGTGTGTGTATGTGTGTGTTATTTGAAGAAACTATTAATGTTCAATGTCAGGAAGGGGAGAAATGTGGGGCTACCACATGAAAGCTATGCTCAAATATTTGGAGGCTAGACTTGTCTTGTTAGGTTTCAGGGAACAGCACTGTGAGAATTGGGTCAAAATTGCCATGTTTCAGATTTAGGTTTGATAAAAGGAAAAACTTCCTACTAACTAGAGCTGTCCAAAAGTGGCATGAGCTGCATTAGGAGGCAGTGAATTCTCCATCCCTGGAAATCTTCAAGCAAAGCCTAGATCACTGTTTACTAGGTCTGTTATAGAAGAGATTCTTGCTCATATTTTGTTTGAACTAGTTTCTTTGGTCTCTCCCAGCTCTTAAATTCTGTGTTTTTGTGATTCTGTAAAGTTAGGTTGGTCCCTGGACTTTTGGCTCTGAGGGCAGAGGAAGCTTACCACCCGTCCTCATTGGCAGAGAGGCTTGCTTGGGGCTGGCAGAACAACTGAAGTCTAAGAAAGAAGCTGGGAGGAAGAAAATCATCCACGTCAGATGGGTGGTGGGAGCTAGCGCCCAGCATATGGAATGCTGAAAGAAGATGGCTTGGAGGTGGTAGTGGAAGAGAGAAAGGAGAAAGGCACAGAAAATGGGAAGAGAGGAAGGCGCTGGGGGATGGGATTAAAGTGGGGGATGCTCTCAGGGTGATGGTGCAGCAAAGGAAGAAGGCAGTGCAGTATGACATTTCTGAATCAGATTTGAATTAGTCTAGCCCAGGTACAGAGACCCTCTTCTCTTTCCCATCCTATCCTCAGGCATGACTCCACAAAGGTCATTTTGTTAGTACTCCTATCTCACTCCAAAGTTTCATTGAAACCTGTCAAAAGCAAGGGCAAAGTGGGTATTTTGTAGTTTCCTCAGATTCTCAGGTCATAAATATTTCTTCTTTTGGTTGCAGCCTCAGCTGCCTTTGTTTGTTCTCCAGTAAAATGGAGAGGAGGGCTCTTACCTATGCCATGTTCCCAGGGAAAAATCACTTAATATCAGAACTACCTTCTAACCTAACACTTTTTACATCTGAGGAAACTGAGGCCCAGAAGGGGAAAGGGATTTGACCAAAGCCACATAAGTTTATCCACCTTGAGTTCCCTGGCTTGCCAAAGGCATTCTGAGGCAAAAAGAAGTCAGCAGAAACCATTTGGTAGAGATAGAGCAGGAAGAAGAAATTCTATCTTTATTTCTTCATCTGTAAAATGAGATTACACTAGAGGGAACTTCAAGGTCTCTTCTAGTTCAGAGTCTATGATTCCATGATGACTCTTCCCTCTCTCTCCCTTCCTTTTCTCTCTCTTTTCCTCCCTTCTTCCTCCCCTTTTCTCTTCTTTATTTTTCTTTATTCCCTCTCTTTTCTCCTTTTTCTTTTATTTCCTGCCTATCTATTCTCCCTCCCGTCTCCTTTTTTTTCTCTTTCCTGTGTCCTTCTCCCTTTCATGTCTCTTTCTTTCTCATCTTATCCTCTTCTACTTTTTCTTCTATCTTGGTCTCTCCCTTCTATCCCTTGGTCTATCCTCTATCCTTCTATCTTTTTCTTCCATCTTGGTCTGTTTCTTTCTCTTAATCTCTCTCTGCACTTATTTCAGTCCCTCTATATTTCTCTTTTTACCTCTGTGTTTCTCTCACTCTCTTTCTATGAGTCTTTCTGTTTTTGTTTCAGTGTAAAGGCTTGATCCATTCTGCAGTTATTTAGGGGATATATATGTCATTTAACATGGGAGCATTGTGAAATTCATGAAGTCTTTGAATGACAACTTTACTGGGAGACATAGAAAGGGAGATATGGACTATGATCCTTCCATCTTGGACCAATTACTACTTAACCTTGAACAAATCATGTAATATTTCTCAGTTTCTTTATTTGTAAAAGAGGGATTTGGATTAGATGATGCCATTCAGCTCTAAATCTGTGATTTTATCCCATTGAAGATGGGGGAGGTGGATGGTGCCAGATTTCAGTGACTTTCAGCATTGGTAAAAGGCACAGGACAATATCTACTTTGACAGAGACAGAAAAAAAGCAATAGCTTGGCATTCTTAACTTGGGGTCTGTGGACTAATTTTTAAAAATTCATAACTATATTTCAATATAATTGATTTTCTTTATAATCTTAAGCATTTTATTCTATTTATTAAAAATATTATGAGGAGTTTGTGACTCACTAAACTATTAAAGGGATCTATGACAGCCCTCCCCAAAATTTTAAGAATCCTTGATTTGGAGACTTGAATGAAGTCATCTTCTGGGTCTTCTCCCACAGCAACATGGGAGGGGGGGGGGCACCAGGCAAAAGACAGGCACACAGTACAGTTGGACAGTGCAGGGATTCATGGAGCAGGGAGTAGTACCAACCTCTGTGTCCAGACTAGAGACTTCTTAGGAGAGAGTGTCAATTGATGACTCTAGAATATATCTGGCTGAGTGTTTTTATCTTATTTCCTTTAGTCAAGTACTTCAGATAAACCTACTCTGTGTTTGTAATGACTAAACAGGAGAGAAAGAACACTTAGGCTAGGTCCTCAGGGGCTAGTAACTGTGGGAAAGAAACATAATGCCACAAGCTTCCAGAGGCATTTAGAGAAGATAATGTGATTATAGAGTGTAGAACTGGGGGACCCCCCCCCCCAAGATCATAGAATTTAGAATGGGAATGGATGCTTCGAGATAATCTAGCCTGACCCTTTACTTTATAGATGAGGAAGCTCAGTTCACAGCAGTGAAATGACTTGCCCAGTGTCCCACAGGTTAGTAGGTGGAATCTATTTCCATTGTAAGGGAATCTCAACAATCCTTGGACTGGGAAAGATCAAAACAAAAGAGCTAACTGGGAACTGAAGTTCAGGCTAAGTAAGGTGCTAAAAAGAGAGAACCTACCTGTTTTCAAAAAGTTCAAGGTAATGCAAGACATCCCAGGAGAAGGAAAGAATTGGCAAATGTGGTGGTTCAGGCACTCTTAGGGATCTTTTAAAATAGATGCTGCAGGACTGAGGATAGACAAAGTCCTGATGTGCAAAATGAGGAAAGAATGAAAAGTCTGCAAAGTATAGACCACTTGGTTTGACTTTGAGTCTTGGAAAACTTTCAGAACCTTTCATTGGAATGATGATTTTTAAGTATTTTTTTAAAATGGGAAACTAGAACCACAAAGTTTAATTTTATCCAGAACAGGTCATACCAGGCTAACTGTATTTCCTTTGTGTGACTGGATGACCACAATAGGTTGGTAGGTTGGCAGAATTCTGTGGCCCTAATATAGAAACCTAGATTTCGGTAAAGTATTTGACAAAATTTTTTATTCTGTTGTGTGGATAAGATGGAAAAATGTGAACTGGAAGATAATAAAATTTTATGGATTTGGAAATGGTTGAATAGCTGGACCCAAGACACAATCATTAATGAGTTGACACATCATGGATGGACACCTCTAATAAAAGCACTTTTAAAATATTATCTTATTTGATACTTACAAAAATCATAGGAAGTTTTATTATTCTCATTTGTAAAATGGGGAAATTGAGGCAAATGGTGGTTTAATGCCTTACCCAGGGACCATACATCTAGTAAGTGTCTGAGTCCCATGATCTGGAAAATCTATGTACATTTTTTAATTTTTTCTTTCTTTTATAGAGTGTTTACAGTACTTTATTGTAAAATTTGGGTTAAGTATTTTGTTATAGGCTCTTTGTGTGTCATCTACAGCTTCTGCAAAACTCTCCCTAAATTCCCATTTAATTTCTTATGCCAATTCATGACATATTGAAACCATGCTTGGGAAAGTTGCAATGTAGAAAGGATAACTGTAGGTTAGGGAGAGAGATCATTTGCATTTGAGAAGAAATCAGGAAAGACTTCCTGTGAAAGGTGGTACTTGAAAAAAGCAAAGAATTCTGTTAGGTAGATATGAGGAGAGAATGCATTCCAGGTATCTGGGGACAATTAATGAAAGGATGGGCAGCTAGGTGGCCCAGATAGAACACACTGGACTTGGAATTAGGAAGCTTCATCTTCGTGAGTTCAAATCTAGCCTCAGATACTAACTGTGTGGCCCTGGGCAAGTCACTTAACCTTGATTGCCTCAGTTTCCTCATCTGTAAAATGAGCTGGAGAAGGAAATGGCAACCATTCCAGTACCTTTGCCAAGAAAACTCCAAATGTGATCACAAAGAGTCTGACATGACTGATACAACTGAATGACAACAAACAAAATAAATGGAAATGTACTGAATGTGAAGAAGATAAAGAAGTCTAGTTTGGCTGGAACATAGATCCTAGAAATTGGCATTGTGTCTAATGAGGCTGGAATGGTAGGTTGGGCCAGGTTGAGAGAGGTTTTAAAAGCCCAACACGGGAGTTTATATTTTATCCAAGATCATTATCATCATTTTTATTGTTGAGGAAATAACTCCATGCAGGAAGGAAAAAGGACAGACTCAATAACCTGGAGGCTTTCCTATTTTATGCTTCACCATTGCTGGTCTTCCTTAAAGCTCATGGTCCCTTCTGGATCATCACATTATTGTTTGAGTGACTAGGTTCAAAGAGCGTTGATTAACTATGTCAACATAGAGGGACTTTTCTAGTGGAGTAATACAAGGAGTCTACACTTAGTCTTACGTTATTGGACATTTTTAGCAATGATTTGCAGCAGGACCTAGTGGGTTTGGAGTCATAAGACCCGGATTCAAATCTTGACTCAACCATGGTACTCCCTGGGGACCAGGGGACCAATCCAGGCACAAGGTAATATAGCACCCTTGTGATATCATTGGTCATCTTCCAGAAGAATAGGCACTAATAGCACCAAGGGGTAGGGCACTTAACTTTAGTGGGCCTTAGTTTCTTTATCTTTAAAGTGGAGGTGGGGCAGGGTAGATAACATGGCTCTCCACAATCTATGATCTGATGTTCCCTCTGGGCCGCGTTTTCTTCAACTGCAAAATGAGAGGGTTGGATTAGATCTTCTCTAGTCTCTTTCGGTTCCAAAACATTTATATGAGTGAATGAAGGACATATCTAGCAAATTTGCAGATGATGGGAAGCTGAGAGGGATATCTAATCATCAAGATCCAAAGGGATCTCAGCAGGTTAGAAAGAATGATGGACTGAAACTGACAAGGAGAAATTTAATAGGGATAAATCCAAAGTCCTGCACTTGAACTAGAAAACTCAGCTGCTCAAATTCAGAAGCTGGGATGGGGAGGGAGGTGGGATGGTTGATCAGGAAACAGTTCGTGTGATTCAGAACCAAAAAGAAAAATAGGGGATTAGTGTCTACAAATTCCTTATCATGTTATCAGTTCCCTCACTATCTTGGAGATGTAAAGGTCCTTCCCAAAATAGCATGTCCAGAGCTAAATTAGGTTCTCTAGATGGAGGGGGTATCTCCCATGAACTCCAGAGTCCTATAATCACAACCCTTGGACAGCTCTGGCAGTGGTATGCTGGTAAATGTTTAACCACTGACTTTCTGGGGGAAAATATGCATGTGACACAATTTAAAATTTAACCTTCTTTATTAGCATACACTCCATCACTTTCTTAAGAATAGAAATCAATAAAACAATAAATCAAGACCTGATTTATAGCATTTGCTGATTTCAGAAGCATAGATACTCATACTGAAAATTTAATGATCAACTCTCTCAAGAAGAGCTGACCTGAATTAGCATCCTCTTGGCCTTGATTTTCCATGTCCCTACTATTCTAATGAAATTCAAGAAATATTTACTATGTGCCTTTGGGTACAGGGTATTGTGATATGTTCTGAGAATACCAAGAGAAAACTGAAACAGTCTCTACCCTCAAGGGGCTTAGACCCCAAGTTCTGTGTAATCAAGGGAAGGGAGAAAGGAAGGTGGGTAGGGCGAGGTGTTGTTATTTACCTTCTCCATTCTCAGACTGTCTGTGCCTTCACAGGTCTCTGAGGACAAAGTCAATAGACTGCTTCCCAAAGACAAAAAAAGTGGGATGAGGATGAAGAAAAATAATAGGGAGAGAGAGGGCAAAAAGGAGCAGATTGAAAGATTGTGAGAAGGGGAAGGTAGGGGTAAGACAGAGAGAAACAGAGAGAAAGAGAGAGAGAGACAGAGACAGAGAGACAGAGACACAGACAGAGAGAGACAGAGAGACACAGAGAGAGAGACAGAGAGACACAGAGAGAGAGACATACACACACACACACAGAGAAGACTGGAAGAGAGACAGGAACACAGAGAAACTGAGATGGTTAAAGGTACTGAAAGACCAAGGAAAAAGGTGTCTCTTGTGAGTCCTCTGGGGCCAAGGAGAGAGAAATACAATAGAGACAGAAAGAGATTGAGAGAATGAGGGAAATGAAGATACACACAGAACCAGAGATACTGAGAGGTATAAATAGAAGATAGAAGGAGGAAGGAATGAAAAGAGAGACAGAGAGAGATAGACAGGCAGGCAGATATAGACAAACAAAGAGAGATACAGAGAGACAGAGACAGAGAGGTAGAGAGACAGAAAGAGACAGAGACATAGAGACAGGGAGGTAGAAGCACAAACACACAGAGAAATTAACAGAGACAGAGAATGACAGAGACAAAGATGGAGAGAAAAACAGAGAGAAGACAGAGAAACAGACAAAATCGTCACAGAAAAATGAGATAAAGATATTGAAAGACTTGCAGAAGGAAGAAATGCAGAAAAAGTGTTGGAAATAAAGAGAAAAATGGAAGGAAAATATGAAAATAAGGTCACTAGTACCTGGGGAAAAGTATTAAGTGATAGGGAGAAAGACAGTTAGAAAGGCAAGAGGAGTGTGGTGCTATGGCCGCTAGGTGGCATGCTGGACTTTGGCAAGGAATATCACGTTTGGGAGGCTTTGAAGTGAGGGAAAGAGGGGAGACATCCATGAACATAGAAGCCCAGAGAGAAACAGGAGGAAAAGGAAGAGGAAGGAGAGGACAGAAGAGAGAATGCTATTTGGATGCATGAGGTTGTCTCCATAGAACTGGAGCTAAGATAGTTCTAGCCACGGGCACCGTCACATTCTTTGCACCCACATCTCAGACAGGACAAGACACTCTTGTCTAGAAGCAGGAGATTGGGCCAGGACTACTTGAGAGTACAATGACTCCCAGGCTCATTACAGAAATATAAAGAGAGTTCAGGAAAGCGGGATGCCCCTTATGTCATCTGTTGTCCCAAGGCTTGTCATCTCAGAGGGACTAAGTTTTCACCCTGATCATAAGTTCTTTTTTTATAAATGAAATTTTCTTTTATTTTTGGTTTGGAATTTTCTCCTTTCCACTTTTCCCTCCCCCACCCACTGAGAAAGCAAGAAAAACAAAATCCATTACAAACATGTATAGTCATGCAAAACAAATTCCCACATTAGCCATGCTCTCCCTTCTTCATCCCCTCAACCTTCCTCTCCCCACCCCCCCAAACAAAAAAGAAGAAAAGAAAAGAAAATATGCTTCAGTTCTCTCAGTCCATCAGCTCTCTATCTGGAGGTAGATAGCATGTTTCGTCATGAGTCCTTTGGAATTGTGGTTGGTCATTGTGTTGATCAGTAAGTCTTTCAAAGAATGTATACTGAGTCTTAACAGTGACCAAAGTCTGATCCCTCATACTGGCAACAGAACGAACCCTAGCACTAGTAATATCCCCTCCTCAGCAGCCAGACATTTTCTTAAAACAGAAATCTGACCATTTTACCCCATTACTCTATAAATTGCCATGGCCCTCTGTTACCTCCTGAATCAAATATAAAATCCACAGTTTGGCATTTCAAAGTCCTTACAACCTGGCTGCCTCCTAGCTGTCCAGTCTTCTTATCCAAGCACCCTATCATCTCAGTACACTGGCCTGTTTGCTCTTCCCCATTTCCACACCTTTGTCCTCATTGTTCCCCATGCCTTTCTACCTCCACCTCTCATTTTTTCTGGCCTCTGTCAAGACTCAGTTCAAATGCTTTCTTCTGCAGGTCTTTCCATATCCTTTTATCTGCGAGTGCCTTCTCCTCTAAGCATATCTTGAATCTACTCTATATGTAACCTCACAGACTATTTTGGCCTTTCTTTGTATGACCAGACCTTAGCACAGTGCCTACCACATAGTAATAAATGCTTGTTAATTGCGTGACTGACTGATGTATTTAACCAAGAACCTGGAGAAACCAATAACACTAATTTAGTAAGCACTTACAACTGTGGGCTCTGGAGAAATATAAAGTTAGATAAGACATGGTAATTGACATCATGGAGTAGTATAGTTTGGGGATGTCACATATTCAAAATCTGTGATCCACAATAATTTGACAAGAATAATAGCTAATATTTATGTAGCATTTTAAGGTTTGCAAAGAGCTTTAATAATAGCTATAATGACAATAATAGCTAGCATTTATATAGCTCTTTAAATTTTTCAAAATATTTTTGTAAACACCTTATTTATCCTCACAACAACCTTGGGAGTTTCAAAAAACTGAGGCAGAGGTTGTGACTTGTGGTGCTATTTGTATTTCATTGACCAATGACATTAGAAGGATGATGTCTTGACTTGGAAATGAATTGGAAATAAGTGAGGCAGAGTTGCACAAAGTCATCAATTTCACTTTGTCCTCCAGAGTCATCAAAGTCTAGTGGCAAGACAAAGGTCAAGAGGATTGGCAATGGCCCAGGATGTAATGGGTGGCGTTGGCCCTTCTAAAGTTAGTTCTTTCCCAGGTCTCCGTTTGTCTGAGACCAGGACCATTCAATGACTAAGGAGTAGGTAAGAGCTGAGACAAAAGATGACCAGGGTTACATCATGAAGATGCTAGTATTACTCAGCTAGTAAGAATTTGAGGCCAAATTTCAACTCAAGTCTTTCTCATGCCAGATCCAAGGCTCTTTTCACAGTGCTGTCCATTCAAATATTATCTCATTTATTCTTTCCAATAACAGTGGTATAAATGTTATAGTCATCTTTATTTTGCAGACTGGGCCAGACAGAGATTAAGTGACCTGCTCATGGTCACACAGTTAGTATATGAGACAGTGTTTAAACTCAATCCATCCTGCCTCCAAGTACAGCATACACAATCTAATACACTGTTTAGCTGCCTCTCAATATGATACATTCATTAAAGAGAAAATAAAGTACTACGTAAGGTCTGGTGGGATTATTGGTGTCCAGGAAGACCAGGGAAGGCTTCCTGGAGAAAGTGGCATTTCAACTGGGGCTTAGCAGGTGGGTAGGAATTTAGGAGGAAAAGAAGAGGGAGGGCATTCCAGAATAGGACCCAAGTTAGCATAAGCACAGAGATGGAAAAGTTCAAGAGAAGCAAATTGCTTATCCTCCATGTAATAGAATCTAATGAAACATCCTCTCTCTAAAATCTTTTTTTCTCTCTCTCTTGGCCCATCTTTGTAATAGAAATTCCATCTATTAGTGTTTAATTCTTGGGGTGCAACATAACTTTCTCTAGGCTCCAGTGCATAATAATAGACACAATAAATAATCTAGTTTGCCTTGAGCATAAAATGTCTGGAAAAGAAAATAATATGTCATAAGAAATCACATTGGATAAATCCCATAACACCAAAATCTCATGCTAACTAGATTTTTTAATATTGCCACCTGCAAAAATTTAAGTGGCTAGGGAAATGAGGCAATCAATTCTCTAAAAGCTGCTAAGAGTATAGGTAAAAACAAGCAAATAGACAAACCAGAAAACCCTTACAGTTTAGATGCTATTTCAGATTCTGCACCAGAATTTATACACTGATTGCTTTGGAATTGCCATGACAGTTAATGTGGAATAGAGAACAGAGGATCAGAATGAATGATGTAGTCTTTTTAACTAAAAGCACCGATATTTTACCTGGTGACAGACTCTTTCTTCTTCTCTCTCAATAATTTAATAAATGACAGTCCTTCATGAAAGTACCTGCAAATACCCACTGATGTTGAGTAGAAAGCATAACCACTGGCAAGTATTGAGTTGACCATATTTCTTCCTTATTATGCAACAAGATCAAGTGAATGGTCAGCAGTGCCCCCCAACTGTTTAAAATAACATAAGAAAGGTTGGAAACGTAGGTAAGACAACTATAGGAAAATGATGAAGGTGAAGTTTGTGTCCAACACAAACTTCTTCACCTAAGACTCTACTTCCTTTCCTAGTGTCCTATCTATAAATTATGCCTGTATGTCCATTATAACCTAACTTCTCTGGTGCCATCCCAGCCTTGCTTAGTGTTATTATGGAAGAAAGGGATAAGGCAAACTTATTCCTGCTTAGGTGTCAGTAACTGAGAAGCGCATGAATGTGTTCTTGCACATTCCCTACCTAGCAATTTTATGCCAGAAGCTTGGAAGGATTCATTCAAAAGCCCAAGAATCAAAGCACTAACGATGAAACTGGGAGCACCAGGTCCAAATTGGGGTAGGGTAGGTGGAAATATTTTGCAAATAGGGAAGATCCTTATATCCCATCCAATGGGTAGGTATCTAGTATACCTATGGGTCGTTTCAGTTGTGTCTGACTATGATGCCATTTGGGGTTTCCTTGGCAAAGATAATGGAATGATTTGCCATTTCCTTCTTCAGCTCATTTTAAAGATGAGGAAACTGAGGCAAACAGGTTTAAGTGACTTGTCCAGGGATACACAACTAGTAAATATCCGAGGCCAGATTTGAATTCAGGAAGATGCATCTTCCTGACTTCAGGCCTGGCGCTCTATCCAACATGCCATCTAGTCACCTTAACCTACAAATATGGTGGACCGTAAAGATGGAATTACTTGGAGCAGTGGATAGAGTTCTGGACCTGGTATTAGGAAGATCTGAATTCAATCCAGCCTCAGATACTTAACAGCTGGATGACTCTGGGCAGGTCACCCTCTCTCTGCCTCAGTTTTTCAATTATAAAATGGTAACAATAATAGACCCTACTTCACAGGTTGTTGTAAAAACTGAATGAAACGTTTTGTAAAGTTTTAAAACTCTAAAAGCTTTAAAGCACATGCTAGCAATTATTATTACTATTATTAGTATTTAACTGTAGTTAGTGATTAGTTATAAATGCAAAATAAAGGCAAAAGTATGATTTGATATCCAAAAAAGCTAATGAATTCTTGGGCTACATGGAGGAAGAAGCTTAGCACAGAAAGTACACAGCATCCTACAATCCTGTGCTTTCATCAGGCCAATCTGGAGTGTTATGTTCAGTTTGGGGTATACCATATTTTAATTTTCACATTAACAGGTTGGTAACTCTCTGGGAAGGGAGTCAGGATGCTAAGTGTACTGGGGACAACAAAATATGAGAATTGGTTGAAAAAACTGGGGACATTTCAATTGGGAGGGGAAGGGAGATGTTCTGGGAAGGGGAGAGGGACATGATTGCTGTCTTCAAATATCTGAAGGGCTGTCACATCAAAAATATATTTAACTTACTCTTTTTGGTTTTAAGAGATAACAACTAGGAATAATGGGGGATACTGAAAAAATAATACATTTTATGTGGATATAAGGACAAATCCATTAACAATTATAGCTTTTGGACTCTGGGATTGGCTGCCTTGGGAGGTGATGAACTCCTCATCAATGGGGGTCTTCATTCAAAGGTTGGAGGACTTGGATGGCTCTTTGTGGAGGTGTTGCAGAGAGGATTCTGAATCAGATTCAAGTAAGACTCAATGGAGGTCTCTGAGTTTTCTCCCAGATCTAATGTGCTATTAGGAATATTGAGACCTTCCTCTACTTTGATCTTAGGTCTAGGCTTAGCACTTGATCCCTGGGTCCTAAGCCATAAAACAGAGGAGTATGATGGAATGCAGGCTATACTTGGGGTCAACAAGCCAGCTCAAGTCTTGGCTCTGATGCTTACTAATGAATGATCCTAGGTAAGTCACTTACTCTCTGTGAGTACGCATAGAATGGAAATATTGGTGAACTTATCAGCTCCTATGATTCAAAGTTTCACCTGTATGCAGGCTTCTCCTTAAAGGTCTACGTATCCCCAGGCCCACATAGCCAGCCATCTAGTAGATAGTTGGAACTGGATGTTCATAAACATCGCCAACTGAACATGTCCAAAACAAACTTCATCTTTCTCTGCAAACCTGACCCCCTTCCAGTTTTCCTATCAAGATCACTATTCATCTATGTTTGCAGCTTGCTGGAAGGGGTGGATTATACTCAATTCTCTTTCATTCTATTCATATCCAATCAGTTGCCAATACTTGTCAGTTCCATAGCCAAAAGAGATTATGCATCTGTCCCTTCTCCTCACTTATACCATTGCCATTTCCCATTCAGATCCTTATCACCACTAGCCTGGGACATTTCTATGGTTTCCTAATTGTTCTGTACGATTCAGACATCTCAGCACTACTTCCATTCTCCATGTAACCCTGATATACCAGAAGCATGGATTTGCGGTGTCCCTTCCCTCATTGATAAGCTCCAGTGTCCATCTCTTGCCTCTTTACTTGGCTTTTTTATTGGTTTGTTTATTTAGCTTGGCTTTTAAAGCTCTTTACCATCTCCTTCCAGTCTACCTTTCCAGACTGTCACACATTACTCTCTTTCATTCACTTTACATTCCAACAAAGTTGGCATACTTGCTGTTCCCATGAAGTGACAATCAATCCATTCCTCGTCTCCATGACTTTGGACAGATTCTTGCCCATGTTTGGAATGCATTGTCTCTTCACTGTTGCCTCCTTCACAGCTTAGCTCATCTGCCACAGGTAACCTGTCCTGAACTCCAAAGGTGCAATTGCCCCCCACTCCCAAAAGACTTTATTTATATTTTATAGTTAATTTCCTAGGCATTGGTTATCTCCCTCCCCCTCCCCAATAGAACATAAGATACGTGAGGGTAGGTCCACTTTATTTTGTCTCTGTAGCTTCCATTCCTAACAGAGTATAATTGCTTTATCTATCTATCATTTATCTATCTATCTATCTATCTATCTATCTATCTATCTATCTATCTATCTATCTATCTATCTATCTAATCTATCTATGTATCTATCTATCTACCATCTATCTATCTACCTATCTAAATATATATTCATTTACATAAAAATGAATAAATGAATAGGGAACCAAATTTATAGTCATGAAGAAGTTTGAATCCTCCCTCAGGCACTTATTAGCTTTGGAACCCTGGGCAAGCCATATAACCTATTGAAGACTCAATTTCCTCATCTATAAAATGGGCATAATAATACTATCCATTTCACAGGATTGTTGTGGATATCGTATTAAATATTTAAAATATAGCACTTTACAGACCTTAGAACATTAAAAAATTGTGAGCTACCAATATTGCCATCATTAAGAGGTATTATAGATTCAAGTCCCACCTTCGAGTTCTCTAGGTAACTTTAAGTCTATAAACTGCAGAGGAGGAATCAACATGTTTGAGTTGAGGGAGTTTCCTTTATGAATGAAATCACAGTTCCATTCTGTATCCTTATTATTAGTTTATGTGCCTCAATTTACCCATATGTGAAATGGGGATTCTTCTAAATCTCCATGCAGAACCATTTGGTTGGAAGCTCAGCAAAGACACAGCTATTCCTGTTCCTGGAGCAAGGTGACTCAAATATGTCGCTAGACCAGATGCAGATTTGGGTGGGTTGTTGTATTTGACTGTTGTTTTATTACTTCAGTCATATCTGACTCTTTGTGATCCCATTCGGGGTTTTCTTGGCAAAGATACTGGAATATTTTGCTATTTCTTTTCCAGCTCATTTTACAGATGAGGAAACTGAGGCAAACAGGCTTCAGTGACTTGTCCAGGGTCACACAGCTGATAAGTGTCAGAGGCTAGATTTGAACTCAGGAAGATGAGTCTTCCTGATTCCAAGCCCAGCACTGTGAACTAGCTTTCATTTTGTCTGAGTATCCCTAGAATCCAGCATAGTGACTTGTATGTGGTAGGCACTTTAAAAAATACCTGCCAAATGAAGAAAATAATAAGAACAATAGTGATAATTATAATGATATTGTCAAATCTCATTTTCCCATCGTCAGACTTCAAATGGTAATTTTCCCCTTTCCTCTTTAATAATTACAGCTTTCATTTTTATAGTGCTTCAAGGGACTAAACAGAGGTAGCCAGGTGTCTCGGGATGGAATGTAGTGTTTGGAATCAAGAAGGCCTGAGTTCAAACCTGGCCTCAGACACTTACTAGCTGTGTGACCCTGGGCAAGTCACTTAAGCCTGTTTGCCTCAGCTTCCTTATCTGTAAAACCTTGTTATAAGGATGCCATGAGATGTTACTAAAGTGCTTTGCAAACCTAAAAGTGCTATATAAATACTTGCTATTATTAATAGTCATAGTATTCCAGGTTTGCAAAGAGCTTTGTTCACAACACCCATGTGTGGTAAGTAATACAGAAGTGATTGCCTCCATTTTACAGATATGAAACTGAGGTTCAGTGAAACAACTTTCCCATTGTCACTAAGGCAGTAAGTATCTGAGGAGGTTTTGAACCCAGGTCTCCCAAATCCAGATCCAGTACTTTACTCACTATGCCATATTCCCTCTTTGCTGTCTCAAGAAACTGTGTTGTAGTAGAAACAACGAAGGATTTGGTTTCCAATCCCCTCTCTGTTACTTATTTCCTATGTTACCTGGGACAAGCCGCTTGTCATCTCCGGACCTTATTTTCCCCATCTGTAAGATGATGAGTTTGGACCAGGTGATCTTAAAGTCCCTTCCATCTCTAAATACAGTAATTCTCACCTACTTTCACTAACTACCTAATGGGCTGTTGATGAAGAAAGCATTTAATAAACCTTTAGATGATATGGAAATGAGATCTATTATATAAAAGAAAGAACACAGGGAGTTGAGAAGTAATCCCTCCCATGCCTTTCCCTAGACCTCCCACCAAGAGAAGAGAGGCTGTACCCACACTGCTATTGCTGGTGATTCAGGGGGTGATGAGCCAGCAGGAGGATTACTCAGGACCCTCACTTCCTCCCCCTCTTCACTGCTGCTTTCAGATGCCAGCTCCCCCAGAGAGAACAGATGACAGTGGAGGAACAGACCATGTTAGATTCAAGTAGCCCCAGAGAAAACCACCCCTCGGTGGTTGGAATTAGAGAATTGGATGGATGAAAGAGGCAGAGAGGTAGAGCTACAAGAAGCAACTCCCCTCACCCCCCAATCATTTAGTAGGATCGTTGACTGAAAACTAGGAGGGACCTTAGAGGTCACTGAGTTGAACCCCTTATAGAGGAAGAAACTAAGGCCGAAAGAGTTCATGTGGCTTGCCCAGGATCACATAGATAGCAAATGAAGAGAGATTTGATCTAAGGTCTTCTCTCTCCAGGCTCTGCTCTACCTACTTACTACATGATATAGCTACTTGATCTTGAGGAAACTGAGGCACCATATGGTTAAATGACTTGTCCAAAGTCACACATGCTGTAAATAGAATAGCCTGGATTCAAACCCAGCTCTTATGACTTCAAACTTAGACTATTGTAACACTCTTCTGACCCATCTCCCCTGCCTCTGGTCTCGGTTGCATACACCTTCAGCATCATTTCCTCTATATATTTCTGCTCATATCCTTTCTCTGTCAAACTCCTCTAGCAATCAATGCCTCCCTCTTTCTGGCAAACCGCTTCTCATGTGACGCAAGCAATACCAAGTGTGTGTTTATAATGGTGGAGTGGAAAGAGGGCTGTAGGGACATTTGTATTCTAATCTCCATTAGCTGTGTGACCTTGAAGAAGTCACTTGATGTCTCTGAGCCTTAATAGTCTCACCTGTAAAATGGGGATAATTTGCATGTTCACCCTAAGGGTTGTTGTGGAGAAAAATGGTTGGTAAAGTTTAAAGTCCACCAGAAATCTGAGTCATCATTACTATTGTGGTTAACTATGCCTTAGAAGCAGGTGTAGTGGACTGAGGGCTATGCTTGGAGTCAGGATAGACCTGCATTCAAATCTAACCTCAGGTGATGGTGATAGCTCCCATGTATATAGTATTAGTGTAGACTAAGTACTTTACAATTATTTCATTCAATCCTCCCAACAACCCCTGGGATGCTGGTGCTATATTATCATCCCCATTTTCCAAATGAGGAAACTGAGACTGTGAGTAATATTTGCATGACCCTGGCCAAGTCACAATCTGTCTGCCTCAGTTTCCTCAACTAGAAAAGGGGGGTAATAGTAGCAACCACCTTTCAGCGATTGTTGGAAAGATCACATGAGATAATATTTGTAAAGTACCTGGTGCATAGTAGGCACTATAGAAAATGCTAGCTATATTATAGCTATGCTAGATGCTGGGTATATATAGATCTGATATATACCCTGTTTGTGAAGATCATATAGTCTAATTTGGGTGAGAAGGAAGGTGCGTTGGAGTAGACAGATAACTGTGATACAACTTACCTTTCAAATTCTGTCTCACACTACCCCCACCTTAGGTACTCTCCAATCTACCCAAACCAGTTGGCTTTCTGTTCTCTGAATTGTTTTTCCTTCTGTTTTCCTGACTCCCTCCCCTGGCTCACTCTGTTCCTTATGCTTGGAATATGTCCTCCCCCTGCCTCCAGTCTCTGTTTCTTGACATTTAATTTGAGTTAAATCCAACACACATTTATTTTGTTATTTACATTTTATTGGTATCTTTTGTTTTTACCTCACCTTCATTTCCAAATATATTTTTCCTCCCTTCCCCAGAGGTCCTGTAACAAAAATAAAAAATAGAGAGACAGACAGCAAACAGACAGAGACAGAGAGACAGAAGCACACAGACAGAAAGAGAGACAGAGTCAGAGAAAGACAAAAAGACAAAGATGGAGAGAAAAGACAGTCAGGGAGAGATGGAGAAACAACACACTAACCATGTTAGGTATATACAATGTTCCATCTTCATGAGCCCCTATCTCTGTAAAGGTTATAGGAAGGTATGTTTCTCCTTTTTGCTTTGGGAACATGCTTGATCATTATAATTGCACAATGTTCAGTTTAATTTTTTTTCTGTTCTTTTCATTTGCATTGTTGTAATCCTTGAGTTTACATATTATTTTCCTGGTTCTGCTTCTGTCACTGCATCAATTCACATGTCTTGCTGTGCTTCTCTCTTTTTTGGGGGGATTCATTTCTTGAGGCTCAATTATATTCTGTGATACTCAGGTACCATGGTTTATTAAGCCATTCTTCAAAGGATAAAAGATAATTAATTATTGGGTTTACAACTCTTTACCCCCACAAAAAAAGTGCCACTATGGTCATTGTGCAGTGTGTGGGACTTTTCTTTCTATCAGTGACTTCCTTAGGACATATGTTTAGCAGCAGGATCTTTGCATCAAAGCATAGAGTCGATATTTTAGTCAGTTATGCCATTCTAAATCACTTTCTAAATTGCCAATGATTTAGGAAATACCTACTATTTTTAAATCAGGCTGGGCTAAGTGCAAGAGATATATGTACCAAAAAACAGCCCCTTCAAGGGACTTACGTTGTATTGTGTGTGGAGAGGAGTGGAGGGGAGAAAAACTATATATAATGTACTGCTTTAATAGCTTGTAACTTTTATGCTTTCATAGCTTAAAACTGTGCTGACTTTTGAAACTCCTTGTGTACATATAGAATATACATATATGTGTATATTAGATATACATACATACATACCGTGTAACAGTGACTTGCAGATGTTAAGACAAGAAAACTCATCCTTCTTTCAATGCCCAGATTCAATGCCACCTCCTTCATATAGTTCTCCCTGATCCCCGCCCCACCCCAGATGGACATGACTTTCTTTTATGAAACCCTGAAGCCCCTAGGTCTTTTGAGGGGGTAGATAAGAAGATGAGCCTTGGAGGATCTTTATGATTTGCATAGAAATAGAGTGAGAAGGAAATTCAGACCCTGAGGTGGAAAGGAAATGAATGCAGGCAGCGACTTTGGCTCCCTTGCTTTCCTCTCCCTTCCCTCCTAATTCATGGAAGGATTGAGGGTGATCAGATTCCTGAGGCACTGCCTGTCATAGGAGGGAGATCACCAGGGATGGGCCCCCAGCACCAAGGGATAGTCCTGTCTGTCCTCAAGGTGCCCTCGGCTCGTTCCGGCCCCCCTCATTGGATATCCCCGGAGCAGCATCAGTGCCTGGGGAAACGTCACTGCTGATACTATTCTGAGTCCTTCTCCTTTTATGGAGAAAGCGCCCTGGTAACCATGGCATAGTCACACACTGGAGTGAGTGTTAGAAATTATTTTAAAATACAATCAAAATAGGGCCAAGTGGAGAGGGTTGGGTGGGCCAAGACATGGAATAAGGGAAGCTGTCTCAGAATTTCCATGGGAATGTAGAACAGGGTGGGACTATCTAGAATATTCACTGGCATCTAGAACAGAGTTGGGAACTGAACCTGTCAGCTCTGAGCCTGTCCCCTGACCCATTCCCACCCACGAAAGGTATCTGTAGAGCCAGCATTCCTGCCTGGCACTGCACAGTGAGACAGATGGAATAAGGCTGGGAGATACGGGGAGCTAACTGGTCCTCAGCCCCCAAAGACGGAGCTGATGCTGTTTCCACCCCCAGAGAAACCTCTCTGGGGTTCCCTGCCATTTACTAATCATGGAATTCTCAGAGAGAGAGATGAGGGACAGGGCCCTTCATTTTAAAAGTCAAATGTATGGGGTCACAGGAGATTCTAAGTCACCCACAGGATCAGGCTATTCAGGATCAGGGTGAGGGGATATTGAAGGAAATGACAGAGGCCTTGGGGAAGTGTCCAAGGATTTAGAACTCTGCTGATCCCTTAGAAAAGGGCCCTGAAGGTTCTCATCACCATCAGTATAATCCTCAACACCGTCATCATCGTCACTATTACCAACATCATCAACACGACCACATTACAACTACCACCATCACCACTATCACCAAAATGTTGATCTCACTATTACCACCATCAGCATCAACATCCCTATCATGGTCCATACCGATATAACTGATACCACCAGTGTCATCACTCTTGGTGTAGATACTACTCTTACCATGACAAGCATCAATATTAATATCACTCTTACCAATATCACCATCATTGTCAATATCAACATTTACCATCAGAACCGTAGTAATAACTGATATTTACATGCTTGAACCATTTGCTAAGCACTTTACATACCTTATCTCATTTAATCCCCACAATAGCCCCGCAAGGTAGCTATGAATAGTGTTATCTCCATTTTAAATATGAGGAAACTGAGGCTCGGGGCATTTAAGTCACTCCAACATAGGTACACAATTAACCAGTGTTAGAGGCAAGAGTCATCCTTAGGCCTTGATTTCACCCCAAGTCTAGCACCCTTTCAGTAACTCCATGACTTCTCAATCATTAGAGTCTTCCTCATCCCCATTATCATTACCTTATCCAATTATCCAATCCTCTTTTGATGTGGTTGGCTGGAGTGGTCTCTGTTGAGTTAGAGATGCTTCTTTCTGGGAAATGGCCAGTGAAGTTGCCTCTTAGGAAGACATAGTTTATGAGCAGGACACAGCTGGACCCTGAGTCTTCATCTCCATCTTCATTGGCCTGACTCCTGAATGGTCTGGGTTTGATTGTTCCTCAGGCAAGGAAGAAAAGATCTCATAAGACTCTGGAGATGCTTGGCTGGAGAGGGTAGGATTGATACCTGTTTGCTAAGACTGAGAACAGGGAAAAGATATGGGGATTAAGGTTACAATTCCAAGAGTGAAATTCACTAAACTCATGAATTATGGCAGTAATTTAATCCCACAGAGCATGGAAAAATAATCCCAGGTCCATGACTTTCTATGAACCTAGGACTGGTAATCTGCCCTGATGACTCTGTTGGGGGTCAGAAAATTCTGGGATAATCAGAGTAACAAAATTATAGAATGTTAAATGTTAGAGATAGAGAAGACCTTGAAACATACAGTATAGAACATGGACTATAGTAACTGGAAGAAACTTTAAAATGTAACAGTGCATGAGACCACACAAACTAAATATTATTATTATATCTGGAAAGGACCTGAGAACAAATAGAATGTTAGAGTCTCACAATATCAAAATTCAGAGTGATATTAAAGTGATATTAAAACACAGAACATAGAATATTAGAGATAGGGGGACCTTGGAACACAGAAAATAAAATATTAGAGATGGAAAAGACCTCATTTTATTAAAAAAAAGTCCTTTTAAAAATATTACCATGATAGGAAGGACTCAATCATATTTTGGACCAAAGGATTCAGAGAGGTGAAACCTGCCCCTCTAGAGAGCCTTAAGAAGGTAGCCATGTTGTTCATGGGCATATAATATGTTATGGAGGAAAGAACACTGGGTTTGAAATCAGAAATGGGTTAAGTGCCTGCCCTGCCACTTAAAGTGGATATATGGTCCCTTTCCCTCTCCCTGCCTCAGTTTCCTTATCTGTAAATAGGGAGTTGAACCAGATGACTTCTAAGGTCCCTTCTAGTCTGGAACAGATGATTTTATGAACCTCTCAAATATCTCTGATTGGGTCCAAACTGGTGTGACTCCTGACTGCCTGCAGGATTAAGTGCAACAGATCAATCAATCATTCGGTATATTAAGTTCTTACTCTGTGCCAGGCACTGTGATGTACTGGGACTACAAAAGGAGGCAAAAGAGAGTCCTTCCCCTCAAGGACCTTCCAATCTAATGGGCTAAAACTCCTCTAATTTTCCATGGCCTTCATATCCTGGTGGTAGCCTGAGGTTCCAGTTTTATCTTACACTATTTTCCATCCCAGATTCTAATCCCAACTCTGCCTCTGCCTCTCTATAACCCTGAACTAGACCCTTTAAGTAGGCAGCTAGATGGCTTGTCAGATAGAGTGCTAGACTTGGGGTCAAGAGGAACTGAGTTTGAATCCTGCCTCAGATTCCCATTAGTCATGTGACCCTTGATAAGTCAGTCCTTTCTCAGTCTCAGAATCCTCATCTATAAAATGGGGATGATAACAAACAGTACCTGCCTCAGAGGGTTTTTGGTGGATCAAATGAGTTGACATGAAAAGCCCTTTGCCAACGTTATTACCATTCGCCTCTGTGTGCTTCTGTTTTCTCACTTTATCTTACAAAATAGAAGTCAAGGGAGGGACTTAGATTCTGGCCTTGAGGTTGCATGTGGACTTCTAGATCCTCAGGTGCAGCCTTTTGACAGGGTCTAAGTTTTACAGACCAAATTCTTTTATTAAGAACTATTCCATATTATATTATAATTATAATATAATAGTGATTATTATAATTATTTATTATCATTACTGCATTATACAGTACAATAATAACAACATTTGTTCAAAGGACTCCACTTGAGAACCTAGAGGTCCACGTATGGCCTCACAGGTTCTCCACTGCTGTGTTAGATGGTCTCTGAGGCCCCTTTTGGCTCTGAGGATTGGAAAGTGTAAAGGAAGGGAAGAAAAATATGCAGATTGGAGAATTTCCATTCTGTTTTCTCTTTTAAAAACAAAGCTAATTCTTCCCTGGGTGGGTTTAGATGTACAGGTAGGCCTCAGTTCAGACAAGAAGGCCAGGACTTTCCAAATGAGTTTGCATTCATCATCTTTAGAATTCATACCTGGGGTTGTTCTGGGCACCCTTACCAACATCTAGCATCCTAGGGGTTTAAAGCTAGGAGGGCCTTAGAGATCATCTACTCTCATTTTTCCATTTTGCAGTGGAGGAAATTTAAGCCCAGACTTGCCCAAGGTCACACAGCTAGTGTATTAGCAGAGACCGAATTTGAACTCAAGCACCTATCTTCCAATGAGTTCTTTTCTTCCCCCCACGACCAAATGCAGTCTGTGCTCTGATGTTGGGGGTGTGAGCAATTAGCAGTAATTATCTCCTGTTAGCTATCAGTTCATCCTCCTTCAGCAAACAAAAGCTGCCACAGACACCCTTGACAGGGATTTCCTAAAGCAGTCCCCTCTCCACTATTCCCACTTGTTTTAGGAACCAGGCCTGGGAGGCACAAAATCTGGGTGGGACACTTAACAATCTCTTTTCATTCCTTCTTTATCACATATAATACAACTTTAGGCAAGTGACAGGGTGTCTCCGAGCCTCAGTTTTACCATCTGTCAAATGAGGTTAATAATGTTTTCCCCGCCTACCTCCCAGAACCGTTATGAAGATCCCATCAAACATTGTATGTAAAAGTGCCATATAAATATGGACTAGGATACCTTGAGCTCATTCTATTGTAGGGCAGTCCTGAGTATCAGGAAGTTCAGAACTGCTTTATCTGGAGATGTCTCTCATTCTCATTACAAGTTCTTTCAACTGGTCCTTGTGATTTCTGGGTTCATCAATATCCCGGCCATCTGGCTTTTTTTGTTAGTTCGAATCTCAGTCCTCCTGAATCTCAGTCCTCCTTATGTCCTATAGGATAAGGTCACCATTTCTTATGTTGGCATTCAAGGGCCTCCACAGTGCAACCCCCTCCCTACCTTTCCAATTTTATCTCTCACTCCCCCCTTACACAAATTTCACTCATGTCTAACAACTTGTGGGGCTCAGAACCCACCCTATGATTTTCTCATTCTGTGGCTTTTTCTTACCTCCTTTTAGATTTTTTTTTGCCTGGAATGCCCTCCTTCATGTTCACCCCATCTCTACCTATCTGACTTCTAAGGTGCCATATCCTAGCAATAATAACTAACATTTATATAGTTCTTTAAGACTTGCAAAACACTAATATAGCAAATGAGATGATATATGTATATATACATATATGTGTCTATGTCTGATCTCATTTAACCCTTATAACACGGGGTTGGGGGATATGGGAGGCACTACTATGATGCTTGTTTTATGGATGAGGAAATGGAGACTGAGGGATATCACAACTTCCTTAGGATGTTTAGGCAGGATTTGAAAACAGGTCTTCTCTACTCCAAGTCCAGCATTTTATCCACTGTTCCCGCTAGATTCCTCCAGAAAACTGCACCCACCCCCAGCCAGAAGGGCTTGTTCTTCCTCTGCACTTGTCTCTTAATGACTATCACACTTGGTTTGTGGAGTCATTTGACTTGGTGTTCTTGTCTAAGAATATGTGTCTCAATCCCCTACTAAAGTGTCAAGTTCAAGAGCTCAAGGTATGACTACCTTCTATTCACTTAATATGTGCATTTATAAAGCACCTACTATGTGTAAGTTACTTCCACCCCAATTGTCCCTTCAGGACTAAGCACATAAGCACTGAATATAATAAGGCTTAGAAAGTAGCTGCTGAATGGCTACTGATTGACTGGCTGCCTGACTGGCTGACAAGGTAAATGCCGGATCTCCTGCTCATCATCCTTCAAGGCTTAGCTTAAATGCCATCTCTCACAGGAAGCCTTCTCTGTTCAATGCTCCCCCAAACTTGAAGCAATGACTCTCTTCTCTAACCCCACTGCTTATCCTGTGCTCAGTGTTAAAGAGAAAACTGAGACGAAAGAGCAGCTTATATACAGCTAGTGCTTAATAAATGTTCATTGAATGAATGGAAGGAGATTAAGTCATTGACTTCCTACAATTAACCTTTAGTGGGGGGTTAGGACAAATATACAAGTAGCCTTGATCTGCCCCTGAAGTGCAGAGACCTTCATATATATCTTATCTTACAACACTTTCTCCCCCACCACCCATTAGACAGTGAAACCTTGAGGGGCACCAGCTGAGGCTGTGAAATCATGAAATGGCAGAGCTAGAAGGATCTATTGGGAGCATTTAGTCCAGCTCTTCCATTTTATAGATGAAGAAACTGCGACTCAGAGAAGTTGACTGGGTCTTAGTAAGCAAGGGTCAAAGTCAGGATTTGTATCAAAGCTCTAAATCCATTGTTGTTTCTACCATGTCATGTCTTTTCCCTCCCTGTGTCCTACTCTGAGTACAGCTCAGAACTGGGCATAAAGCTAAATTTATTAACTGTAGGTTGAAATGGATTTGTCTAATTGACTTCTTAATCTCTGTGTCCAGACAAAGGAGCTGTAGTTCTGTTCCTGATCCCTTCTCCCTCCCCCCCTCTCCTCCACACCCCTCCAATCAGAGCAATCCTTGCCCAGCTGCTGTCCCCATATTGCTCAGTGGGAAGGCTCTGATCTCTCCTTCAGCAGAGTCTCCCTACTTGGGTTTCTCTCTCCATCCAACCTGCCCTGCTTGGATGGGTTGGCTTGCAGCCAAAGCTGACATGCTTCCCCTAAATGGATGGAGAGAAATGCTAAACAGTCATTCTGCTTGGACCAGAAGGAAGCTAATCATGGGCTGACTCATCAATCTCCCTTCTGGAGAGGAGTGGTGGGAGGGAGGAAGGTGGAACAGCAGAAGCACATCACCTATCTTCACATCAATGAGTATCTGGGCATAGGTGGATACGAGAGAGGCACCAGGTGATTTGAAATGACTGCTGGACTTGGAATCAAAAGTCCCAGGTTTCAAACTCATCTCCTGAGTTCAGTAGACAGGTGACTGTGTTCTGTAAAAAAAAGCTAATGATCTACGTCCTACCTACCTCACAGGGTGATTATCAAGAGTGCTGTGAACACCTCAAAGTGCTAGAATGAGGTCTAGAACTAACCTTACTCCTGAAGTTCCCAGGGATGGAGACTCTTTAGTCCCACACTGTTCAGTTTCTCCAGATAGTAAAAAAAAAAAAGTTCTTCCTTTTCTCTCACTAAAGTGCAAAAGCTTAGTCATGGATGACAGCTAAGGGTGGGAAGGAAGAGAACAAACAGAGACAGAGATAGGGACAAAGAAAAAGGAGAGAAATGGGAAGAGACAAAGAGATAGGGCTGAAGAATGAGGTTGAGAGAGGTTTAGAGACTACAATACTATTAGAGAGAGACTGAGACAGAGACACTGAGACTGAGAGGCAAAGAGACACAGGTATTAACAAAATGGCAAAGGCAATATACATTTCTACAGTGCTTACAAGTTGGCAAGGTACTTCCAATAAAACCCTATATAAGGCAGAATAAGGCAGCTAGGTGGTGCAGTGGATAAAGCACCAGTGAAAGAGTCAGGAGGACCTAAGTTCAAATCTCACCTCAGACACTTGACACTCACTAGCTATGTGACCTTGGGCAAGTCACTTAACCCCAATTGCCTCATCCTGGGTCATCTCCAGTCATCTCGATGAGTATCTGGTCACTGAATTCAGATGGCTCTGGAGGAGAAGTCAGGGTGGTGACCTGCACAGTCCTCCCTCAGTCAAAACAAAGTCAAGTACAAGTCATGTCATCATTTCTCTGATGGCCTGGTCTTCTTCAGCAATGAAGGATGAACACACAGGATGCAAGGCAGGTTACTGCCTTAAGATAAGGGTACTGAGCCTCAAAGAAATCAAGTGAATTGTCCATGGTCATGGCGGGGGAGGTGGGGAAGAAAGATCCAGAGAGACAGAGATAGACAAGGAGAATTAGATTGAGAGAGTAAGAAATAGAGACAGAGAGATGAGACAGAGGGGGAGAGAAAAGTAGAGACAGAGAGACCAAGTCCCCCTGCTTGGGAAATCTCTTGCTGTAGTCACATCTATTGCTCCATTGGGCAGGGAATTCAGGGCTAAGGGCAATGTGCAGCCAGTCACCCTCACTAGGTGACTGCTTCCTGACTTAGTCCTCCTTGGTGGTTCAGCCACAGCCCTTTGACACTTTGGCCAACTCTCCTCAGTAAAGGGACTCACTCACCTTCGAGGTTCCAAGGGGAGCTACAGTTCCTGCTTTCAAGAAGCCCTTAGTCTGAGGGTGAGACAGTGAAGGAGCTCCCAGTCTGGGGAAGGGGATTACAGTTTTTGTCTTCAGGGAACTTCTGGTCTGAAGAGGGGATGCAGGCTTTCTGCAAAAAAAAAAAAAAAATCATCCTACATTTCCAAATTCTAAACCATCCAGTACTGTTCAGGTTCTGGGAGGGGGCTGTCAAGGAGTAGTGGTGAGCTCCTCGGTACTTTGTCCCAGTGGGGGCTGGATGCCAACCTGTCAGGGAGGCTGGAGAAGACCAAAGACCCCTGAGGTCCCTTTCGGTCCTGAGACTGAAGTTGTTTTTCTGGGGGGAGGCTATAAGCTAAGGAGCTAGGACAGAAGCTGAAAAATGGAGTGCTCCCTCCCTCCCTCCTCTCTCAACTCTTTTTTTCCTTTCCTCCCCCTTTTTCCTGAGCTCTGTAATCAGGGGCCTGGAACATGTTCTTTGAATTAATTTCCTTCATCTTTTTTTTCCCCTTTCTGTTTGGTAGGACAGACGCCTGTCCCCACAGAACAATCAGCACTGTTCTATCAGCCCCCACACCAGACCCTCCTTCCTTCCTCCCTCCCTCCCTTCAATCCTTCAACCTCCCCCCACCCCAATCCTTTTTCCTTCCTTACAGACTCTGTTGTTCTGGAGAGTTCAGCTGCCTTCCTCAGCAGCAGCATCCCCCCCAAACCTTAAGAACTCTCACTTTTACTTCCCCCACTCCCAGACAATCCCCTGCCGCTGAAAGGCCAGATCCACTAACAGTGGGGGAGACAAGACTTTAACACCTCTCTCTCCCCAACTCCAGCCTGAGTGTCTCTGGAGCCATAGCTGTTCCCTCTCTACACCAAGTAAAAAGAGCCCTCGATTCTGTACCTTACATAGACATATGGAAGCTTAAACTGGGAAGGGAAATACTGAGCACTACATGGAAGCTTAAAGCTGAGTGGAAATTCACCATCTCTTGACAGGTAGTCATTTAGCCTTTATTTGGATTCCTTGGCGATAGGGAACTCATTACCTCTTAAAGTAGCCAATTCTACTGTTCATCATATCTGGCCAATGTGATCCTCTGATCCAGGAAGCCCTATACCACCAACTATCAGCAACAATTTTAATAAATATTTATTAAGTACCTACTATGTGCTAAGCCCCACGGATACAAAAAAAGAAGTAAAAAGACAGCCCCTGTCCTCAAGGTGTCTTGTCTTTGATATGATCTTGTCTGTCTTTAGTATGATCCCACCACAATATTACTTCATTGATTTTTTACCCCCAGATTATTATGCTTCCCTTTCGGAGTGGTCATCTCAACAGGTATTGTTAATAGATAATACTGTTCTTAGAATGATGGGATCATAGTTTTAGGGCTGGAAAGGATCTCAGGTCAGAATCTAGTCCCCCTTATTTTGTAGCTGAAGAATGAGATTCAGAGAGGTTAAGTCTTGCACAAGATCATACAGATAGAAAGTATCTAAGGCAGGATTTGAGCCCAGGTCTTTCTGCCTCCATGTGACAGCTGTAAAAACTTACATTTATACAGTGTTTTAAAGCTTGCAGAACTTTCAGTATGTCATCTAGTTTGGTCTTCACAGTGAAGTGGGTGCTACATTGATCTCCCTTTGACAGACATGGAAACTGAGGTTGACAGAGATTGAGTGACTTTACTAGTAAATGTCTGAGGCAGCCCTAGAACTCTCAAGTCTTTCAGCATTTTATTCAAGCAGGTGGTCTAATGGTTAGGATGCTGGACTTCAAGTCAGGAAGACCGAGGTAAGTTCTGCCTTAGGTGCTAAAATGTCCCTGGGCAAGTCACTTAACCTGCTTCAGCGCCTTCATTGGTGAAATGAAGGGGTTTGACCTTTCAGGTCTTTGTAACTCTAAATCTCCAATCTACTCTGCCTTGCAGCCTTTTATCTAATCTGGTTTTCCATTCTTTTATGAAGTACTTTATTCTCTCAGACAACCTGGAGAGAAACTGCTTTTCTAACCCTTTGATGCTGTTATTTTTCAGGGACACCGACCAGTACTTTGTATACAAGCAGTTTTTACTTGGCACCAGTAGAAACACAAAACACACTCTTGGTTTTCTAGAAATTTCTTTTTGCCCTCCCTCCATACTTGCTAGAACTGAGATCCTCAGTCCCCTATCACTTGCCTTTCTAATTGCTTATGGTTCATCTTAAACTAGATGTCCTATAGACATTTTAAACTCAACATGTCTAAAATGGAACTCTCTTCCCCCCCCCACCAATTTCCCCATTACTGTTGAGGATACTACCATCCTCCTGGTCACCTAAACTTGCAACAAGGTGCCAAACTCTACTCACTCTCTTGCCCATATCCAATCCTTCCCCTCCATATTCAGTCAGTTGCCAAGACCTGTCAGTTTCCACCTTGGTAATGTCTCATAAATGTCCCCTTCTTTTCTCTGACATTGCCACCACCATAATGGAGACCCTCATCATCTCAAGCTTGGACTCCTGTGATAGACCACTGGTTGTCTCCCTGTCTCTCCCCACTCCAGTCCACCATCCACTTAGTTCTCACTTTGATATTTCTTTCTTAAAAATTATTTGGTTTTTAGCATTTTTTTTTAAATTTCAAGTTTCGAATTATCTCCCTCTCTCTAACCCTTCCGCCATCCATTGATTGGCCAGTCGTGTTTGGTTATGTCACTCCACTCTTCTATTAGTAGGGCTCCCTATTACCTCCAGGATCAAATACAAAATCCTCTTTTTGGCTTGCAAAACCCTCCATAATTTGGCCCCTTCTTACCTTCCAGTCTTCTTTCATTTTATATGTTCCCCACCCCACTAAGTGCACTTCCATCCAGTGACCCTGGTCTCTGTTCTTCCTCCTGACATTCCAGAACTTACTCCCTTCTCCCCATGCCTAGAACTCTCTCTCTGCCCATCTCTGCTTCCTGGCTTTTCTGATTTCCTTCAATCCTCAGCTAACATCTCAGCTGCTTCCTTTTCCAGTCTTCCTTAATTTTAGTGTCTTCTCTCTGAGATTATCTCAGATTGTTATCCAATCATTTTCATTAGATAAAATCAGATATCGGATCTCTGATTATTACCCAATTAAGCCCATATTGTATCCTCTTTTTGAAAAGCAATTTGCTTGCTGTCTTCCCCATTAGATGGTGATCTTCTTGAGATCAAGTACTGATTGTTCTTGTTTTTTTTCCCTTTCCTTTTATCCTCAGTACTTACCACAGTGCCTGTCACCTAACCAGTACTTAGTGAACGCTTGTTGATTGAATAATTGACTGTCTTCCTGTTAACTCACACTGCCAACCATCCGCTTAATGCTAGAGAGACTCTCAAGTGACATTTTTTGTACTGGGCTTTCCTTTCCTTTTTCTGATGTCTAGCCTTTCCTCCTGATTTCTGCCAGTACTTGGCCAGCCACAATTATCATATGATTTGCTGGTTCCAGCCAACATCCTGCCCTCAGCTGTTGTCTGGGAGAAAGTCTTCTGTAGAAAAACAGCTTTCATTACTTTCTCATACTCTGCCTTTTCCTCCTTTCACACTAATAAGGCATCAGATATTGTCTATTTGCGACTTGTCTTTCCTGTACCTCTCTTCAGTCATTTCAACAACAAAATTCCCCCATATCACCCAATACCCTCATTTTAGAGTGGAGGAAGCTGAGAAGGAAAGTGACCTGGATCATACAATGAGTCCCAGTGCAGTTAGGATTGAATTAGGATCTTACAATCATGGAAGTTCAGAACTGGAAGGAACGTTGTAAGTCGAGTAGTTTCCCAACTCTGGGATCAGGAAAGGGAGGGGACTTTCTCAGACTACCCAGATATCTATTACTTTTTTAGTCTGATACAAACACTTTGATATGTATTCCGACCCTGTCTTGTAATTCTTACAATGTATTCAGGGTGTAAGTCTCATCTCTCACACCTGACTGGTAGCTTCCAAGGGCAGGCTGGCCTGTGTGTCCCTCACCTTTTATGTTTCCTTTACCTGTGCACATCCCTCCTCTCCCTCCCCTCTTCCCCACCATAGCTCAGCACATGGTTGGATTCATGGGAGCACCCAGTATTGCTTTTAACTGATTGGTTGACCTACTTCCGCTGAGTCACTGAGCCTTCAAGTCTAACTAGTTGGTCCCTACTCAGGTAACCCCTTTTCTAGGATTTGTCACTTCTTCAGCTAACTACTCCCTCGAGCATGATTATCTATAGGTGCTGTGAGTAGGGGATGCTCATTTGAAAGAAGACACCAAGTGGAGATGTTGGCTGGGGTAAGGAGGAGTAAGAGGTTTTCATACAGAATCTTCTAGCTCTCCCAGGCTGATGTTTAGATCCTATGTTCCCTACAGATCTCATGTCAACCGCAGAGTAATGCCAGCATCATAGCATCTTAGATGATAGGCTGTCAGACTATTAAAGCCTTTAAAAACCTCAGAAACATAAAATCTTAAAAATAATTTAGAAACCCAGATCCTGGAATTATATACTCAGGATTTCAGATTATATAGAACCTTGGGGAGCAGAGTGCTCTGGAAACTTCAGTAAACTCCATACTTGGGAGCTGTTCTTGAAGAAGTTTGCAAGCACAGACTTTTAGAGCTAGAAGTGTTTTTAGACATCTCCATCCTCAGAGAAGTTCTTACAAAGAAAAGAGCTGCATCCCCTCCCACTCATTATCCAATCCTGGCCTGGCTAGCTAGAATAAACCACCCTAAAATCAGAGCTAATCAGCTTCGTGGTCCGCATTTAATCCCAGCCTACCCTTCCAGCATTGTTGAATCCTGCTGGTTCATTCAGTGGGGGAGTTGCTGGGGAGGGTGTCGGGGGTGGAGAAAGGGGATAGCCTCTGGTTTCGTGCTCTGGCTTGCTTATTGATGGAGACAGAAGTATGCTGAAAAAGGTCTTAGATCCTAAGACCCATGGACTCGGGCTAAAAGAGTCAAGGCTTCTCCCCCATGTAGAACAAAGCCCGGTTGTCAGGGTTCAAGGAAATACTGGGCACAGAAGCTTGAGGATGGCATCTAGGCTTGATAATGGGGGGCTGCTTGGCTCTCTCCGCCCCTCACCCCTGCCCTGCTCAGCCCCCGCAAGAGCCCAGCTGGTGGCCACTTTCCCAACATCAGAATTAGGAAAGAGCTGACTCTGGGGAGGGAATGTGTGCAGGCCTCTGGGGGTGATAATTGGCCACCGATTAAGTGTTCCCACACTCTAAGGCTCTGAAAAGACCTTGCTTTTGTGGCCTCCCCATGGATGATGTCAGTGTTCCATTTCTTTGCTTTTTACATACTTTCCTGTGCATAAAATATACAGAAAACCTTGAATTTAGCATTCATTCCCCTTAGGGGCTGTGCAGCCCTGAGCCTCAAGCATTGGCTGAACAAGGTCTATTAATGACACTCAGTGTCCTACTGCAGCTGTCCAGCCTTCAAAGTCTAACGCTTCTAGGAAGTCTTTCCTGATTAAGCCCCTCCCACTGCCCATTGCTCTTTGCCCTAGAGGAGGGAACAAGCTTTTACGGAGTGCACACTATGTGCTAGGGACTGTGCTAAGCCCTTTACAAATATTATCTCATTTGATCCTGAGCCCTAGGTCAGTATGATATAGAGGCAGATGGATTAGATTCTGCTTTAGGGTCCACCAAGGTTTCACTTCTATATCTTATACTTGTTATCTGTGAGACCCTGTCACCAAATTTCTCTGAGCCTCAGCTCCCTCATCTGTAAAATGGGAATGAAAATGCCTGTGGTAGGGCTCATAGGGCTGCTAAAAGTGTGTAAAGTATTCCATAAACTTTAAGGTACTTTACGAACATTATCAAATATTCCTTTGTGTGGTCTCAGAAGTTTAAGGACCAGTTCTAGTTTATTTGTCTTAGACAAGTCCCTTTCCTCAGTCTGGGCCTCAGTTTCCTTATCTGTTGAGTGAGGGTTGGATTAGAATTCCTTGTGTGTATGGGCTGTGCCCCATGGCTACTGGGGTATCTTCCAGCTTTTGGCATTCTGTGGTTCTGTGAACCCTCTTCAGGTCTGACCTCAATATTCTCTGTACATTTGTGGTGGGAGGGTAAGAGGAAGAATGTGGCCTGGTGGGTGAGTAGGTGGGAGGGTGAAGCATGGTCTAAGGAAAGCTAGAGAGAGTGGGTTATATGAGCTTGTGCTGACTCACCCATCTGGACAGCTCAAGCCCCGGAATGCAAATGATAATGCTGAGTGGGTCATGTCCTCTAGGGCATGGTCACTGGTGTTCTATAGGTCCAGAGGGCTCAGAGTCAGGGAAAAAGGAGGAGAGGAGAGGAGAGGAGAGGAGAGGAGAGGAGAGGAGAGGAGAGGAGAGGAGAGGAGAGGAGAGGAGAGGAGAGGAGAGGAGAGGAGAGGAGAGGAGAGGAGAGGAGAGGAGAGGAGAGGAGAGGAGAGGAGAGGAGAGGAGAGGGGAGGGGAGGGGAGGGGAGGGGAGGGGAGGGGAGGGGAGGGGAGGGGAGGGGGAGGGGAGGGGAGGGGAGGGGAGGGGAGGGGAGGGGAGGGGAGGGGAGGGGAGGGGAGGGGAGGGGAGGGGAGGGGAGGGGAGGGGAGGGGAGGGGAGGGGAGGGGAGGGGGGAGGGGAAGGGAGGGGAGGGGAGGGGAGGGGGAGAACTGGGTGGGAAGGAGACATGGTTGCTGTCTCCCAAGTATACGAAAGGTTATTATGTGGAAAAGGGATTCTGCTTGATCCTAGAGGGTAGAAGATGAAGCTGTGCATGGACTATTATAAATAAGAATTATCAGATTTCCTCACTGTTAGAGCTACCTGAAAGGAGAATGGGCTGCCTGGGTACGTAGTGAGTTTCTCATCATTGAGGTGTGCAAGCAAAGATTGTACAATCATTTTCCAGGAAGACAGGAGGGAAGATTGCTTCTTATGTTGGAGTTGGACTAGAATGCCTTCTGAGGTCCCACTTAACTTTTTGCTTCAAGGGTTATGTAATTCTGACTTCCCTCTGGGTTTCCCAGTCCCACGTAGCTTCCATTGCCTGGGACCAGATGCTGTTCTCTTTCTCGTCCAGTTGCTGCTTAACTTGCCTCTCCACCCCCATGAGAACACTTCTTCCTCTCTCTTCTCTGAGATCAGAAAATTTCATATTTCGAAAAGAACAGAGAGTATTTAGTCCAACTTCTACCTGAACAAAATCTCCTGAAACCTCCTTAGCAGGTGGTCTTCTGGCCTCTGGCAGGAAGAACTCTAGGGAAGAGTTCATTACTGTGATAGAGTTTAGTCTGTTGTCCCACTCAGGGCCAGGGACCCCTGCTCTGTATGCCTGTGCCACCGTCCAGGAAGCCTTTAAATGTTCTCATTTGCCATTTTTGTAATTTCTTTTTCTTCCTCTCTCTGTCCCTGGCTTGGGTTCCTTCCTCCCTGTCTTTCTAGAAGGTTCTCCCTGCCCTTCTCCTCTCCTTCTCAGCCCACCCACTTCTTTAATTAGAAATGCCAGGAGAATGGTTTTCAGAGTATTTTTTGCCAGCAAGACATTCCCCTTGGAGGCGGGAAGCCCAGAAAGGGAAGGGTGGGGGGAACAACAGGAGAGAAGGTAGGAAACTGGGCCAGTGCCAGAAACAAGGGGTTGAAGGAAACAGAAAGAATCTCACATGAAAGGAACCTTAGACTTACACCTGATCCCAGCCCAAATATCTGAGCCCTTGGGGGTAGGGACTTGATAACAGTAGCTAGACAGAGAACCTGCAGTGTGTGAGCATGGTGGACAAGATGCAAAAGCCTTGTGTGTGCCTCACTGTGTACAAGCAGGTGAATGAGTGTGTGTGTGTGTGCATGTGCGTGTGCATGTGCGTGTGTGTGTGCGCGCGTGCATAAAAGGTAGGAGTGAGAAATTGGGTATAACACTGCGAGCTTCAGTAGAAATGTATGTGCATTACTGGGTGACCTTGGGCAAGTCACCTCTCTACTATCTGTAAAATGAAGAGATTGGAGCAGATGGCTCTTATGGTTTCCTTTCGCACTAAATCTGTGATCCTGTGATCCTATTAAATTCAGCAAATACATGTGTATGTATGTGGATGTAGGTGTGTGACTGTCTTTATGTGCAAGTACATATGAAAGTCTATGGATATGAATGCATGTATCTAAGACCGTATGGTGTAATGCTGTGTGCACAAATGTGAATGTGACTGTGTGTATGAAGGTGTGTATGACTCATAAACTGTTAGAGCTTGAAGAGACCTTGCAGATTTATTTTTGAACCTTCAGTCTCATCATTTTACTGAGGGCTAGAGAGTGTGACTTGGTCACTAGCCAGTGGGCTAGCGATTGAATTGGTGTTAGATCTCAGATGTATGACTGTGAGTAAACACTGGGCAACTGTGGGTTCAAGCACATGTATATGTTTGTGAGTATGCCTGAATGTCATAGTGGGTGTGTGTGGCTGAGTATAACCCTGTGTGCCTGAGACTGTATGTGTGTGTCTGTGCATGTGTAACAAGGGGAGCAAGAGCGAGAAAAAGAGAGAGACAGAGAGACAGAGTAATTCTCTCCCACTATAGGTCCTTCCACTGGAACAATACTGATGCTTCATTAACCACCCAGACCCATGAGAACAACACCACATGAGGAAAGGGACCTGGGGAAGGGAGGGCTCAGAAATCTTTGACCTTCCGAGGTCCACATCCCTATCTCTTCCTCCTGACTAACACCTTGGACTTAAGGGAGTCGTCAGCCTGTCCCAATTTCCCCTGCCATCCTCTGACAGGTGGGGTCATGGTGGGTGACTGGGGTGGCAATGCTCCCCTGCCTTCATCCAGATCGAAGTAAGCCCTGCCCCTTTCCCCCTTCTCTTCCTCCTTCTCTACGACTGTCACTAAAGACGGGGCGGGGATGGGAGGGGAGACAGGAGGGATTCTATGCTTCCGTCGCAGGAGTTCTTGGCCTTTTATGGTGCGGTTCCCGGGAACTGCCTGAGTGGGGGCGGCCGCGGAAGCAGCTGATTCAGGCGGAGTGAGGAAATAAGGAAGGCTGTGGTAGCAGCAAAAAGCAGTGCCAGCTCCAGAGGGTGGACTTCATTGTGCGGAGAAAGTCTTGGCTTCATTTCTCCAGAGGGAGCCTTTGAAAGTGGCTCCTGAACCAGGGCCATTGAGCTGCCCATCCAGGGAGTGATGGTGCGGGGCTGGCCTGGCCTGGGCTGGGCTAGGACACATGACAGGAGGCGGGCAGGTCAAGAGTGGGGACACTGGGAGTCTAGGTTCCAGTTTGTGGCTCTATACCACTAAGCTCCTCGGTGACCCTGTGGTGAAAAACGTTCTTTGTCCAGGCCTCACTCTCCACTTCTGTAAGAAGAGAATAACCCCTACTTTGCTTGTGTCCCCATCATTGAGCTCCATCAAGCATCAATCATTTATTCAGTGCCTGCTGTATACCAGACATTGTGTTACAGCCTGAAAACAGAAAGGCAAAAACTTTCCTTGCCTTCAAAGAACTCAAAGTCTATTGGGGAGATAACATATCAATAGCTAGGTACACATAAAACATATACAGCAGTGTCAAGTGTAAGGAGGACTGGAAAGACTTCTTGCAAAAAGTAAAATGTGAACTGAGACTTGAAGTCAAAAGATGGAGATGAAGGAGGTGACAGAATTATAGATATGGGGCACAACCAGTGCAAATGCACAACTGGAAATTTAGTCTTGCAAACATAAGGTCATAGCTTTTTTAAAATTTTAATTTATTGAATAAAACAAACATTTCCACAATGTGATATATTAAAAAAAAACTGCTTGCATATGAAAATGTAAAGGTACAATTTGCTATCCCTTTAATACGGTTAATAAAATTATCATGTAAACTTCTTTTATCCCTCCCCCCAAAGAGATGGCTACCATTAGATACAAATATGTATGTATATGTAAAATTATTCTATATAAAGTCATATACTACATCTCTAAACCTGGAAGAGACCTCTAATCTAACACTTAATTTTACAGATGAAAAAAGTGAGACTAGGGAAGGTAGAGGCTTTCACTCAAGGTCATCCTGGCAGGTCACTGGTAGAGTTGGGTTTGGGTATATGTGTCAAGTGTCATTCTCGTTCTCATCTGAGTAAACCACACTTAATGATATGATTTCACATTTATATAGCACTTTTAGGTTTGCCAAGCACTTCTCTCAAAATATGTCTATGAGTTAGGTAGGACAAAAGCTATGATCCCCATTTCATGGAAAATGAAACTGAGGCTTAGAGAAGTTGCGACTTGCCCGTGATCATGAGAAGTTATATCTAAGATAGAATTCTTATCCAGGTCTGCTGACTCCATAGCCATCATCTCATCTATTTCCAGTATGACATTCTGCCTCTCAAATGAAAACTAATTCAAAAGTCTGGTCTTACATAAAAGAGAAAAAGCAAGTGAAGGTGAAGAATTTGGCAGGAGGGTGATTTTTTTCCACAAAGAATTGTCTTCCTTTACCCCCCAAAATTTACTTGGGGGGTTCTTGAAATAGCAGACTCCCTTAGGGACATTTGTACAAATAAATAATTAACCAACTAGCATGTTAGATTCCATTTACATAGATTTGCATGCCACTTTTTGGTAACACAAAGACTGGAAAGTGTGATACACCCACCCCTTCCTCTCCATCTTTGTATAACTGAGTAGATTTGCATAGATGTGATATGTGATATGGCTAGAATTGTAAGTCTCAAAGTACTTGGGAATTGGGAACTGGAGACAAAATTCTTCTACAGGTGTGTTCAGGTAGATGCTGCCATATGCATGTTTATTTGTGTTCAACTCAGGAAGCTAGAAACCTCAGATGTCAATGCACATAAGGGATGCAGAAGTTGCCAACAGGAGGCATCCTGGGAGCCTTATTGGTTTAATTGGGGAAGGAAGTAAAGAGCAGTGAGAGAAGGCTTGGTAAGAATGACTTCTCTCTGTCTCTTTGTCTCTGTTTGTTTGAATAGAATGAGTCCTTAGAGGTCATCTAATTCAACCATCCCACTTAACATTTGAGGATACTGAGACTAAGAGGAGGGAAAAACTTGTTTAAGATCACCCTGCAAGTACAGAGTCAGGATTTGAATTTATGTTCCATGACTTTAAAAGATCTGCTCTTTGCACTGCATCATGCTCTGCCTGGGTTCTTAACCTGAAGCCTGTGAACTTTAAAAAGAACAGCAACAACAAATTTTGATAACAGTACTTGAATACAGTTGGTTCCCTTTGTAAGTCTTTGTATTTTATTTTATGCATTTAAAAGCATGATTATGAGAAGGGGTCCATGGTGTCACCAGACTGGGTCCATGATACAAACAAACTTCAGAGACCCTACTCTAGAATTGCTAGGCTAATTGGTGAGTGGAAGCACATACATGCAAAGAGAATGTACACACACCAGTGACAATACTGCATCAGCACCCTAATCTGTGAGGAGTGCAAGGTCTGACCCATAATAAATGTATACTGAATTGAATTAGGAACCAGGAATTCGAGTTCGAGTTCCAACTCACCCACTAATTTGTTGTGTGATCTTGATTGTCACTTTCCTTCTCTACTAGAGAGCACAGTGGTTAGTGTTGGACCCTGGAGTGAGGAAAACCCAAGGTCAAATTCTACCTCAGACACTACCTAGTTGTGTGAAGTTGAAATAGTAATTTCTTCGCTGCCTTGGTTTCCTCATCTGTAAAATGAGGATAACAATAGTGCCTACCTCCCAAGGGTTGTTGTAAGGATCAAAGGAGACAATATTTGTAAAGTCCTTTGCAAACCTTAAACTGTTATATAAATACTAGCTGTTATTTTTATAATTGTTATTTTCTGGAGTTGATCATGGTGCTCTCTGAGACCTGAGGCTCTAACATTCTATGTCCTATGATCCCTGTTCTGCCTTTCATACCTTCCAAGTCTGACATTCTAAGTTGTATGATTCTTGGATTCCATGAGTCCAGGGCATGCTATTGACAGCTTGGGCTAGGAGGGTGCGGATTATATGTTGCATATCTCATTGTTATAGAAAGGACACCAGTTACTTGCCTTGTGAATGAGGAACAAGAATTAGCCATCCTCTGTCCGTGGTGCTGATTTGTAAAGAAAGTGACTACAAAACTCTTCCAGCGCCCTGGGGGTAAATTCCTTGATTTGTCACAGAGAATCCCTGTTGTATTCTCACTACCCCTCCCTCCTTTCCCCCATTCTCACTCCCCAGATAATCTGGATCCTTATTATGTGTTCCAGAATGTCAGGGCAGGAAGGGAATTTCAGACAGCATCAAATTCAATATACTAATTAGAGATATTGAAATTGAGGGCCATGGACTCTCAAGTGACTTTCCAAAGGTTACACAGTTGGCTGTGGGATCAGAGCCAGCTTTGGATTCCAACCATGTTACCTGATCCCAAAGTTCAGGGATCTCTTCCAGGTTGGAAATGGGGAGAGAGAGAGAGGGAGAGAGATAGATAGAGAGAGAGAGAGGGAGAGAGAGAGAGAGAGATGTTTATATGTATGTATATACACACATATATATACATAGATATATACACACATCTATCTATCTATCTATCTATCTATCTATCTATCTATCTATCTATCTATTTATCTATGAGAGGAACTCTATTCCTTTCTTCTTCCTTCTGCCTTCCTTATTCCCAGGCAATTCTCTCCTTTGGTTCTCCCCAGCCTCCCCCCACCCTCCGCTTCAACACATGATTCATTTGGTGACCTTCTGGTCTCCCATGTCAAATACAGTTGTTGTGCATGACTCGTAGTTCTTTAGAGCCGAATCCCTTGATTTATAGAGAGAGAAACTGAGTCCCAGGAAGGTCCTACAATCAGTCAATGGCAGAACCAGCAGTCCAGTGGAACCCACGCCCCGTTCTTTCCCAAGCAGCGGCTTGCACACAGCAACCCCAAGCGCTCTTTGGAAGTCAAGGTAGCAGTTCTGGGAAGGCTGACCCAGCTCTGGGAAGGGTTGGTGGCAGAAGTGAGAGGTGGCCCCCGGGTCTCAACCTTCTTCAGCCCCAGGAGTTCAGCGGGGGAAGAACACAGTAACAGGGCTGGCTCAGTGAATAAATAAGAGCTTTTCCCTCTCCCTCCCTCCCCTCTGGACTTTGAAAAGGAAGGCGGGATTAGTCATCCATCCATCCATCTGAACTGTGTGTGTGTGCAGTTTTTTTTCCCCTCCTATCTCTCCAGCTCCGGCTCTGGGGGAGTGTTTGAGTGGGCGCCGGGAAAGAGGAGGGGCTTCACTCAGCAGCTGGGGAGGGGGGGCAGCCTGGCAGGGCCTCAGTGCCTGCCACCAATGAGAACCGGAGTTCCGAGAGCCAGGCCGCCCACGTGCAGGGAGCCCGGCTGTATAAAGCCAGGAGGCAGCGGGAAGGGAGGCAGGCTACCCAGCTAGAAGCTTCCTCAGCTTTAGCGGAGAGCCTGGGAGCTGCGGCAAGCGGCGGCAGCGAGAGCTGATCTGCAAGCTACCAGCATCCCCTATCACCTGTGGAGTCGCGAGACAGGCGCGCACCCTCGGATCTCTGGAGACCACCTTTCTTTCCTCCTCTCCTGAATTTCTTCAAGGAGCCGAGAAGAGAAGGGGCTTGGCTTTGCCACCAGGAGGATTAACCCCTTCTGAGGAGCCAGGCTACCGGAGAGAGGGGCTGCTGAATTCGGACCCCTACGGTGGGAGGATTTGCCTTGTCGGTTTCTCTACGGACGCAAGTGATGGAGCTAGAACATATGAGCAGTGGGGGCCTTCATACCTACCACGGTCCCCGGGGCGGACCAGCGGCGAAGCCCAACGTGATTCTGCAGATCGGCAAGTGCAGGGCAGAGATGTTGGAGCACGTAAGGAAGACTCACCGGCATCTGCTAACCGAGGTGTCCAAGCAGGTGGAGAGGGAGCTGAAAGGCTTGCACAGGTCAGTGGGGAAGCTGGAGAACAATTTGGATGGCTATGTCCCCACCGGGGACTCCCAGCGCTGGAAGAAGTCCATCAAGGCCTGCCTGTCCCGCTGCCAGGAGACCATTGCCCACCTGGAGCGATGGGTGAAGAGGGAGATGAACGTGTGGCGGGAGGTTTTCTACCGGCTGGAGAAGTGGGCCGATCGGCTGGAGTCTATGGGAGGCAAGTATCCAGTGAGCGGGGAGGCCGGCCGCCAGACTGTCTCTGTTGGCGTAGGGGGCCCTGAGAGCTACTGCCAGGAGACTGACCCCTATGACTACACGGTGAGTCCCTATGCCATCACGCCCCCAACACCGGCAGGGGTCATCGGGGAAGGAGAGGCCCTAAGCCACGAGCCCTCGGACCTACAGCAGTACCCACCCTGGAGCTCAACCACTGAGGACGGGACACTGAGTCCTGGTGTAGACACACAGATTTTTGAGGATCCCCGTGAATTCCTCAGTCACCTGGAAGAATATTTGAAGCAGGTCGGAGGGACTGAAGAGTACTGGCTGTCCCAGATCCAGAACCACATGAATGGCCCGGCAAAGAAGTGGTGGGAATACAAACAGGGATCTGTGAAGAACTGGGTGGAATTCAAGAAGGAATTCTTGCAGTATAGTGAGGGGACGCTCACCCGGGATGCTATCAAGCGAGAACTGGACCTGCCCCAGAAACAAGGGGAGCCTTTGGACCAATTCCTCTGGCGTAAGAGAGACCTTTATCAAACCCTGTATGTGGATGCTGATGAGGAAGAGATCATTCAGTACGTGGTGGGCACCCTTCAACCCAAGCTCAAGCATTTCCTGCGACACCCACTGCCCAAGACCCTCGAGCAGCTGATCCAGAGAGGTCAGGAGGTCCAAGAAGGACTGGAGCAGGGGGAGGATGCCACTGAACAGCAAACCCAATCAGAGGACAATGACGAATCACTCACCCCAGCTATTGAATCCCTTGCCAGTGATGGGACCCAGCCCGAGTAGAGTTGGTGGTGGCCACTCCTCAGCCTTTGTTAGCTCCCTCTCCCTCGACACCCCCACCCCTTCTGGGTGTCCCCTTCTGGGATCACGTGGTTGAGGATTCTCCCAGATGTCCTAATTTCCCAAGGGCAGCTTGTGCTGTCTTGCCAAGGAAAAGTTGGCAGTCAGCTCCATCCCCCCAGTGGGATTGGCACTTGATGAACTTGGACACTTTGGGAGACATGACTCGTATATTAGGGGTTTTCCCACCACCTTCCATACTCCCTCCCTCCTACTTGAATCCTCCATAGTTTCACACAGGATCACCTATGCCAGCATCAGTTAACTCCCCCCTCCCCACCACCTACCCCCCCAGCTACTGGGAGGCAGAAATTTAAGCCTTCCTCTTTCCCTGTCCCCCTCTAGCCAGTCTGGTGTGTGTGCTCCTTGCCATCCTCTTGTCTGTCTACTCTCTTTCACTCCTCCCCACCCCCGAAGTTCTACAAGGAGTTTTACCTGCTCCCATTTGAAACTCTTTCTAACCAAGAGTTCAGCCACTGACCTTGATATATCTTCTTCCTTTGTATCATCAATCCTATCCTCCCATTGGCCACTAGACACAGGGGATATGGAGAGTAGCTAGATTATAAAGATGGCTGGCATTGAGCCAACTGGCTATTCAGAGCCAGGACTCCAAGATCATCTGGGAAGAAACAGAGCAGGAGAAGAAAACTTGCTTTCCAACCCCTTGCCCTTCCTGTGGTGAGAATCGAATCTACGGCCATTCTATCTCCACTGTGGCAGCTGATATCCTCCTCGACTTCCCCAGAGAAGACACAAAAGCCTTTCCAGAGATGGCAGCAGCAATGGGTGCTTGGAGATCCTGATCCCTCCTACAATCTAAAGGTGAGAATCTCCCCTGTAGAAGGAATCAAAGAATCCTAAAATGTCAGGGCTGGGATAGGAGACCTTAGAGAGAATTTTAGAAATGAGATAACTGAATGACTCAACAAGTTACCCAATACGTTAGTGGTCTAATGCAACTTTCCTGACTCCCTCTTGAAAGTTCATTTAGTGTGGGGGAATCCGCTTAGGGAATTATATTAAGGCAGTGGTTTCCCATTTCCTATGTAGAGGTGAGAAGAGAGGCAATATGAAAGGAGGATTAGTGGTTCAGTGGGAGATGGGCTGACAAGAATGGCCCCTGATACCAACATTAATCCCTTGAGAAAGCCCAAGAAAGGTAGGCAGGTGTGCCAGAGTTTGAAGAGTGTGTCTCCTCCATCTCTATCTTGATGCTCACAGGGATTGTTTTTTCCCCCTCATCCTTGCTACAGTGATTCACTCCAGCCTGGCAGAACAGAGAGGCAGCTATGATTCACCTTGTGATGGACAGCAATCTGAGGGGGATCAAGGAAGCTCCAGTACCTGATTTCCAAGGTCCCTGGAGATTTGGCAGCAGCACCTACAAGGTAACTAATTATTTTTTTCTCTTGAAGACGTCCCTGTGCATTCCTCTCCAAAGGGTTCTAATTGAAGAAGCAGCCCCCTTCTCCCACATCTTTAAATCCTCACACTCAGACCTGGATGATGGAGCATAACATTTTGAGATTCAAATAAACCCCAGGAATTCCAGAGTTGGGGCCCCTTTGATCTGAGTTCTGTCTGGCCAGTTCTGAAGGGGTAATTCCTTCCTCTCCTTGTAATCTGGTATTTGGAATTGAAGACTCCACAATTTCCATTTCTGGGTAGGTAGGGACTAGGGCAAAGGTTAGTCTGAAAGGTCTAGGCCTCCAGCCTTACTTAAGTCAGTCATTTGTGGTCAAGTGTCTAGTCAACAGGAAAATTGTTCAGTGACCTCCACCCTTTGAGTTAAGAATCACCCTCTTTGCTGGCCAGTGTACCCTACCCCCATCCTCCCCTCTCCTTAATTCTTTTCATTTCACCACTCAGTTCCTATTGCCCCTTTCTGCTGTCTCTAACTTGCCTGTTATACTTGTATTTATTTCAGGAGCCAAGACTCTTACAAACTTATTTGCTGCTGAGATTGAAATATACTCACTATAGTGGAGAGGAAATAACAAAACCTTCCAGAAGGGGAAGGAGGAGTTTGAAGATATGGCAGTGGAACTGCACTGGCAAGAAGGAGATATGGAGTGGAGAGGAAGAGACTGCCAAGGAACAAGGCCCTGAGCTCAAAGTGAGAGAAGGCTGGACAGAACTCTGTTCGGAGGTGACACTGGCCAAGCTGACAATTCACAGGGAGGATGGATGGAACATGCCTGGGGGAAGTCAAGCTCTGACCCTCAGCACCACCTGGCTTCCTGCCCCTGCTCTGAGTGAGCTCTGCATTTTTGGAGTCCCAAGTTTAGATGACAGGAGATCTGATCCCCTTTATCTCCTTCAAGAAGGGCCCCATGTCTCACCCTGGGCCAGTGGCCATGGCTCACTCTCCTGAACCTCACTCTTGGAGGTATCTCCAAGAGGCAAGGGAAATCAGGATCTCTTTCCCATTGGATTCCCCACTGTTGTTTCCCCATCCTCCCTACCCACACTGACTAACAAATGTTTACATCCCTGTCCCATGCCTGGAGAGACCATCCAGGATTAGTCCAGCCTTCCTGGATCCTCCTGCCTGTCTTTCCAAGGGAATAGGAAGCAGGGTGTCTCTGAAGGTCTCCTAGATTCTGGCTGATTAGCCAGCTGGTTCTCTGCTCCGCTAACTGTTCCCCATAGTTTTATTTTTTAATAGTAGACATTCTTCAGATTCATACATAGACTGTATCCCCCTATATTCACTGTATCTGGTCCTACTGGCTAGAACTCTCTTGGCTTCATTGACTATTGATTGGGGAGGGGAACTTTTGGGCATCTAAGCCGGATAAGCTACACTCCCCACGCCTTTCCCAATTTATCCATTAGACTGGCTACAGCATTAACTGATCAAGTCACGATCGATAGTCAATGTGTGCCTCCCTGAAAAAAATGCTTTTTTGTAAGATTTCTTTAATAAAATATTGAAAAATCAGTTGACCATGTTTCTAATCTTTCTTTGGGCCAGGAGAAAAATGGGGGTGAGTGGGGGCAAGGGGACTGGGGTAAGTGAAAGTAGAGCTACTAGGCTGAAAGTTGTTAAATTGACAGTTCTGTAAAATATTGCAGAAAAATCCAACCAAAATTTATTGGTGTATCATTTGACAAAGTCTCTTATGCTATTCTGTGCAAAAAATTGGAGAGTTGTGGGCTTAACAATAACGCATTCAGGTAGATTGAGAAAGGGCTAAAAGACCAGAGGGGAAGAATCAATGATTCTATATCTGCTTGGAGGGAAGTCTGCAAAGGAGTACCTCTGGGATCTTTGTTTGGTCCTGTATTAACATTTTTTTAAAATAATTGACTTGGATAAAAGAATAGATAGAAGGAAAGTCATTGCCCTGGATAATAAGATCATAGATTTAGACCTGGAGGGTCTTTAGAGGCCATTAATCCTCCCTATCTTCTTACAGAAGAGAAAATTAGAGCTCAGAGAGCTTAAGTGATTAACTCACAATATCCTAGCTAGTAAATAGTATAGACAGGGTTGGAGTCAAGGCCATCCACACTCCTCACTCTGTCCACTATACCACAATATTAAAATGATCTTAATAGGCTAGGCCAAATTAAATAACATACAACTTAGTAGGGATCTCTGGGAGGCCATAACACTTACATCAGAAGCAGCAGGTAGCACAGTGGATAGAGCATTGGGCCTGGAATCAGGAAGACCTGAGCTCAAATGGGATATCAGATACTAGCTGTATGATCCTGGATAAGTCACAACTTCTGGTTGCCTCAGTTTCCTCAACTGTAAAATAATAATAATAATAAAATTATAAAATAATAGCATCTACTTTGCAGGGGTACAAGGGTTAAATGAGATAATATTTGTGTCTGGCATATAGTAGAAACTTAATAAACACTTGTTCTCTTCCCCCCATTTCACTTCAAAAACAAATATATATCATAAGCCCAAGATGGAAGAAGCACCAGTTCACTGAAAAAATTTTTGGAGATTTTAGGGCACTGCAAATTAAAGATGTTCCCAAGAAGGAGGCCCCTCCAGAAGGAATTCTACAGATACATATTTCTCATACCCAAGAAAGCTAAGGGAATATTTCACTCATTGAAAGACTCACAGCCTAGGACTAGAGTTTACACTCTTGCAGACCAGAGGAGTGTGACCAGGATACTGAAGGGTCTTGAGTCCATGTCATAGGAGGAAAGCTAAAGGAATCAGGGGTGTTTGATTGGGGAGAAAGAAGACTTAGAAGAGAGTGATCATTGTTTGCAAGTATCTGAAAGATCATCTCATGAAAGAGAATTTATATTGGTTCTCCTTTTGTTTAGAAGGGAGAAAGGGGGGATGCAGATTTGAGCTTAAGGACAGGAAATAAACATACATGCATTAGGTAAGCGCTTAAGGTGTGCCAGATACTATGCTACAACACTGGAGACAAATACAAGCTGAATGCCACTTCTCTACATAATGATAGCCTGTCCTTTGTGATTTCCTGACTTTAAGTCATTCAGATCTCATTGATTCTTCACCATAGGGAGAAGGTAGAACAGATAACATTATCATTATCTCCCTCTTCTTAGGGAGAGGTAGAACAGATAACATTATCATTATTATTTTACTGTTCTTGTTGCTCAGTTATGTCCAACTCTTTGTGACCCTGTTTGGGGTTTTCTTCACAAAGATCCTGGAGGGGTTTGCCATTTTCTTCTCCAGATCGTTTTACAGATGAGGAAATTGAGGCAAATGGGGTTAAGTGACTTGACCAGGGTCATATAGCTAGTAAGTATCTGAGGCCTGATTTGAAGACTCCTCTTCCTGACTCCAGGTGCTCCTATTCATCATGCCACCTAAGAAGCTAAAGATCACTGAGGAAAGTTTATATTCTAATATTCTTAAGACAACACATAAGTGGGAGCTGGGGTGTGTGTTTGTGTGTGTGTGTGTGTGTGTGTGTGTGTGTGTGTGTGAGAGAGAGAGAGAGAGAGAGAGAGAGAGAGAGAGAGAGAGAGAGAGAGAGAGAGAGAGAGAGCACCAGAAGCATAGCTGGGAAGGGAATGAACCAAGATGGAAACCCCCCCTCCTGGAAAAATTCACCAAAGGGAGAAGGGGGGTTGGCATGGTGGAGGGATGTTGCCAAATGGGAAGGTTCCAGACTTTGAAGGAAGTTCCACAGTGAGAAGGCTGCTGAGTCACAGTGGCAGAGCCAAGAGGAGCTTAATGTAAGGACAAACCTTTTCACAATTAGAGTCATTCACAAGTGGCAGGGACTCAAGTGTATGCTGGATCCAGCTCAAGTCCAAGAGTCAGTTGTATTTTCAGCATAAGCAGTTAAACCTAGGAAATCAACACATCAGGGCTTGATTTAGTGTTGTGTTGATGGTCTAGACTTGAGAAAGTGATAGAGACTATTCCAATAGTATAAATTGAACTTAAAAGTGTGTTGTAGGAACATTTTTCCTCCCTCAGAGATCTGTGTTAGACATTTACCAGCATCTTCCCTGCATAGTTTGCATCTGAGGGTAGACAGTTGTCTCTCCCTCAGGGTTTTCAAGCAGACCCTGGACAGTTCCTTTTCCAGTAGGTTATAGAAGGACGTTTCTGTTCAGGCAATTTAGACATATCAGCTCCTGAGTTCTGTTCCACTTCTGAGACTGGCATCATTGATCTATCAGAAATAGTACCATGAGTTTGCAGTCCGCAGGTCTGGGTTCTTTCTAGTCCCTGCTTGGATAAACACTTCCCCTTTTTGTGATCTCTAGAAAATGACAGTTGAACCTGATGAGCTTTCAAACCCTTTTCAGTTTTTTATATTCTATTGTCTCCTGAATCTGATTCTAAAGTTCCATGTCCCTATGATTCTAGGGTAGCTAGGTGTTGTAGTGGATAGAGTGGGGGAACTGGAGTCAGGAAAACTCATCTTCCTAAGTTCAAACCTGGCCTCAGACACTTACTTGCTGCGTGGTCCTGGGCAGCTCACTTAACCTTGTTTGCCTCCATATACTCATCTATAAAATGAGCTGGAGAAGGAAATGGCAAACCACTCCAATTTTTTGCCAATAAAACCCCAAATGGGGTCATAAAGAGCTGTATTTTTTGGATTGGAGTTCATTCCTATTTCCTTCACACCATCTTGCTTTAAAGGAAGAAGACAATCTGAAATGTGAAGATGGTGATGGGAGGGATGAACTACCAGGATGTGTGGAAACAGAAGTTGGCCAGACAAGGTTATGGAATCCCTGGGATAGAATGTGTGGAGTTGGAGAGGGGAAGGTAAGCAGATGAATTCGTATTTGATGTAACAACAACAGTAATAGTTAGTATATTGCAGTTTCAGGTTTTCCAAATACTTTCCTGTGTATTCCAAAATACTTTCCAAATACTGTAATCACATTTGATACTCACAACAACCCTGGGAGGTAGGTGCTTTTATGATCACCATTTTATAGAAGAAGAAACAGGCTAAGACAAGCTAAGTCATTTGCCCAGGGTCATGTATTTTAGGTAAGATTCAAATCAGAATTTTCTCAATTTTGAGACACTTATTGGGGATGTTGTACAGGGGATTTTTATTTAGGCCTAAGTTACACTCCATGCTCTCTGATGTTCCTTTTAATCTGAATGAGCTTGGACTCAAAAAAAGGGCCCTGAAAGAACACTCCTCCCTCTATCCTTCTGTAGAAGTCCATGAGTATGGAATCTTACTTCAAATGTCATATTCTTTCCATACATTGATTCAGTTTTGTTGATTTTTTTCTGTCTTCTTATATTTTAAAAAATCCTTCGCTATGTGGGATGACTTTCCATGGGAGGTAAAGAGACAGAGGGGGATATCTGAGTAATATAAAAACAAGTTGTTGGACAGCTAGGCAGCACAATGGATAGTGCCAGGCATGGAGTCAGAAAGACTCATCTTCCTGAGTTTAGATTTTATCTCAGACATTTACTAGCTTTGTGACCCTGGGCAAGTCACTTAACCCTGCTTGCCTCAGTTTCTTCATCTGTAAAATGAGCTGGAAATGGAAATGGTAAACTACTCTAGTATCTTTGCTCACAAAACCCTAAATGGGGTCACGAAGAATCTGAAACAATTGAACAATGAGAAGAAAGAACTTATCAATAACAATTTTTTAAAAAATTTCTTTCAACACATGAGTTACAACTCTGAGATTCTGTAGTGATTGGATAGTGAGTAAGTTGCCTCCAGAGAAAATACTTCTTGCTGAGAACTAATAATTTCTTGAGAAATCCCAGTAGAGTTCTGAGTAATCTAAGGATAGTAGTTTTGGGATCTACTCTCCACACTCCCTTCTCCAACATGGGATACTCTCATTTTCTGAATCCAGATGAATGTGGGGGCTGTGAGACTTCCACAGAGGTTTGGTGGAGATCTGAGCCAGATCATGTCCATTTAGCTTTCACCTTCTCCCTTACACCCAGCCACCCAAGACTCTCAATGCATGTGAGTGTTTTTCTCTGCTACTGTATCTTTGTTCTTTCTCTGTCATTGTCTCCCTTCCCACTGTGTCTGTTTTTCTGGATTTTTCTTTGTATATGTCTTTCTCTGTCTTTTTAAACATATATTTATATATAATGATATGTATGTATATGTAGATAAATATGTATATTTTCTCTCTGCATCTTTGTGTGTGGCATCCTCTGCATTTGTCATCTTTTTTCATGCCTGTCTTTTTATTATTCTCCTTTCCCTATGGCATCTCTTTCAATAGGTCTATCTTTTCTCTCTGAAGCTTAATTGGTCTCTATTTCTGTCATTTCTATAGCTCTGTCTCTGCTCTGGGCTACTATGTTTGACTCTTCCCTTCTGTTTCTATCTCTTTCCATCTTTTAATTCTTTGTCTGTATTTGTCCATGTCTCCAACTCTCTGTCTCTCTCTCTGTCTTTCTGTCGTTGTCTTTCTCTCTCTCTATCTTTGTCTCTACATGTTCATATCTCTCTCTGTCTCTCCTTCCATCTTTGTTTCTTCTAGTCTCAGTTTCCATTATTTTGTCTCTCTACTTTCCCTTTCTCTGTGTCATTGAGAAAACCACAAGAGCCCAGCATACCACCTACCACCATCCGTGCTACTTCCAAGCCAGTTTTCAAAATTAGCATGACAGGGAAGTAGAGAAGGGATGCTCATCTTCACCAACTGTCTGCCACTCCCAGGGTAGACAGACCACTTAACTGAAGCAACAAAGCACTCTAAGGCAGGGACAGGAGGAGGCATGGGCCAGGTCAGTAACATTACTACCTCCATTTCCACCTTGACCATCATCTTCCCTTAGACTCTGACAGAGATAGCCAGAAACCTGAACCCAAGAGCCTTGTCAAGAGTAAGGTTTCCACATGCTATTTTTTCTCTTTTTCTTTCTTGTGATTTTCCCCTTTTGTTCCGATTCTTCTTTCACAACATGACTAATATGGAAATATATTTAATATGCTTGTATATGTATAGCCTACATCAGTTTGCATGTTGCTTCGGGGCACGGGGAATATTTAGAACTCAAAATCTTATAAAAGTGAATGTTGAAAACTAAAAATAAGTAAATAAATTTAAAAAAAAGAGTAAGACTTCCAGCTCATTTGTAGCTAAGTAACACAGTGGGTAGGGTACAGGGACTGGAGTCAGAGAAATGATTTTAAATATGACTTTAGACACTGACTAGCCACGTCATCCTGACCAAGTCACTTAACCTCTATTTCCTTCAGTTTCCTCAATTGTCAAATGTAATAGCAATATTATAGGATAATAATAGCATCTGCCTTACAGGGTTGTTGTGATGATCAAATGAGATAATATTTCTAAGTGCCTGGTATGTAGAAGGCCCTATATAAATGCTTGGTCCTCTTTCCCATCCCCAGCCCCATCAGTGCCTGAAGCCGTCCTCCTGGGAAGCAGCTCCTGTGGAGGTACAGCCTGGTAACTGCTTCTGAAGGTGATATAATCGCATCTATTAATGACACAGAAAAGAAAGTTCCTGTCACCAAAGTCTTTGACACTGTCAAATTGTTTGACATCAGAAATTAATGTGAAATTTCCCCACCTTCTGCAGGAAGCCTGCCCCGACTTCTCTTAATTCCAGTGTTTCCCCTCTGTTAATTATTTCCTATTGATATGATATGATATATATATATATATATATATATATATATATATATATATATATATATATATCTTGTTTTATATAGATATTTGTTTGCAAGCTTTCTTCCCCTCTCCACCTTAGATTGTAAGCTCCTCTAGGGCAGGGACTGTCTTTAGTCTCTTTTTGTATCCCTAGTGCATACCATTGTGCCTGACATATAGTAGGAGCTTAATTAATGCTAATTGATTGATGGATTAAAGAATGTTGTTGCATCCTAGGGACTGGGGGATTTTTCATCTGACTTGCAGCCAAAAGCTTCCATAGGAGTAGTCTCATCTATTAGAATGTGAGGGGAGGGGGGATGCCATCTTTTGTATCCCTAGCACTTTGCACAAAGTAAATACTTAGGAAATTTTTTTTATTCATATTCATTCTACAAGTCAATAAGCATTTATTAAGTGCTTAAGAAGGGTCAGTCACTGAGTTAAGGGCAGGAAATTATAAATATAAGCCAAAAAAGTTATATTTTCTGACCTCAAGGAGCTTATGCACTGACAAGGAAATTGAAAAAAGGAAGTGAAAGGGGAAGGGAAGTTATCTGTATTGGGTGTGTCAGAGAAAGTTCTCTGGAGAGTTAGGAGCAGAGCCCAGAAAAGAATGAAGGAGTGAACATGGCTAGTCTCCCTTAAAATGGAGGTTCTTCAAAGAAACCAACCAGTTAGAACAGGGATAGGCAAACCACTGCTAAATCCAGGGCTTGCTTCTGAATGACTTGGAATTGAAGGACTTACTACATTTTTAAATAAAGTTTCATTGTGTTTTTAAATGTGAAAAAAAAAATCCTTAGCTTGCCAACCTAAAAAAAATAGGCGGTGGACTGGATTTGGTTCATGGGCAGTAGTTTACTGAGCCCTGAATTAGAGAAAAGTGCCACAGGGCAGAGTGATCTTCCAAGGTGAGAAAGATAATGGGAGCTGGTGGAGAAAAAGTCTGGAGTGGAGTCCAGAAAGAGCTTTTGTGGGGGATAAGGGGAAAGTATTAAAAGGGCTGGGGGAAGAAATGTTGAGGAAGGGAGTCATTGATAGTTAAAACTGAAGGGAAAATCCAGAGAAGGTTGAAGGGATGTCAGAGGGCATAAATCCAACTATAGTTTAGATTAAGGTTAAAGGTCAGGAGTGGGAACAGGAACTTTGGAAAGTTCCTAATCTAACTCCTACCTGACCCCCTTAAAAGATCTACAATGTTTATTCAGACTCACCTTGAACCCTTGCAGTTACTAGGGACTTTAGTACCAAGGAACAAGGAAGATGATCTAAAGGAAGGTGAGAAATTGTTCTCAGTATCCACTGCAGACAGAAGAAGGGAGAATACTTAGGTAATGCAATGGGTGCTGGTCTGGGAGTCAGGAAAACTTGAGTTCAAAGCTGGTCTCAGGAGCTTAGTTGCTGTGTGACCCTAGGCTAGGACTGCCTGTATCTACCTCAGTTTTCTCATATGTAAAATAGATATACTAATAAAAACCACCTATCTCCCAGAGCAGTTTTAAGATCAAATGAGATATTTGTAAAGCACTTTGTAGACATTAAAGTGTTATATAAATGCTAGCTATTAACATTGCTATTATACTGCAACAAGGGTGACTTAGGGTGGGAAGAAAGAGAAAAAGATTTATCAGTTATGAAGTTTGGAGAACACCCAAATGCATCACCAGGAAAGAACATGAAATGTTCTTTTTGGAAGACTTTTTATGGAAAAATGTAGACAGTTCTTGTGCTAGAATAGTTTACAGAGAGGGAATGGACAAGATGACCTCTTTGGGAGGTACCATGGTGATCTGAGCACTTTGTTTCTCAGTATCTGACCAGACAAAACAAAGGATAGGGCCTCTGAAGTGGTATGAAATTTTTGTGACTAGAAAGTACAAAAATTCCCAATTTTTAGTACCTCGAGGTTTACAATGTACTTTCTAAATAATAGGTCTGGGAGAGAAAGAGTACAGATGCAAACAATACCCATTTTACAGATGAGGTAATTAAGTTTCATAGATGTCTCATTACTTGTCCAGAGTCATATTGTTGGTAAATATGAAACTAGGAACCAAGAAATCTTGGAGTTGGAAGTTACCTTAGAGCCACCTTGTCTAACCCTTATCTGAAAAAGAGTCTTGCTTCACCAAACCCTAGGAATGTTCATCCAGCCTTTGTTTAAAGACCTCCAGTGAAGGAGAGCTGCCTGCCCCCCATGTCAGCATTGGGTGACAGGGTAATTTTCTTGTTTCAAGTCTAATTCTGCCTTTTTACAATTGCAATCTGCTGCCCCTAGATTTCCTTTCCTTTATCTTTCCCTCTCCTCCCTTTTCTTCCTTCCTTCCTTCCTTCCTTCCTTCCTTCCTTCCTTCCTTCCTTCCTTCCTTCCTTCCTTCCTTCCTTCCTTTCTTCCTTCTTTCCTTTCTTTTCTCTCTCTCTCTCTTCCCTTCCTTTGTCATATAATTCTATTCATCTTAGTTTTCTTTCTTTTACCCTCTGTGTAATGTGCATTATTATCTTGTTGGAGCCAATGGTGTTACAAGTCTTGCTGCCACAGAGAAACACTGGAAAAATATCTGTACTAAAAAGATGAGCCTTTGCTTCTATAATAAAGTATGGGCAAAGCTGGTACATGTTTAACAACTGGCTTTCTTAATGCCTCCCCCCCCACTCCACATAGGTGAAGTACTTTCAAGCTTAATCTGTATCTCCATCACTTTCTTAAGTTTAGACCATCAACAAGACAATAAATCAAGCCCTGATGTGTAGATTTGCTGATTGCTGAGATGCAAATGCTTATACTGAAAATTTAATAGTATGTGAGCTGGTCAGAATTCACTCCAGCACACCCCTAATTTGAGTTTAGCACCTCTGTATTCATGAGAAGCTTTTGCCCATCCATCCACACAGGACAAACCAAATGGATGAAGAATGTCCATTTTCCAAAGTTTGTCCAACAGTACATAATCTTGGCCTCAGAGTTTAAAAGGAGATGGAAAATGGACTCAATTGTTTTCAGGATGTTGAAAAATATTTTTACTGATCACAGACAGATAATAAAAAATAAGGAAAAAACTAGTTAAACCAACCAACATATTAACTATGTCTGATAATATATGCAATGTTCCATACCCACCTCTTCAAAGAAAGGAAATATATTTTCTGAAGAAGATGTCATTATAATTAGTTATATAGTATTCAATTTAATTTTTTTGTTCTTTTCATATGCACTATTGCAGTTATTGTCTGCTGTTTTCTTGGATCTTCTTTCTTCACCCAGAATTAATTCATATAAATCTTTCCATTAGACTATTTTCCAACATCCCAAGATTATGTTAGCTTTCTAGTCTCCATATCACTCTGTTGATTCTTTTGCACTTATAATCCACCAAACTCTTCCCAGAACTTTTTCAGATGAATTGTCATGCATCTTGCATTGATGGAGTTCATTTTTAGAACCCAGGTGTAAGACTTTATATTTATGCATTTGTGTGAAGGACCTCTGATAGCCTTAGAATGAAGAACACAGTCAAGGGAGATCATAGCCTATCTCTGTCTTTGAAGGTAATGCCCAGATGTATGAGGCACATAGAGATTAAGTGTTTTGCCCTGCTGGAAAGGGACAGTGTTGCTATATAGTGGAAAGAATGCTCAAAAATCCAAATACATGGGTTGAAATCACAGCTCCGTTGTTTATTACCTATGGGACCTAGGACAAGTCACTTTTCCTCTATGTATCTGAGTTTCTCCATCTGTAAGATAAGGGGGTTGAACTGATAACCAGTAAGGTCCTCTTCTTCTCTAAGTCTATGATCCTAAGCATCAGAACCAGATTTGAAAGCAGGTCTGCTTGACTTGAAGACCAGGCCTCTATTCACTCATGCTGCCTTTAGAAAGTCCTTCTAAATGTTGTCTTCTTAAACTCTGTCCAGTGGCCTCACCCGGGGAGATGTTTTGTGATTCTGACTGTTATATAACATTAGATGTTGCTATGACTGTGATCAGTCAGTCAAAATGCATTTATTAAGCACCTACAATGTTCCAATACTATGTGGGAATACAAACACAAAAAATAAAACAGTTCCTGACATCAGGGAGTTTGCTTTCTCTCAGTGGGAGATAGCATATGCATTTATAAACATATGTAATACACATTTGTGTCATTAACTCTAAGTCAAGTCAAATAGGCAAATACTTTTTATCACTTACCGTTCAATAGGCACTGTGCTGAGCTCTCGAGATACAACGATTGACAAAAAAACCAGTCCCTGCCCTCAAACAGCTCCCATTCTAATGGAAGAGACAACACAGAAACAACTATGTACAAACGATATATCCAGAATAAATTGGAGGCAAGTTTAGAGCAAAATCCTAGCATTAAGGCAAAGGTTTCTTGTAGAAGAACGGACTTTAGCTAAAACTTGAAGGAAGCCAAGGAAGCCAAGAGGTAGCGAGGAGGAGGGAGAACATTCCAGGCAACCAGTGAAAGACGTGGAGCTGGGAGATGAAGTGTGTGGGGGAAGAACAGAAAAACAGGCAGTGTTGCTGGATTGTAAAGTGCTTGGAGGGGAGAAAAGTAGAAGACTGGGAAACGAGGAAGGGGCAAGTAATAGAGGGCATTAAAGGCTGGAGAGAGAATTTTCCATTTGATCCTGTAGGTAATAGGGAGCCACTGGCATTGGTTGAGTTAGGGGGTGATGAGTGACATGGATAAGAATTTTGCCCACTTCTCTTTGCACTATCGTGCACCATTTTTCCTCCTCCTCAGATTTTCTGTGCTACCTTTTCCAGAAATACTCACCACTCTTAGGTGGCAACAGGAGGGGTTTTTAAAGGTTTATTTGGACCTAGTGAAGCTCATCAGGGCATTGCTGATTGTTAAGGGGCCTTCCTCTTGGGATCATGGGACAACCTAGGCAGCAAATTCCACTGGGAATGCATTTTGAGATCTCTGTGCCCCAAGATGCTCCTCCTTCTTGGCTCGGGAGAGAGAAGCAGCACGGAGGCCTAATCAGATCTACCTGGGACTCCAGGAGGTATGATAAGGTTTAAGGAGCAACCTTCCACTTTAAAATGTAGGAATAAGAAGATGGCATATCTCCTTGAAAAAACTCTCAGCCAAGGAGGTTCAAAAGTCTAGTTGGGCCTGACAGGGTTTCCCCCCAATCCCAGCTTCCTGGGGGAGAGAAACATCAAGTCTTTTGTCCTCAGTTTTGAGCAGAGAAAGACTGCGTGAGTGGGAGAGTGGAGAGAAGTTGGTCCCCTCCAAAGAGGGAGATCTCTTCCACCCCCAGCCCCTTGCCTTGGCTGTGATTTTTAGAGGATGTTAAGGAGTCTGTGGGTTACCCAGACAGTAGACAGGGAAAGGGGGTCTGGATTATAAAGTTCATGTCTGACAGTTGGCAAAGAGAGAGGACTGAGAGACTGGGGATGTACCAGGGCAGTGGGAGGGAGAGCTGAAGTGGGAGGGAAGACTAGGGGGAGAGTCCTATAAGGTTATTGTCCTTTCTTAGGTCTTAGGGAGGTTCCTCCAAGTCTAGCCTAGGATTGGAGAATCATGAAACATGACAATTATAAGGGACCTTAGAGATCAATGGATCGAGTTTCTTTGTTTACAGTGGAGGAAGATAAAGCTCAGAGAAGGGAAATGATTTGTTCAGAGTCATAAAGGGGCAGCAGTAGGTTTAGAACCCAGGTCACCTGGCTCCTAACCCAGTGTTCTCACTGAATCCTGAAGTCTTGTCAAAGCTTCCCTCAACTTCTTATTACTGTAGTGCACCCCTAACCTTCACCCCTACCCCAACTCCTCCTCATCCATGTCTATGAGAAGGTGATGTACACAGAAATGAAACAGACACAAAGGCAGAGAAGTAGAGATAGGAGGAGAGACACAGAGAGACATAGAGGGAGGGAGGAAGATTAATGAAACAGACACATAGAGATGCAAAAATAGGGAAGACAGAGACAGATTGACAGAAGAGAGAGAGAGAGACAGAGAGAGAGACAGAGAGAGAGACAGAGAGAGAGAGACAGAGAGAGAGACAGAGAGGGAGGGAGGAAGAATAATGAAACAGACACATAGAGATGCAAAAATTGGGAAGACAGAGACAGATTGACAGAAGAGAGAGAGAGACAGAGAGAGAGACAGAGAGACAGAGAGAGAGACAGAGAGACAGAGAGACAGAGAGACAGAGAGAGAGAGAGAGAGAGAGAGAGAGAGAGAGAGAGAGAGAGAGAGAGAGAGAGAGAGAGAGAGAGAGCCACTGGAGATTCTTGCATATCTGGCAACAGCCTCTTCCCCCTCATCCATTCCCTCCCTTCTTCCTTGGCTTCAGTTACATTGCTACTAAAACCCTGTCTCCTCCAGGGAATTTTCCAGCTGAATCAAAGTTCAGAGAAGGAGAATGATTTGTCCAGAATCATAAAGGAACAATACTAGGTCTAGAACTCAGGTCACCTGGCTCCTAACCCAGTGTTCTCACTGAATCCTGAAGTCTTGCCAAAGCTTCCCTCAACTTCTTATTACTGTAGTGCACCCCTAACCTTCACCCCTACCCCAACTCCTCCTCATCCATGGCTATGAGAAGGTGATGTACAAAGAAATGAAACAGACACAAAGGCAGAGAAGTAGAGACAGGAGGAGAGACACAGAGAGACATAGAGGGAGGGAGGAAGAAAAATGAAACAGACACATAGAGATGCAAAAATAGGGAAGACAGAGACAGATTGACAGAAGAGAGAGAGAGACAGAGAGAGAGACAGAGAGACAGAGAGACAGAGAGAGAGAGAGAGAGAGAGAGAGAGAGACGAGAGAGAGAGAGAGAGAGAGAGAGAGAGAGAGAGAGGAGAGAGAGAGAGAGAGAGAGAGGAGAGAGAGAGAGAGAGAGAGAGAGAGAGAGAGAGCCACTGGAGATTCTTGCATATCTGGCAACAGCCTCTTCCCCCCCATCCACTCCCTCCCTTCTTCCTTGGCTTCAGTTACATTGCTACTAAAACCCTGTCTCCTCCAGGGAGTTTTCCAGTTGAATCAAAGTTCAGAGAAGGAGAATGATTTGTTCAGAATCATAAAGGGCCAGTGTTAGGTCTAGAACCCAGGTCACCTGGCTCCTAAACCAGTGCTCTCACTGCAAGAACAAGGGAAAAAGTAAAGGCTGTTCTTGGCCCAGTCCTTCCCTACTAAGATTGATCACATCCTTCCTCAGCCACAAATGTGCTTGTAAACAAAGTCCATTTAGTTAAGGTCACTGTTAAATATCTGTTCTCTGTCTCTGTCTCTGTCTCTGCCTCTGTCTGTCTGTCTCTCTCTCTCTCTTCCTCTCTCTCTCTCTCTCCCTCTGTCTCTGAGAAACTTTTAAGGGTAAGGACTATACTACTCACTTTACCTAGTGATAGACTGGGAAGGGATTTAAGATAGGTTTGGGAGGAGGAAAGGAAAAAAGATGACAAGAATTATAATGGTAATTACAATGGAGAGGCATTAAAGTGGTAGTGAAAATGATGAGGATGATGGTGATGATGGTGGCAGTAATGATGGTAGAGAGAGTGGTGCTAGTGCTGTTAATGTTGTTAATGATTAATTGTGGTAATATTGTCTTCAGTGGTAGTGATGTTGGTGATGATGGTAATGACAGTTCTAGTAATAATGACCTCGATGATAGCGAGGATGATGACAGTGGTGGTTATAGTGATAATGGTAGTATGGTAATGGCATTTGGTTATCATGACCTTTATGATGGTGATGGTAGTGGAGGTAATCTAATTATAATAATCTAATTATTGGTACTTTGGTGGTGATGATGATGATGGCAATGGAAACTGGATTCTGTCTCTATCTTTACATCTGAGTGTTTGTCCTACAAAAAGAGTACCTTCTAAGAGTATCTTCCAATCTCTTTAAGGCAAACATCCCTCTCCTCTCAAACTTGGGATGTGCTCCTAGGAGCAACTCATGGTCAGAGAAATCTTCAAGTGAGAGTAGAAATGACAGAACCCTTGCACATTCAGTCCTGTAGCCTGGTCCCCTGGGTACGTGCCTCACTGGCTTTCTTTGAGCAAGATCTCACAAGGCAATCTGAGCAGCCAGAGAGGAAAAGAATGGGATACTTATGGAAGTAGTTTCCTCAGATTCAAAGGGGAAACAGAGGGTGGGATGGAATGTTAATTAAGGACACTTCTCCGTAACCATCCCTGTCTCTTCTCCCCCAATCTCTCCTCCCACATTCCCAGCCCAGATGCTGTGGTGCCCTAAGCAGGAAATGCCAGATTTAGCAGAAATCCCAAGGCATCTGTTCTTTCTAACACAACCTAGTTACCTTGGGGTTCAAGACTGACTCACCAAGACTCAAAAGAACCTTGGGACAGGACCTAGGCCCCTTGTAGAATAATAGGATCTCAGAGCTGGTAGGGACCTCAGAAGGTATCTAGTCTAACTTATATGTGAGAAATCATCTCCACAATATTCCCTGACATGTCATCATCCAACCTCTCCTTGCAGACCTCCAGGGTTGGGCAACCCACTACTTTATGAGGTAACCCATTCCATTTGTGGACAACATTTATTATTAGAAAACTATTTATCATACTCCATTCTTTCTCTGCAATTTCTACTTAGTAGAGGGAGTGAATCTAAGAACAACGGATCTCCAAGAGGCTACCTTATTCATGACTCTTTCTCCCTGAGAGAGAATCCTGAAGACAAGATGGAAAGAACTTGGCTTTCTACTCCAAGGTCTCCCAGTTCAGCAAATAAATTATTTCCCAAGACTGACATAAAATTCCGCCTCCTATCTATGAAACCACATAATATTATCCTCATGAAGAGTAGAAGGAATCTGAGTTATCTCTAGCTGATGGGATCTGCTGTAGCTAGTCTCATGAAACAGCTCAGCAAGGATTGAGGAAGATAATCGCATGTCCCAGGTGCTTATGTTCCTGAATCTCAGCCTTCACTGTCAGAAGATGCCCTACAACCCTCTCTTAGACTAGTGAGACCCTAGGCCCTACCTTCATTTCATACCCCCAGGTCAGACATGCTCAAGTCACTCTCGATTTCACTCACCAGACTTCACCACCTTCCACCCCAAAGCCTGTCACCCTGCACAAGCTTCACTGTCCTGAGTGTTTATCTTGTCCTGCTTGTCAGTTACCCTTTATATGTGAATTTCCCTCATTAGAATGTAACCCCCTTGAGACTGACTTTTTTTTTGCTTCTATTTGCATGCCCAATACTTATCACAGTGTCTGGAACTTAATAAATACTCTGTCCATCTATCTATCGTCTGTCTCTCTCTGTCATTGGGTGGGATAGTAGGTGGAATGCTGGACCTAAAGCCAGGAAGACTTGAATCCAACAAATCCAGCTTTTGACATTTACTAGTTGTATAACTTTGAGAAAATAATCTTTGTCTGTTTCAGTTTCTGCAATTATTAAATGGGGTTAATGATAACACCTACCTCCCATGGTTGTTGTAAAGATCAAATGAGATTACATTTGTAATGTGCTTAGCATCAGTGCCTGGCACATTTTAGGCACATAATAAATACTTGCTTTCTCCCTTCCCTTTTATCAGACTGGAACCTTGTAAGTTCTGTATTGACCTGTTGATGCCTGGTAGATTAGAAAGAGCTCTAGGGTAGGAGTCAGGAGACCTGAGTCTGCCACGAAATCCATCTTGTTAGGTTTCCAAATATACATGCACACACACGCACACACACACACTTCCAGCACTGGGTCCATTGAGTTATCACTGAGTGTCCTTTCTTCTTTCTAGAAATTACTGAATTCAGTAATGACATGTCCAATCTGTCTATGACTTTTTGTCATCAAAGCACACACACTCTCCTGGCTTGAAATCCCAGGTGAGTCTCTTCACCCCCACCAGTTTCAGGACTCGTTCCTTCTGTACTCTAAATTCTTTTAGACAACCACACCCGAAAAAGACTAAATTGCCTTTTGGGGGTCTATAGCTAAAATCATCCTCTCACTCAGCTTAGCACTAATTCATGCCCACCTTCATGCCAGCCCACCAAGGCCCTGGATACAATTCATGACTACCACAACTACTTAAAGGTTTAGGCTAACTTGCCATAACCTTTCCAATTATGTAACCAAGAAGTTTACTGACTCAGCCAGTCAGCAAATATTCACTGCTTCCTATATGTTAGGCATTCTACTAAGTGGTGGAGGCACAGAGAAAAGTGAAAGACAGGTCCTGCCCTCAAGCAGCTCATCTTCTAGTGGGGGAGAGAACATGCAAGCAAGTTTGCACATACAAGATACGTCCAGTAAAGAGAGGCTAATTTCAGGGGAAGGTACTAGCATTGAGGGAGGTCAGAAAAGGTCTCTTGTAGACTTTGGAATTTGAACTGAGACTTAAAGGAAGCCAAGGAAGGCAAGAGGCAGAGATGAGGAGGGAGGGAATAGGGGAAGGGCAGCCAGTGAAAAGGTACAGACAGAGTTGGGAGATGGAATGTCATGTGGAGGGAGCAGCAAGGAGACCAGTGTTGTTAGATTGTAGAAGACTGGAGAAGAGTAGGGTATAGGAAGCCTGGAAAGGTAGGAAGGAGGCAGACAGAGAGCCAAAGAGAGGATTTTATATGCCATCATGGAGGTAATTACAGAGCCACTGGAATTTACTGAGCAGGATGGGGTGACATGGTTACACCAGCACTTTAGGAAGCTGGCAGCTTAGTGGAACATGGACTGGAATTGGAAGGAACTTGATGGACAGAGATCAGTCAGAAGGCTGATAGCCCAGACACGAGGTAATAAAGACTTTAACCAGGGCAGCAACTGTGTGAATGGAGAGAAGAAGACATAAACACAAGATATCACGAAGGTAGAAGTGATAAGACTTGGCAACAAATTGGATATATGAAGTGAGTGCAAGGGAGTCTAGGATGAGACTGAGTTTGCAAGCATAGGTGACTGGGAGGATGGTGAGAACCCCAACAGTAATATAATAGTAAAGATTAAAATAAAGATTTGGGGAAGACAATGAGTTCAGTTTTGGATATACTGAGTTTAAGATACCTTGGGATATCTAGTTTGAGATGTCCAATGGGCAGCTGGATATATGAGACTGAAGGCCAGCAGAGAGGTTGGAGTTGAATAAATAGGTCTGAGAATCCTCTGCATAGAGGTGACAGTTGTATCCATGGGAACTGATGAAATCACCAATTGAGAAGCAGAAGAGAAGACGATCCAGGACAGGGCCTTGGGGGACACCCACAGTAAACGGGCATGATCTGGAGAGAGATCCAGCAAAGGAGACTGAAGAACAGTAGTTGGACATTAGGAGGAGAACTAGGAGAGAGCAGTAACAAAAACTCAGAGAAAAGAGTATCCAGGAGAGGAGGGTTTTCAATATCATTAAAAGTTACAGAGAGTTCCAGAAGCATGAGAATTGAGAAGTGGTCACTGGATTTGGCAATTAAGAGATCACGGCTAATTCCAGAGAGAGTAACTTCAATTGAATGATGAAGTTAAAAGCCAGACTGCAGAAAGTTTGGAGAAGACGGAGAGGAAAGGAAGTAGAGAGACCAATGAACTATCATTTTCTCAAGGAGTTAAACCACAAAAGGGAAAGAATTTTAGGACAATAACTAGTGGGGATGGTTGAATCAATGAGGAGACATGATCATGGTTATAGGCAACAGGGAAGCAGCCTGCATAGACAGGAAGAGATTGGTTAGTGAGAGAGTTGGATTGATTAAGAGGAAATCTGCTGGAGAAGGAAGGATCTGCTGGGATGGGAGTAAGGGAGTATAGAGAGGAGTTTGTCTTGACAAGTAGAAAGGACCAGATCACCTCTTCATGTAAATCAAGAATGAAGGAGGAGATAGGAGGGGTAATCATCTGAGTGATGGAAGAGGAAGAGGAAGAAAAGAGATGAGAAAAGAAGAAGTTCATGGTAAATGAATTCCAGTTTTTCAGTAAAATAAGAAGCAAGGTTCTCGACTGAGAAGGTGGAGAACAGGCTGCCCTTAGTTTGGGGAAGGATGGAAAGATTTGGAAGAGCCACTGTGGTGAGTGGGATAGTGAACTGAATAGGGAAGTATAAAAGGACTGAGCTAAGATTATGTAACATAAATCTGTAGTGGACCTTTTCAGTACAGTTTCATAATTTTCCCTAGCTCCTTTCAGAACCAACTGAGCAGGAGCAAAGGAAGTTGATGGTGAGAATAATCCAGGGTTGTAGCTTAGAAGCACATGATTGATGATAGGATAGGGAGAAAAGGGTATTATGGTGTAAAGGACAGTATTGAGTTGAACTGGTTCACCAAGGGGTTGAGATAGGGAAGGGAGGACAGTGTAACTTCTGCATCATAGGCTAAGAAAGAACTGATGAGGACAAAGAACAGGTAGTGATGAGACAGAGAGAGAGAGGGAGAGGGAGAGAGAGAGAGAGAGAGAGAGAGAGAGAGAGAGAGAGAGAGAGATGAAGAGATATGATCAGGAAAAATAATTCAGGGTCCATGAATGTGGAAAAAGAATACATGTGGGTGATGGAAAGATCAAGGGCATGGCCATCTCTGTGCCTCATATTATTGTCTAGTAACCATATTATACCATAATCACTCAGATGGGAATCCCCTTTAGCATTTGCAAAGCATATTTTAGACTCCAGTAGATGGAGTACTGACTTTGGAGAGAGGAAAATCTGAGTTCAGATCCTTCCTTTGGAACTTATTAGCTGTGTGACCCTGATCAAGTCACTTAATCTCTTAATGTTGTAGACCACTCCCTAACACTTGAAGTTACAGAATGGTTGTCAATTATGTGTTAGTGGAGAGAGTTTCCATACCAGGAGTTCCCCAGGTCGCTTCCTTCCTGTCCATTCTCTCCCTCCACCAAAAAATGCCAGCCAATTAATTAATTATTTGGGAAAGAAGAGAATATGTTTTGAGATCTTTCCAATTAGTATATTTTATTATCCACTAGAACAAATATTCAAATGAATAAATAAGAAAAATAGACAAAGAATTCTTCATGTCTTTCGAGCAATCTTTCCTACCTCAGCAAGAATTGAAACATACCCAAGTCACTGTCCTTCATCAGTAACTTGAAGACCTCCAGGGAAGGGGAATCTGTTACCTTCCATCACAGTCCATTCTCCTTCTGACCAGCTGTCATTACTAGGGAAAGCTCAGACTTCAAGCCTGTATCTGCCTGTTTACAACCTTAAACCACTGATCCTAATTCTTGGGCTAGGTCTATAGAGTAAAAACTTGCCGAAGTCAGAAGACATGTTCAAATTCTTACAAGTCACTTTATTCCTTTCGGCTTCATTTTCCTTAATTGTAAAATGACTCCATCGATATGTGGGGGGTGTGGAGGGCTCTTCCTCTGGTTCTCTTAATGTTTTGTGGATGTGTCAATGACTTATGATTTCCTATGAGACATAGTAGCTCCCAGTGACCTAAACCTGGACAACTGAGTCTCTGAAAGTTGTCTAATCCTCAGAAACCTTAAGTGACTTGCTCAGGGTCACACAGCTGGTAAGGGCTAAAGGAAGAATTCGAACCCAGGTTTTCCTGACTCCATAGAAATTGATTGAGCCACCACACTATTTTGATTTAAGTGAGAAACTTGGTATATGCAATATTTAGTATTAGATATCAAAATAATAATCTATCATATGAGTACAGAGATTAAGCATCATCCAAGCATCTTCCCACCCATTTGATTTGGTCTTAGGAGATCATTAGGGCAGAGATTTTTTTTCCCTTTTAGCAATGGCGGAGATGAAGTTTAAAGGAGCTGAGTAAGTTAGGGCAGTAGCTCTGAGGTGACAGTCAGGACCAGAACTCAGAGGGTCTTCTAACAGCTAGTCCCACTTCTCACTGGGCAGACTTTCCCATTTCCTGTCTAACAGTTGCTTCACCTTGGAGATGCCTCTGCCTCCTCTTCTGATTGGAGAGTCCCCATCTGGGACCATCAGTCTGAGAGTCACTCAGGCCAAGCTCCCTCCACTCCTGCCTCCACTCCTTACTCTCTGCACTCCTCCCGCCTGCCCCCACCCCCCCACTCAAAGGGTAAGAAGTGTCTTTTTGGTTTGTATTTGTATTGCTAGTACTTAGCATACTACCTGTAACAAAGTAGGTGTTTAATAAATCTTATCCATTGATCTGGTCCAGGGCTCTGGCTAATATACTTTGTTACTATTTGGGACTGCCCACTAATCAGCAATCAGCAAATCAAATGAAGGCTATAACCACTTAGAGTTACCTAAATCAGCCCATTCATTTTCCAGATGGTGAAACTGAGTCACAGAAAGGTGATGCGATTTGCTTAGAGTGACATAGAGAGTCAATGGTAGAGCCAAGATTGGAAGGCAGGTCTCCTGTCTCCAAAATTCAACATTCTTTCCACTACCCCGCACTGCCTAATGATGAGGAAGAAGCTTAGATATCTCTGCTGTGAGACAAGGTCTGACTGATGGCACCCTTGCTTTCTCTTCTCATCTTGTGATGGCCCTTCTGGGGGCTCACTCTGGTGTCTGGGGCTCAGTGCAGATTTGAGACTAGGTTTAATTAGCACTTGGAACACAGAACTAATGAGAGCGACATATGTCTGTATGGGATCGTTGGCTTCCCACAGAGAGTTCATGCACCCCAGATATGGATTGAGTCTTGACCTTGGCTCCATATTGAGTCCTGATTTGGGTCCTGGTTTAGGCCCTGGGCCTGCTCTCAGAATGAGCCCTAGTGCTTAGTAAAGACTAAGCCTTAATTAGAGCTTGGGCCTGCTCTCAGAATGAGCCCTAGTGCTTAGTAAAGACTAAGCCTTAATTAGAGCTACAACCTTAAATGATTTCCCTAGGGCAGTGGTGATAAAGGTGGTGGGGTGGTTTAGAGAAGATCTGGGGGACAATATAGAAGGGGACAGTTCTATTGTACAGATGATCCTCCCAAGAGGTCTGGGACAAAGACTCACATGTCCATGGACCCTGATCAGAAACTGAGCCCTGCCTTGCCCACAGACCGAACTTTGATCCTGATCACACCCTAACTCTGAACCCCAGCCACAAAATTAATGAATCTGACCTCTGAAGATGTATTCTGTGCTACCTGAGCACAGCTACTGAAGTTGGAAAAACCCTATCTCCCTGTTTCCCTAAGCAACCCCCTTCAGTTCTGTCTGAGAGGGGAGGTCCTCCCTCCCACACCTCCAAAACTGAGCTCCATGCCCTACTTCTCCATGCTCAGAGGGGGTGGCATACATTAGCCGGCTTCCCAGGTTCCCAGGAAACGATTCAGGGAAGAGGCCTCAGGGTTGGTCCTGTCCTGGCCTCCTCTCACCAGGACATAGATGTTAACACCACTATTAAAAGAGCTGAAGCAGGGAAATAGTTCAGCAATATCTACCTAACTCTCTCCCCTGTTTTGGAGAGTCAGAGAATATTAAAGTGAGAAGAGGTCTTGGGGACTTCTGGTCCAGCTTCCTCATTTTATAAAGAAGGAAGATGAAGTCCTAAAAGGGAACCTTATTCAACCGTCACCAAGTGAATTATTGACAAAACCGGAATTTGAATTCAGGTCTCCTAATTCCCAGCTGCATCGTCTCTTTTTTTTTTTTTCTATTGTACCATGAGTTCAGTCCAATTCATTTCATTCTTTCTAATTTTGCCTTTATTTAGCTTGCTGAATATCCCCCTGGTGTCTAGCTCTGTGCTCAGATCCTTTGAAGAGAAAGGAGAAAGAGAAAAAGGAGACCCTGTACCTGCTCTTGGGGAGTTGATGTTCTGGCTGAGGAGATGAGGCTCACGTAATAGGAGAACTGTGATTTTAAATTAGCAATATGCTAGCAGGCAGGTTTTTTAGCAACCAAATGAGCTTCATAGATAAGTAAAGAGGTTTGATAGATATGATGAATTTACTGAGAGACTGAAACATAGGCTGGTAATAGTGTGAAGGACATGGATCAGGGGAATTCCCCAGTCAATTCATAAGCTTAGAGGGAGGAAAGCCTTTGTTTGGACCCTAAAAGTTCTGAATATTCTCCCTGGCATGTCCTGGAGGATGAACTTGAGTGACCAGGGCTGCCCTCAAGAGGAATAAGGTGATTGGTTCTTGGGAAGACAAATTTTTAATTCAGTGGTCTAGAAAAGGAGACTGAAGTCGATGAATTGAGAACTCAGGGCTGTTATCTCCATTTTACAGTTGAGGAAACTGAGGCAAACAGTTTAAGTGACTTGCTCAGGGATATGCAGCCAGTAAATATCTGAAGCAGGATTTGAACTCCAGTCTTCCTGACTCTAGGCCCAGTGTTCTACCCTTCATGTCACCAGCTGCCTCTTATTGGAACTTAGAGCCTTCTACTCTTCTTATAGACTCTTCTTCCTTCCATCCCTCTCTCTTGATCCATTCAAAGGGCAGGCAGCTAGGTGGTACAGGGGATAGAGCACCAGTGCAGAAGTCAGGAGGACCTGAGTTCAAATTTCACCTCAGACACTTGACACTCACTAGCTGTATGACCTTGGGCAAGTCACTAAACCCCAAATTGCCTCATTCTGGGTCATCTCCAGTCATCCTGATGAATATCTGGTCACTGGATTCAAATAGCTCTGGAGGAGAAGTGAGGCTGGTGACCTGCACAGCCCTCCCTCACTCAAAACAAAGTCAAGTGCAAGTCATGTCACTATTACTCTGATAGCATGATCTTCTTTGGCAACGAAGGACGAACACACACACACACACACACACACACACATTCAAAGGTGCACTGAATGTTGAATTTGGAGAGGCCTATCTATGAGCACTCATACATGTGACCTGAATGATGTGTTTCTGAGCTTTGGCTTTCTTATGCAGTTCTTGGAAAATGTTCCTGCACCCTCATCTTAAGGGTCGTCTTAAGAAGTCAGAGAAGAAAGGATACGGAAACAAGGTGCCAGAGAGAGGTGTCCTTATGTCAAGACTGGCCAACCTCAGTCTACATAAGACCATGGCTTAGACTCTAGACCATGAACCATGGGATGCTGGTTAATGTTTAATCACCTACTCTCCCCATTAAAATATACTCATGACACATTTTAAAATTTAGTCTGCATATTTTTTTAACATTCCCCTAGAAGTTTCTTAAATCTAGACAATCAAAAAAAAAAAATAAACCAAGGTCTGCAAATTGAATTCTCTAGGCAGAGCTGGTCAAGCCCCAAGCATGAAGAGTTCCTTCCATCCTGTACCATGTAGCTTTTATCTGAGGATGGGCCAAGCTGAACATGACTGATAGATTCTGGGTACAGATTGATAGGTTAGAATTTATTTTGCTGAACCATACATATTTGCTGTAAGGTTTTTTCTTTTTTCCCCCAAAGGTGAGGTGGGAGTGAATGAAAGCTGATTTTTGTTAATAGATACTTTTTTTTTTTTTTTTAAAGAAAATTACTTGGCCTCAGAAGGCAGAACTCCAAGCAATGGGAAGAACTTACAAAAAGGCAAAGTTAGATGTGATGTTTGGAGAAACCTCCCCAACACCTCAGCCATCCCAAAGGGGAAAGGACTGTGTCAGGGCCAGAGGGTTCCCATTTCCTGGAGGACATGAAGTACCAGCTGCCTGACCATGTGTGGGGTGTGTTGTACTTGAAAAGGAATAGTTCAATGCCTGGTGCCCTTTGGGGTCTCTTCCAGCTCTGAGATTCTGGAATTGCCTGAAGAACTTTGAAAAGTAATGCTAGTCTTCAATGAATGAATGTTTCTTTGCCCATCTCCAATTTTCCCTGACTCATTCCTTTGTGGCAGGTGTTTTCAGTTGTGGAGTAGCTTTGCCCAAAGCTTCCAGTCAAACATAGTCAGAGAAAACTTACAGTCAGAGAGTCACAGAATGTTGGAATCAGACTCCTGGTATCCTAGAGTTTTCTCACTTTGCAGCTTTGAGGCAGATCCTCTAGCTCATCCCCATCCCATGCACAAGTCTCTTCTACAACTCCCCTGACAGGAGGTCAGGGGTCATCCACTTCAGATGACAGGAGCCCAATACCTAACAAGGTAGCCTGTTTTGTTATGGGATCTCTATGAATGTTAGCTCTTTTATCAAGTCAAAACCTTCTTCTAGGCAACTTCTGTTTGTTGGTACTAGAACTACTTTAGGCAGAACAAGATCACAGGATCTCTTAATTGTTAGGGAACATATTTAGTCCAACCCATGGGGATCCTTTCACCAAAACCTTAGTGGCCATCTCATCCTGCCCATATTCCAAAAGGAATTCCTACTACCACCTACATGGCAAGTGGCCATCTAGCCTCTGTTTGAAGACCAGGATTGACATGTGTCCATCTCTAGTTTTCTTCTCTCTCAGGTATCCCCACGGTCACTGACAATGGTTCGGCAATCACATGTCAGTTTTTATAGCTACCTCAGACAGTAGTTTTCCTTGACCATTGAGGGAAGCTGGCTATTCCCTTATTAGGGAAGGAAGAGAAATAAATATTTATACAGGGCCTACTAAATGCCAGGTACTTGGTAAGTGTTTTTACAAATATTATATCATTTGATGCTGCGGCCAGCACAGTCCAGCAGGTCCGGGGCGGTTACAGGACTCACAGAGTAAGGATGAAAAGACAGGCGGGACACAGCAGTCTGAACAAACTGAGTTTATTCTGGACATACTGAGCCAATAATTCAGGGAATCGAGATGCTTAATAATAGTAAAAAACCATAAAAGTAGTGATTGAAGCATGAAACAGAGCAGATGGTGATAAGTAGAAAGGAAGGCTTCAAGGCCTCTTTATTGGAATGTTATCCTGTATAGCAGGAGCCCTGATTCCTGGAACTTCAACACCCAAATTCAAGGATGTGCACCTGAGAACAATATATCACTTAACTTCTCAAGCCAACCATTCTTCTCCCTTGGAGGAGGGGAACTCTTGATAAGGGGCTCTTTCAAACCCCTCAAGGTTCTCTACAATTTGATCCTCATAAAACTCTGAAAATTAAGTGCTATCATTATCACCCCATTTTACAGTTGAAGAAAATGAGGCAAAAAGAGGTGACTTGCCTAGAGTCACACAGTTAGCAAATACCTGAAGATAGATTTGAACTCAAGACTTCCTGATTCCAGGCTCTACCTGCTGTGTCACCAGCTGCCTCTTATTAGCCTATCAAGTATTCTCTGCTCTCATTCTTCCTGAACAGGGTAACAGTATTCCCTTGGGCTGTCTTTTTTTCCTAATGCTATCATGAGTCTCTCATGCTAGCCACCACAATTCCATTTAACCATTTAGCCTTAATTATCTTTTTTTTAATTGAGTAATTTATTTTTAGTTTTCAACTTTCAATTCTATAAGCTTCTGAGTTTTGAATTTTTGCCCTCCCCTTCCCTTCCCCCTCGAAGATGGCATGCAAACTGATATAGGCTCTACATATACATTCATATTAAACATACTTTCTAGCCTTATTTATCTTTTACAAAGGGATATTTACTTCAAAGATGTAGCAACAATATTTCCCTCTAGTGCTTCAGGGTACGCTCTCTCCATATACTGTGTCTGTCTCTGAGGGAGAGTGGGGTCAAACTTTGCACAGTTTTTACATAGCTTTGGTATCAGCAAGTTCTGGTCTAAATACAGCATTGATGTTAGATGAGTCTTCTTCTCAGATGCCGCTGGGTTAGTTCCAAAGGTTACTTCTTGCTCTTTGGGCATGGGTGCTGGACTGACTATGAAACTCAGAATAGACATATCTCCCAGACTTCTTAGAGGCTCATTCCCCTGACCTTTTTGAAAATCATGAGATCTGAGTCTCTAGACCAATCTTCTTCACCTAAAATGAAAGAACAAACAGTGAGGGACAGGCAAAATACCAAGATGTTGAGTACCATCAATGAAACAGTCAAACCAGAAGAGAAGGACAAGACTGACTCAGGACTTTTGAAGTTATCCCCAATTCCAGCTGCACAACTTCAACCAATCAAAGAGGCTGCCATTTTCCATGTACTTAGTAGACCAGAACCAGTTACTGAAGGTCCACAGAGACTCCAAAGTCTCTCCAAGGCATTCCCATTATACGCCACCATGACTGACCTAGAAGAAGGCTCTCTGACCTCTTCCACATGATGAATTACAACAGTGGCACTCTGGGCATGCATTGTTATATTAGCTTCTTGCTTATCTTAAGTTGTACTTATGTTTGTCTTTTCCTTTCTAAACCAGAGACCATCTTTCCCAGGGGTGAAGATGTAAGCAAAGTAAGAGTTAAATAATTCAGTCTTCTCATTACTGCTTGTTACCACTGTTCTGTCTATTCCTTTCTTGATGCTCTGTTTTTTTCTCCTATGGAGATAAAAAAGCCCTTTATTTTGTTCTCTTTGGGCTTTCTCCCCAACTTCAAATAATGAGCTTAAGCACTCCAGACCTTACTGTTACATAACTGCCATTCTTGCAAATTATACTCAGGTTACCTGTCCCTGCTTCTGTGATCTACATATGTCAATGCAAAGTACAAATTGATTCCCTGTGCTGTTCTGGCAGTTTCCTTAGATAACCCGCATTTCCCCTTCCTCAATGGAATTGTTTCTATTTGTGTCCTCAGAATTTCACCTTTTCATAGCTTCCTATCCCTTCTTGGTTGATTTTGTTTGTAGGATTTTATATCATTGGACTTTGTCTTTAAAATCTGCTCTCCCCTTGTATAGGATGCACGTCAGATTATGCCTCGTTTTCTCTTCCTTTTCTATTATGAATTCTAAGATAGAGTGGTCACTTCCATCACCTAACACAGATTTCAGCTTCTTTATAATTCAGTAGGTGGTTGCTGAGAATTATTGTGACTAAAACATTCACCAACCTACAGGCCACCTGGTGGTAAGCCTGCTTAGACTTAGCTAGGCTGGTACTTGGACTATGGGTATAAGGCCATAATGAGGTCCAAACTCAAAAACTTTCTGGTTTTTGCTCTTCAGGAAGGTATCTGCTTTAATAGGCTAGGGTGTCCTATACTCCAGAATGAGCTTTTTGGGGAGGGTGGTCCATCAAATTGGAATAAATGATCTCAAAATTTCCTTTTGACTTTCCAAATTCTGTTATTCTAAGGGGTTAAGATTCTACAACTCTATGATTCTGTGTCTGATTTTCCCTTGAATGTCACAGATTGACCTCTAACATTTGTCACCTTTTAATGGTTCATCAGTGCCCTTTCCTTCCCACTCCCCCCAAAAAAGAATAAAAACAACCCAGTGATCTTTATTTTGTCATCATAAAAAGCACTTAGATTGCAAGCCATTACCCTGCAGACTTAATCAGTAAGCTGGGATGGCCTGATTTCCATGAGCAAATATCAGAGATGTCTTCAGAATACTGACACCTCATATTTGGGTTATGGTTTTAACTTTTCAAAACATGTTCCTATAAATCAGCTCTTTAGTTCCTGGGAAAATATCAGGGTAGAAATTCACAGTATTGTAGATTTCACAATGTAGGTAATATAGTCATTGTACAGATGAGGAAACTGAGATCACCAATGGCATAGCCAGAAATTGAACTCAAGTCCTCTTGGTCCAAGTCAAATACTACTTTTATTGTGCAACACAGATTTGAATTATTTAAGTCCATTTTGTATAAAACAGACTGATAGATCTACAGCTAGAAGAGATCTCAAGAGTCATCTAAACTGATCCTCTCTTTTTACAGATGAGAAAGCTGAGACTCAGATGTTAAGTGACCTCTGTCACCCAATGAGTGACAGGGCTGGGACTTGAACCCAGGTTTCTTGGTCTAGGATTTTTACCATCACATGTTTTGACCCACATCTAGCATGCCTATGTTAGGTTTTGGGATTAGAGGGGTCATTGGTAGCCTAATGGAACCATAAATAGCAGCTATTTGGGTTTGGAAACATGCAGTGTTTTCCTGATCATTTTTTTATTGAATGAGGTCAGTCACTAAGCATTTATTTATTAAGCCTTTCTATGTTGTCAGGTACAGGGTTAATCTCTGGGAATAAAAAGGAAGGCAAAAACATGGTCCTTCCCTCTCATATTCTAAGGGGAGGGGGAGTCGTGCCTATAACTATGCATATACTAGATATATAAATATACATATACATGTATATAACGTAAATGGGGGGAGGGTGGGAGAAGTACAAGGTAGGGAGAGGGAGAGGGAATTGTCTGAACAAAGACTTGAAGGAAAAGTCAGGAAAACCCGAGAATCCAAGAGGCAGAAACAAGGAGGGGAAATCTACGAGCCTTGGAAAGAGTGAAAAGACACAGAGCTGGGAGAAGGAGCTTTGTGTGAGAGGAATAGCAAAAAGGATGTGAGGGTATGTAGAGGAGAATAAAATATAAGAAGAATGGAAAGGCAGGGAGAAAACAGGTTGTGAAGGGTTTTAAAAGACAAACAGATTTTCTATTTGCTCCTGGATCATTTGGGATTTGAGAGAAATACTGAAATTGAGAAATAGTGGTCTGTGGTCCAAATAAGATCCCTAAGCATTTTAAAATCATATCTATGTACAGATAAATGGAAGACAATATCTATTTTCTCAGTCTTCCCTCCCTTCGCTCCCTCTATCCCTTCCTTCCTCTTCCCCCACTCCTCCCTGATTAGGGCTTGCAAGAGGAACTAACTGGCTCTGTTTCCTGCCTAGAGCTCCAGGTAAACACATGACTATGTTGGGCATTCCCACTAAGAGCAGACGGAGAGTGGGAGGACGCCAGTATTTATGTGGGGTCATATAATCGGTAAGTCTTTCCTACCTGGCACATGTAGGCAGTGAATCTGTTGAGGCCCATTCAGACTACAGATTGAGGGGTGACCTGGGGAAAGTGGAACTTGGCAGATTTCAGCCTCCTCCCCAACAAAGAATTGTTGTGGGAGAACAATAGTCACTTCTCCATCTTAGATACCTTCCCCTCTCAGGAAGCACTTTGGGTGGAGATAAGGAACAGAAATATTGGAGGGGGAAGAGGAGGGACAGAAACTGATCCAAAGATAGACAAAGAGAGATAGAGACAAGGAGACAAATGGAAGAAAAAGGAAGAGAAGATGGAGGAGGGAGGGGAAAGAGAAACAAAGAAAGGAGGGGCAGGAAAGAAGAGAAGGAAAAGGAAAAGATATAAGGAAGGGGAGGAAAGAAGGACAGAACAAAAGGGAAGAGGCAAGAGCATGAGGAGGGACAAGTGAGGGGAGGAAAAGGAAAGAAAGGAGAGGTGGGGAGGAGGAAGAAAAATGATAGAAAGAAGGAGAAAGAAGCAGAAAGAAGAATAGGCAGTTAAAATCCAGACTGGGAGAGACAGAAATAGAAATAGGAAGGAAGAGGCAGGGAAAGTGATCCCAAGACAGAGACAGAAAAAGAAACAGAGTAAAAAGTGAGACATAGAGACAGATGCAAAGACTGAAAAAGAGACTTGAAAGGAAGAGAAAGAAATACATGTATAGCCTTGTCTGAATATGCCACCCTTCCCCCTTCAACCATATCCAGCTTCAAGGGGTAGTTATTGGAATAGATAATTAAAATACTAGAATTGTTATCTATTCAAATTTACAGCTCTCAGCTTCCACCAACATAACTCTTTATACTAGACCTCATCCAATGACACATGAATTTAATGCAAAGCCATTTAATTAAAACATCGGCAAGGTAATAGGGTAACAAGGAATTGCATCAAGTATTAAATACTCTCAGCACCCATTTCCAAATGATTGCCACCCCCAGCATGTGTGCGGAAATCACTCTCTAACTCCCAATTAACCCCTCTGTCAATTCCATGGGGTGGGAGAGGGGCCCATCAGTTCACTCATGGAATCATACTAGTAATGCAGATAGCTCTGAGAGAACTAGAGACTTCTCCCCACTCAGCATTCACTTCTTAGCACTACAATTGCTTCTCCCAGCTAGGTCACACCTAGCGTGGTCTGGTCATAACTGTCATTTTTCCTAGTATCTTTCATTTCCCTTCAATATCCTCTGCAGTTCATCTCACAGACTTTTAAACCGTGTGCGATAGAAGTCCACCTACCTGGCAAGAGTGGGTGCTGGTGCAGGGGTGAGATGGAGTCACCCACACCCGGCTCCTGAGAGAGGATTGTTAAATTTTCAGTGTGAGCATTTATACTTTGGAAATTGACAAATGCGACAAATCAGGGCTTGATTTATTGTTTCGTTGATTGTCTAGACTTAAAAAGTAATGGAGAAAATATTAATAATGTATATTAATTTTAAAAGCATGCCAATTTTACTTTTTTTCCCCCTTTCTGCAGAGCTATTTGTTAAACTTTACCAGCACAAACTTGATACTGGGTAGAGTGTATGAACAGGTTTCTGGGAGGTATAGTCACAAGGGAATTCCCTCTAATGAACAAAGATCTCTTGGTCCCAGGCATTATGAAAACATGGGGTATGTACAAAAATGCACAAGCACATGCACACACGCGCGTGCGCGCACACACACACATACACACACCTCTCCAATGTGATCAACAGAGAAATGTATAAAGACCCTCAGAAAACCTGGCTTTGAATCCCAATTCTGTTTATTACAGCTCTGTGACTTGTTTCATTTTCTGTAAAGTGAGGTGGATGGATGAGATGACTATAAGGTCCTTGCCAACTTTAAATTCTATATGTTTATGATCCCTATGACCCCTGCATGGGGGGGAAGTTGGATTTGGCTCTGTGATTCTGTGCCCAGAATATTCTATAGGGGAGGCAGATAGATAATTACAGAGATTAATTTCCTCAAACTCAACTACTCACAAATCTTTCCTTGCTTCCAACCTAGACAGGCAAAAACCATGAATGCCAGTCAAAGGAGACTGGACTTTTATCTTATAGAACAGGTGCCTGTCTAGGTCGCCAGCCACCTACCTTTCTATCCATATCTCACCTTTCTCTCTGTTTCAGTGAGGAAGTTTCCTCTCATTATCCATGGCATTCAACATCATTACTCTCACATCTATGCCTTCTTCACATGGCTCCTGGATACTTACTCTCAGAACGTTCTTCTCACTCTTCCTGTCCAGAGAAGAAAAGCTCCTGTGGGATTTAAAGACAGAAAACGCTAAGCAGCTTTGCTTCTCATTACAGTGCACTTCAGGCTGTAACCCTTGTCCTTAAGGAGGTTAGAGAGTGAGGGTGGGACCCTGAGGTAGTGATCTCTGTGGGAAGCATGAACCTGCCCCTACTACCCCTGTTTGTGGGTCAAAGTTCATTCACTCCGTGAGTATGGACCGTGCTCTAAGGTCATTTTCCTGCAGATAGGCAGATGATAGGGCCTGGATTCTAACTGGGGTCAATTTACTCCTGACCTAGAGCTCTTTTAACTACCTCACCCCCTCCATAGCTGCCCCCAAACTGCAAGTTCCAAGTTTCTATTATCAAATTGCATACCTTATTCCCATATGCCCATGGAAAGAACCAGAATTAAGTCAGAGAAATGAACCCCCTCATTTAGGGGGTCAGGGTTTCCTTGCAAACTCCCTCTTCCTCCCCACTTGCCCATTCTGGGAGCTGTTGTTTTTCATATAGAAACCCTCTGTTTTCTCTGTCTTCATTCCTAGTCGCCCCTGCCCCCACAGCCCTTCGTTGCCATGGGAACCAGGCTTCCCAGATCCAGAATGGAGCAATCTCTGATGGACACCTTCCTCTCCCACCCCACCCCCAGCCACCCCCGGACTGTGGGGATGCTCAGGTTAATGAGGTAAGCCCCAGGGCTGGAAGGACAGAGCCAGCCCAGAGCTGTGGGTGAGGTTCACATTTGATGGCTTCTGAGAGAGCTCTGATGAACCATAGGATGCTGGAAGTCAGAAGATGGAGGCTCTAAGTCCAGCTGGGGCACAGATTTGCTGAGTGACATTGGTCAAGTCAACCCCCTCTCTGGCACTCAAGTCACCTTGGTCTTTCCATGGACCCCCCTCTTTGTTTCTGAGAATCTTAGGATCTGAGTGGAGGAAAAAATGCCAATACTAATAATAAAGTTTTTTTTCTAGGTCTGATGTTCACATAGGGAAAATCTTTATCCTCCTGGAAGCCTTCGGGAACAAGCTTCATGAGTAGTGTGAGTGATCAGGAAATCTCCAGGTTCCCTTCATTCACCATCCCACTCGCTACAAGGGGCCCTTTGATCTTATATGACAGACATGGTTACCCAGTCTTGAATTGTTTTTGTTAGCCCAAAATTATTCTGCTGGGCATCAGTGCCATATGGCTGACTCCATAAAACATTAGAAAGTGAGGTCACAGTTGTTTGACTATTTCTACACTGTTTAAACACCTACTGTAGCAGAGCACTGGATTGGATTCCTCTATAAAAACATATTTTTCCTTTTTCTCATATAGTTTAAGGTTTATAGGAGAAATTTAATCATCACCACATCCATCTAACATCGTGACTTCAGCCATAGCCACTCCCAGCAATGCATAGTATCTCTTGCATCAATCCCCTTTTCTCTGCATAGCCTTAACTCTGGTTTAGGCCCCTTTCTACCCAAAGGCAAGGTTGTGTAATGGAAAGACTATTGGACTTGGATTCAGACTGCTGTTCAAATTTTGGTTTAGTTATTTACAATACAAGACTTTGGGCAAGTCATGATAACTGTCCACGCCTCAGTTTTCCTATGTAGGAAATGGATAGGATTGTACGTAATGACTTTCAAGGTCTCTTTTAGCTCTAAATCTATGATCCTATAACCTATATTCCTACCTCTTACCAGAACTGTTGTAAAAGCCTCCTAACTGATCTCTCTGCCTTCAGGCTTTTTTTTTTTTTTTTTACACCATATCCTCTCCACACAACTGACAAATTGATATTCCTAAAACATAGATCTTAACATGTCATCCCCTACTCTAATATCTTCAATGGCTCCCCACTGCCTTTATGGTAAAAATACAAAATGCTCTGCTTGGCATTTAAAGCTTTTTATGATCTGATTCCTTCTTCAATTTCATATTACTTTCCTTTTCTCTTTCTCCATTACTGTTAAATGAGTCCACTAGTGGCTTAACCCTGTTTACCTCAGTTATTCTTCTGTAAAATGAGCTGGAGAAGGAAGTGACAAACCACTCTAGTATCTTTGCCAAGAAAACCCCAAATGGGGTCAAGAAGAGTCAGACATGACTGAAATGACTGAGCAGTAACGACAACGCCTCATTCTTAGTTCCCATAAAACTGGCCCACTAGTAGCTGCCCTTACCCTTCATCTGGCCCACTAAGTCATTTGCACAAGGGGGCTTCCCTGTGCCTGGAGTGAGATGCCTCCCCGCTTCTGCTTCTTGGAACTGCTAGTCTCCATCAAAGGACTGTTGCTTCTTCTTGGGGAATTTTTCAGATCACTCCATTTATTAGCACTCTTTCCAAATTTTTAAACTGCTTTGTAATTATTTACCCAAGTCCATGAGACAGTTGCTCAGTGGATAGAGTGCTAGAGTCAGGAAGTCCTATGTTTAAGTCCTGCCTCAGACTCTTACTAGCTGTGTGACCTTGGACAAGTCACTTAACCTCTTTCTGCCTCAGTTTTCTCATCTGTAAAATGGCAATTATAATAGACTCTACAGAGTGTTGTGAGGCTCAAATGAGATAATATTTGTAAAGTATTTTGCAAACCATAAAATGCTACAGTAAATGCTTGATATTATTATTATGCTGATTCCCTGCCTCCCACTCCAACCACCCAGTGGAATGTAAACTTCTTAATGGCAGGGAGTTTGTTTAATTCCACCCCTTCCCCCCTTTAATTCCAATGCTGCATTGAATATAGCAGTCATTTATTAAACGTGCTCTGAAGTGAATTAAACCATCCTTTGGTGACATCCTCATTTTCACCCTCCCACCCTCATTGTCAGCATCACAACTATTACCATAAAAGCTCTCTTTTCTAGAGCACTTTATGCATTTCCTTTCAACAACCATATGAGATCAATAGCACCTACAATATTATTCCCATGTTGTAGAAGAGAAAGCTGGGGGGAGGGGAAGGGAAGGGAAGGAAAAGGAGGGGAGGGGAAGGAAAGGAAATGGGAGGGGAGGGGAGGAAGGAGAAGGGGAGGAAAAGGAAGGGGAGGGGAGGGGAAGGAAAGGGGAGGGGAGGGAAGGGGGAAGGAAAGGGGAGGGGGAGGGGAGGGGAGGGGAAGGAAAGGAAAGGGGAGGGGAGGGGAGGAAGGAGAAGGGGAGGGAAAGGAAGGGGAGGGGAGGGGAAGGAAAGGGGAGGGGAGGGAAGGAGGAAGGAAAGGGGAGGGGGAGGGGAGGGGAGGGGAAGGAAAGGAAAGGGGAGGGGAGGGGAGGAAGGAGAAGGGGAGGGAAAGGAAGGGGAGGGGAAGGGGAGGGGAGAGGAGGGGAAGGAAAGGGGAGGGGAGGGGAGGGGAGGGGGAGGGGGAGGGGAGGGAAAGGAAATGGGAGGGGAGGGGAGGAAGGAGAAGGGGAGGGAAAGGAAGGGGAGGGGAAGGGGAGGGGAAGGGGAGGGGAGGGGAGGGGAAGGAAAGGGGAGGGGAGGGGAGGAAGGAGAAGGGGAGGGAAAGGAAGGGGAGGGGAAGGGGAGGGGAGGGGAAGGAAAGGGGAGGGGAGGGGAGGGGGAAGGAAAGGGGAGGGGGAGGGGAGGGGAAGGAAAGGAAAGGGGAGGGTGTTGGGAGCCAGCACTTAAGTGCTGGGCCCCTCACCCTTGAGGTCAACATGCCCTGCTTTGCAAAAAGCAAACATCACAAGAGGTCTTTGTCAATAGATGTTGCAGCCACAAAAGGGCTTGGCCCCCAGTCCCAGGAAATAGCGTCATTGTAAAGATTGCATAATTAGATACTACCCTCGCCCTGGACCCTCCCCATTCTTTTCTATTCCTCTTCCCTGTTTCAATTACTATATAAGCTGTACCCTGAGCTAAATAAACTGAGACTGCCTGCCACCAACAATGCCTCGGTCTCCTTCCTCTGCGTGATCCTGTCCCCAGGTCTCTTAGACCTCCCTCGAGCCTTGCTCCCCCGGCGCTTTCCGGTTTCGGTCACCCATGCTTGCTTGGCCTGCAGGTCGGGTCAATTGGCGCCCAAACGTGGGGCGACCCCGAATGCTGGTTTGTTGCCGCGATAGACGTCCCAGTTCGTCCGGACCCCGTTAAGGTAAGTGTAAGTGTTCATGTCTATCGCAACCATGGGATCACAACTCTCTAAGGAGCAACTTTTCGTTCAGAATTTGAAACGACTCCTTGGAGAGAGAGGAATAAGGGTTAAGAAGAAAGACTTCTATGATTTTTCTGGCACTCAGCACATATCTGTGGTGTAGTAAAAAGTTGCAGGAATAAGTCTAAAAGAGCAGTCTTGTATGGGAGAAAGTCTAGACAGGGAATCTTATGCAAGGCTTAGTTACACAGAGATAGAAATTAAGCCAGAGTTATAATGTGTACAGAGGATTTCTGACAATTTTTTCTCAGTATTTTGGATTCTTTTATTGTCTGTATATGTGTTCTGTCTTTACATGTTCTGTGTGCGTGTGTTTGTGAGTTATTACGGTCAGCTCCATGGTGGCTGGACCTTGGAAAGTTATCTCTTTTCCTCCCCCTCCTCCCTTCTCTCTGATGGCTGCAGCATCGGGGAGAGGTATGGGAGAGAGAAAGAGAGGAACTAATCTTATATTATTTAGTTTATGTGATTGCAAGGTGTAGTCTTGGATGGGAAATGCAGGGACGTAGTGTCTGTGCAGTTTTAAAGGGGGCTTTAATTAAAGCCCATTGGGAAAACAACATGGATATGAAGTTTAAGGAAAGCATAAAAGTTTTGGGTATTATTTGAAAGTTTTTGGTTAAACTCTCTCTCGCTTCACCCTCCAATTCTGGCCAAATTGAGGGTGGAGAGAGACAGAGATCTGGTGCAGGCTGATCAGCATTTTCACCTAAATCTCACCTAAAAGAAAAGTATTTTGTATAATGAGAAGTAACCAAAAGGTAGTTATTCTGTTCACATTTTAAGTGAAACGTGTCACTCCTAATTGGATGTTTAAAACAGATCAGGATTTGTTATATTATTTGGCACTAGGCAAATTGGAAATATGCATAAATCTTAAAGGGACACCTCAGCAGAGATAAAGCTTTTGAAACTCTCCAGCAGAATGGAATAGACTTGGCGCCACTGGGCAGTTGTCCAGAAGTCTCCCTCCCTTCAGCTGAGGAATTCAAAAACTCTCTCATTCAAAGAAGTTCTTAAGGAGTGGACACAGAAGTAAAATTTACTTGAGTAAAGGATGGAACCATTAAGATTTTTGCCCTGCAGTCCCAACTATCATTCAGCTGGGTCTACAGTGAATTGTAACTCTTATCATTCCAGATTAGATCAAAGGAAGAGAATGCTAAAGAATAGTAGGAAATTTAATTTACCCTTCCCAGAGGGTAGGGGTTGGGTCACAGCAGTATGAGATCACAAGCCAACCAGCCCTTACATTTAGTAAGCCCAATCTTCTATTAATAATATTTATATGTGATGGTTTGGAAATGTAATTAGTGACACCTAAGTTTCACTCTTGGTGTTACTGTTGTGTTTCTAAAGTGTTATAGTCTTGTATTGTAAAAATTGAGTAACCCCTGCAATTCAGAAAGTGTTAGAGAAAGTAATTTCTAAATGTGAATATTGTTGAAACCAAAAGATGTTGGGAAAATTGTAAAACCAGTTATGTTATTTAAATTTTACCAGTCCTGCTAACCTTGTCTTAGAATGTTTTGGTTTTTGTAATTGTCATTTAGAAAACCAGGTATTTTCACCTTTGCCTATTACAGAAGTTTCAGCTCAAACAATTTGGCTATCACTTTAGAAGTTGTAAGATTGTTAAGTTATTTGGAGTTACTGTGTTAATGCTAAACCTAAAGCTGTTAATTGATTGCTGTGTGTAGAAAAGGAATTGAATTAAAACTTTTTAGATATGCTTGTTGATGGCAGGCATGGGTGCGGTACTGATCCCCTTTATTTTGTAAAATTGTGAAGGCCTTTAGGAAACCATCCCAGTAGGTAGTCATCAGTCCTGAGAAAGAAACTTTGATTGGCTTATGCAAATTATAAACAATGAATAGGACTTGATTAGAAGTTGTAATATATAAAGAGGATTTTTTGCAATTGGCTTTTACATTTGAACAAGTTTTAAACTTGAAAAGGAAAGATCTTAATGGAATTCCCTTATGCATATGAGTCCTAGTAAATCATTATTGCTTACTTATAGCTCCATGAGAATAGGAATGACTATCTGGCTCTCAGCTGATGAAGGAATTGTTATTAAAGGTGAAAGACGTGAGACCACAAATATTTTTGTTTTTGAGTTTGAATTTGAGTATAGTTGGTTGCATTAAATCAGTATCAGAGGAATACCACAAGCTACTCAAAGGGAATGTTTTCCACCTGACTACTCCTGAGTCTGGCTATGAAACAGATACTATATAATTGGAGAATTTGTATCTGAATTCAAAGTCAAGGATGTTTTATTCTGTCCTATTTGCTATGTCACATGTCCCTGCTTTCTCTTTCTATAGCAAATTTTATGATCAATAAATAGTAAGTGACCAACAAAACACGTGAGCCCCAATCTAAGTAAACTCACCTAAGACTCACCTAAGATGAGGGATTTCCTTAAAACCACAGAGTTAATAAGTGATGGTGCTGAGATTTGAAATGAGCTTTCCTGACATCAAGTCCTCTTTCTTATTATTTCCTTCTCCTCCATGTCTCTGCCACTAACTCCCTGTGTTAACTTTGGGAAATCATGTGCCCTTGCTGGACCTCAATTTCCTGTTTTATAAGATCAGAAGGTTGGACAAAATAATCAAGTTTAGATTGCCATGAAGGGAATTCAGACAAGGAATGAGAACTCATTTGTACTGGCAGAAAACCATGGGACTTGAGTTCTAGTGGCACCATCACTGACTGACTGTGTATTCTTGGACATTTTCCTCTATCTCTTTGGACCTCAGTTTCCTTAACTATAAAATGAGAAAATAGGACTATTGTGTATCATATGCCCCTTTGGTTTTCTTGTGAAGACCATGGACCCTTTCTCATAATAATGTTTTTAAATGTATAAATAAAACACATAGGATTACAAAGAAAACTAGCTACATTGAAATGAAGTTATAAAAATGTTTTTTTAAAAGATGAGTTCATGGAAAGAAATACATATTTTTAAGTGCCTACTATGTATCAGGTACTATGATAAGCACTTTACAAATATTAAATCATTTACCCTGAGAGATAGGTACTAATATTAATTCCATTTTATAGATCTAATTGAGGCAGATAGAGGTTAAACCGAAGGTCATACATATATTGAAGTGTCTGAGGCTGACTTTGAACTCAGGTCTTTCTGACTTCCCTGCCAGACTCCATCCACCCACCAGGTCACCTAGCTGCCTCATGGATCCTAGTTTAAGAACCCCTGCTGCAGATAATCTTCAAATCCTTTCCAATATCCCATGTAGTCTAGCTTTTGTCACTTTGTTATCTTTGACAGGGAATGAATGGGTGCCTGAGGGACTTGTCTTCATTATAAGGAGGTTGTAGGGTCCCATCTGGTTCTGCTTGGTCCTCCTGGTAGCCAGGGGAAGTCCCAAATGACCTCTGGAGCTTGCTTCCAGCTAGGGAGAAGTATAGAGCCAAGGTTGCCTCTCAGTCTCATAGCTTCTTTGCCTGGACACAGGCAGGCTTCCCCAGCCTCCCACTCAGCCCCCCTCCTTTACCAACTTAAACCTTTATAGAAATTGCCTCTCCTGTGTCAGGGAAGACTGTCTTCCCAGAGAATGAATGTGCTGCAGCAGATGATGAGCCCTCCTGTAGTCCTCCCTACCCCCTCCTGCCTGTGTGGGTGGGAGAGAAGAGAGACTCCAAGGGAGGGAATTTTGTAGGCATGCTTTCTGGGAGCTCCCTCCCGGCAAGCAGGAAGACTCCTTCAATCTCCCTCCCGCCCTACCCCCCCGCCCCGCCCCCATGCACACACAACCCAGGAGTGGAGGAGAGCAGCTGACACGCAGAGATGTCTCCAGCCAGGTCGGCTGCCTCATTCCCCCTGCTCAGAGGTCATCAGCCTCCTCCATCTGGCCAATGAGTAAGCCCAGGCAGTCAGGCACCTGTGACTGCTCACCCATCCTCACCCTCCTTTTCTACCTTCCAGCATCCCTTACTCTTACTCTCCAACTTGGGCTATGGAGTCACCTCAATCTCTCCTGCTTCTTCACCTTGATATTCTACCAGTGTCTCAAACTCAACATGTCTACAAATGTTTCTCGCTAATCCTATCCCCTATGGTTGGTCTTATTTTATGTTTCTGACAGGAAGGTTAGCTAGAACTTAAATCTCTGACTTCTCCCTTCAGACTCCAGTATTTCTGTCTGGTTTTCCTCCATGCACACTGCTTTCCATGTGCAGAGCCAGGGGAAATCCTGGACCCTTCCTTCTCCCTCACATCTCATGAATAAGTCATTTTTGAGGCTTTGAGATTCCCCCTCCACAATATTTCTTACATCGGCCCCTCCTTTCCACCCCAGTGCCAGCACTATACAGCTTCTTACCGTCATTGGCCCAGACTGTAGCAACAGCTTTCTAATTTACAATTCTTCCTTTGCTGCCAGATTCACATATTCCACAGCTGCCTTCAGGGTTTCCCTATTTCCGAGAGATCAGATCATGTCACCCTTTGCCCCCAAATTTTCCATGGCTGTCTGCTGTCTCTTGAACCAGCTTCAGACTCCTCTTCTTGGAATTCAAGGTCATCTATAACTGCTATTGCCTTCTCTTATGACAGAAGCACTCTTCTCTGTACTTCTATTCTCTAAGGAGATGAAGTATGCTGGCATTGTGCCTGGAGTCAGGCAGATTCCAGTACCAATCCCAACTCATACTCTTACTACCTGTGTGACCCTTGTCAAGTCACTTAACCTCTCCAAGCCTTAGTTTCCTCCTGTGTAAAAAGGGGACAGTAACAGCACCTACTTCCCAAGGTGGCTGTGAGTATAAAATGGGAGGCTATTTGAAAAGTGCTTTGTGAACCTTAAAGCCCCATGCAGATTCTATTGTTAATAGTCAAACTGGACAGCTTTCTGCTTCCAAATGGACTCTGTGTTTCTGTCTTTGCTAACCTTTGCTAACACTTTCCTGATACTTGGATTGCCATCCCTTTCTTTTGGCCTGTTGAATTCCCACCCATTCTTTTGTTTGACTCTTTAAATTTTAAATATCTTTTGTTTTTCCATTACCTTTGTTTCTGAATATATCTCTTCCCCCTCTCCAACTTGGCAGGTAAGGTTTTGTAAAAGAATAAAAAAAAAAATAAAAAAAGAAACAGTTCAGAAAGACTAATCAGCATACCAGCCAAATTTGATAGTATGTGCACCATTCTACATCCACATTCCTTGTTTCTGGAAAGAAGGAAAGGATGTGCATCTTTTCATCTCTTCTTTAGAGTTAAGTCAAGTCGTTATAACTGTACAATTCATTTTACTCCTCCCTCTCTCCCTTCCTTCCTTCCTTCTTTCCTTCCTTCCTTCCTTCCTTCCTTCCTTCCTTCCTTCCTCCCTCCCTCCCTTCCTTCCTTCCTTCCTCCTTCCTTCCTTCCTTCCTTCTTCTTTCCTTCCTTCCTTCCTTCCTTCCTCCCTTCCTTCCTTCCTTCCTTCCTTCCTTCCTTCCTTCCTTCCTTCCTTCCTTCCTTCCTTCCTCCTTCCTTCCTTCCTTCCCTTCTTCCTGGAAGCTAGTGCCTTCTTTCAGAGACTACCTCCCATTTGGCTGAAAACAATAGTTGACCTTGATGCTGTGTTCATTCTCATTGAAAGCATTTGTCAACATGGCTGAAAACATGCCAAGTCTTCAAACTATGCTTCAGAGAGCGCAACTCCGATGGGCTGACCACGTTGTTTGAATGCAAAATGTATGCTTGCCAAAAAGACTATTTTATGGAGAACTCACATGGGGGAGGCCATCACATGGTGGCCAGAAGAAACAATACAAGGACATTCTCAAGGTCTCTCTCAAGAACTGTGGATCTGACTGTGCAACATGAGAGATGCTAGCACAGGACCACTCAGCATGGCGGGCCCACATAAGAAAAGGTGCTGTGCTTTTTGGGCAAAGCAGAATTGAGACAGCACAAAGTAAACGCAGGATGAGCAAATTTGGGATATCCACTCCAAATATTCACGTGACTATCTGTGCCCAACCTGTGATAGAGCATTCCCAGCTCATATTGGTTTGATCAGTCACAGTTGGACACACTGAAATTTCACTTTACAATGGTGATGTCATTTTGGTCCTTTTTGAAGATGAAGGACAACAACCAACCTCCCATTTGCCCTGAATGTGACTTGTTTTATATATATATAGTTGTTTGTATGTATATGTATTTATAAATAGTTGTTTATATATATATATATATGTATATGTGTGTGTGTGTGTGTGTGTATATATATATATATATATATATATATAGAGAGAGAGAGAGAGAGAGAGAGAGAGAGAGAGAGAGAGAGAGAGAGAGAGTTGTTTGTATGTATATTGTCTCCCTCATTACCTTCTTGAGGGCAAGGGCTGTTTTTGCCTTTCTTTGCATCCCTGAATCTCCACACTGTGTCAAGAGCATAGTAATAAATGTTTGTTTACTTGATTACCCAGGCATCCTTTGCCTTTGTAAAGCAGCTCTAATGATTAGGAAGTTCTTTCATATGTTGAACCAAAATCTACCTTCTTGTTAGTTAAAGAATCACAGGATTTACAGCTGGAAAGAACATTGAGATTATCACTGCCCCACCTCCCTTCTTTTGCAGATGAAGAAACTGGGGTTCAGATAGGTTAAAGGATTTACCCAAGGCCAGGATATCAGTTCTTGTCCTCCTATTCCAAATCAAGTACTTTCTAATACAACACACTCCTCCCACCCCCCACCCCACTCCCCCTTACCCATTGTGCCTCTGCCCTGGAGTCCCCCATATACAATGAGCCTGTTCCCTGTGTCCAAGTCAGTTTTTCAGATGTTCACTTCTGTGATCCTATTCCCCTTGTGGGGGACACTGAACTGGACACAACAATAAAGCCCATTTTCTATAGCCTTACTCTAGGAAGGGGAATCCTCACCAGGCTTCCCTAGACAATTCATATTCTGGCTATACATCATAGGCACAGGTGGAGGGTATCTAAATGACTGTTGACTGTCCTATCTTATGGACTATCTAGATATGTTTGGGGAAAGCTCTAATCTAGTTCTCACTGGTTCTGCTACCAGAATATCTCACCCTCCTACTTCCTTCCAGTCAGAGCCTGGTAGTGAGGACAACACAGTGCCTGGAGTCAGAAAGACCTGAGCTTCAATATGACCTCAGATATTTACCAGTTGTGTGACCCTGGATAAGTCATTGTTTATTCTTTGTTCTTGAAAAGGATCATGTCATCAGGAAGGTGATGTCATGACATGCAAGTGAATTGGATTTAAGTGAGGGAGGAGGACTATACAAAGTCAGCAGCCTCCCTCCTCCAGAGCCATCTGGGACCAGTGGTTAAGATCAGGATGGCTGGAGTCTGCCTCAGGTACTCTTATCTATAAAATGCAGATGGCTGAGGATCAAATGAGATAATATTTGTAAAGTGTTTTGTAAATCTTAGAGGAAAAAGCACTATATAAAAGCTAGATATTATTGTGGTCATTATACTGATGCTGATGTTTCCCATTGGGACTGTTTCCTTTTTCTCCCAAGTAGCTGTGAAGGAACTCCTACTGGAGAAAAAGAGATTCTCCCGAGTCCTAGGTTTGAATCCTGGTTCGACCCCTGACTTTCTGTATGACTTTGATCTGTCATTTTTCTTTATGGGCCTTAGCTGTGTCATTTGTGGAAGGAACAGTTGGAGTACAGCATTTTTAAGATTCCTTCTAGTTGTAGGATCATTCTATTTCTAACAATTACAAATGTATTTGAATTCATGGCACAGTGGAAAGGTTCTCAAAAGCTGAGGTTTGGAAAGAACTGGTGGCACTTTAGTATTTTATTTGTACATCTATCTATCTACTACTTATTTGGTATAATTTAGTATAATATATCTATTTTATTTAACTCATATGCCAAGAGTCCCTACTATAACATACCTGAAAAGTGGTCAGCTAGCCTTTGCTTAGAGTTCTTTGAGCAGAGGGAGCCTACACTTTCTCAATGCAGCTCATTTTGCTTGGGAAAGATTGATAGATTTAGAGTCAAGGGACATGGGTTGAAATCTCAGCTCTCCGACATTTACAATGTGTGGCCTTGAATAAATCACTTGGGCTTTCTCAGGCTTTAGTATTTTCATTTATAAAATGTAGTTGCATGAGATGGTCTCTAGCTCTCTTCTAACTCTAGATCTATGACATTATGATGCTATGATACCTCTGAACCCCACCCTCATACTTCCTAGGTTCAGATTCCCAGGCATGACAAGGCTGTTCCCTTTATATTTGAGGATATACCCCAACTACCTGAAAAGACCCATTGGACTTTTATTTTGGCCTGTATCTAGGTCATGCCTAGATTGGAAGAAGAAGGCTTGCTTGGAAATTGAACCTCAGACCATCCCCTACCAGATCTCAGGGCAGCTTTGAGAACACCTTATTGTCTGTGAAATGAGGAGCTCATTGAGGCTTCCCTTATGAGTCCTTCATGGTCCTGGACCCTCCATAAGCACTTATTCCCCATTGCTAGGGGGCTAGTTGAAGAAGCACTATAATTATGAGCTCCTGTTTCCATAGAGATCTAAAATTTACTAAAGATTTTCCTTACAACAGCCCCATATGAACAAACTGAGGCTCAGAGTGAGTACATGGCTTCAGAGTCACGAGTGTTAGAGCTTAGATTTCAACCTAGACCTTGTTTTTGTACCCCATGCCACCTCTCAGAGCACAGAATGGAGATATGATGACAGAAGTGGAAGGGGCCTTTCAGATCATCTGGTCTGGTCTCCTCATTTTACAGATCAAGGAACTGAGACAGAAAGAAGTTACTTGTCAAAGGTGTTAAGGGCTCAAAGCCAGGATTCTGGGCTCTGGGCTTCTAGACCATGACTCTTTCCGCTCCACAAGGCTGCTACTTATGTTTTGGAAAGTATAAAAGTTCTATAATCATGGATGGTATTCTAATGCTGGTGATTATTACTTTAAAATGCCTGAAGTGTCCATGTGCCAAAGTGTTCTGTGCTCTCCTAAGGAAAGAGGAATAGGAAAATTAAGGCAGCCATGAAGGAGGCCCTGGAGTACTAGGAGCCATAATGATTCAAATATGGCATAATAACTCCAATTTATATTGCACTTATATTTCCAAGGGGTGTCGTGCTTTTTCAGATTAGTTTTAATCTTGAACAATCTCACTAGACTCTGATGGAAAAGGGGAGGTGTGCAGGGAGCTGAGCTGGTCAGCCTCCTTTTGTACACAGGGAATAGAGAACTTGGGTGATATTTTTCAGGTCATTCATATAGCCTTGTAAATAGTTCTGTTTCTACCAGCCTACAATGAAGTGGGAGGAAAATTGTGAAGAAGGAGGAGAGAGGGCTCAGTACATAGAGTACTGCGGCAGGATTGGTGTTCTCAGCTAGCTTGACTGCTGGCTTAATGTATGAGCTTGGCAAGGTCACTTTTCTGCTTCCTTTCGCCCTTACCCTTCCAACCACCTTTCCATCCGTGGCCTTTAATTTTCCCTCCTCTCCTGAAAGAAAGAAAACAACCCTATCTTGATAACTGTATTTAAATATAGTTGGTTTCTATCATATTTCTATGTATTTTATTTAAAATCATCTTGAGAAGGTGTCTGTAGACTTCAACATACTTCCCGAATGGGTCAATGACACAAAAAACAGTAAAGAACCATTGCACTAAATGTTCTCTGAGGTCAAACTAGCTCCAACATTTTATATTCTGAGTTTTCTAATGGCTCTGATATTCTATTGTAAAGTTTCATGGAGCCCCCATCATTCTATGTTCTATGGTTCTTTAGCTTTTATGTTGTGTTCTAAGGCAATGTTGTCAAACTCAAATAGAAACAGATCCCTTTAGGCTGTATACTGGCTTAAAAAACCTCAGGTCAGCATCATCTATATCATATTGTATTTTTATTTATTTTGTTAAACATTTCTCAGTTACCTTTTAATCTGGTTCTGGCCCACATTCAGCAGGGAAGGAGTTTGACTGTGCTGTTCTAAGGTCCCCTCCAGCTTTGTCATTCTACATCCTAAGTTCCATCAAACTCAAGCACTTTGTGTTCTGACATTCTATAATTCTAGGAAATGATAATTTAGGACTGAAAGGAAGCATCTTCATAAGCAAGAGCCTGAAATGCTGATGGGAATTTGGGCAACCAAGGAGATGCTGCCAAAATGGGTGGTCTGGGTAATGGACTGGAAATGATCATCCTTGTGTTGGCATTATGTCCATTTGTAGGTGGTCCATGGGATTCCAGGGTGATAATTACCAACATGATGCAATGGTATAACTAAAGTGAACATGGGTATTGAACTCAAATGCTGTCCTATAAATTATTGCACTGCCTTTGCTCAAGACAACACTTAACAGTCAGACTTTTAGGTCAAACATATCCCTTTCCTATTGCAGTATTCCTATTGGAGGATGAAAAAGGTGATCTGGGCTTGGGCATAGAAGCATGTATCCCATTTGTGTATCAACGTGTTGTTCATCTTGAGAAGTTACAAAATCACAGATAGGATTTAGAGCTAGAATGGGCCTTGAAGATTATCTGATGTCAGATGCCTTCATTTTATAAAGGAAGAACAAGAAGACCAAAGAAGGGAAGTAAATTGCTCCCAGTTGTACAGGAAGTAAATAGAGGAGCTGGGATGATGATGATGATGGTGATGATGGTGATAATAGCGATGGTGATGACAGTATAATAATCAGTAGTATTTTTGTAGTGCCTACTGTGTATCAAGCACTGTGGTAAGAGCTTTACAAATATGATCTCATAACCAACTGTTGGAGTCAAGGAGTTGTCCCTTTAGAGTCAGACCACAGTATCCCAGGGGCCACTGTCACCCACTCTGGAGATTGATTTAGACAAAAAGTGATGAAGTTCTGGATAGAAGTGGCTAGGGTACAAGTGCAGAGAAAGGGATGTGAGAGATCTTATGGAGAAAGAATTAACAAGACTTAGCAACTAATTAGATATTTGGATGCTTAAGAGCTAAAAGTCAAGAATAATTCATAAGTTGGGCATCTGGTGACTTGTGGATATGGTGATGCCACTAATGGATGTAGGGAAGTTAGGAGGCAGGATTTTAAATTCCATAAATGTTAGTCTAAGGAGTCTGCATTCATCTTGCTGATCAATCAATCAGTAAACATTTATTAAGTGCCTACTATGTACCAGGCACTATGCTAAGCACTGGGATACAGAAAAAGGCAAAAGACAGTTTTACCCTCAAGGAGCTCACAAACTTCATAGAAGAGATGACATACAAATAAATACATACAAAACAATCTATATACAGGATAAGTAGGGAATAATTAACGGAAGGAAGGCCTTGGAATGAAGAGGGGTTGGGGGAGGCTTCCAGTGAAAGATAGGATTTTAGTTGGGACTTAGTCAGGGAAGTTAGTAGTAAGAATAGAAGAGGAAGAGCTTTCCAGATATGGAGGATAGCTGAAGTCAAGAGGTGGAGAATGCCTTGTTTGTGGAACCAGTGGAACCAGGAAACCAGTGTTACTGGATTGGAGAGTACATGTGGTGTCAGGGAGTAACAGGGAGTCACTGATGGTTTGAGTACAGAAGATCCTTGGGCCTTAGAAAGAAAGGCAGCTGGTGGCAAAGAGCATGAAGCTCTGGACCTTGAGTCAGGCAGATCTGAGTTCAAATTCAGCCTCAGACACTTCCTAGCTGTGTGATCCTCTTCTAGTCACTTAACCTCAGTTTTCCCAACTGTAAAAAGGGGATCATAACAGCACCTATCTCCCAGGGTGATTGTGAGAATCAAATGAGATTTGTAAATCTTTGTAAATCTTAGAGTACTGTATAAATGCTGTTGTTATCATTATAATATTGCCAATTTAGAGTTGGAAGGGATCCATCCCTATGGTCATCTGATCCAAACCCCACCCCCTTTTTTTTTTTTTACTAGTGAGGAAAATGAGACGTATAGAGGTTTTAAGTAACTTAGCCATTTCCCATATAGCTAGTAAATGCCAGAGACAGAATTTGAACTCAGGTCCCACCCAACTGCTTCCTCTACCATTCTACCTGCCCTTGCCTACCTGATGACATTAATGTAAGAATACACTAGCCCTAATATTTTGTGTTCCAGTGTTTCTTCTAGTGATAGCAGGGATTCTTAACCTTCTTCATGCCAAGGTTCCCCTTGGCAGTCTGATGAAAGCTTACGGACCCCTTCTCAGAACAATGTTCTTAAATGTGTAAAATAAAACTTGCAAGAAATAGGGTTAGGAAATAAATTATCTCGAAATAAAAATGAAATTTGTTCTCCACCTAAGTTAATGGAATCCCTGAAATCTATACATGGACCCCAGGTTAAAAACCCCTGAGTGATAGCCTTGAAACCTTGAAGTGATTTAAAGGTAAAATATTGGAAATGTAGTTGCTATTCTTCATTTTCAAGTGCTGATTGGCTGCCTTGACAGAAATGAGTCATCTTAAAGACTAATAGTTGCTTAATGTGCAGCTTTCCTTACCTGCTTCCACCTCCACATTCAGACAGCATGAAACTACTTTAAAAGCCATCGCAGCTGCTGTTCCCCAGATCTGTGGCCCATCTGACTGCCAAACACTTCTGTTTATTAGCTGGCCTTGCCAGGGACAACAAGAGGTGGTAGTAAGAGCCCTTGAGGACTGGGTTTGAGACTGGATCCACCACTGTCTTGCTGTGGGGCTTTTGGCAAGTGCCTCTTCCTTTGTGGCCCCATTTCTTCCTTTATAAAAGAAGACATTGGACTCAATGATCTTCCAAGGTGCCTCCATGAAGATCCCACCATGATCCCACCATACCTGCATCCTCTCACTTGCCGCCCTCAAACAGGGGCAGTCTGAGCTAGGTTTCATGCCCATTTGGCCTATTTTGGTAGGAGCACATCATGCTTAGAGGTAGATGAGTATCACAACGGATACAGCACTGGTCTGGAATCAGAGACCAGAGTTCAAATTTAGCCTCAGATATTTATTTAGCCGTGTGACCTTGGTAGAGTCACTTAACATGTTTGCTCAATTTCCTTATCTGTAAAATGGGGATAATAATATCACTTTCTTCTCAGGGATGTTGTGAGCATCATAGGAGATAAAATTTGAAAGGTTCTTTGCAAACTTTAAAACACTATAGAAGGCTAGCTATTGTTGCTTTTCTCTCTTAAATGTCTAAACCTACTCCTCTTTCAACATTTAGCATTGGCTGCCACTTTAGGATGCTTCCCAGCTCCTCCCAATAGCATTTGTGTAGATCATGCTTTGGCTGACCCTCAGAGCCAAGGGGTCCCTGAGGGCAGGGTCCTTATCATGACTCCTTCATTTTGAATTCCCTAATGATATCCACCGATTGCCCCCTCATGGCCAGTGGGGACTTCCTGTGAGCAAAGGCCTTGCCAAGTCCTATCATGGTGGCTATATCTTATGGTGAGTCTTTCCTCTTCAACCAGGGGCTTCCAAAGTGTGGGGCTCTTGTATCCCATTTGCCTGGGATTCTCTGATTCCTGTTACTATAACTTTCCAAATATATAAAAACCACCTTTGTTCTACATACTCCCATTATCTCTTTTCTTTGGAGGTTCATGGGGAGGGAACAACTTTCCCAGTGCCCCTCATGTCACACTTCATAGAAAATCTCCTAGCTAGTATTAAGGAAAACAATCAGTTTGAGGCAGCTAGGTGCTACAGTAGATAGAACCCTGGGCCTGGAGTCAGGAAGACCTGAGTTCAAATCTGATCTCAGATCTAACTCTAGCTGTGTGTGACCCTACACAAGTCCCTTAACTTCTGTCCTCCTTAGTTTCCCCATTTGTAAAATGGGGATAATAATAGCACCTACTTCCCAGGATCATTGTGAGGAAAATATTCATAAAGCTCTTAGTACAGTACCTGGCACAAAGAAGGCACTGATGGGGTGCCTATGCAATTCTAAAAGCACATTTCTCTTTAAAAATCACATTTCTCCTTAGCCTCAAAACACTCACCCAGGCAGTTTCTCTCTAGCCTGAGGATAGACTGCCCTAGCAAAATTTTTATCTCTTTTCTTGATACAGTAGCCAGGTGCACCTATAGAATTTATTAGTTTGAACCAGCTGTGTACTGGCTGAGCTGGCTGTGTATTGGGTCAGAATGACATTTACTACTTATTGACCAGTCATCTGTATCCTAGACCCGGACATATGTATACCTCCTTCCATCTGTCTTGTCTCACAAGACACTGAGGGGGGCACCCTGGGTGTTTCTCAGTCAGGTTTCTCAACCTGACCATTAGTTCATTTGGTGAGTTTTAGGCCTAAAACCACACTTCTATGTAGCCCCCTCCCCCCGTTGGGATATTTCCCAGTAAACTCTGAGTAAAATTATTGTTGTGTTCGTCTTTCATTGCTGAAGAAGACCACGCCATCAGAGAAATGATGACATGACCTGCATTTGACTTTGTTTTGAGTGATGGAGGGCTGTTCAGGTCACCAGCCTCACTTCTCCTCCAGAGCCATCTGAATCCAGTGACCAGATATTCATCAGGATGACTGGAGTTGACCCAGGATGCACTGGGAGTTATGTTCCTAAAACCCTTAGTAGTGGGGTCTTCTGATATCTCCCCAGTTACTCTCTAATCAGAATGAGTTGGAGAACAGAACATATACTCTAGTTATCCCACTAGAAGCAGGAACTTCCTTAGGGGAAAAAGCCCTGATGGGCCTGTAGGGATGAGGACTTGGTTAGAGATATAGGAAGTCTCACTTCTTTTGAGGGAGGAGCTGCTGCCTGGAGGGTAGTGCTGCCTGAACTGGATTAGTCTGCAAGGCCAGGGGATCAGGCTGGCAAGGGAAAAGATCAGCTGACACCTGAGGGAGGAAGGAGTCAGAGGGGGAGATACCCAGAGACTGCTGTGGGAGTGGGGCCTGAGGCCTAAGTGGGCATTGAGTCAGGGAGAGGGGCCCCCCGAGGGTCACACCTCAGCAATACCCATGGCTGTTTTATTTGTTGTATGAAGAAATGCTTTGCAAAATCTTTTATATGATTTTTGGAAGGCTCATCCAATTAGGATTTGTAAGTTAATTTGTTTTATAAAGGTTTTAGGGGGATTGGAAAATAAGAGCCAAGGAACTGCAGCTCCTCTCCAGTCAACACTGGAAGGTATGGAAGCCTCTTCCCTTTCTTTTTCCCTTCTCTCTCTCCAAGAACCTTTGGAAGTGGTTTTTCTTGGGGTGGGGGGGAGGGGTTCCTTACCTCTCAGGTCCCAGTAGGTTACTCATAAATCTTCCTTTATGGAGGAAGGGACTTCCAGCCCCACGCCTAAAGTGGGTCAATCCTCTTCAATCCCCAAAAATTTGCCTGTGGATTTGTCCTTTACAAAATTGGGAAAAATTTAGTTTCTCTAAAGAACTTAAGAAGAAAAAGCTGGTGTTCTTTTGCAACACTGGTTGACCTCAGTATCGCCTAGAGGGCCATGAAACATGGACCATTCTGGGGACTTTAAAAATGAATACTCTTACAGTTAGAATTATAGTGTATGCCTAGAAGGAAAATGAATAGAAGTTGCCTACATAATGGCCTTTGTCAAGCTCTCTCAGGACCCTGTTCTCAGGAAAGGTTGTGAGATGCTTGTAGCTAGAACTACCCCCTCAAAGGAGCAATGGGGGTCCACTGGACATTTTTAATGATCCCCTTCTTATGGCCCTCAGGGCTTTGGCCCTCCCCCCCTTCCCTGGATAAAATTTCTGCACCGTAGATACCAAAAGTGCGTGTTCCTTTAAAAATTAACCACTCCTTAACCACTCCCTAATCCCATACTGAATCACCTAGTTAGCATATTTGGCAATGTTTTATTATAGAATATCCTATATAAACTTTACCTGTTCCCCTTTCAAATCTCAGGTTCCCTAAAAATGCTTGCCCCTTGAAAAGCATTTACCATCTTGACTTCAAGAATGGTTGAGTCTAGAAAACCTGCCCCTGCACTCAGGTCTTTGAGGGGGAGGTATTCCAGAATCCTCCATTCCCTACCCCTTCCCAAACTTGTTAGGCACTACATAGATATTTGCTATTATTACTGGGCAGGCAGGAAGAGTGAATGATGACCAGGCAGGGAGAGGCACTGCCATTTGAAAACCAAGAAAAGAAGTGGAACCCCCACCAGAGCAAGAAAAAATGAATGATGATGAAAGGCGCAGGATTTCTGGACTCTACAGGTGGAGCTGCAGCACGGTGCAATGAGAAGGGGGCTGCACTTGCCCTCAGGAATCTGAATGGCCACTTGGACCACCAAGAAATGCCATTTCTTCTCTTGGAACCTCAACTTCTTCATCTGTAAAATGGTTACAAGCATCCTTTTGTGGCCCACCTCCCAGGGCTATTGTGCAATGGAAAAGTGAGCTACTATTATTCTAGCTCCCCATGCTTTGAAGTTGCAGGGGTTTGGAGAGAAAATGATCCCATTTAGAGCTCAAAGCAATAGAGGATAAGTAATCTCTAAGACTCTCTGGGAGAGTCCAGTTATAGCTTTTGAGTCACATTATGATGCAGAGGCACCTTCATTTGTTGGGGGAGGGTGGAAAGGGGGGGAATGGAAGGAGGAGGCATGAAAATACAAAAACCTTTCTCCTTTCGAGGAAGGCGTTTCTAGCCACTCTCTTCTCCTCTTCCCTCCACTGAAAACAGGCTTTTTCTCCCTAGCAAAGAGCATTCAATCCAAAGCCAGCTTTTCCAAATAACACCCCTAAAATGTGCTGCTGACATCACCTGGGATCAGTGGGGGGTATTTTGTGTAGGCGGAATCATAGAAGTAAAATCATAAAATTGCAGGATGTTAAAGTTAGGAGGGATCAATCTTGCCCAAACCCCTCATTTTCCCCAAATATGGTCCCAGGGGCATTGTAACTCCCCCATCTAGCTCAACCAGAAAGTCAGTGATAGAGCTGGGACTGGAATCCATACACCATACTGAGTTTGGAACCCATATCTTCCAGCTGCCTGACCCTGGCTCCTTCCCTTGCCCAGTCCCTGTGGGGCAGCCATAGACAAGGGGCAAGAAGGTTGGATTGTTCTCTCCTTTTGCTCTTTTACTGCTTCCTGAAGGTCAGTCTTATCTCTTATGCCAAAGAGTGATTCTCAGGAGCTGAGCATGTGTCTTCTTCTCCCCTCCTTTTCCTGTCTTCTTCATGTTTAAAGGATACACAGGGCTGATGGGGATGGGATCTGGATCCCTAAAAGGAAAAGACAATGTCTTTGCGACCTGGACCCCAAAGCCCCTGAACCCAGATCTGGGGTATCACCTGAGGCACCCAGACCATCCCAGTCAATAACCTTTTAAACTGCCACTTCACTGTGGCTCTCCAGCCACTTAGCTCCCTCAATTGTCTGTACCTGGCCCACCCCAGGCTACTTGCCACTCCTTAATCCCACCTAGATCTTCCCACAGTGTTTCTGTATAAAATAATCAATTTTAGCCAGGCAGCTAAGTGATGCAGTGGATAGAGCACCAGGGCAGGAGTCAGGAGGATCTGAGTTCAAATCTCACCTCAGACACTTGACACTCACTAGCTGTGTGACCTTGGGCAAGTCACTTAACCCCAATTATCTCATCCTGGGTCATCTCCAGTCATCCTGATGAATATCTGGTGACTGGATTCAGATGACTCTGGAGGAGAAGTGAGGTTAGTGACCTGCCTAGCCCTCAAAATAAAGTCAAGTGCAAGTCATGCCATTATTTCTCTGATGGCATTCTAACCCTAAATGCGCTCAGATTCTTAAAATCTGACCTGCTTCTATTGGTGGCACAATAAACCTTGTCTCTAACTGAAAGAAGTATCCCACCTGTCACAAGGGAGGCTGGAGTTTAGTATGTTGTTGTTTAGGGGTGCTGGGAACTCCAAGACACAAAGGAACAGGGTGGGGGTCTGCCTTGAAAGAATTCAACCACTTGAGCCTTCTTGAGGCAAATTTTAAGAATCTGTGCATTTGATGAGGGTAAAATTGATATTTTATACAGAAAGACTAGGGAGATCTGGATGGGATTAAGGTGTGGCAAGTAGCCTGGGGTGGGACCAAGTGAAGACAGTGAAGGAATCAAGTGACTGGAGAGCCACAGTGAAAGGGCAGTTGAAAAGATTATTGATTGGGATGGACTGGGTACCTCAGGTTAAGGCCAGAGATCTGTCCTCAGGGACTTTGGGGTCCAGATCCCCATGGTCTTTTCCTTTTAGGGGTCCAGATTCCATCCCCATCAGGGCCAGGTACATTGGGGTGAGGTGGAAGGGAACCACACTCAATAATGGTTTGTTGATTGGTTCTATAGGTCAATCCCTAAAAAGAAGCACAGGTGTGTTGAAAGGAAAACACTTTGCAAACCTGTGAATTGTTATTGAAATGGAAATTGTTTCAAAGTTGCTTAAATACCTCCCATTTTGTTGGAGGAAAGAGTCTTCTGAGGTGTTTCTCCTTCCTCCCCAGTAATGCTTACAATTATAAGTAAGGGAGCTCATTTTACAGATGAGGAAACTGAGATCCAGAAAGGGATAGTGCTTTGCCCAAGGTCACACATAGAGGATGTTGCAGAAGTGGAATTCTGAATCCATCCCCTAATTCCAAGGTCTTTATTTATGTATTTTTCTTTCTCTAATGTAAGAAAGATCTGGGCACAGGCAGTTAAGGTGGAGTTCAGTGGTTTGGGGGTCACTTAGGGGATACAAAAAATGAACCAGATCCAAGTCCTTTGCTTCCCTTCTGTTTCCATAGCCTCTTAAAGTTTACAAAGTATATTCCTCATGACAATCTTTAGTTCTAATGCTTTCTGTTTCAAGTGCAAAGATTCTGGGGGAGGGCATTCTAAGGATTGGAAAAAGCACAAGGGTATGAATTAGAGTTAGCCCTGACATTGAGTATCTGTAGGAAAGGATGTCAGCTATGACGGGAGAGGTCGTTTAGAGTCAAGTTGAGGAATCTTTTTTTTTTTTTTACATTTATTTATTTCATTTTAATTTATGAAACAAAACAAGTATTTCCATAACAAAGTATAATAAAGAAAAAAAGACTGTTTGGGCATCTGTGTGAGGATGGACCCGAGAAGGGAGAGACCACGGGCAAGGACATCGTTGGAGGAGGCTGTAATGGTTCAGGGTAGAGGTGATGAAGGCTCAAAAAGAACAGTGGAGGTCGTTGGAGTGAAGAAGAGGGGGAAATCGCCAAGAGATAAAGCGGAGAGAACTTTGTATTCGATTAGATGTGAAAGGTGATGGAGAGAAAGGAATCTAAGATGACTCTGAGCTTTCAAGCCTGGGTGATTTAGGAGGTTATCAAAATCCTCCTAATTCCTGCTTCTTTTTCTTCCCTCCTCCTGGCACCAGGATCCTTTCTGTCTGGAAGAGAACTGTCTGTTAAACTCCTTTTCACTGAGATGAGGGGAACACAAATGATTTCCTTCCTGGGACCTGACATTCCATAGAGGATCTCAAAGGGGCCAATGCTGAACCCCAGGAAAGAAAAGTAGAATCACAAGTTCTGCAGAAAGTAGATGAGAAACTACTGAGAGGTTTCTGGGGGAGAGGAACCTTTCCCATTGTCTATCACCTCACCTCATCGAGGCAGTTGACTCCGTAGCATTCACCTGCCAAAAAGCAAGAGTCTGATTTTGATGCCCTCCTGGGCTGTCTTTCAGCTGGCACTTTCCCAGGATCAATGACTCATGCGAGGCTCCCAATCTAAGGCATCACTGGTCAGGAAACAGCCCAGAGCAGGAGGAGAGCTTAGCCCTATCCAATTTGATTTGGCAAAAGTAACTTGGGCTCCTTCACAATGTCCCCTTGGAGTGTACTCACTCCACCCCACACCAGGAAGCACCTTTGGAATGAATTGTTCTTAGAACAGAGGGTCCGAGCTGGAAGGTACTTCCTGCATATCATATATAGTGTTAGATCTAGACAGGATCTTAGATATTAGAACCAGAAGAGACCAGAGAGCACCAAACAACAATGCTCTACTTTTACAAATGAGTAAACTGACCAGCGAAGCTAGAAGGGGTCTGCTCTCTGCTTCAATCAGAGAAAGCCTTACTGAGAGGTAAGACCAAAGGACCACAGAGCCTTAGAATTCTAGTTAGAAGGGATTGTAGAAAATACTTGGTCCTACTAGCTCCTTTTGCAGATAAGAAAACTGAAGTCCAAAGAAGAGATCTAATTTGTCCAAGGTCAAAGAATCTATGACCATCTCTACCTTTTTCAAATTCTTTTAGTTCCTAGAGTATGAGAACACAAACTGGATTTTTAATCGTTCTTTGCCTCAACCTATCAGTCACGACCTACTGGGTTCATTGCACTATAAAGAGCACTGGATTTGGAGTCAAATCACTGATCTGCTATCACAGAACCACAGATATTTGCATCTAAGGTGGTTTGGATGCATCAAAGGCATTGGAAACTCCACTCTAGATGCCAGGTTGAACGGGAGGTGGGGAGCATCTCTGTAAGATTCTCATCAGTAGGTGCCTGAGAGCTGGAATGCTATACAAGGGAACATATGTTTATCTTGGCTAAGTTTGTGGTTTTCCTTCAGCCTACAGTTGTCAGAAGATTACAAGCCTGTAAAGATCCTTATCCCCATGGTACCCTGGAATGCATACAAGTTATTAGAGCTACAAGGGACCTTAGGGATGGTATAGTACTACCTTCTTATTTTGCTGAGGAACAGAGTATGCGGAGAAGATGAGTAACTTTCTTCCTTTTGACAAGTAGTAGGCATCTATACCTTGATCATCAAGGTGTGCTGCAAAGAGGCTGGAACTGCGATTCAGGAGATATCTGAGTGGGGTGGGTTCAACCAAGGAAGGTTTCCTAGAGAAGATGCATTTGGGAAGGATCATAGGATTTTCAAGTAGGAAAGGACCTAAGAGATCACCATGCCTAATGTTACCATTTGTTGGATGACTTGCTTGTGATAACATGTGAGAGTAAGTGGCAGGGACAGGACCCCAGGTGTTCTGACTTCTGATCCAGTGTGGTTCCCACTGCACATCAATCTGTAGTTACACCCCCTCTTCCCACAAGATCTTTCAAATATCAGAGAGACTGGCTCATCAATCACACCCACAAATTCTGTCACTCTGATAGTGCCCATGGCGTTAGCTTGAACTAATGAGGGCAACTAGGTCTTCTCTTATTGCTTCATCAGTTGTTTTGGGTTTCTATTCCTTATTTTATCCTTCCCAATCCAGAGATCCTTGTAAAAAAAATAAAGTCAAAGTAAGAGCTGAATAACAACCTCCACATTGTGCCTGCTGTCCCACCCAGAGCAATAGTATTATCCCTTCTTCGATCTGTCTCTTCTCCCCAACATGGACACAACAAGTCTTTAAAAAAAAATTATTTCTTATTGTTAGCTTTAGCTCATCTTGAACTTTAGCACTCCTGACTTTCTCATAGTGCTATTTGACTCTTTTATCTTTCACTTTTGGAGCTCACCCTGATTTTCATATTCTATACATCTTTTAAAAATCTACATTGGTTCATGAGATTCCCTAAGCATCCTTGTTTGTTTAGACAATCCCCTGTTTTGCATCCGAAAAATTTCTGTTTTTGTCTCCAGAATTTCTTTCTTAAGAGCTATTTGTGTAGATATGTACATATATATGTGTATGTGTATATATATAAATATAAATTTTTATATGATTACAATTCTAATTCTAATAGCCTGTGAACTTGTGCTATGAACTGAGTATTTTCAAGTACTTTGGACTTTATATACCAAAAGTGCATTCTCATCTTTGTATGTGTAGTTGCAATTTTCCTGACCCCATTGGTTTTTTTAAATGTAGCTTTTTTATAAATCAAGCTATAATTTGAGAATTGGGGATATAATTTTATTTTATTATGATAAATTATATATATATATCTTTGAAGATTTAATTATTCTTTAACTAGCAAAGGTTAAATGGTCTCCACAGATATTTTGCCAAAAATATAATTTATTTTGAAAATGTTTCTATTTTCTTTTCATTTTCAGATAAAGAAGCTTATATTCACATTTATGAAAATCTAAAATTCTAGTGAAAAAGCAGTTGCATTTTATGAGTAGTCAGTTTTAAATATCACACAAATGCAATTTGTAAAGTTACAATTTATGAGGCTGCATTTCACAAGTATTATTGAAATGTGAATTATAATAATGTGATATAGCATGTGATTTGTATTGATTTTGATATATTCTTTAAGGATAAATATTTTCTTTTCCTATTGCATATTTCATTTCTATACCATTCGGAGCATTTTTTTCGCACATTAATACAAATCCAATCTAATATACTAATTAGCCTATCTGGGGAGACAAGGCATGATAGTAAGGCAATAATCACTGATTAATCATTTTCTATCTGCCATACACTGTGTTAAGAGCTGGGACAGATACAAGCAAAAACAAAGACAGTCCCTGCTTTCAAGGAGCTTATGTTTTAATGGGAGAAGAAAAAACATAAAAAGAGAACAGAAAAGGCAGTGACATGTTGGCAGGCTGGGGAGAAGATAGATCGTTCCCACTGCCTTTCCGTCTCCTTTCCTCCCCTCCTTTCTCCAGCTCTGGGTGAGACCTTAGTGTACACAAAGCTGTCACTTAGCAGTGTATCAAAAACAGTGAGTTCTCTGTCTCTCAGCAAGCAAATCTCTAGTGCTCTGTTGTTGCTGATGGCAACTTTGTAGCTAAATCTGATGACAAAATTGCGCAGAAAATTGCTATTTGCCGCCCCTGTTCTTTGTGCAGGGGTCTCATTTGGAGGAGGCAGGGTTAGGTCCTGAGTGAGGCTTAATTTATTTATCGCTTATTTCTTATAGACTTGTTGGCTTTTCCATAATATGTTACTAGCGACATCAACTGCCTTTAATTAATAATTAAGCAAACTCTTGGCAAATCTTAATACAAACAGAAAGAACCTTCCTTCAGCTGTCCTCTCTGCCCTTCTTTATACAGAAATGCAATTACAAAATGACAGGATCATAGTAATTACCAGAATTTACTGTAAGGTTTTATCTCATCAATGTAATTACTGACCTTTTCTCTCTACTTCCTCCTACTAAGCTGTAGGTAAGATGGAACCCAGTTGGAATGTTTTTTCTAGTGATCTAGTTAGGGCTTAGTTCCATTTCAGTCTGGCTGTACTTATCCCTGGGGTTCTTATTTGCAAATTCTCCCAAACTTCACTCTTTATTTTTTCCTTCAGAGTTCTGGGGATAGCCTGGAGGAGTTGGGAATGGATGTTCCTCTATGATTATGGATTGATAATAATTAGTTATTCAGGCTTAAGTAGCTTTTAGAAAGTGATATTTACAGGGGTGGTAAGGAAGACAGTTGGTAGAAAACAATACTGTCCTCCCTTTTCTCCCGCCCCAAATCTGTTACCTTCCCTCCCCTTTGTATATAAATTTCAGGGAATGTGGGCTCAAGCTGAGGGAACACATGTAGCAAATGGGGAACATTGAGGTCCTGGATGAAGCAGCTAGGTGGCCCCAGTGAAGAGAGTGCTAGACTTGGAGCCAGGGAGAGCTGAGTTTAAATTCAGCCTCCTATACTTATTATCTAGGTGATTCTAGGTAAGTTCCTTAACCGCTGCCTGCCTCAGTTTCCCCAACTGTAAAATGAGAACAATAACTGCTCCTACCTCACAATGCTGTTATGAAGAGCTAGTGAGGTAACAAGATTTATAAAGCACCTTGCACATAATGGGCACTTAATAAATATTTTTTCCATTCCTTAGGAGTGTTTTTCTCCCCATGATGGCTTACTCATGAAGTTCCCCTTAGCTGTAGTGTAGCTTTTATGTTGGGTTTCTTGCAGAGTCCCAAAGCTGCCATTTCCTCAGTGCATCCAGTTTGTCCTCAGTTCCTTCCAATGTAAGCATTGCTACCCAAGGATGCTGCTAGGACATCCATGAAAAGTTTAAAAGCCTTTTGAAAAAAACCTTTTGAAAAAATCTCTTTTAAAAAAAACCTTTTGAAGCTGACAAGGTTCTCCCCCAGCCACAGTCAGTGGGAGGAAGCCAAGACCTAGAGGAGACAGAAAGCGAGGCTTTTTTTCCCCTCTCCACTCCCTCCCTTCACTTCCCCTATGATTGACTGGAATAGTTCTCTGTGTCTCTCTCTGTCTATGTCTATCTGTCTCTGTCTTTCTGTCTGTCTCTCTGTCTGTCTCTGTCTGTCTCTCTCTCTGTCTCTCTCTGTCTCTCTCTCTCTCTCTGTCTGTCTCTGTCTGTCTCTCTCTCTGTCTCTCTCTCTCTGTCTCTCTCTGTCTCTGTCTCTCTCTCTCTTTCTCTCTCACAAACATTGGAATGTCTGATTGCAAATGAGCTTGATGATTTTATACAAGTCCCACAAGGTGTGACCAGAACCATTCTAGACTTCCTTTCATACCCAGTTTTAATGTTTTAGATTAGCACAAGGCTACTGATGAGAAGGGGAAAAAGTCTTGAAAGTGAAAAGTAAGGTGATCTTGACCTGAATGCATCAGGAAATGATCATCTGGATGAGGGACTCAGCATAGTTTGCTGAATTGAATTGCTGAATTAGAAGGGACCATTGATTATGGAGAGGTCGAACAGGAAAGGACACTGATGTCCTAGAACTGGACAGAATTATGTATTTTGTTCATGTCATAATGTTTTACTTTTTTATGATGAAAGTTATCTCATGTTTTATGATCACTTCTGCCTCTTATTTAAGAATTCAGTCCATAACTATAGTTGAGAAAGGCACCTTTCATTCTCTTCTACTCATTTTTGAAATGACAGGACTTTTTAGATTTAGGTCACATACCCATTTGGAGCTTATAGTAGTGTAGGCTGTAAGAGATAATGCTCTAAAACCTAATTCTGCCAAAATTCTTTCCAGTTTTTCCAGCAGTTCCTTGTTGAATAGGGAATCCTTGCCCTAGAAATTTCTGTTCTTAGGCTCATCTAACACTAGACAACTATGTCTGATTGTCTGGGTTTTGCTAATGTAGGCTGTTCAATTGGTTAACTTTTCCATTTTTTTAGGTTTCCAAATAGTTTCAATGATTACCACATTATAAGGTGTTTTGACAACTGCTAATGCTAGATTTTCATGTCTGCTTTTTTCATTATTTCCATTGAGATTCTTGATAAAGAATGTCAAAGTTGAAAAAGACTTTAGAACTATTAGATAAAAGTCACTATACCATAGATTCCATTTTGACACAGTGGTTCTTTTACTGAGCATGTATACCAGGAGGTTAATAATAGGATGAAAGAAAGGCTTCATATATAATAATATTCATAATTTAACTCTTTGTGGCAGAAAAAAGCTTTGGAAATTAAGTGGGTACCTATTGATAAGGGAATATTTAAACAAATTGTGAAATACAAATGTAAAAGAACCTGGAGAGCTACACACACACACAGACACACACAAACACACACACACACACACACACACACACACACACACACGGGAGAATAAGCATTTATATAGCCCCAGTAAATGCCAGGCACTGTGTTAAGCACTTTACGGATATTATCTCATTTGATACAACAACCCTATTAAGTTGATGCCTCATTTTACAGTTGAGGATATTGAGGCAAATACAGGTTAAATGATTTTCCTCAGGTTGTTAGTTTCTGAGGTCAGATCAGAACTCAGGTCTGTCTGACTCTAGACCCAGTACACTATGTACTATGTGATCTACCTGATAGAGATATAGATATATGCACACATGTATGTATATATACAGATATATAACATATATCCATATGTATTTACGTATATATGAGCATGTATGTATGTATATAAATGTATGTCTAAATATATATTTACATATACATATATGTATATAACCACAATAGAGTAAAGGAAAACAGCATTTAAAGATAACTCAGACCAATTGCAATGAATGATTTTGACTATCAAACGGTTGCTAAAACATGTATTTCCTCTCAGTAGACCAGAGAAGAGTGATGCATATGCCATTAGATATAGGGAATCATTCACCATAGCAAGCATTTATTAAATACCTACTACATGCTATCCACTAAACTAAATGCTGATCTATGTGTTGGTTTGTTTTGCTTAATTGTATTTCTTTGTTACAAGTGATATTTCTGTTGGGGGTGTTTAATTAGAGATAATTAGGAAATAAAGGTAATTTAAAAAATCAATATAGTATTGAATTTTAAAGAAAGGACTCTAGACTTCAGAACATAAAATGCCTTAGCTAGAAAATGATGCATACCAACTCAAAGCAACAAGGTGTAATGGCGGATAGAAAACTGAGCCTAGAGTCGTGAAGGTGAGTTCAAATCCAGCTTCAAACAGCAGTTGTCTAACCCCAGGCAAGTATGTCACTTAACATTGTTTGTCTCAGTTTCTTTATCTCTAAAATGGGGATAATGATGGTACCAACCTCCCAAGGCTGTTGTAAGGATCACATGAGATAATAACGGTGAAGTCTTTCTTTCCCCATTGCTGAAGTAGGTTTTCTTCTTGTACAGGGACTTCTGTAGTCTCAGAAATGTTCCATTTCCCTCTCACATATGCCAATGTTTTGTCATCTCCCCCAAATGCTGGAGTCACTCTATAGGATGGCACTGGCACTCAGCACACACTCTCAGGGCTTGAATCATATGATAAGTTTGTCTGTCTCCATCTACTCATTACTTCCACATCCCCCAACCCTCCAGGAAACTGAACATAAAGTCCCCCACAGATTGACAGGGGACCCACACCTGACCCACAAATCAGGAAAAAGTCCCGGATGCAAACCTATGAAAACATTGTTTAACACCTTCCCTCAACTTCCATATAGACAAATCGCATAATCATTCACACGATACGACTACTACACATTTAACATGGACTCAGTGATTCAAAGTACTCTGTGTAAAGCTCCTAGAGGCTGGCTTCCAAATATGCCTGCTCTGCTACTACTTACTGGATGGGTGGGATGTGAGTGAGTGTGTGTGTGTTAGTGATATAAGCTAAGGAATAAAATACTGAGTTTTCAGAGAATAGCTGTTTAAATTCTGGGAGTAGACTTCTCAATTCTAACAGGACCTTAGAACCCAAAACATTAGCCATGAAAGGGCCATTAGGACATGCCAAGTCTGAGTAGGGAGAGATCTTCCCGACCATCTAGTCCAAGGCTCTCATTTTTTCATAATATCTGTATATATTGTACAGCACACTGTTGTTCAGTCGTTTCTCAGTTGTGTCCGACTCTTCATGACTTCATTCTTGGCAAAAACACTGAAGTACTTTGCCATTTCCTTCTCCAGCTCATTTTACAAGAGAGGAAACTGAGGCAAATAGAGTTAAGTGACTTGCCCACAGTCACACAGCTAGTAAGTATCTGAGGCCAGATTTGAACTCATGAAGATAGGCTTCCTGAGTACATACATACATCCACATACGCACATACATACATACATACATATATACACACATACACCATGTATTTACATTTTGAATTGATACTTCCTGATAAGTCTTCAAATCAAATCCTCCCCAACAAAACTCCCTAAGAATGATTGTGACATGTCACCAGAGTTGTGATTGTCACTTTTGTGTTTTGTTTGCACAATCTTTGTGTTTTATCTTCTGTTTGTTTATGTCATAAAGAACAAGGATGCAGCTTTACATTTAACCCTTTCGTGCCAACGTTACTTTTTCTTGCTTGGTCATAATCTTTGCTCTCGGCTTTATTCATGTAGTTGTAGCCATCACGTGCCTTGTTTCTCAGCGTCTACTTTTCTCAGGCTCCATCACTTCATTAAAGTCTTCCCAGGTTTCTCAGATTCACACTATCTATTGACCCTGATGGCACGGCAATGTTCTATTACACTGATATTCTACAATTTGCTCAGTTATTACCCAGACATCAGGAACATATTTTGTTCCCAGCTTTCTGTTCTGACAAATAACGCTACCAGGAATGATCTTGTGCATATGGGTATTTTCGTGTTGTGGTTGTTGACTGTAGGATCACTGAATCAAGGGCTAGAAAATGTTAATTACCATTTCTCACATAATTCCAGATTGTTACAGGGCACCTAGCTGCTTTTCATGAGTTCATGTCACCTGATCCACATCAAGCTTCATCATCTGTTGTTGAAAGAACACGTGAATGTGATGGCTGAGTCATGTCAGGAATCTTTGATATATTATGGAGAATGGAGAGGTGCCTCCGAGCTAGAGAAACTGATTTTCAGAAGGAAAAAAAGTGCATTGAGAATACTCTGCAAAGTTTTTGGCCAGTAAGCTTAGTTTCAATTCCTAGCAAACCTGTTTGTTATTCTTGATTTCTCATTCATTTTAAATTCCTCTCTTTATAGTTGCAAATACTCTGTTACTACATTAGCATTTTATTTTCTTCCCAATTTTCATCCTTCTTGACCATTCTACAGCATTTGACTCTGGTGACAACTTTTTCTTCTTGAATTCTTGGTCTCTCCTCTCTGGACTACTGCAAAGAATGTAACTTTTCACTTATAAAATCCCTCATATATGTGCAATGAAAACACGGAAATAATTTTCTAATCTGTTTTTTAAAATCTTTAAAAAAAAGCATTTCAGTGACTTTTGAACTCATTTATGAAAAATACCACAATGCAATACCCTATAAGTAGTTTTCAAGAACCAGTGCTTGACATCAGGGAAGGCTAAAAACAAAATAAAAACCTCTTCGTGCACTGATCGTACAGGAGTGAATATCATGATTTAATAGCTGTAGTAAATGATGCCCTTGGATCTCTCCATCTGTTTGTGGAGTTTCTTTTTTTGTTGCAAGAACCATTTAAATAAAGTATTGAAATTAACTAAACTTAGAATCAGACTTTTGCATTGCTGTATCCCAAAGTGTGAAACCAAGATTTATAAAAAATAACAAAGCATATTCAATTGTATCACTCAAATAGCATTATGAATAATATTTTAATGAGAACAAATATGTTTTATGTATAATTAAGCAATCAAATATTATTTATCTTCATCTCATTCATTTTTGTTTCTCTCTTTTTTTGATGTGTCCAGGTAAAGGATCATGTTCAACACCTTCCAATGATACCTCAATTTTTGGATTATCTGTCATTGAGGATTATCCACACTGCCCTCCTGAGGCAACGTAGACCTACCTTCCCTATTCTTGCCACCCTTTTAGACTGGATTCCTGAACTGATACTTGGATACGCAAGGACAATTCCAGCACCTGCTTAAATAAGGCTATTAGGGGAATGAATGAGCTAATAGTTAGAAATGTGCTTGGAACTTCACCAAGGAAGAATTCTTATAATGAGTACACTGTGTAACTATTAAACCCTAGGGAAAAAAGAGACTGCAGAGAACAGTGGGGCCCCAGAGGATGAAGAAGAGCTCTGTGAGTCTAATAATAATTCACACTTCTGTAGCAGGTTTGCTTTAGTTTGCAAAGTGTTTTCTGGTAGGTAGTACAATTATCCCCATTTTGTAAATGAGAAAATTGAGTCTCAGAGAAATTAAGTGACTTGCCACTTGTCTGAAGTAGGATTTGAACTGAAGTTTCTTAACTACAATGATAAAGTACTTGCTGCCTCCAGTTATTAGTGTATGTATCCAGTTTGATCACAGAATATTGGGATTGGAAGAGGTCATGTGTTTGTACAACCCATATTTGTACAACAGTCTCCTCTACAACATACAAATAGTTATTCAGCCTTTGCTAGAAAATCTCCAGTGAAGAGGAAACTCCTACCACCTCCTAAAACAACCCATTTCACTTCGAGAAAGCATTAATTATTAGGAGGTTTTTCCTTACATCAAACCTTAATCTACATCTTTGTAAATTCTACCCGTTTCTCTTAGTTCTGATTTTTAGACCAAACAAAACAAGTCAATTCCATCTTCCATGCGACAACTTATTAAGTACTTGAAGATAGTTATGGTACCTCCCTATCATATCTTTTTCTAAGCTAAATACCCCCCGTTCTTTCATCTAAATCTAATATGGTATGAAATGGAGTCTCTTCACCAATCCAGCCTACTTACCCTTTCTCAGGATGATTTCTATTAATACTCTTCCTGAAGTATGGCATTCAAATAATTCTGTCCATTTTAATTCAATAAAATTTGCTATGGCCAATGAGTAAGACAACAACAGTGGATAGAAAGCTGGTCTGGAGTCACCAATACCTCAGTTTATGTTGTACCTTTAATACACACTGGCTAAGTTATCTTGGGCAAATCTATTAAACTTTCAGTGCCCCAAGAAAGTTTCTGAGAGTATAAAGTTACAAAGCAGTGCTCATTTGTGCTACTTAGTGGAGTTATTCACCAGGAGCCCCATGCACTAATGAAATCATAAGTTTGATTTAAAAGAAAAAAAAATCAGGGAGAGGAGCCAAGATGGCGGAGTAGAAAGGCACATATATGCCAGCTCCCAACACACAGCCCATAAAATACCTGTAAAAAAGAACTCCCAACAAATTCTGGAACAGTGGAAGCCACAGGACAACGGAGTGGAGGAGATTTCTGTTCCAGAGAACCCTGAAAAACTGACACCAAAGGTCCGTCGTGCACCTGACCCGGAGCAGAGCCCAGCCCTGCCTTAGCCACGAGGCACCAAGAGGAGCAGATCCGGGCAGACTTCAGGGACAGAATCTCCAGCTGGCTGAGAAGTTCCCTCAACCCACAGGTGCAAAGGTCAGTGTGAGAGCCCTTTTGGCTAGCCGAGAGCGGAGCAGGGTGTCTCCATAACTCAGGCCCCCTCGGGAGGCAGCAGCAGAGACAGCAGCAGACAGGAGCTCCCAAAGCAAACAGGAGCTCAGATCCATTATTGAAGGTCTCCGCATAAACTCCCTGAGGGAACTGAGCCCCGTGTGGTGGCCCTGTCCCCACCTAAACACCTGAACTTAATCTCACAGTGAATAGCAGCCCTGCCCCGACCTGAGCACCTGAAGTTAATCTCACACTGAATAGTAGTCCTGCCCCCCACCTGAGCACCTGAATTTAATCTTACACTGAATAGCAGCCCTGCCCCCGCTGAAAGCCCTGAGGCTGGGAAGCAGCATTTGAATCTCAGACCCCAAGCACTAGCTGGGAGGATCTGGAGGCAAGGTGGGGGTGGAGAGGAATCTCAGAAGTCAAGTAACTGGCTGGGAAAATGCCTAGAAAAGGGGAAAAAAAATAAGACCATAGAAGGTTACTTTCTTGGTGAACAGATATCTCCTCCCTTCCTTTCAGATGAGGAAGAAAAATACCATCAGGGAAAGACATAGCAGTCAAGGCTTCTGTATCCCAAACATCCAAAATAAATATTCAGTGGACTCAGGACATGGAAGAGCTCAAAAAAGATTTTGAAAAATTAAGTTAGAGAGGTGGAAGAAAAACTGGGAAGAGAAATGAGAGAGATGCAAGAAAAGCATGAAAAGCAGGTCAACACCTTGCTAAAGGAGACCCAAGAAAACACTGAAGAAAATAGCACCTTGAAAAATAGGCTAACTCAATTGGCAAAAGAGGTTCAAAAAGCCAATGAGGAGAAGAATGCTTTCAAAAGCAGAATTAGCCAAATGGAAAAAGAGGTTCAAAAGTTCACTGAAGAAAATAGTTCTTTCAAAATTAGACTGGAACAGATGGAAACTGTAACCTTTATGAGAAACCAAGAAATCACAAAACAAAACCAAAAGGATGAAAAAAAATGGAAGATAATGTGAAATATCTCAATGGAAAAACAACTGACCTGGAAAATAGATCTAGGAGAGACAATTTAAAAATTATGGGACTACCTGAAAGTCATGATCAAAAAAAGAGCCTAGACATCATCTTGCATGAAATTATCAAGGAAAACTGCCCTGATGTTCTAGAACCAGAGAGCAAAATAAGTTTTGAAGGAGTCCATTGATCACTGCCTGAAAGAGATCCAAAAAGAGAAACTCCTAGGAACACTGTGGCCAAATTCCAGAATTCCCAGGTCAAGGAGAAAATATCACAAGCAGCTAGAAAGAAACAATTCCAGTATTGTGGAAATACAATCAGGATAACACAAGATCTAGCAGCTTCTACATTAAGGGATCAAAGGGGGTGGAATAGGATATTCCAGAAGTCAAAGGAACTAGGACTAAAACAAGAATCATCTACCCAGCAAAACTGAGTATAATACTTCAGGGGAAGAAATGGTCTTTCAATGAAATAGAGGACTTTCAAGCATTCTTGATGAAAAGACCAGAGCTGAAAAGAAAATTTGACTTTCAAACGTAAGAATGAAGAGAAGCATGAAAAAGTAAATAGCAAAGAGAAATCATAAGGGACTTACCAAAGTTGAACTGTTTACATTCCTACATGGAAAGACAATATTTGTAACTCTTGAACTTTTTAGTATCTGGGTAGTTGGTGGGATCACACACACACACACACACACACACACATACGCACAACACACGCACACGCACATGCACGCACACACAGAGACAGAGAGCACAGAGTGAATTGAATAGGATGGGATCATACCTTAAAAAATGAAGGTAAATGGTGAGAGAGAAATGTATTGGGAGGAGAGAGGGAGAAATGGAATGGGGCAAATTATCTCTCATAGAAGAGGCAGGCAGGAGACTTTTTAGTGGAGGGAAAAAGAGGAGAGCTGAGAGAAAAACATGAAGTTTACTCTCATCACATTTGACTAAAGGAAGGAATAAAATGTACACTCATTTTGGTATGAAAACCTATCTTACAATACAGGAAAGTGGGGGAGAAGGAGATAAGCAGGGTGGGAGGGATGATGGAAGGGAGGGCACTGGGAGGAGGGAGCAATTTGAAATCAACACTCTTGGGGAGGGACAGGATCAAAAGAGAGAATAGAAGCAATGGGGGGCAGGATAGGATGGAGGGAAATATATTTAGTCTTACACAACACGACTATTATCGAAGTCATTTGCAAAACTACACAGATATGGCCTATATTGAATTGCCTGCCTTCCCAAAGGGAATGGGTGGGGAGGGAGGGATGGGGAGAATTTGGAACTCAAAATTTTAGGAACAACTGTTGAGTATTGTTCTTGCTACTAGGAAATAAGAAATACAGTTAATGGGGAATAGAAAGTTATCTGGCCCTACAGGACCTAAGGGGAAAGGGAAGGGAGGGATGATAGAAGAGAGGGCAGATTGGCGATAGGGGAAATTAGAATGCTTGGTGTATTGTGGTAGGGGTAGGGGACAAATGGGGAGAAAATTTGGAACCCAAAATTTTGTGAAAATGAATGTAAAAAGTTAAATAAATAAATTTATTTAAAAAAAAAGAAAAAAAAACCCAACAAGATAAATGCATTAGAAGAGTACAGAGTGCTATGAAATCACTTCTCATTGAGGGGACATTTTTTATTTCTATTACTTCCTCAGTTATAGGTCCCTTGAGGTCAGGGACTGGGTCTTACACCACTTAGCATTCCCAGCATCCACTTACTGCTCAATAAATATTTGACAAATGATGATTGTCACTCTACTGGGTGAGTGAGTATGCAAAGCGTTATCAAGGATAGTTTGGAGGTCCTGGAGAATCAATTTAAGCCTGTTTCCCTTTCAGTTGCATGGATGAAAGTTCATCATGTGTTCCCTGGGCTTGGTGCTTCATGGTCTCTGGCACCTAGAGGTTGGTATTGGATGTTAGCCATCATGTGTTCAGTGACCCTTTAGCTCACTGAGGGCTCCCTCAGTCCTCTCGTTGTTAATCTCCATAATTGTTAGCAAGTCACAGCTTCTTGGGTTCTCTGTTTTCTATTTGTAAGGGGAAGGAGTTGGGCTAAATGATCTTTAAGGTCTCCTCCAGGTCTGAAGCCTATGGTTCTATGATATCATCTGCTCTTTCCTCCATCTCCCTCTGTCTCTTCCTTGTACATCCTTCTTTTTCTCTTCTACATGCTCTCCTCCCAGCAGCTTAAGAAAAAGAATAAAAATATTTTAGAGAAAAAATTCAGAAGAAGAAATTAAGTCCTCCCCACCTCGCTTATAAAACCGTGCCCCAACTCTTGGGAAATAATGAGAGAAAATAATCACAACTGAATGTATTCGGAAGGCTGTTCAGGAATGGGAGAGGAAAGTTACCAAACAGAATACAGCAGCAATTTGCTTATTATCCAAAAACAGTAAAGCTTCCTCCCCCTGCTTGATGGGAAAGAAAAAGGCCCTGAAGATCGTATGGTTTAGTTGAAACCAATTAGTCACAGAATATTGGAGTGTAAATGAGTGGTGGGGGGTCATATAGTTATCATACTCATATCTCAGTGTTAGACCTCAAAAGTCTAGTTCAGATGGTACCTGAGCAAAGAATAAGAGGGCAGCTAGGTAGTGCAGTGGGCAGAGTTTAGGGCCAGACGTTAGGAAGACTCCCATCGTCCTTAGCTCTAATCTGGCCTCAGACATTCCTCTTCCTGAATCTAGGTCTGTCACTCTTTCCATAGCACTACATGCTTTTTTCATTCCTTTCTTTATGCAGGAAATCCCTCTTCTACTTGGACTTTGCACAATATATCAAACAAAATTTATCAAATACTTATTATGGAGAATCACTGTACTAGGTGCTTTGGATACAAAGATAACTAAGACGTATGTAATCCCAGTCCTAAAGTCCATTGGTATGAGAGTCTCTCCTCATTGGTGGAGATCAATGCCCTGAACCTATGTGAAGGGCAGGATGGGGTTGGCAAAAGTGAGAGAGGGGAGCTTTTCAGACCTTCCTCAGGTAGTCTTTGAGTCTCTTCAGTCACCTTTGAATTTTCTTCAAGTAACTGAATCTCTTTGGATTTTATGCTTTTCTGACTTTCAGCTTCAAGAGAGAAGATGGACAGAACCAACCCCACTTCACACTCCCAAAGGAAAAGACACTGGTCAGAGGCCAACATGAGAGGAGCTGGTAATCATCATATCTCAGTCCTAGTTTACTACACTAGAAACTTTGGGGAAACTTCCCCTTGGGTGAGATGGTGAGTTCTAGGACTCTCTCTCGCTCACCCACATGCTATGTGTAAGGAACAGTCCTCACCACACACATAGTTTTGGCCTTCAAAGATTTTACAGTCTATTGGTGAATATATATCTATATGTGTGTGCTCCATGGCACTGTTGAGCATTTTTGTAAGCATATGTCTCCCTGTTTAATACCTTCCTGGACAATGACATTCAGAAGGACATTGGACAAGTTACCTCTCTGGTTACACCTGTCTTGGAATCTTGTATGTTCTTTATACATATAAACAGAATATATATACTTTATACATACTTGTATGCTCTTTATATATACATACACATGCTATCTTCTTCTATGAAGTATGAACTCCTTGAAAGCAGAGACTTCAATTTTTATCTCTCTATCTTCAGTAACTGGGATCATTCCTAGGCACACAGTAAGATCTTAAAAATTCTTGTTGATAGATTTACTCATGCATATTGGTGATGGATTTATCCATGCATGTAGACACTTCAAGGAAATCTTTTAAGACAGAGTCAAATGCTGTTTTGGAGTCAAACTGTAAAAGTGAGCTTGTATTTTCCACACCTCTCATACAGTTGTGTAACTGTGGAAATGCAGTGTTTTGTAGAAAACAATAACTGTTCCCTTTGAGGATATCCTTCATGTTTGTATGGGATCTTCTCATAAGGATTTCATAGATGTAAGAATGTGGGGCTACAATTGTTTACGTCTTCTTGTTTTATCTCTTATTTTTTGTGATGTTTCTATCTGTGGTCTCTTCTTCCATTCTTTTGTAATATTCCCCTTTTGAGCTCTGAAATGCTCTTCTCATTAAATGAAATTATAAATATGATACAGAATTGAGCATGCAAGGTTTTGAGTAACTTGCTTTTCTCCCTAGGTCTCAGTTAATAGGAGAGGTAGTATAATTGAGGGAGCTTGAGGTTAGGAGACCTGAATTTGACTTCTAGGTCTACCATTTCCTAGATGTGGGCCCATCATCTCCCTCAGTGAGTTTCAGTTTCCTTGTCTGTAAAATAGGTTGTTTAGGTTCTCTGATCTCTAAAGTCCCATCCAACTCAAACATTCTCTGATTAGTTGAATATGCTGCTCTTGAGCTCAATTATTTCTAGGGTACTTTATAGCTTTATTATCTCATGACATATCGTTCTATGTACCTTAGATAAAGAAAGCAAAAGCAGACATCCACACAATCAGGTTTCGAAGTAATCAGTATCATTATCCAATCATTCAAGTCAGAGATATTCAATTCTCATCTTTGTGGTCTAATTCTATGAAAACCCCAAACTTGACAACAGCATTCTCTCCATGACTGACAATCTCAGCAGCTTCTTTCATTGATATTTAAAATGTTCTTACATTACCTTGCATTTTTTTCTTCTTCTTGTGTGCCATCCAGTTATCTGATGTAGGCATTTCTGTCCTAGAAGCCAAATTTCCCGGATTTTGTTATATAAGGGCATATAGTAACTTTGGTACCCAGAGATGTTGGGTGACTTGGATCATGTTACAATGCATGTTGATGCTTGAAATGGACTTTCAGATTCTAATAAAAATTAAAATGCAGGTATAACTGTCCCTAAGGTAAAGAACATCTGACTATGAGAAATAGGAGCAGCTTCTCTAAGCATCACTATTTTGGTTGGGGAAGAAAGGCACAAGGCCCTCTACCACTTGACAGACCATTATATATCTAAAGACAGCTCTCCTGTTCCTTGCCCTCACTCCCCTCTGTCTTCTCCAGTATAGTCATCTCTGCCTTCTCTAATGGATCCCACATACCAAGGTTTCAGGTCATAGGCAACATCTGGATGAGCTCTTGCTTATGAGCACTTCTCCCTTTGATAAATGTGGAGGCATGCAAATGTTTTAGGGTTTGTCTGTTTCCTGAGATCCCTGGGATGTTGTTCACTCTAATAGCTAGCTGGGGACCCCTGGAGCTGGAGAGGTTCTGTGTTATGAAATGAACATGAGCTTAATGGTCCCTTAATATTTTATTTTTTTCAAAGCTCTTTTTTCTCTTTAAAAAAATGTAGGGGGTGTTGGAGCCAAGATGCTGGAGTAAAAGCAGAGACCTGCTTGAACTCTCCCCCAAATCCCTCCAAATGCCTGTAAAAATGACTCTAAACAAATTCTAGAGCATCAGAACCCACAAAATGACATAGAGAAACAATTTTCCAGCCTAAGACTACCTGGAAGGTTGACAGGAAAGGTCTGTTACACAAGTCGGAGAGAGAAGTGCAGTCAAGTGCAAAACAAGCCAGCATAGAAGAGATCCCAGCAAACCTGGAGCAGGCTGTAGGGGAATGAATTATTATTGGCAGCTGTGGTGGTTTCCTGACTTCTCAATCCACAAATGCCAAAGATAGCTTAAAAGGTGAGTAGGAAAGGTCTTTTGGATCTGGGTGAGAGGAGCTTAGTCTGGCCCTAGCCCCAGGGTGACAGTTGTGGTGGCTGCTTCTGGAACTCTTGGCCCACCTATGGTGGGCAGGGGGGATCAAGTGACTGATCAGAGAGGGCTTGCAGGGATCTATTTGCTGGTGCTGAGGCAGGACTCTCTTGCTTTGCCCATGCTTAGATCTGGGTCATAGTCCTGGGAGATTATGGTAGAGCTTGTGGCAGTGGCAGAGAGGGAATCCTCCTCACAGTTCCAAGGCAGAAAAGAGTGCTTATGATCACTCACAGATCTGAACACAGGCCAGGAGAGGAGTAAATATCTCTCTTTTGATCATATGACATTGGAAGAACTGAAAACTTAACAGGTCCCTAGAAGTATCTCTGAAAATAGCTGCACAAAACCCTTAAAGTTTAGGACAGTATACCCTCCACACTGGAAGCAGAGTCCTACCTTAACAAAGAATTAGCAAGTCAAATAATTGGCTGGGGAAATGAGCAAATATCACAAAAAATAACCCCCCAAAACCTGATTTATAGAATCTTACTTTGGTGACAAGGAAGATCAAAACGTACAACCAGAAGAAGACAACAAAGTCAAAGCCTCTACATCCAATGCCTCCAAGAAAACATGAATTGTTCTCGGGCCATGAAAGAGCTCAAAAAAAGATTTTGGAAATCAACTAAGAGAAGCAGAGGAAAAATTGGGACGAGAAATGAGAGGGATGCTAGAAAATCATGAAAAACAAGTTAACAGTTTGCTAATGGAGACCCCTCCAATAGTGAAGAAAATAACACCTCTAAATAGACTAAACCAAATGGCAAAAGAGGTCCAAAAAGCCAATGAGGAGAAGAATGGCTTAAAAAGTAGAATTGACCAAATGGAAAAGGAGGCCTAAAAGCTCATTGAAGAAAACAATTCCTTAAAAATTAGAATGGAGCAAATGGAAATTAGCAAGTCTATGAGAAATCAAGAATTACAGAACAAAACCAAAAGAATGAAAAAATAGAAGATACTGTGAAATATGTCTTTGGAAAAACAACTGACCTAGAAAATAGACCCCGGAGAGAGCATTTAAAAATTATTACTAATAAATAAAGTCATGAGCAAAATAAGAGCCTAGACATCATCTTTCTTTTTTCTAATAAATTAATTTGTTTTAAGTTTTCAGCAATCACTTCCATAAATCTTAAATATTCTCACCCTCTCTTTTCCTTCCCTCCCTGAGATGGCATGCAAGCTTATATGGATTCTACCCATGCATTTTTATTAAACACATTTTCACATTAGTCATATTGCATAGAAGAATTAAAATGAATGAGAGAAACCGTGAGAAAATCAAACCAAACCAAAACACAAGAGAAAATAGTTTGCTTCATTCTGTGTTCCATTTCCAAAGTTCTTTCTCTGAATGTGGATGGCATTTTGCCTCAAGAGTACTTTGGGAACATTTTTGGTACTTGCATTGCTGTGAATGGCTAAGTCTATCAGAAACATTCCTTATACACTGTGGCTGTTACTGTGTACAATGTGCTCCTGGTTTTTCTTCTTTCACTCAGCATCAGTTCATATAAGTCCTTCTAGGCCTCTCTAAGTCCTCCTATTCATAATTTCTTATAAAATACAATAGTATTCCATTACATTCACATACCACAACTTGTTCATTCATTCCTCAGTTGATGGGCATCCCCTTGATGTCCAATTCTTTGCCACCACAAAGAGAGCTGCTATAAATATTTTTGTATATGTGGGACTTTTTCCCATTTTTACGATCTCTTTGGGATATAGTCCTAGAAGTGATATTGCTGGGTCAAAGGGTATGCACATTTTTATAGCCCTTTGGGAAAAGTTCCAAATTACTCTCCAGAATGATTGGATGAGCTCACAGTTCCACCACCAGTGAATTAGTGTTCCAACTTTCCCACATCTTCTCCAACATTTATCATCTTCCTATTTTGTCATGTTAGCCAATCTGATAGGTTAGATGTGGTACCTCAGAGTTATTTTGATTTGCATCTCTCTAATCAATAGTTATTTAAAGCATTTTTTCATATGACTATAGACAGTTTTAATTTCTTCTTCCGAAAACTGCTGATTCACATTCTTTGACCATTAATCAGTTGGGGAATGAGTTGTTAGCTTTAGAAATTAATGAAGAAAAAGAAATCAAAGGAATTAGAATAGGCAAAGAAGAAATTAAGTTTTCACTCTTTGCAGATGATATACTTAGAGAATCCTAGAGAATCAAGTAAAAACCTACTTGAAATGATAAACAACTTTGGCAAAGTTGCAGGTTACAAAATATACCCACATAATCATCTGCATTTCTGTATATTACTAACAAAGCCCAGCAGCAAAAGATAGAAAGAGAAATTCCATTTAAAGCTATAGTAGACACTATAAAATATTTGGGAGTCTACCTGCCAAAACAAACCCAGAGATTACATGAACACAATTACAAAACACTTTTTGTACAAATAAGTCAGATCTAAGTAAGTGGAAAAATATCAGTTGCTTGTGGGTAGGCCTAGCTAATATAATAAAAGTGACAATTCTACTTAAATTAATTTACATATTCAGTGCCATACCAATCAAATTACCAGAAATTTTCTAGAGCTAGAAAAAATAATATCAGAATTCATTGGGAAGAACAAAAGGTCCAGAATATCAAGGGAATTAATGAAAAGAAATGCTAGGTAAGGTGACCTAGCCCTACCTGATCTCAAATTGTATCATAAAACAGCAATCATCAAAACCACTTGGTACTGGCTATGAAATAGAGAGGTAGATCAGTGGAATAGTTTAGGTACTCAAGACACAGCAGTCAATGAATATAGCAATCTACTGTTTGATAAACCCAAGGACCAACTTCTGGGATAAGAACTCACTGTTTGACAGAAACTGCTGGGAAAACTAGATAATAATGTGGTAGAAACTTAGGCATAGACCAATACCTGACACCATACACAAGAATAAAATCCAAATGGATACATGATCTAGGTATAAAGGCTGATACTATAAACAAATTAGGAGAGCAAGAAATAGTGTATTTGTCAGATTTATGGAGAATGGAGAAATTTATGACCAAACAAGAAATAGAGAACATTGTGAAATGCAAAATGAATAATTTGATTACATTAAATTGAAAAGGTTTAGCATAAACAAAGTCAATGCAACCAAGCTTTGGAGGGAAGCAGAAAACTTTTTGCAACTAGTGTCTGCGATAAAGGCCTAATTTCTAAAATATATAGAGAATTGAGTCAAATTTATAAGAATACAAGTCATTCTCCAATTAGACATCATCTTTCAAGAAATTATGAAGGAAAACTGCCTTGATATTCTTGAACTAGAAGGTAAAAACATCAAAAGAATCCACTGATCACCTCCTGAAAAGGATCCCAAAATGAAAACTGCCAGGAATATTGTAGCCAAATTGCAGAGTTCCCCTTTCAAGGAGAAAATATTGCAAGTGGTCAGAAAGAAACAATTCAAGTATTGTGTAAACATGATCAGGATAACATAAAATTTAACAGCTTTTACATTAAGGGATCAGAGGACTTGGGATATAATACTCCTGAAGTCAGAGGAGCTAGGATTAAAACTAAGAATCACCTACCCAGCCAAAACTGAGTATAATATTTGGGGAAAAAATGGAAATTCAATTAAATAGAGAACTTTCAAGCATTCTTGATGAAAAGATCAGAGCTGAATAGAAAATTTGATTTCAAATAAAAGACTCAAGAGAAGCATGAAAAGGTAAACAGGAAAGAGAAATCATAATGGACTTATTAAAGTTGAACTGTTTACATTTCTACATGGAACGATATTTGTAATATTTGAGACCTTTTTCAGTATTAGAGTATTGGAAGGAATACATACATACGTGTATACATGCATACATATATACACACATATACATACATACATATATGTGTATATCTATATATCTCTATATAGATATATCTATCTATATCTATCTATCTACATATATAGATAGATATAGATAGAGGGCACAGAGTGAGTTGAATATGAAGGGATGATATCTAAAAAATAAGATTAAGGGGTGAGAGAGAGGAATGTATTGGGAGAAGGAGAAAGGTAGAGGTAGAATGGAGTAAATTATCTTAAATAAAAAAGGCTAGAAAAAGCTTTTACAGTGGAGGGGAACGGGGGGATGAGAATGAATGAATGAATGAATCTTACTCTCATAGATTTGGCTTATGGAGGGGAATAATATACATATTCAATTGGATATGGAATCTATCTTACTTTATAGGAAAGTAGGGGGAAAGGGGATAAGAGAAGGAAGATGATAGAAGGGAGGGAAGATTGTAGAGAGGGTAATCAGAAGCAAACACTTTTGAGGAGGGACAGGGTCAAAGGAGAGAATAGAATAAATGGGGGTAGAGGATAAGATGGAGGGAAATATAGTTAGTCTTTCACAACATGACTGTTATGGAATGTTTTGCATGACTATATATATGCATTACCTATATTAAACTGCTTATCTTCTCAATGAGGGAAGATAGGGAGGGAGGAAGGGAGAAAATTTGGAACTCAAAGTTTTAAAAAGAATGTTAAAAATTGTTTTTACATGCAACTGAGGAATAATACAGGCAATGGGTATAGAAATCTACCTTGCCCTATAGAAAAATAAAGAAAGGAAGGGGAAAAGAAAAGGGGAGGGGGTGAAAGAACAGAGAACAGATTGGGGAAAAGGGTAATCAGAATGCATGCAGCCATCTTAGGGTGAGGGAGGGGAAAGATGGGGAGAAAATTTGGAACTCAAAATCTTGTGGAAGTGAATGTTGAAAACTAAAAATAAATTAATAAAAAGAAGAAAAAATATTTATTTATTTTTAGTTTTCAACATCAAAGCTCTTTTACAAATGTTCTCTCATCTGTCCGTCACAATTCCTCTATGAAGTAGATAGGATTGAGATCAAAACCTGTATTTGACAGATGAGCTGATTGAAGTCACAAGAGTAAGTGACTTACTCAAGGTAACATGCCCCTGGCGGAACTCAGGTCTCCTTAGTCCCCAACCTCCCAACCAAATAGAAAAGGAAAAAGTTGATCAAAGAGATTCCAAAATGTACCCTTGCTAGCTCTAGCTCTCGTTTTAGCTGATATCAGAGCATCTTGCCCTCCTGTTAGGTGTTTGACTTGTTAGACATTCCCTCAGTAGCTTATGTCAGAGAGTCTCAGCACTCCTGTCAGGGGTTCCAGTGACCTGCTACTTACAGATGGTCTCTGTCTATTCTAGGTTAGGAAGGGGCTGGATGAGCATGTGTGAGGGAAGAAGCTGAATATTGGCAGACACTCTGCAGTTCTATTTTTAAACGCTTGAGAGACAGGGCAGCAGGTGGTTTTAATTACGCTGGATTGCTCCCAAGAAGGTTGTCAGTTTTGGCCTATCAGTTCTGAGTTATCCAAGAGAGGAGGAAATAGATGGAGTGGTGTCCTTCTTGACTGATTGTACCTCCTTAGCCTCCTTGTTAGACTTTAACCTTGTTACACCTACTGTGTCCCAGGCCCTGTTTTCTTTATAGTATCTCACTCGAGAATATCATCAGCTTCCATGGATAAATTTGTCCTCTCTAGAAAGATGATTCGTGGATCTACCCAGACAGCTCTGGTCTCTTCTCAAGCACATCCTGCATCACCAACTGCCTATTGAGTGTTTCTGACTAGATCTCTAATAGAAATTTCAAACTCAACATGTCTAAAGTTATCTTTTTCTCCAAACTCTCTTCTCTGCTTAACTTTCTTATATTTCTCCAAGGTTCCATCATCTTCCCAGTCATCCATGCTCAAAACCTCAACATCATTCTTGGTTCCTAATTTGTATTCACCCCACGTATACAATTTGTTTCTAAATGTTGTCATTTCTACTTTTACATCTCCTAAATATGCCCTGTTCTCTCCACTACTCTGATATGTGCTCTTGTTACTCCATACCTTCTCCTGATTGATTTCTCAGGCTCACATCTCTCCTTATTCTAGTCTGCTCCCCATCATTCTTCCTAAAGTGCAGGGGGTATGACCATGTCATTTCCCCATGCCTTAAACTGCAGTGGCTCCCTATTAACTCTTGAATCATGGATAAATATATACACTTTTGTACTATTTGTACATAACCTGACCCCTTCCTCCTTTCCTAGTCTCCTTACACTCCACTTCTCTCTGTATGTACCCTGCAATCTGTACTCTGCGGCATTACTGAGGTTCACACAACTGACACTACATTATTTTTCAGTTGTGGCCACCTCTTTGTGACTCTATTTGGAGTTTTCTTGGCAAAAATACTGGAGTGGTTTGCCATTCTTTCTCTAGCTCATTTTATGTATGAGGAAACTGAGGCAAACATGATTAGGTGACTTGCCCAATGTCACAGAGCTAATAAGTGGCTGAGACTGGATTGGAACTCAGGAAGATGACTCTTCTTGACTCCAGTCCTGGCAACTCTACGCTGGCCTTCTGACTGTTCTTCTTACATGGTACTCATGGTCTTCTTCGAAAACGAAGGACGAACACAACACACTACCATCTTTTGTCTCCTTGACTTTGCACGGCTGTCCCCCACACACCCACCTCTTGGCTTTCTTTAAGACACAGCTCAATCCCATCTTCTTCAAGAGACCTTTCCTAGTTCCCCCCTCTGCTGGTCATCTTGGAGATGACCTCTAGCTTACACTGCGTGTTCTTTGTATGTACATAGTTGTATGCATGTTGTTTACTTCATTATGGAATCTCCTTGAGAGCAGGAGCCAAGTTTTTGCCTTCCTTTGCATTAGCATTATTGCATTGTCATTAGCATTTTGTATTGCCCTTCTTTGTATCAGCACTTAGCATGGCACTTGTGGGGCAGTGGATAGAGTGCCAAGCTTAGTGTCAGGAAGGTTCATCTTCCTGAGTTCAAATCTAGCCTCACATAATTACCAGCTGTGTGATATTAGGTACATCACTCAATCTGTTTGCCTCAGTTTCCTCATCTGTAAAATGAGTTGGAGAAGGATATGGCAAACCATTCTAGTATCTTTGCTAAGAAAACCCTACATGGGTCATGAAGAGTTGGGCATGACTGAAACGATTTAGCAACAACAAAATGGCACATGTTTAGTGCTTAATAAATGTTTGTGGATAATGTTGATGATCATTGTTAGTTTCTGAAGGCAGCTTAGCATGGTGATGAGAGCACTAATATAAAGTAACAAAGTCTGTGTTCAAATCTTGGACTTTCTTTCTTAATACCTGTGTGACCTTGAGCAAGTCATTTAACCAATGTGGGCTTCATTCTATAAAGTGAAGGAGTTGAATTAGATGATTTATAAAGCACTTTTTTCTATGCCACAGCTAAGATTTTTGTGATCCCTTCCAACCCTATCACTTTAGAAAGGAGGGGAAATAGAGTTGCAGGGAGAAGTGTTTTGTCCAAGCTGATCAGTGACAGAGGTATAGGCAGAACTCAGATATCCTCAAATAGTTGGATCAAAACCATCATCTCCACCTATTAATTGTTAACTGATGGACTATTATTGATGGACTATTAACAATATGTGATGTTAACAATTTATTAGCAGGATGATGAAATGAAGATAAGCATTATGTTAAAGATAACTTGCAAATGCTAAATTAGGAAGTGTTTCCATCATGAGTAAGGAAGAAATTTAGTATTAATTACTTCCCTTTATGTAGAGTTTAGTGTTTATCTTGCACTTGCTATACCAATTTGAGTCTATACGCAAATTGAAGTCATTATCAAGACAGACTTTTGCAAGTGATTTGCCACAGCTTACCACATTTTTATAGTCACATAACTGCCAAAGATGTATAGAGAATATAAACTCTCACTGTATTTGTTGTTTATTTCAAGGAAAAATGTGACTCAGTAGAGAAAAATGTGTCCAGAAGATTCATCGAAGATAGATTTCTTACATGCCTACATCAAAATCATGCAGGAATCCATGCCAGACGAAACTATAGAGACGATTTCCTTCACTGATCTACTCAGTATCGACATTAAGTGAGAGGTTTACAGTAGGGAGGTAGTGCAAGGCAGTGTGGTGTATTGGAAGGAACACTGGGGTTGAGGTGAGAAGATCTGGGACTGAGTCCAGGTTCATTCACTTACAAGTTATGTGACCAAAGGCATGCTGCTTATCCACTATAATATGCCTTCTAAAATGGGCATAGAGGCATCCCGGCATACTGGATAGAGGGGTGGGCTTAGAATCGGGCATCGTGGAGGTTTCAAGTCCTGCTATAAGGTCATGGCCAGTCCCATAGTTTCTCAGTACTCCAGTTGATTCTCTTAGACTAGAAATCATGAGTGATTTGAATTGGTGATGGTAGAGGGAATTTTCACACCAGGAGTTTTCTACACTGATGGAATCATAGGTCTGGACCCCTATAAAATGGGGATACTTATATTTGGGCTACCTCATTCAATGGACAAAGTTTTAATTCTTTTCCCACATCCTCATTGATATGGCTTTTATTTGGGCAGCATTAATGAGGTTCACACAACTGACACCACATTATTTTTCAGTTGTGTCCAACTCTTTGTGACTCTATTTGGGGCTTTCTTGGCAAACATACTGGAGTAGTTTGCCATTCCTTCCCTAGCTCATTTTATACATGAGGAAACTGAGGCAAACATGGTTATGTGATTTGCTCAATGTCACAGAGCTAGTAAGTGGCTGAGACTGGATTGGAACTCAGGAAGATGACTCTTCCTGACTCCAGGCCTGGCAACTCTATCCACTGTACCACCTGGCTGCCCACATTTTCATGTAAGTTGCATGGTTGAAGTGGTCCTTTAGAGGAGGTGGGAACTTACATAAAGCAAAAACAGAAATACAGAGAGACAAAGAAAGAAAGCCCACGTAAATACCACAAGATAGGTTTAGAGATTAAGAGAGGAATGTAGATATTGGTATAGACAACCTAAGCTACATGCCTACGTAGAGAAAGGCCTGTATATTTCTTTGGTCTCTACAGGGAACTACAGGTGCTTACTGTCAGACATCAAATGGAGATGCAGAAGAACAATAAATTCCTTGGAAAGGGAGTACAAAAGGATTTGGGGCATCAGAGGGAAAGTAGGAGAGTAACCATAAAGTCTCAGTCTCACTCACATCTAAAGAGAGGCCTGCAGAGCACACACCCTCTGATGGAGCCCAAAGGGGAAGAGAGATTGGCACAACAGGGAATTGCCTGGACCAAAGGGCAATCTAGACTTATCCCTTGGATGATATCAAGAGCCTTGTGGATTATGTATGTCCAGTGAGAAAGCAGTGCCCACTAAAAGGGAAAATTGTGTGATGCTCTCCAGAGAAGGGATTTTTTTCCCCTGATTTTTAAGAGGTTCAAGTACATGTTAGTTCTATGTTTTTCTTAGGTCAAACAACCAGTCCTCTATGCAACAAGGTCTTGTTAGCCTGAATGCTATACAGAGCTTTTCAGGGATGGTTAGAAAGACATGAATCAAATTCTGATATCCTCAGAGAAGAACCTAGGTAGGGATAAAAATGAGACAAAGAGATCATTGAATCAAGCCCCCAAGGTGATCTTGGTCTGTAATGGTAGGGGGTAGGGTCCCCCTGAGGCATGAGTTGTCTCAATATTTCTTCAGTGATATTTCAAATCATGGAAGTCAATAGTTTCTGAAAAAAATATAACTACAACTAAGCCAAAGGGTAATGTAAAGATGCATGATAGAGTAAGTTTCAATATGCTGCTAATAATGACTCCACCCAATAAGCAACAGAAAATGCAATATCTAGGAAATATATGACTAGAAAAAATCATATATGACTGCAGGCTACTCATGCAATGAGGCATGACTCATAGAAATAAAGACAAGACAATCTGAGTGGAATATTCCTATACTCAAGAATCTAAAATATCAAGAAGACTTCCATCATATTTGCTAGATTCACCCATGGAAATTCTAGGCAAATATAGACAATAACTGCAAATGGAGACAAAGTCTGAAGGTGCTACAATTTGCATTGGTGAGAGAATGTTCACATGATGAACTCAGCATCAAAAAAATAAGAGCATTCACAGTTTACAAAGCAATCCTTTAACAACCATTCTGTGCAGAAGGTAAGACAAGGATTATTATCCTTTTTTTTTTGTTTTACAGATGAAGGAACTAAAGCTTACAAAAGTTATGTGATTTGAGCTTACAAAGCCTATAAAGTATAATAACTTACAATTATATAGCTTTCCTTATTACAAAGGGTTTATGTAATTTGATCTTTACAACAACCTTATGAAATGTTGAGATCCACCCCCATTTTACATACTAGGGTTGCCTGAAGAAACAAGAGATATTTTATCATAGACAGAAAAACATGATCAGTTTCTTGCAAAATAATAATGGCAGACATGGAAAAAAGCCATCCAGAATAAATATGGTTCCAAAGGGCAAAATTAGGACCAGATGAGTGTAAGTGAGCGTCTGATCTCAGACAGATAGAAGGACGTACTTGCTATACTCAGAACAATCTCCTTGTAAGTATTCTCTAGTGGAGGTGGAATGACCACTTTTCAAGCATATTGTAGAGTGCATTACTGCATGAAGGAGAAGGCTGGCTTAGGATAGGTAGCCAAGATCTCTGCAAATTCCCTTTTCTATGCTTCTACAATAAAGAAGAAAGATAAGAATGAGTGCAGGAGGAAGGAGGGACCAAAAAATACGATTAGTATTTGTTCAGCTATTAATTAACTGTGTGACACTAAGTGCATTTCTTAGCCTCTTATAGCTCGATTTCCAAAGCTCTAAAATGTCGCTAAATAATTCTTTTATTGCTTGTCTGACAAGGCTGTTGTGAGATACAAATGAGATAATGGATAGGAAAGCACTTTGAAATCCATAAGGCATCATACCCAGCTGAAGAATTATACTTCAGTATATTTGTGATTTCACTGATGTGCGCCCACTCTCTGCCCATGTACTGATCTCAAACCATCCATGCTTTCTCATTCTGTACAATCCTTTTTTGAGTCATCTCCTAAGCCCTTCACAGAGGATCTCCATAATGCACTGGAAGCCCTGCTCACATCTCAGCTCTTTGCACCTATCTTTTAAAGCAATTTCCTCTTCATCTTCCTCTCTATTCCTCCAACTGATTTTCTTTTTCCATGCCAATACTCATGGCACTCACAGCTAGAATGGCGACAGTATGGGACAGGCTCCCTTCTCTTTTCCCCCTTCTTCTTTCTCCCAGCTGCCTGCCCTGCTTGCTTCTTAAGCCCTTTGTCTGCAGACAGGGATTCAGCAGAGAAGATGCTGTGACTACTAAGCTTTGTAGTTTTGGAACATCCATTTCAAAGTCTCTGGGAAGGCAGCTGAGCTCTGGATCGGGACTGATTTGTGATGCTTTATGGTGTGGATTTGGGGGAAATGCTTCAGAATTGACTCAGCTTGCAAATTACCCAGATGGAGGGCAGGTGGACTCAGTCACCAGTGAGGCTGGTTTCCCAGAACATTCAACCATACTACAGTCTCATGACTTTGGGTATTTAGGGGCATTTGATTCATTTGGGAATGCTCCTCACCCCCTTGCCTTCTCTAACTCTCTCAGACCAAAGTACTTAAGATTTCTACAGAATGCAAGATTCTTGAGAGCAAAGATTATTTCATTTTTTCCCTCTTTTTCCATCTCTTCCTCTTCCTCTCCTATTCCTTAATTCCCTTCCCCTTGTCTTCTTTTTTCTTTCCCCTCTTCTTTCTTCCTTTCATTCTTTTTCTTCCTTTCTTTCTTCCTTCCATCTTTTCTTCCTTCCTTCTTTTCTTCCTTTCTCTCTGTCTTTTTCTCTTCCCCTTCTCTCTTTCCTCCCTCCCATCCTTTCTTTCTTTCCCTCCTCCTTCCCATATTCTTTCTTTTCTTTCTCTCCCTCCTTTACTTTCTCTCTCCTCAGAACCTTACACAATGCCTTGCACAACTTAGCATCATAATACATATTTTTGAATTGATTTGATTGTGTCTCAGTATGGTGCAGTGGCAAAACAACAATATAGGACAGGGGATTCTTCAAAGACCAGGATGCTCCAGACTCCCTGTATTACCTCAGGCAAGTCCCTCCCTTCTCTGAGCTTCAGTTTCTCAATCTGTCCAATGGGGGACTGGATTCTGTGATCTCCAAGATCCCTTTCGACTTTGGTTCTCACATCCATGTACTTTATGAGTTTCTGCTTATCTAGAACAAGGTCATTAACTTGTGGCATGGATAAAGGGACAAGCTGCCTGGCCAAAGATTGGGAGCATCCTGGTAACGATGGAAGAAAAAGACTAGACTACCTCTCAACCCCTCCCTCTCTTGTTTACCAAATGCTAATAAATCCTGCCTAGTGGGTCCTGGGAATGTTTAGGAAGCATAGATAGATGAATCCATCCTGTGGCCGAAGGCTATCCCAGCTTTGGTTGCTATGGAGACCACAGGGGATCAGCTCCTCCTCCTTCCCTTGGGAAATGAATCCTCCCTGCCTGCCTCCTTGGGAGAGATTTCAAGGTAGAGGGAATATGTTTCCAGAGGTGGGTTAACAGAAGGTGTCTCCTGTCTGTGAAATCCAGTATTCCCCATGGGGGGAACAAGGTTTTGATGACCATGGGTCTTCACAGGGAATTGGGGACCTGAGGTGGCAGAGCTGTATTTTGGAGTGAGGAACCTCAGCATAGCCATATTTTTGTTGATGTGTTGAGACCAAAGAGGGGAGACATCATTGAAGGTCTGAAGGTGGTTTAGAGAGAAAGCAAACATTTAAATAAGAGCCTGGGGGGCAGAGTACCTTGGGGCTGAGTGTCCCTCAGGATTTCCAAAAAAAGGATGGCATCTCATTCTACATTAGAAGATGACCCTGTGGGGTTCTGCCCCTGAAGATGTCCTTGAACTCAGATACCTTTCTCCCACATCCCCTCCCAAACAGACAACCTTCTGTGTAGGCCTGACTCTTGACTGTTCCCTCATTGTCTTGGGCCAAGGCCTGACATTTCAGAGGGAAGGGTGAGTTGGGGGACCCTAGTTTCAGAGGATTATTTTGGGAAGAGCCAAGATAAAGGGGGAAATGTCTTACCAGCATAGGAAAGGCTGGCAGGAAATGCTTCCTCTAAGTCCTCCTCAAAGTTAAAGTCAGTCTCCAAACTCAGGCTGTGACACTGGGCCCACTAGTTTGAGGAAAGATGGGAGTGACCAGTTCCTGGCCCCCCTGGCCTTTGTCTCTCCATCAACAGCATGAGGAAGAGCAGCCATCTGGTCCTCTCTGAGTCTCTGCTGCCTCTGTTAGATGAGGAGTATCTTATAGGCCTGGGAGCATCAAGGGCTCTCACTCAGACTGGTCCCAACCTTTCATGGAACCCTGACTCAGAAAGCCAGAGGAGTCCTGGAGAGGAGCAGGGACCTTCATGAAAAGTCCCTTACCCCCAGACAAAAAATAACAGGGAAGGGTTCCTTCAGAGACATTTTGTCCCTTCAAGACATTGGTCTCCCCTGCCCCTTGGCAGTGGGGGCCCAGAAGGGGAGGGGTTTTCTTCCTATCTAGGAAGTAGGCCTCCCACTAAGAGCAGGGAGAAAAATCCCCTTCTCAGCCTAAGAAACTGTGGAGATCCAAGGGGAAAGTCTTCCTGTGTTTAGGGAGGGGATATTTCTGAGGAGGGTCTCAACTGGAAGCCTATCCCATATCCTTTGGGAAATTCTCTTCAGGGCCTAAATTCTCAGAAGGTAAATTCTCAGGATAAAGTTTCTTCAGGATCTAAATTCATCTCAGGGCAAGTTCTCCTCAGAGTAAATTCTCCTGAGATGGTAAATTCTCCTCACTCTAAGTTCTCCTTAGAAGGTAAGTTCTCAGAGTAAATTTTCCTCAGAATAAATTCCCCTTAAGGCCTAAATTCTCAGAAATTTTCCTCAGGGTCTAAGTTCTCAGGTGGCTAAATTCTCCTCAGGTTCTAAACTCTCCTTCCTAAATTCCACATTTTTTTCAGGGTTTCTCATGGCTTTCAAACAACAGAAAACAAAAAGGCCTGTGTGAGCTCACTTGGGGAGAAAATGTGTGTGTGTGAAGGGGAGAAGGGGAAAATACTGTTGTTTTTGTTTGTTTTTGTGGGTACATGGGGAATTTTTGAAGGGAATGTCAACTTCTTTGAGGAGGGAAGACTGGGCTCCAAACAGGCCTGTTCTTTCTCAGCACAGGCTGAGGTAAAATGGGGCCTTATTTAGGCCCTGATGCCTATCTGGGGCCCTGATCCCAATTTAAAATTCTCCTTAAGGTTTCTCAATAGCTCTTCAGGAACTTAGAAGCAAAGTAAAGGAAAATGATTCCTCCCTGCCTGCCTCAAGGCCTGTGGTCTGCCTTCTTTAGGCTATTGGTCTAAGATATTTATTTTTCTTCAGGCCTTTACAGTGTTACTTTTAAAAACCAAAAGTAGTTTTATACACTGGTAGCATATTGCCCCTGGGTAGAGAGGCAGCTTTGGTAAGTGGATTCGAGAGAGCCTGAATAATTGAAAGCCTGGTGTCCCCAAGTCCCAGAGTCACCAGTGAAACCCCTTATTTTTCCTTTTTAAAAAAATTTTCCTGTCACTTCAGTTACATTCAATTCCACTGAGGCCTCATCTATTGAGTTTCTACTATGTACAAGGCCCTGTGCCAGGCACTAGGGATATAAAGATAAGAAAGGCAAACTCTTTTTCCTCTTACTGCTTTAACGCACAAGTCATGGACTCTTATAACTGTAATTCAAAGGGACGGTACGTAAGAGAGGTGCAAAGGATCATGGGAACTCCAAAGATAACGACATTTCTTTTGACTGAGGGAATCAGGGAGGTGGGGGTGGTGGTACTTGAACTGGGTCTTGAAATAATAATTATAATAGCCATTCACATTTACCTAGCATTCTAGGATACTGTCAAGTAACTAGCTTAAGTTTTATTATCTCCTTTTTATGAATGAGGAAACAGTTTCAGAGGTTAAGTGTTGAGAGTCATATAGCTCTGTGAGCCAAGATGCAGACGACCAGATCTTGCTGAACTCCAAATTCAGTATTCTTTTTGCTATACTGGGCAAACTTGGACTTCAGCAGGCAGGGATAAGGTGGGAAGGACATTTTTGGTATAGAGATTGAGTTTATTAGTGTCTACCCATATCATCTGAAATAGGAAAGAGAAAATATGGCTTCTACCCTAAAGTAGCCTATAATGTGGTTTTAGAGTTTGGATGATACATATAAAATTTTTGGAAAACAGTCTAAGATAGTTCCCTGTCTGACAGGAATAAATTTTAGGGATCCACTCAAACTGATAAATTCATAAGTATTTAATCTGGAAACAAAATGTTTCTGACAGCCATTTACTTTCTCCCAAACTTCAATTTTCAGTGTTCTTTTACTCAATACTGAGAGAGTTTCTGGGAAGTGCTAATGTGTCTCATGCCCTTGTTGATCCTTTTTTTTTTAAGCAAACAAATGAACAAAAATTGTGTGTCCTAGTGAGAGCTGAGGTCTGGGAGAAACTGGGAAGAGGAAGGTTGGTGGACATGTAAAGAGAGAGCTGTACGGTATTTAAGCAAAACAGAAGTAAAACAACCAAAAAAGAACCACTGGACTTGGAATCCAAAGGCCTAACTCAACACAGCTCTGTTACAATATGGCCATAGACTAGTTTTCTCACCTCTCTGGGCTTCAGTTTTCCCATCTGTAAAATGGAGATAATAATACAAGGGTAGGGTTGTTTTGATAAAAGTCCTGAAAATCTTATATAAATATGAACTATTATGATTATGTTGTGCCGAATGATAAATATTTACAAATCTGAATCATAAATTCTTGATTCAAGTGAGAGGTTTTTAGTGGAATGTCCTAGGAATTTGTCCTTACCAACGCAGACCTGTGGTTCTTTCAAGTAGGGATTGTTTCATTCATTGTATTTATCCCACAGGTGTAGCCCAATGTGTGGCTTATAACAGGCACTTAATAAGTAATTTTTGACTGATTGACTGCTGCGCAAACATTTTTAGCAATGACATGGATGAAAACATAGACAGCATGCATGCAGATGACAAGATTAACTAGTTAGCATGTTGGATGAAAGTCAGAATCCCAAAAGAGCTGGATTGGTTAGAAAGATGAGCTGGGATTAGTAGGATTAAATTTCTCAGTGATAAATATAAAGTCCTGTGCTAAGGTTCAAAAAGTCAACTGTACAAATCCAGATAGCACAAATGAGGCAAGATAACAGTGTGGGTGAAAAGGACCTAGGGTGATAGTGCTACAAGCTCAGTCTTTGGCTATTTTAGTAGATGAATAGTACCCAGAATGAAGGGCTGAGAATCTAACTGTTCCCTGTACAAGTCAGACTTTATCTAGATATTATATTCAATCCTTATTCTTCTTAGTACTCTATTTTATTGAAAACTTTTACCTTTTAAGAATCATAGTCATTTTCCAAAATATAACTCCCTGAACTTAATCCTCCCTTGTTACAAACAAAATAAGTTATGCAAAATCAACCAACATAGCAACTATTTATGACTCCATATGTAACACTCCATGCCCATCCTCCTCCTCTATTGTGTTCAGCTTGGGAAACCACAATAGAAAGCCCAACAGACAAGTAGGAGAGTAGCCAGAGCCTATAGTTTCTAGGATGATGAGAGAGAGGACTGAAGACAATTTAATTCAATCCAATAAACATAAATATGTGTAATCAAATTGATGCTTGGTATGGTCACACCATACAAAGGTTTACTGAAGGAATTCAGGTTGTTTAGCCTGGGGAAGCATGGCTGCTCTTTTCAATGTTTGTAGGACTGACACATGGAAAGCAATTTAGACTTCTTTTGTTTAATTTAGGGTAAAGAATTATGGAAGAAAGAGAAATTTTGGAAGATTTATAGCATGGACTATAGATTTCAGGGGGTCTGTGAGAAAGAAAGATTTTAATATAATCATTTTTGATAATCTATGTATTTTGTTTTTTGCATTTAAAATGTCACTATCCTCGGAAGGAATCCATAGGCTTTATCACACTTCCAAAGGAGTCCATTATGAAAACAAAGGTTAAAAAATTCTAGCTTAGAGAAAGGATAGGAACCCTTTTATTAAACTTCTGTGAGAAAAAAAAAATACGAGGGGGATGGAAAATTCTCAAGAAAATAATTCTAGAGACCAATCCAGTTCTACTGAGGAGAAGTAGGAGCTGATTGGCAAAATCGATGTGGATGCATAGGGAACTCAAGGACTAATTTATGTTTTAAAAAAACCTGTGCAGAACAATAACATTTGAATGGTATGGTCAGATAAGAATGCTAGGTCAGCGTGAGCTGTGGCCAGCAAATAATGTTAAAGATGGCAAAAAAGAGCAGTGGAATTTTGGTTGGTTGAATTTTTTGTTTTTGCTGTACTGGGAAAACAGAAGTGCTTTCAAGAAGGATAGGACTCTTAAGTCAGTGTGAAGATTACACAGTGGTGAGAAGGCAGACCTGCTTAGCTCTTACTTCTATTTTCTCTGCCAAGGAAAATTCTTCTTGGGCTGGTCAAGTCAGAACAAGGAGAACAAGAGTTTAAATCCAAGATGAGGAAGAAAGTACTCAGCATGTTTATATGGTTTTGTCACCATGAACCTGACAAACTGCATCAGATCTTATCTGGGCACTATTTAATCAGGCTAAATACACTGGAGAGTACCCTGATGATAATTATGGTCTTGAGATCACACCATAGGATGATCGTTTAAAAGAATTAGGAATATTTAGCCTGGAAGACAGAAGACTTGGGAGAGTATCATAATTGTTTTCAAGTGTTCAAAGGTCTATCATGTGGAATAGAGAGATTTGATTTGATCTTCTGGAATTAGGGGGAATTCGCAAAGAGGGAATAGGGGAGAAATTGCAAAGAAGCAAATTCAGACTTGTTTTATGGAAAAAAAAAACCTCACTCCCTAACAATATAGAGCTTCCTTAAAGGAAAATGGGCTGCCTTGAGAAACAGTGGGTTCCACTTCTATTCATCACTTCAGGTAAAGAACAATTTTAATCCTTTTCACACATGACAACCCTTCAGATTCTTAAAAACAGCTATTATGTATTCTCCTGAAGCCTTCTTTTCTCCATTTGCCATTCATGTTATAAGGTTCATCCTTGTTCAGCTTTGGGTTGGTCTCTGTTGCCTCAGTGATCACTTTCAAATTTGAGATTCTACCACTGAGTCTTCAATAGAAATTGCAGAGTGAGATTTTAGTTTGATGTAAAACAAAAGAAAACAAAACTAAAATGAAATCCCTCAAGCTTGGTGCTATCTAGGAAAGGAGCTGTCTGCTCTGGGACATAACAGGTTTCCTGGAATTTTTTGAATGGACACTTGTGGATAATTTGATAAAAGGGATTCATATTCATGTTCAGGGTGAATTGGATGACATATCTCTTTTAGCTCCAAGGTTCTATGATTCTCTTTGTGGATCTAGTTAAGTAGCAAAATGGATCGCATAAAAAATAATGTTTTTTAGAAGGTAGAGAAATCAGTTTGGGTTAAGATAGTGAGGATTGTTGCTTGTCCTTTGTTCTCAAAGAAGACCACGACATCAGGAAGGTGACGCCATGACTTGCAAGGGAATTAGGTTTAAGGGAGGAGGACTGTGCAAAGTTACCAGCCTCACTCTGTCCTCTGGAGCCATCTGGGTCCATTGACAAGATATAGATCAGGATGATTGGAGATAGTCCAGAAATAGTAAGGGAAAGTTTCATGGAAGACATGGGACTTGCACTAGGCTTTTAAATAAGGGAATGACCCAAGAGTATTACACTGAATTGTGGCACAGGGCTGGACTTTTTTATTAGTCCTTGACAACCTACCAACTCCAAATCAGATTCCCTATTTCATTCTCCCCAGAGAAATCAATTATACCTTCCTCAAGGATTCCTCTGGATTTCTGTCTTTCTGTTCTCAGAACCCTTAGTTGTTTTCTGTTGAATCTTGAATCAAATCCAAAGTCAAAGAATCTCAGACCTTTGGGATCAGAGATCTAGAAGGGACCTTGGAAATCATCTGTTTTCATACCTTTGACATAAGCTAAGAAAGGCTAAGTGATTTGCTTAAGGTGACAGAAATAGTAAGCAGGAGAACTGAGATTTGGACCCAGGTGCTCTGACCCCCATCCAGCATTCTTTCCATTCCATTCCCATTTCCACATGTCTAAAAGGGTCTCAGAGGTCAGTCAGTCAGATAATCAGTCAACAAGAGTTTTTAAGTATACTCTGTAATTATGTGTCAGTCACTGTGCTAACTGATGGAATGCAAATATTAAAAGAAAGATAGTTACTGTCCTCTAGGAGTGTATATTTTAAAGGTAGGAGCAACACAGAAAAGGGCACAGAAAAAGTGGGAAAGGAGCACGAGTTAGGGCAGGTAGTGGGAGTGGGATGGAGAAATCTTGAGTGGAGCGCATCTTGGAGAGGAGTGAGACCTGACTGGCCCAGGTGGCCTCCTCTGGAGGCTTTAGGAGGAGCCATCCCATCAGAGGGAGAGGCTGACCGGGCAGAGGACACTTCCCATGTGTGAATCCCAGGGCTGGAGTGAGGCTTCAGGATGAAGGAGTGAGTCATGGCAGAGGAAGTTTGAGGTGAAGCCTGGAAAGGAATGAGGCCATTGTTTTGTCCCCCATTGTATTTCCTCTTGGGGCAGTCAGGTGGCCCAAATGCAGAGAGCAGTGGGCCTGGAGTCAGTAAGGCTCACCTTTCTGAGTTCAAATCCAGCTTCAGACTTAGACTCACTGTGTGACCCTAGGCAAGTCGCTTAACCCTGTTTATCTCGGTTTCCTCATCTGTAAAATGAGAAGGAAATGGCAAATGGTGGATGATCTCACTCAGCTAGAAGCATAATTTCTGGATCGGCTTTCTCTCATGTAATACTGCACTAGCCACTTCTCAGCCCTCTGTCTGCAGACCAACAGGAAAACTTTCAACAATGTTGACGACAGCCAGTGAAGTTCCACAACCATCTCATTCCCAAAGGAGGTTCTGCTTCTGGAGGTCCAATCGTCTCTCTCCCACCTTGGAAATGGAACAGGAGAAACAGCAGGCGAATGAAGTTGGGGATGTAGGTAAGAAGCATGTTTGTGTTTGCGTCCGTGCGTGGGTGTGCGCTGATCTCTTCAAATATTTGAAGGGTTATGATGTTGAAGATGCCACACTTGCAATTTTTTGGCTGATGATGCTTTTTTGTTAAATTCTGTCCTAGAGAGATTTTTCTGATGGGTATCTTCAGTATCTAGGCAGATTAGGGAGACACTTAGGAACTGGTAGGTTCTCTCAAATCAAGACCACCTTAGGTTAGTGATATTTCCTGGTCATTTTTCATGGTTATTTGACTGACTTGTCTAAGAGTCATCAAAGGATAATTTGAAGTGTTGACCAACTGGCCACCAAGCACTTAAATTCCTTTTCTTAGAAACCTGCCCCAGACTAAAGGTCAGAAGATTTGGATTCTCATCCTTACCATGCTACTTTCTAGCTTGGAAAAGTCACTTTACTTGTTTGGATATGAGTTTCCTTGTAGAGTTATGAGTTAACTCATAAGGTTCTTGTAAACCATAAAGTGGTATAGAAATGCAAGTGGTTCTGTAATCTAGTGATTGATTGCATGTAGGAGCAGCCTAAGTTCAGAAAACTTACCACTAGTTTGGTCTCATGGGATTGAAGTTTTCGATTGTGGTAACTCTCAAAAATGTATATATCATAAATATCTTGTTCATATTAGAGAGGATGTTAGCATCAATGAAATTATAGAATCCTAGGGAAAGTAATAAATACTATTACTACTCTTCACAGTAGGTGTCTAGAATCAGTTCGTGAGTGAAGTTGTAAATCAGAGAGGAGATACCCTCCCATGGTACTGTGGGAGGCAAGGGGGAGCTGTTTGGGGAGAGGGTGTCACATTATCTTCTCATAGACAGGTAAGCACCTCAAGTCACCAAAACCAGTCCATGACAAAATGATCTAGTCACATATTTTCTGTTGGCATCTCTTTCCCTTTACCACAGTCACCCTCATCTACCTTCATCCACTTCTACTCCCATCCAAACCTTCTCTCAGGAAAGACTCAAATGTTACTGTATTACCTAGAAAATATTAAAAGATCTAGAGGGAAACTTCCAGTGTGTTCAGTCAGATGGCTGATGGAGCATATACAGGAAGAGATGCATAAAAGTCACATGGAGTAACAAGGCATCTCTGTGTTACAGTCTGTACTGGTAGATTGTTAAAATTCCCAGATCCAAAGAAAGCCATCAAAGTCTATATTATTACGTACATTCAAGAGATGGTCATCCTCTTCATTGCTGGTGTGATCACTGCCATCACCATCAAGTGTTCTCTCCCTCCATGAAGTTTAGGATCTTAGGAAATAGTATCGGGAATGGGAATGGACTTCAGAGATCACTTTATCCATTTTCCTTCATATCGAGACTGAGGTCTATTAATGCTGGGTGACTTTTCTAAGGTCAGAGCTAGGATTTGAGCTTTTACCTGATTCTAAATCCAGTGATCTTCTCGCTGCATCACCTCAGCTGAAAATGGTCCCTCTCTCTCCAAGTTTTCCTCAGCACTTTACTTGGATTGTTCCTTTGCCTTTGTCACAACTTACATCATACTTATTTTGCCTTTCCAAGAAACTGCAAGATCCATGTCCCACCTAAACTATATGTTCCCTTGGTGTTAAGCCCAGTGCTTTGGGCTTTCACGCAATGTTTCTCAAATAACTGAATTGTAAAATCCTTAAGGGCAGTCACCAAGTTATTTTGCATCTTTCTACTTCCAGCATAGGCATGGGTCCTACACAAGCCAATATGGAAATGACTGATCTAATAATAATATTAGCTTAGCTTTAAGGTTTAAAAAGCTCTTTACAAAAAATTTCTCATTTGATTTTCAAAACAACCCTGGAAATAGATTCTATTAATATCTCCATTTTACAGATGAGAAAACTGAACCAAACAGAAAGTAAGTAACTTGTCCAAGGTCATACAACTAGTTAACTGTCTGAAACTGACTATGACCTCAGGTCTTCCTGACTCTAGGTTCTGTTCTCTAGCCACTGTGCCAACTAACTGCTTCAAATTAATTGCAAGATAGAAACAACGTAGTGCCTTGTGTAATCTTGCTTGTGAAAGCCTGCTCATTCCTTTTCCATGTATGTGTGTGTTTGCATTATATATGTGTATATATATATATATATATATATATATATATATATATATATATATATATGAGACTATATAGGTATATAGGTCTGTAATTACTTTCAGTCACCTGTTTTCTGCATCAATAAGGTTCAAGGGTTTTTCTATCCCTTTGGCATCTTTCCCTCCTCTGTGAGGGCTTGCTGAGTCCTTGTTAGGACTGCTCATCCATTGTTAGTGTCTACCTCTCACCCCACTCTGACCTGTGACTTCAAGAAGCTGTAGCAGGCACAGCAGCCACACCCCAGTAAAAGCATCTCAGAACATGAACTAAACCAGGCTGAGGGTAACCGATGGGTTTGAAACCCATAGATGAATTAGGGAGATGTATACATCAAGCATGTGAAGATTTCTCCCAGCAGAATGGGTAGATGAGAACAGTTTTTTCCGATGGCTACGAAGGCTGCTGAAGCAGGTGCAGTAGAATGCCTAGAGCTTGGCCAGGCAGCAGAGATGCCAAGGTCATCCACTGCTTCTGAGGCCATTGCTAGCTGTCTTTCTTGTATTTACCCCTGGACTTGGATGACTCTGGAAGAGAAAGTGAGGTTGACAATTTTGTGCAGCTCTGCCTCACTTAAATATAATTCACATGCACATTTGCATCACCAACGATGTCATTGTTCTTCTTTGATAATAAGCTCAACAACTTTCCCATATATTCCTTGGCATCCTTACTTTTTCCCACCTTTACATGGAAGTTATAAAGTATCAGTGCTATTGACTTAATTTGGGGTGTTTTAAGTTCTTTGTAGAATTTCTTTACCCTTTCATCTTAAGGAACAGAGGTGCATAAACTGCAATTATTTTCATGATGGTGTTTTTGCAAATATGTGTCACAAGTGGTGCAATCTGTCATTACCAAGTGTCCCAGGAAGTAACATGTCTTGCAGTTTTTGAGTATACAAACCCCACCCCACCAACTTAGCTTCCAACTAAGCTTCCACTCCTTCCACTTAGCTTCTACTTTCTTTTTCCTTCTGGTTTCATTTATAGCAGGAGTGTCAAAACTAAAGCATTCAGCTACTCCATTGACTTATCCACCTATTCCTCACTGAACAAAGATCTTACCTTTAGGGTACCAGCAGTCAAAGTGAAATTTTTTGATAAGCTAAAACTAATGTGATTCTTATCACTTTCTGTTACTTTTTCTGTCACTCTGACACCATCATTACAGAATGTGGAAGAACTTTACACAACTATAGGCCATTTTTAATAACCATTTAAAATTGTTTTATGAATTGGCATGATCAAAAAGTTTCATCATTAGGTGACCAACCTACTAGAGATATGCCCTTTCTATAATTAACTACTTTGGTCCTTGGAGAATGACTTGGTTTATTCCTGGGGCTATATTCAAAACTTTTCCAGCATGATAGAACCAGCATAGTAGAACACAATCTAGAGCTTGTGCTCTAGTAAAAATAGCTTTCTAGAGCCTAGAGTCATCTCCATCATAGCATGATGAGGCATGAGAGTAGGATTTTGTGAAAGTCCTTGAACATAGCATGTGCTTAATAAATAATGCTGAATTGGTAGTAATGTTTTAGTGGGGAAAATGAAATGAATTTTGAATCAGAAGACCAGGGTTTTCATACTGGATCCAACACTTGTCAACTGTGTGACTGGGTGAGTTATATCTACCTCCCTGGCTTTGAATTTTTTTTATTCTGTAAAATGAAGGGATTGAATTAAGCATTCCACAAAAGCCCTTTTCAGCTTTAAATTATAAGTTATCATTATTGTTATTATAATTGTCTTTCTGCTTCAGAATTGGATAGCAAATCATCCTTTGAAAATCTGTTCAATGACCAGCCCTCCTGGGAGCAGTCACTGGTGGCTAAAATTCAATCAATGACTTATATTGAGAAGACTTTGGTGTTGGACTCCATCCGGCATCACGTAAAACATTATTTGCAGGTAGGATAAAAATAGTTTGGCTTGGTTTGACTAACCTTTCTTCCCTGAACCTTCCTTCCCTGAACCTTCCTTGGCATATTCATGAGTTGCAGACTTATTCCTCTTCCACTCAAACTTTTCTGGCCTTTGTCATAGCTTTTCTGGACATTTTCAGTAATAGAATAATAGCTATGGTTAGCATTTATATAATTCTTTAAGTTTTGCAAAATGCTTTGCAAATATTATCTTGTTTGACCTCAACTCTGGGAGGTAGGTGTTATTATTATCCCTATTTTGCGGATGAGGAAACTATCTGCTAGAGGTTAAATGACTTGCCTAGGGTCACATAGCTAGTATCGGAAGCAAGATTCAAATTCAGTTCTTCCTGATGCCATATTCATCTATCTGTTGCACCACCTTGCTGCCCTTAGAGTTCTAGAATGCCAGGGATTACTGGGAGCTCAGGAAGCATCTAAAATCAATTTTTACCCAAAGCATGCATTTGATTTATGACATGCCTAATAAGAAGTCATCCCCCTTCTGCCTAAAATCCTCCAGTTATGAGGAATGATCTTTGGATGGGAAAGCTTTGCTGATGAACCTCTGGTGGCTGTTTTTTGTAAAATCACAGCCCTCTTGAGGACTTGTTTCACTGAGTATAGCTTATATTATTACATTGGATCACAGTCTGTGCTGTTTCAATCACTGCTCACGGTGTTCTTCTCTGGGGTTAAGTACAACTGGCCCAATCTTTCAATATAGCACTCCTTAAAACACTTGACAATATTGGTTTCTAAGTAATATTGAGAGACTGGGAAGTAGAGGCTGAAGTAGAATGTTGAGTCCGGGAAGCGTCCAGGCAACTGATACTGGGACAGGATCAGATGAAAGAAGAGAATGTAAATGCTGGGAAGACTTTTGTAATTCCTTTAGTCAAGTGTCTGTATTTTTATACATTAAGAATTTAAGGCCCAGGGAAGGTAAATGACTAGCTTTAGGTCACATATTCAGTCCATAATTTACTCTGACTAAACAAGGGAGTTGGGTTATATAGTCTCTGTACTGGAAAGGACCTTGGAGAGCACCTAGTACATCCCCTTTATTTTACAGTTGAGGAAACTGAATCACAAAAAAGATTAAATCACTTTCCCAAGATCTCCTGGCAAGTTAACAATATTTGCCTAGTGCTTTTTCCCCAAATCACATGCTACCTTCCCAATAGAGCAACATCATGTCAAGAATTCATCATAAAGCTAATCCTTTTAAAATTCCATCATTCCCCAGGCTGCTTTCTTCAATCCGCACTATTTAAAATATATTTTGAACACCCTTTGTGAAAAGTGAACATTTCTAGGGCAAAGCTGGCCAAAGAGGAGAGAAAAGGAACCTAGGTCCTGCCTTCTTTCCATTAATTCTTTTAAACCTTGTCTGTAATTAGAAATGAGGAGCATTTGTGTGACTTTGTGAAAGGCCTTTTCCCTCTCTGGACCTCAGTTTCCTCATCTAAAAATGAAAGGGTCTGGACAAGACGACCTCTAAGGTTCCTTCTAGCATGAAATCTGGTCATGAGATTTGAACGCAAATTCAGCATTTCAGATGATCCAGCCCTTTTCCTTCTCCTTTCATCATCTGTACCACCATCCTTAGCTCGTAGAGAGAACTAAGATATGACCAGCTCTGAGACAATTGGGAAAGGACATTATTTCATTTCAGCACACTTCCCATAAGGTCAAAATCAGTCCATTCTCCTTGGCTCATGTAGAAGGATCACTGCCTGCAGTCTTCTGAGTTCAAATCTTGACTCTGACACGTTTTAATTGCGTGATCCTGGACAAGTCACTGAACCTTTCTGAACCTCAATTTCCTTATGTGCAAAATGGAAATAATATTTGTACTGCTTGCTCCACAGAGCTTTTGTGAGGATCTAATAAAATGTTATGTGTAAAGCTTATGGTAGTCCTTAAAGCACTTTCTAAATGATGAATGTTATTGTTACTATGATGGTAGTGACCCTGAATTCTTAAAAGGCTATGCCAGCAGCAGATTGTAGACCCCGTTAGTAAGTCATTTGGGGTATGTAGGGTGTTCAAGGAGGACTGACATCTCTGGTGTCAGAGAGGTGTCAGTCCTCTGGTGTGAGGACTGCCAAGCCTTCTTTCAGGTCTGCCCATCCACATTTGGTATCTGCCTGGTACTCAACTCTCATCCGTGGCTCTACAAAGTTGTAGAATGCTCAGGGGCCATAGTCTGGTAAACCATCTCAGCAGACAGACTAAACCAAGTTAAGGGTAACTGACAGGCCTCAAATCCTTCAGTAAGTTAGCAGGATGTCTACCTCAAGCATCTGAAGACTTTCCTAGCAGAATGGCAGGTGAGAGCCATTGTTCCAACGGCCATGAAAGCAGCTGAAGCAGGTGTGTGGAACTCTTAGAACTTGGTCAGACATCAGTCGCCATGATCATCTACTGTATCCCAGGACATTGCTTAGTTGTCCTACTTTTGTTTTGTCATTAGACTTCAACGACTTTGGAAGACAGAGTGAGAATGATGACTGTGTGCAAAGCTTAAATCCAATTCATACAGGAATCAAGACATCAGCCTATGGTGTTCTCTTTGAAAACAAAAGACAACCAAGAAGTCAGTCATTAAACATTTACTAAATGCCTACTATGTAAATATAAAAAGAAAAAGCAACAACAACCCCAAAGAAATCAAAACCAGAAAGACAAACCAGTACCACCCTGAAGGAGTTCATAGTCTAATGCGAGGGACGACAAGCCAAGAAATATGCGTAAGCAAGCTATATACAGGATAAATAGAAGATAACTAAAAGAGAGAAGGTGCTAGAATTCAGAAGGGTTGGGAAAGGTTTTCTATAGAAGATAAGATTTTAACTGAGACTTAAAGGAAGCCAGGGGGCAGAGATGAGGAAGGAGAGCATTCCAGGTCAGAGAAAATACCTGGAGCTAGAAGATGGAGTGTCTTGTTTGGGAAACAGCTAGGAGACCAGTGCCACTGGATCAAAGAATATGTGTCAGGGAATCAAGGGTAAGAAAATTGGAAATTTAGGAGGGGGCTAGGTTATGAAGGACTTTGAAAGCCAAACAGAGGATTTTCTATTTAATCTTGGAGGCAACAAGAAAACCACTGGAGTTTATTGGGTGAGGGCTGGGTGGGAGGAAGAGGGAGATCAGACTTGAGTTTCAGGAAAATCTCTTTAGTGGCTGAATGGAGGATGGATTGGAGTGGGAAGAGACTTGAGGCAGGCAGACCCACCAACAGCTATTGTAATAATTAGCCATGATATGATGAGGACCTGTACTAGAGAGGTGGCAATATTAGAGAAATGGAAGGGGAGTCAAGAGATGTTGTGAAGGTGAAATCTACAGGCATTGGCAACAGATTGGATTGGGGCATTAGTCAGAAATCTAGGATGACCCCTAGGTTGTGAGCTTGAGGCACTGGGAGGATGCTCTTCCCTTCTACAGTAGCAGGGAAGGTAGCTGGGGGAGAATTTTTTATTGTTAATGTTGTTCAATTGTGTCCAACTCTTCACAATTCCACTTGGGGTTTTCTTGGCAAAGATACTGGAATGCTTTACCATATCCTTCTCCAGCTCATTTTATAGATGAAGAAATTGAGGCAAACAGGGTTAAGTGATTTGCTTAGAGTCAAACATTTAGTAAGTGTCTGAGGCTGGATTTGAACTCAGATGTTCCTGACTCTAGCCCTCACAGCCTATAGGTAGCAGCTACCTACCCAAAGGAGGAAAGATAATGATTTTGGTTTTGAACATATTGAGTTTAAGATATCTACTGTACATCCTGATATCTAAAAAGCTGTTGGAGATATGCAATTAGAGGTCAGTAAAGAATTTGGGGCAGGAAAGGTAGATTTGAGAATCATCATTAGAGATGTTGATTAGGAGCTAATGAGATTACCAAGTGAAGCATTATAGTAGGATAAGAGAAGAGGGTCCAGAACAGAGCCCTGTGAAACATCCATGGTTAGACCGCTGTGAGGTGACTGCCACCTCTCTGAAGATCAGCCTAGTTCATCATCAGAATTTCACAACTAGGTAGCTAATTTTTATGAGGCAGCTAGATGACTCGGTGGCTAGAGTGTTGGCCCTGGAGTCAGGAAGACCTTCACTTAAATCTGACCTCAGGAACTTACTCACTATGTGACCCTGGGCAAATCGTTTAACTTCTGCTTGACTCTGGAGAAGGAAATGGTAACTCATTCCAATATCCTTGCCAAGAACACCCCCTGGTATTAGCATGATATGGTCCAGGGGGTGACAAAGAGTTGAAAATAACTAAACAACAGTTAATTTTTTGGCCTTGGTGACCATGAAAACCAAATGACCCTCTATCCATTTGTATAAGGACTATGGTAGTATGGTAGGAAAGGGAATATAAGTGACTACCACACCATTTTTAGATTGTACCAACATTAATTTAACTATTAGTACAGTAGATGTGTGATCTTTGTTCAGAGACTAGCAAGTTGATACCTGTAGGAACTGAGCTGTAGCCATATTGACATTCTTGCCATAAATAAATTCAAGAGACATCCAAGTTGTAGCTAAACAGAAGGACAACTCAGTGGTTGTCATATAGGCAACTAAAGGACAGAGCAGGGTCTAGAGGAAGGAGGTCAGAGAGTTGGGTTTGAATGCCAGTTCTCCTATTTACTGTTTCTGTCACCTTGGGTAAGTCATTTCTCCCATCTGGGCCTCAGTTTTGTCCTCATGAAATGATGGACTTGTATAACTAGATGACTTCTAAGGTACCTTCCAATTTGAAAACTATGACTTGAATGGATGCCTGTTTCTGCCTCAGATGGTGCTTGATTCCATCTGTAGAGGACAACTTGATTAATTAACAAACATTTATTAAGTTCCTTCTGTGTACCAGGTGAGAGACAATGTGGGATAGTGGATAGAGAGTTGGCCTTAACCTTGGCCTCATATTTGAGAAGACTTGAGTTCAAGTAGCTCCTTTGAAGCACACTGACTGTGTGACCTTGGGCAAATTCCTTAAACTTTTCGCGCCTGCAATGCCTACTAATATAAGCCTATAAACTGTGAGAAGTTTGCCTTGGTAGAAGTAGTTTCCTCAATGGGAGTTCTAATCATAAATGAAATTATAGTTCTAGACACACATCTTCAAATGTTAGGCGTTAGGGATGCAAAACCAAAAGTGAGACAGGAGTTTCTTCTCTTGGTGCCAAATAGAATGTTTGCAGGTAAGGAAAGAATAAGTACATGGAAAACAAACAAACATAAAATAAATAAATGAGATGCAGAGAAAATAAATAAAAATAAAGCAATTTTAGGGTAGGAGTGCTCAATTATCTATATTCATAAAGTAAAGTCACTGGGTGGATAATCCTCAGAGGCATAACATTCAGTCATTTCACAAAATCAAGGAGGAAAGGCCCTTTATGTTATCTAACCCCTTACTTTCATGGAAATAAAATACTATTAGTCTCATTTTATAGATTATAATAATTTATGTAGCTCATTAAGATATACAGATTATTTTTTCAATAAAACCCTGTGCTGTAAGTAGTACAGTATTCCCCATTTCACAGATGGAGAAATTGGGGTTGAAAACTTAAAGAGACTTGCCCAAGATCACAGAGCAAGTAAGTGGAAGAGCCAAAAGTGACCTACAGCCAGTGCTTTTCCCTCTAGAGCAGAGGTCCCCAAATTTTATTTGGCCTACTACTGTTGTAAAAAAAAATACTTAGAAACTCTCCCCTGAAGAACCTTTAACAGTTCTTTTAATGAAATTTCTGTAATTTCAAAAAAAAAAATGTAAAATATTTTTTAGGAAAATGATTCCTTTTAAATTTAATAATTTATTGTAAATTTGTAAGTTTTTTTCCTGCATTGAAATATTGATGACCCAATATTGCATCATGTAATCATATAGTACCATATTGTAAACAAGTCATTACATGCACATATTCCAGCCAGTGCATACTGGACTTCCTAACAATGAGCCCCTTTGCTTGCCAGCACTTGCTTGTTAAGACCTGTTAGCAGACATGATCACTGATAGATTATAATATGCATTTTGTGTGTTTATTTGGAAAATAATGTAATCACTATGACTTTAACTCTCTTATACATTAACGAAACATATACAAATGTTTTTCAGAATTTTCTTATCTTTCCTTCTCTCCTTATGCTTCCATCACCCCCTTATTTTTCTTCAATGCTACTACCACCCCCCCTGGATCTTTCTAGCACCCCTGAGAGGCAGTACCACCCACTTTGGGAACCTCTGCCTAGAATGTACTCTCCTCAAGTCTGTACTAAAGTGCTCTAACATCGCACTATGGTATAGAGTTGACCCTGAGTTTTGTTGTGTCAAGCGATATGAGGTCAAGGTGGAAAGATTTAGGAGTCTGTGTCTAGAAGCGTAGTTTGTGACTGTCATTTGGGTACCAGCCTTGCTAAGTTAGACAGATTTGTTCCCTCTGTGATGACAACTAATAAACTGAAGTTTTTTGTTTGTTTTTGTACTTGTTTTGGGTAACTTTATAAGTCAATAGTATGATATGTTAGTCAAAGAGCAAATATGATCTTGACCTGAGGGATAAGAATAGTTTCCTGGGATAAAGAGGTGGAGGTTCTGCTATACTTTGCCCTGTTCATACCACACCTGGAGTATCAGGATCAATACTGTATGCCATGGTTTGACAAAGAGATTGATATGCTGGTGAGTGCCCAGAGGAGGGCGTTTTAATGAGATTTTTTTTTTTTCAGGAATAGGTTGGACTAGAAAATATTTCCAACTCAAAAGTTCTATTTTTCTCTAAGATATGGTCTTTTAGGGTCCACTATAAGCAAAGCATCTCTATTATCTCATTATCTCTTTTTGTTGCCTTATTACACTGTTGACTTGGATTGAGCTTGTAGCCCACCATAGTTCCCAGCTTGTCTTTGTTATCTAAACATTCCCCTCTTGTCTTCTACTTGTGAATTTGATATTTTGGATCCAAATATGAGACTTTACATTCATCCTTATTAACTCCAGCTTGATGTTCTTGCCCATCAATATCTTTTAGGATCTTGCCATCTGGTGTGTCAGCTATCTTTCTGAATGCATTAGGGTAAAGAACTGTACCTTGAAATAGCAGGGAGAAGGGAGATAATGGTTTATGTGGGCTAGTAGGCACTAAGCTGTGTCTTGGAACTGAATAGGGATCATGAGACTGAGTGTATAGGGTATGACAACATTTATGTGCTTTCCCTCCTCTGCATCTTCTTCATGAACTAATAAACTTTCCTATTGTCACCCAACTCAAGAATGTTGAGTGTTTTTCAGATAAGACTAAGAAGTGGCACAGCAAGTCATGCATAGTGTATTAGAGTTGGAGTCAGGATACTTGACCTGGTATGCCTGTCTTTGGAGCAAGTCACTTCCCTTTTCTGGACCTTAGCTTCCTCTCCCTTTAAAATTATGGAGATTGGGCTAGATGACAGCTTTCCTGGATCCCTTTTAGGTCTCATACTTATAATTCTTGGGGTCTAAAGCGATGTTGGATAGCTAGGTCATTTAGTGGATAGAGCACCAAACTTGGAGTCAGGATGACCTGCATTCTGGCATCATAGACACATACTAACTGTGTGACCCTGGGCAAGTCACTTAACCCTGTTTGTCTCAGTTTTTTTATCTGTGGAATATCTGGAGAAGGAAGTGATAAATCATTCTAGTATCTTTGCCAAGAAAACCCCAAAAGGGGTCATGAAGAATCAGACACAACTGAAAACAGCTAAACAAAGTAGTAAACAAGGAAGAATAGAAGTAGGCACCTTAGTAGAAGAGAGAAAACTTGAAACAGGCCGCTTGACTTTGCATAGCCTCCCAGAGATTCCTAGTAATAGCTAAGGCTCTATAGTACTTGCTTAATAGGCACCTTAGTAGGCACCTTAGTAGGCACTGGGGTAGATGGAGGAGATTATAGATCAGTGGTCTTAAAGCCTTGACTTCAAATCCTGTTTCAATGACTTACTAGCTGTGTGACCCTGGGCAGGTCAGTTAATCTCTATCAGCCTCTTTTTTGTCATATGTAAAACTGGGATAATAACAACACCTTCCTCTCAGGGTTACTGTGAAACTCAAATGGGATAGCATACATAAAGCATTTTGTAAATGGATATAGTACTAACGTTATATAAATTTCAGTTATTGTTATTATTATTAGGCATGTGTTTGACCCACAGGTAGAATCAGAGTTCTTCTCATTAGAGATTTTTGACACCTATCTCCAGGATCTCATTTCCATAATGACAGAATCTGCAAATTCCCTGGACAAGGTAAGTGGTAAGGCTGGAGACCTGATCAACCATCAAATGTTGAGAGTCTCCTGTGTGCCTGGCCTGGGCCCTATGTTGGGAAATGGGGGGACTGGAAGACAAAGGAGCTTAGGAAGAAAGCATGGAGAAGAAGAAGGCCTGAGTCCTACCCTCAGGAAATTGCCAACTTATCTAGGGAGATGAGGCACATGCTGAAAAGCAAGGAGAGAACAATAAAGGTAGGACATGATGTGACATGGATTGTAAGTGCTGTGGATATGCACACACAGAGGGTCATCAAGGGCAGTTGTAGCCTAGGAAAGCTTCTTGGGGAAAGTGAAACTTGGGACCATGAAGGTTAGCTGGATTTAGACAGAGGGGAGAAGGAAAGGCATTCTAGTGGGTAAAATAAGGTGAGCAGAAGTACACAGAGGAAAGAGAGACAATATTATTAAAATCAGAAGGTCTGAGTTCACAATTTTTTGGTTGTCAATTTGAGACAAGTCAGATTAACTTCTCTGAGCCTCAGTTTCCTCAGATTCAAAATGTGGATAATAATACATGTACTCCCTACCTCACAAGATTGTTGAGAGGAAAACACTATGTGAATCTGGAGCCCTGCATAATTTTTGGTTATTACTCAAATTGTGTGTGAGTAATTGCCGATGACCTCTTATTTGTCGAGTCCAGCCTTTTCTCAGTCCTTATTCTTTTCAAATCATATGCAGCAACTGGCATTGTTGAGCATCCTTGCTCTTTCTCTCCTTTTCATACATTTATTTTTTTTCTCCCTCTCACCTCTCCTTATTTACAAGAAAGAAGAAAAGGAAGGAAGGGAGGAAGGAAGGAAGAAAGGAAGGAAGAAAAGAAGGAAGGAGGGAAGGAAACTTGAATCATAAAAGCATTACCAAGCAAAACAAATGACCACATTGACCCAAAAATGCATTTATTCTACATATTAGACCATTCTCTCTCCGCTGCAAAGTAGATCATGTTCTATTCAACAGTCTTCTGGAATCATGGTTGATTATTTGGCAGAGCAAAATTCTTAAGTCTTTCAGAATTATTCGTTTTTTACAATATTGATGTTATAGTATAAATTGTTCTGGTTCTGCTCACGTCACTCTGCTTCAGTTTATATGAGTCTTTCCAGGTCCCTGTGAAACGACATCTTTATTTCTTGTAGCACATTCTTTCTTCTCTGGGTCATCATGGCACTAGCTTCCTTTGGATCTTCAACCTATTTGTCAGCCTCCTTTGCTGGGTTATCTTTCATATTATGTCCCCGTCTGAGTGTTCCCCAAGGCTCTGTCCTAGGCCATCTTTATCTTTTCTTTCTACACATTCTCTGTTAGTGACTTCATTCACTACCATTTAATATCTAGGCAGAGCACTCCCAAATCTATATACTCAGCACTAGCTTCTCTCCTAACTTCCTGTTGTTAATTTCTAATTGCATGTTAGATACTTCAAACCGACTGTCTCACAGGTATCTCAAACACAACATGTCTAAAATTGAACTCATTTTCATTCTCCCTAAACCCACCTCTCCTCTGAACTTCCCTGTTTTTATCAAGGGCACCACCATTCTTCCATTCACACGGGCTCCCAGTATTGGCACGATCCTTGACTTCTCACTGCCCCTCATTCCACATTTCCAGTTACTTGCCAAATATAGTTCCTTCCTCCACGGTATCTTTTGTATCTGACTCCTTGCTCTACTCACATAACGACTATCCTAGTTTAGGTCCTTTTTGTCCCTTACCTAGAGATTGAAATGGATTCCTAACTAGTTTTCCTGCCTCAGGTCTGTCCCTACTCTTTCTTACATCAAATTGCCAAAATGATATTCTTAAAACTCAGATCTGTGCCAGTCCTCTATTTAGTAAACCTCAGTGGCTCTGTAATGCCACTAAGATAAGCTGTCTGGCTTTGAAAACCCTTCTTAACCTGGGTTTCCAATCTTACGAGGCATTACTTACCTTCTGGCATTCTATGGCCTGGGCCGCCTGGGCTGCTTGCTGTCCCTCACACTCAGCACTCCTTCTTTTGTCTCTGTGCCTTTGCAGTGGTTGTCTTCCAGGCCTGGAATGCATTCCCTTGTCACTTCTACTTCTCAGAATCCCTTGTTTCCTTTAATACTCTGCTTGATTCTGGGTCACTGTGGTTGTTACTGTCTATAATGTTCTGGTTCTGGTTCTGCTCATTTCACTCAGCATCAGTTCATAAAAGTCTTTCCAAGTCAGAGAAGGAAAAGATTAAAGAGAAAAAGGCAGATATTATAAGAGTCTGATTGAAAGGGAATGGAGGTTTGAGCTGGAGTGGTAGCAGTGTGTGTGGACATCAAGGGGCAGATCCTGGAGACATTCTAGATGTAGAAAATCAATAGGACACAATTAGATGCGGGGTGACACAATAAGGGAATTCACAGATTATTATGAAGTTTTGAGCCCAGATGACTGGAAGGATAATGGGATCATTAATACAAAAAGGGAAATTGGAGAAAGGAAAAGCTAAAGTGAGAGAAGAATTATGCTTTTGGACATGAGTTTAAGATGTCACTGGAACATCCGTATGATAGGTTTAATTCTAAATGCCAAGAATCCTTGGAGAGGTTGAAGAGGCCCAGTCCCCCTGAAGAGTCAAGTACCTAAAAAGGAAGTATTTCCTGAGGGAAGGTTTAGCTGCAAAATCAGAAACAAAGTACCTGAATATGGCTGAAGGGTATCATAGAAGAAGGAGAAGACGATGTTTTAGCTATAGAAGGAACTTGCATTCTACTTGGGACAAGCCTGGAGGTAGCTTTTGACAAGAAATTTTACAATAGTTCAGCCTTGATTGCAGGGTTGAGTAATGTAACCTGCCCCCCGGAATAGCTCCCTCTGGCCTACCATGTCATTGTCAAAATCTCCCTTATTCCTGGATTGTGACTTCTGCTGTTATAGTCTCCTATGACTTGGGCAGCAAATAAGGCAGCATGGGCTCCTCGTGAATTAAAATGACAACTCATATTTAAATACCACTCTAAGTTTGATCCTCTGATATTTCTCTGTGTCATGGAGGTAACCCTGGGTCCTTGAAAACTATGTCAGCAGAGGACACAGGCTCTGGCAAATTGCAGCAAACTGGAAAGTCTTTGAGTTTAGTCCTAGAGACAAAACTTTCCAAACCAAGTCAATATATACCCAAGTGATTGATTTGTGAATATAGGTACAAGACTGTGACAAATAGGTTGGAAAACATGGTTTGGGATTGAGAAATGAAAGAGATGAAAGGCTGGTAGATTACCCAGAAGCCTCACACTTCTATATCTTGAATTGTTTCTTCAAAATCAATAAATTCAGTGCCTACTATGTTCTAGCGCCTAAACGAGGTTAGGGATGCAAAGACAAAAATTAAACAGTCTTTGTCTTTTATTAATTTAATTAAATTTAAATTAATATAATAAATTAAATTAATTTAAATTCTGCAGAGAAAAACAATGCAAGGTGATTTGGGGGAGGGTGGAGACTCTAGTAGCAGAGGGTGGGGGTGGATCAGGAATAGTCTCATGTAGGAGAAGATATTTGAACTGAACTATGAAGGAAAGTAGGGATTTGAGGAGGCACAGGTGAGGAGGGAATGTGTTTCAGGTAGCCTGTGAAAAGGCAAAGAAAGGGGATGGAATGGTATGTATGAGAAACAGCTGAAAGTCAGTGTAGCGGGCATCTGAAGGGGAACAGTGTATACTGTGGCTGCAAAGGTGGGAGGAGGCCATGAAGGGTTTTCAAGATCAAACAGAAGAGTCTGGATGTTGGAGTTTATTTGGGCAAGACAAGGCAAGAAGACAGCAATCATTTATTAAGTGTTTCATATGTACCAGACTCTGTGCTGGGAATATATGGTAAATATGAACAAAAATAAAGGAAATTCCTACCTTTAAGGAGATTACTTTCTAATGGGGGAAGACAGCACATAAAAAGGGAGCTGAAAATAGGATGGGTGGGAGAGGGAGAGAGAGAAGATATCTGGGTAGGGGTGGGGGTGCAAAGTCTAAAGTGTACTGGGAAAGAAATAAATAGGCCTGGTCCTATCCCAAAAATGGAGACCCCAGAAAGAACTCATCCGTGAGAGGAAGGAAGTGGCATGATAGTAGAATATTCCAGGATGAGGAGGGAAGTTCCAGGAAAAGATGGTAGCTGAGCCATAGATTCAAAGTGTGGAGAAAGAGGAAGGCTCATATTTAGACCAGTACTTAGGACTATTATGTTCACAGCTATGTGGATAATGGATCAGAGAGAGGAGAAACAGGAGGCAGGGAATGAGGAGGCCTCTCTAGTCGTCTGAGGAGAAAGTGATAATGGCCATGTGAGTAAATAAAAGTTTATATATGCAAGAAATATTGTAGAGAGCTAAGAAGAGAACCAGAAAGTCCTGCCAAGGTGAGAATCCAAAAGAAAACTATAATAAACCACTGGCTTCTGATGCTCGAGTTATTTTAAAATCAAGTGTCTACAGCACAAAATTATAAGGATAAAAATGAAAAAATAAGCAATTATACCATCTCCAAACTGACCCACTTCAATGTGTTGTCAGCTCAAAAAAAAAATAAAATGGGATTAAGTTAAAGACAATTTTCTTCCCAACTTCCTCATTTCTGTCAAAGACACCATTTTCCTTGTACTTATGCTACATCCTAGGTGCCATCCTCAACTCGGCACGCCAACTTACCCCACATCTGCTGTCAAGTCTTGCCACTTCTCCCCTCACAATATCTCTTGAATGAGCCTCGTTTCTTCACTCCCATTAGTACCATGGGTGTGGGGTAGGGTACATATCCTCATCACTTCACACTTGGACTAGTCCAAGAGCCATGTGGGTGGTCTCCCAGCCTCAAGTGTTTCCATACTCAAGCCCATCCTCCACTCAGCTGCCAAAATGTTCTTTCTAAAGCGCAGATCTGCCCACATCACCCCCAACTCCTATTCAATGAAGTCAAATCGCACACTATCAACATATAAAATCTAATATAGCATCTTATATTTGGTGTTTAAAGCCCTTCACAACCTGGCCCCTTCCCATCTTTCCAGTCGTCTTATATTCTGTTCCCCTTTACTCTGTGATCCAGCTACACTGGCCTCCTGCTGCTGCTCCCACAGGATTCCCTGAATCCTAACTCCTTGCCTTTTCACTGGCTATTCCCCTTGCCTTGAACACTTCCTTGACTCGTCTTTGCCAACAACTGGCTTTCCTTAGGGCCCCACAGGGATGAGACATGAAGGATAGGATGGGGTACAAAGGGAAACATAATGAAGACACATAGAAGGGGCTGGTGCTCTTGTCCAATTTTGTCTCCTTTTTGCCTTTTGCCGAACTCCCTGTCATAGAGGTTCAGATCACAATGGGGTTGCTCATTGGCCCACAAGTTGACTAACAGAATCTTCTTACTTGTCTTTTTCTTCCCCCTGAATGTCCAGAAATTGCTCTTTTACTGTTATGGACTGATCCTCAGAGAGTCCTCAGAGGACATGAAAGTGAAGAAACACTTGCTTGCTGTCCTAGAGCTGTCTCACCAGGTAGCCTGCCAACGAGAGGTGAGTGACAGCAGCGCCTGGCATCAGAGGTGGGACAAGAGGAAAGGAGGGAGGCAGCTGCCCAGGGGGATACACACAGAGGGCAACGAGGCATGCTGCAGAATGTGATTTTAGGAAAATAAAGGTCCACACCTTTGTCTGCTCAATGCAGAAAGGTGAGGCTGATGGGTAAGAAATGTTGCATACACAGGTGAGGTAGATGTGTTGGTTGGTTTTTCAGTACTGTCCCCAATCCTGGCTCTTTATTTCAAGGAAAAGCTTACTGAGTAAGGCATAGGAAAGGGGTGTAATTTTAAAAATGTTATGAAAAACAAAAGAAGTCAATAAAAAGAAGATAAATATACATTCTTTTAATTTCAGAAAATTCTCCCCTCTGTGGTCCTTGTTTTGTGACAAATTAGGTTGAGCACTCAGAGTCATCCATGAATGACCACCCATGATCACTCACTTAAGGAGTGATCATGTTTAGACCAGGTGTCATGTGCCCAGGGTATGCCTGGGATTGGAGACAGCACATGAAGAGGAAAGAACCTTGACTTAATGTCATCCCCAAGGCTGCCACTTATTATCTGTAGGACCTTGGGCAAGTCACTACCTCTCTCTGAGACTCATATTGTCCTCATTTCTAAAATGGACATAAAATTTGTACTGCCTTCCTCATAAGTTTATTGTGAGAACTATACTTCAAAGTGGGAATGATTGCTATTAATGTTTCTGAGAGGCTATGGGTTAGAAAGTGTTGGCCTTGGAGACAGGTAACAAAGCAGGAACAACAGTAACTGGCATTATCATTGGCAATAATTGATCTATCTTGTATCATTTGGACCTCAAAGTAGGTAAAGTATTATCATCATTCTTATCATATAGATGAGTAAAATTAAGTGCCTGAGAGATTCATTGATTTCCAATACTTATGTAGATATCAAATTCCAGAGAATTTAAAATTAATTTAATTTAAAATTTAGAATTTAAACTTGGAATTCCCTGAACCTTAGCTAGGTTCACATTTCTTTTCTCTATACTTCGTGGCCTTCTAAGTCTGAATCCTAACTGCAACATTCATTAGCTGTGTGACTATAAGCTAGCTCATCCTTTAACCTCTCTGAATCTAAAAAGGGGATAATATTTACATTCCCTTTCTCACAGTCTTGTGAGGAAAAATGTTTTATAAAACCTTAAAGTATTATATAAATATGAGTTGTCATCATTCTTATTCTTCCACAAAATATATATATGATTGATGTCTAAATACATAAAAGATGGCTTGATTCACATGTGACTTTGATTGATATATGATCTGGGATCTGGCCTACCCTACTCCAAGGGAGCCTGTGATTTCTGTCTTTGAAGGGAGCAGTAGAAGGCTATGACTTGGTTTTAGTTTCTTCTCTTGCCAATCTCTTCCTCAAATATTTGTAAGCCTAAGGGTATAATAGGTTTAGCATAAAAGGCACATCCCTGATTGCTCTTAAGAGAAGAGTATTGGAATAACATTACCAGTTTAACTCCATCCCACCAAACATTGGGTTAAAAGACCAACATGAATTGTGAGTAAGCTCATTTATCCAATCAAGGCAATAAACAGAAGTTGGGGAAGTTGTACAGATTAAATTTGACCAGAAAATACACAGCAATAAAGGAATTCTTCAGTTGGGAGAGGGAAAAAACACTCCAGCCCAACCAAGGAAGAAGAATGATCTCACTGAGAAGATGCCTTATACTCAGCCGTTTCTAGGATTTCAAATGCTGGAAATTATGCAACATACTGGGAAACTAGCTCCCCTATATGTTGGCTGCTTTCTATCTCCGGGCTGCAAAGCCATTTTCATTCTCATGACCCATTTGTCTCCCAAATACTCCTCCAAAGTTTCCAAACATTCTCCTTTAGGTGCGTGGGTATGTAGTGTCACACTCAAAATTATCCCAGCTAATCAGGAGTCATGCTTCCTTCCACTAAGAAGCATGCAGCTTTATAAGGCTTCCTTTAAGAAGTTCGCCCAACTCAGTGATATGTGGGTGAAAGTGTTACCATTATTCTCAGAGCATAAAGAGGAATTTCTGGAGAATTCTGAGGAGGGAAAATGGGAGAAGATAGGGTCCTAAAGCTTGTCCATGTTTTATCTTTCGCAGGGCATAGCGCTAGCAGTTGGACTGGCATCCTCCAGCCACCTGAAAGAAACCTGGGCTGTATTGGAGCATTTTGGCCAACAAAGAATACTGAGGCATGGTCTAAATGCCTCTGACTCCAAGGTACTGTTAGCTACAGTCAGCCGTCTGGGAGCTGGGGTTGGCCTAGCTCATCTCTCCCAATATTTCCTAGTAGAGTATGAGTTACATTAAAGAGATTCCTAAAGGCAATTTTGTTGAAAAGTAGACTGCTAGGTGATAACTGATTTAAATTAAATTGAAAAGTTTTTTCTAAGATCTGCCAGGAATTTTCTGTGTGATATTTATAAAGGCACCTCTTTGAGCCTCAGTTTGCTCATCAGAAAAATAGGGGTGATAATTCTTGCCCCATCTGTTGATTTAATGGATACTGTGAAAATCATGTGAGATAATGACTGTGAAAAGTCTTTCAAAGTCCTAAAGTTCTAAAGAAAATGAGAGATTATGGATTTGTGATAGTTAAATAAGTATTTATTGAGTGTCTACTCTATTTAAGTCCTCTCTCAACACCTTACCTTTTCGCAAAGTATGACCCTAGATTTGAGAAGGTCATGCCAGAAGATCATAAGCTCTGACAGCTTTACCAATTCAATTCAACACTGTTATTAAGTAATTATTCCACATGAAGCTCTGTGCTATGCACTGGGGATACGAAAACAACAATGAAACAGCTCTTACCCTCAAGGAGATTATATTCTACTTGGGGGATGCAACGTGTATATAGACGTAAATGAGAAGCAACTTGAGGAGTAGGAAGACTTAGAAGATTTTGAGCATAGTCTTGGCAATAGTCTGTTTGCCACGTAGCCCAGGACCCTTGGTCCTCGGGTGGACCAAGAAGCCCACCCTTTAGCCATTAGGCAACCCGGCCTTATTCCTTGTACAGAGTGAGTGCTTAAGAAAGTTTCCTTAATTGAACATGTGTAGCCATAGCAAGACAAGAGTGAATGACATTTTTCCTTTCGGGATTTTCCTAACATTTCTATTATTAAGGACAGAACAATTGAGAGAGATAGAGATAGGGACAAAGAGTGGCAGAGAGGAGAGTGGGGAGAGACAGACAAAAAAGTGGGGAGAGGAGAGAGATGGAGAAGAGAGAAGGGGAGGGAGGATAGAGAGATAGACAGGGATGAAAACAGAGAGGGAGTGAAGAGAGGAGGGAGGGGAGACAGAGAGACGGAGGGAGAGGAAAGGAGAGAAGGGGAGGGAGGGAGAGAAATGGCTATTGAAGGATGAAGTCTTTCAGCCCCAGAAATGCATGTGGACTGAGCTGTGGAAGAGTCTCAATCTGTATCAGTACAAGTGCCCACTCAGCTGAACTCTTTGAAGCATTGAAATATTGAGTACCTAATATCTGCTACATGTCCCCACTATGAAGAAGTTCACATTCTAGCTCAAGTGCTTGAGTATTGGTAAGAGATACCTGGAGGAGTTTTCATGTCAGCTAGGCTTTGAAAGATGGCAAGGATCTGAATGCTGCTCTTTTGTAAAATTGTTTTTACACTTTTCAGGATGTGAATTCAAGTCAGTTTGGTATGACCCAACATGCATTTACTGAGCATTTGTGCTGTGCTTGGGGCTGTCATGACCCAAAGCAAAATCAGACATGACCCAGCCCTCATAGACTTTATGGTGTAGTGGGAGACATAACCAGGACAAGTCAGGAAAGACAGGACCTGAGATGAGTCTTAAAGGATTGGGAGAATGAAAAAGGTGGACCGAGGAAGGAAGGAAGGGGAATTTCAAAGCTACAGGCAAAGACTTTTGCTCCTCAATCTCATATAACTCTTGGTTTCCTTTTTTTTAAATGAACTTACAAAGCATTATTTTTATTGAAGTTTTCTGGGTTTTTAAAAATCATTTCCTCTACTAGAATGTAAGCTATAAGAAGAAAGGGACTTTTGCATCTTGTATAAATTTTTTTTATAATATACTATGATTTTTTAAAAGTTTGAGAGACATAATTTCTGGTTAATTTAATTATTTTATTAATAATGCCATCATTTGAAATAAAAAGCCAGTGGCATTCTCAAGTGTCAAAGTTCCTCAAGGCTTATATGCCCTTGGAAGATGTTCCTGAGGGTGGCAATCAATTCTGATTGGTTAACAATTGATGAGAGAGTGAATATTACAATATGGGGCTGGACCTATTTTAATAAACTTTGATTGTCATTTACTTCTAAATGAACCCCAGCCTTGGGCAATCTATTTAAAGAAATTATCCCCCACCCAAGCCTGAACAGAAGGGAGTTTCACTTTAGATTATAAATCTGATCCACTTGAGTGGAGTAGCAGTACCCAGAATGAAGAAAATATTAATCCTATTTTCCATCAGCCCTGTCCTTGAGAGATTGGACAAGGAAAAAAAGCTTGTGTCTCCTCAGTTTTAAAAAATAATCATTTCTAAAAATATAAAGAGTTTTCACTAGCCTTTCCTGAATAATCCAATGTATTTTATTCCTTTAACAACTTTATTCTGAGAACAGGTTCATAGGTTTCACCAAACCACCAAAGGGGAGAATCCCTGATAAATAGATGATAGCAGAAATAAAAGTAGATAGGTTAGCTGGGGCTAGATCATATAAGGTATTGAATGGCAGATTGAGGAGTCTGGACTTTGCTCTATAGTTAATAGGGAGCTATTGTTGGGTTTTGGGTTGGGGAAAAGCAGAAGCAGAGCGGTGATAGGCTATAGATCTGACACCTTCCCCCGCTCCCCCTCAGAATCCCCATATGACTTGTAAAACTTCAGGTCCTTAACCCATCTGCATCATATTCCCAACCTCAGTGCAAGCTCTATGGAACAATCAGGGAAGAGCTATGAGCTTCTGAAGAAATCCATGATCTCATTGGAACCTCAAATTATTCTATGAGGCAGATGGAGTAAGAATTATTACCCACATTTTTCAGAGAAAAAAACTCAGACTCAATGAATTATAACTTGGTAGAAAGTGTACTGGATCTGGAACCAGAAGGTCAGGGTTCAAATCCTGACTCACTGTGTGACCCTGATCAAATCACTTCTCTTGCTGACCTTTAATTTCTTCTTATTTAAAATGGGGGTGGGGTTGGAATTACAGTGGACATGAGTAGTTCAGAAAGTGAGGTACAGGGAACTTTGAATCCTTTCTAGCTCCACCATTTTGTGGTTCTGTGACTTGCCCAAGGCCATATGATGGGTCAGTGGCAGGACTGAGATTAGAACCCAGGTCTCCTGATTCCCAGTCTGATGCTCCTTCTGTTACTTGATAGTTGTCTGTCTTCTTCCCTGGCAGATCATTCATGATGTTTATTGGAAGTGGGCAAGCAGTACAGCACTGCTATGCTACGGGCAGATGGTGGTCCATGCCCAGAACAGCATATTCCCATGGGTGGACAAAATCATCTCCAGAATGGTGTACTACTTCAACTGCAGCAAATATGTAGGCTTCTCTGCCTTCTCCTTTGGGCCAGGGAACACCCCAGTATCCCTTCCCTTCCCATCACCACCTAGCAGCCAAAACAGTCATTGGGCCCCTGGTGAATAGCAGCCCTCTTAAGATCTTTGACAGTATTAATAATGACTTCCATGATCAATTATCAAATTGTTCCTATTACTATTCACGATAACTATGTGATAAGAACTGCTAAGATCAAGATGGAAATCATGAGGTTCTGAAAGAGGCACTGACTTGCTCATGTTCACTCAGCCACTGACTGTCAGATTGTGGCCATTGTTCAGTTGTCTCAGTCCCGTCTGATTATTCATGATCCCTTTGTGGTTTGCTTGGCAAAGATACTGGAGTGGTTTGTTATTTCCTTCTCCAGCTCATTCTACAGATGAGGAAACTGAGGCCAACAGGTTCAGTGACTTGCCCAAGGTCATACTGCTAGTAAGTGTCTGAGGCCAGATTTGAACTCAGGTCTTTTAGACTCTAGGTCAGGTGCTCTATTCATTGTACCCAATTCAGGACATCTGACTCCAAGATCTCTCCATGGTGCCATAGTTGCCTCTTAGACAGGAAGCCCCTGAAGGGAAGAGACTCAGTTTGCAGAACTTTCTGTTGATCTTTCTTAAATTTAGAGCTTTTAAGGGTACATATATATATATATATATATATATATATATACACACACACACACGTAAATATGTATATCATATGTATGTATATATGATGCATTATTACATATAATATACATGTATACACATATATATTTAGTCTTGTGTTCTTATACCTTAGGGAAATCCATTGTCCCTACCCTAGGGGCTTTCACATCTACATGAGAAGATGGGATATTAAAGAATGAAACACTTACAAAATAATAGACAATTGTATAGGACTCAGGGTCAACACAAGCAGTACAGGCAGTAAGTGCTGTAAGAATTCAGAGAAGAGAGTGATCAGTCATTCTGTTGTTCCGGGATGGGTGAACCTAGTTGTGTAACCCAGTATATGGACTTGGAGTTAGAAGACCAGGGTTTAAGTCCCAGTTCTGAAAGTTACTAGCTGTGTAATCTTAGCCAAGTGATTTCACTTCTAGTTTCCTCATCTCTAAAACCAGAGGGATAATAATATCCTATTCCTTCGGATTGTTAGGAAAACTTTTTGAAAAGCTTAAAGTATTACATAAATGTGGCTTAACTTATTGCTATTCATGGAGGACATGACTTTCTAGCTGGTCCTTGAAGGATGGGTAGGATGTGGATAAGCAGACAGGTGAAGGGGAAGACGTTCCTGGAATCTGGGATCATGAAAACAAAACAAACAGGTTTGGTCATCACATGAGTGTTGAGGAAAAGTGGAGGAGGACTGGCCACTTACTGGCCATCATGTAGAGAAGATTTCTATTTGAGCACAGAATGGGTAACCTTTTGGTTCCCTCCCAACTCTGAGATTCTGTGAAGATCATCACAATAAATGGAACTTTCCTCTTGGTGTAGGTACACATTTTCTCTTTCTAGGATTCTTCCAGCACATCTGAGGGGTTGGTTTTCATCCCCCCATGCCCTTAAGCACTGGCCTTCAAACATTTTGATTGTGCACCTTTATCAGACCCCCTAACATTTTTGGAAATGTACCTTTAATACATGCACATTGATTTATTAATAAATAATACAGTGAGAAACCAACTAGCATAGTGAATAAAGTTGACTTCACTTCTGACACATCCAGGGCATCATCCAGTGTGATCTGGGGCAAGTCATTTAGCTTGTCACAGCTCAGGTTATTCTCTAAGACTGGAAACTGCTTAAACAGTGTCTACCCGCTCTAACAGAGGAAGTTTTCTCTTCTGGGAGTTCCTTCTAGCAATAAAATCAGAGGACCAAGTCCCAACCCCTGGCCTATAATGTATTACTTTTGTATGAAATGTCCACAAAAAGAAATAAAAATGATGGATAAAATGAAATTAACCACATTTTAAAATATCTTAGTTTTATTTAGTACTGATATAAAACCTTCTTAATATGATTGATAATGATGAAAATTTTTGTAAGAGTGATATGATTGGGCATGCCTCACTATTTTTAAAAAAATCTACTCTGTGCTTGGGGGATGGGGCAGATTTGAAAAAAATACAAATTTGTTAGAAATTAACATTTGTTTGATTGGATCAGCGTAGCTCTCTAATTATACAGGTAAAATTTACTTTAAAAGTTAAACCCTCTTCCTTATACACAATACAATAATCAAACAATAGGTCAAAAACAGCTATTAAACATCTCTTTTCAATGGGAGTCATTCTAGGAATGACATTCACCATCCACAATACAAAAGCAACTAGCAAATATGAATTATTTCTGATTTTAGCTCAGCAGAGAGTTTCTAATTTAAGTCAGTTACACATCATTTATGTAGTTCTGTTTAGTGGATTAAATTATGCCTTAATTTCCATTTTTGTATGAAGGAAAGGAGCAGTAGGATGACCAGTGCAGGAAGGGAAGTGATATATAATGAGGCTGGAAAGTTAGGTTGGGAAAGTTGTAAATGTCAAATAAAATAGTTTATCATTGATCCTAGAATGAAAATGGAGTCACTGGAGCTTTTTGAGTAGGGGACTGACATAGAGATACTTAAGGAAAATCACATTAAGCAGGTTTGTGGAGAATGGACTGAAGTGTAGAGAGACTTAAGGCAGAGAAAGCAATTAGGAGGCTATTGTAAGAGTCCAGGAGAGAAGATAAGGGCCTGAACTAGGATGGTGGCAATGTGAGTGGAGAGAAGGGGATGTATTTAAGAGATATGGAGTTGGAAATGTCAAGATCTGGCCAACTACTTGGATATGTGGAGTGAGTGAAAGCGAGGAATCAAGGATGACACTAGGTAACTGGAAGGATGGTGGTATTCTTTACTGAAGTAAGGATGTATGGAAGTGGGATTGGTTAAAAGGGAAAGAATGTAGTAAGATTTTGTGATTCATATTGCAACACACATTTGCCTGCTCATCTTGTGAAACTCACTAGGTTACACTAAAGATGAAAAGGTGTGAGGAATTGAGAAAGGGCAATCAGGGCGCTTATTCATTACCGCTGTGGGTGCCTGGGTCAAGCTTAGGTTCTAAGGCTTCAGGGTACTCATGATGTCCGCTATGGAAAGGGCATCATGGAATCTACAATCAGTTTGAATGCCAGCTTTGTTATTTACTACTTACTGGATCTTTGTGATCTGGATAAGTAACTGAATCACTGTGGACCTCCTTTTTCTCATCTGTAAAATTAGGAATGCAGAATGCTCTCCAACGTTCTTCCCATGGAGTTTTCCTTACCATCCATGGCCTCCTTGGGGTATATGCTTTGCAAAGGAATCACTCTGTCAAAGGGTATGGATTTTTAAGTGTACTCATTTGTATAATTCCATATTGCTCTTCAGAATGGTTATACTAATTCAGAACTCCACAACAATAAATTAATATGCTTGTATTTCCATAATCCCTACAATATTGATTACTTAAGGTTCCTTCTGTCTCTAAATCTAAGTATATAAAACTATGGCTGACACCTGGTACAGAAGAAGGGAAACTGAGATCTTGTATAGTTGGGGTATAGGGCTAGGAGGAGGAAGAGGAGGAAGGAGTAAACTGAGTACTGAGTAGAGGACTAGGTCATGCCAGGTAAAAAGTAGATGTGGGATGTTGGAGACAAGATTTGACCCATCTTTCCATGCTCCAGTTGGTTGACTACTAATTTGGAGTCATTCTCTACTCCCATCTTTGGTTCATGCCATGGTCCCTACTTTGGAGACTACTGTCCTAGAGAACCAGATGTTATCCCATGGAAATGGTTGTTTAATAGCCTTAACCAGGGTCATTGAATGATCGCTTCATAGAATTCCAATATTTCTAGGGCCATCAGAGGTCTGACTCTTTTTTTTTTTCACTCACCTCTTGGATGGATTAGGATGATGTCCTGAAGAGTAGTTTCCTCAGTGCCACAGTCATGATCTCCACAGTACTCAAGAGAGACAATGGAGCAAAGAGCTACACATTCAAACAGCTTCCAGGTCTGATCAACTGTATACTGGTGAGTGATAACCCACTTGCCCCACTGAAGGCTTTTCTTTTGGGAGGGAGATGCTAGTCTTAAGCAATTGGTCCTGAAGTGAAAGTTCATGATATTTCTTGGCCCACAATATATCACTTACACTTGAAAAGTTGTAAAGTTCATTGTTTAATCTCTTTGGGTCTCAGAGTTGTTGTTTTTAATCTGTAAAACTATATTAATGAAGGCAATGGCACATAGGTGAAAGGACATAAGTTACGGAACTTGAGGGTATGAATTCAAATTTTGACATTGCTATTTACCACCTATATGACCTGAGTCCCCTCAAATGCGTGTGCTGGAGTTGTTTCCTCATCTATAAAAATAGTTAGGAGGTTAGGCTAGCAGGGCCCTAAATTTCTTTGCAGCTCTTTGGTCTTGTAAATAAGTCTATAGCTTAGTTCAGCCATTTATCTATTCATATCTTTATGCATTCTGGTTCCAATGGCTATGTCTGTTTTCTGAGGACCAGCCTAATTCAGGAGAGACTCATTACCATCAGGGCAGACACCAGGTAATGAAGTTTTTAGTTTTTACAACCCGTGAAAAGGTGAAAAATTTACAATGGTCCTCATCTCTGCATGAATCCTTCTACTTCTTCAGCAATATTAGAGGGATAGGAAGAGGGAGAGAGGATGGTAAGAAGTTTTTAGAATCTTGAGTCAGAATAATTAAATTTTTTGAAATATGTTCAAGATTTTTAATGTCAAATGGAGCATAACACAGCAAGATGTATGCTCACCAGAGATGTTTACTACTGCCAGGGAATGATGTTCAGTGCATAATTCAAATAGAAAAAAGATTCCCTATAAATGGTGAGCATAGATAGGGTTGCAGTTAATTTCTCCTTGAAATAAATACCATGTCTTTTAAATACCATTATTCCTTTTGATGTCATGTGGGTGGATATCTTGTAGGATAACAGTAGGCTGCAACACAATGCCAGTGAAGACTTGCATGAAAGAAATAGAGAAACTGTTATCATCAGAGAAAAACTTAATTGGAAAATAAGATGGGACTGATTAAGATGAGAAAAGATGGTTAAGATCCCCAGAATGGGATAACAGTAGTATCCAGACCAAGCAGGAGGCAAGGCTGATAGTGCTTAACAAAACCGTCAAAATATAATGGAAGGTATGGAAACTGACATAAAGCCCCAATCTAAGACCTGAGACCCAAAATAAGAGTAAATAAAGAAAAACTGTGTTTAAGAGAAACCCAAGGAGTAAATGCAGAAGAAGTTAATTCACATCAAATATAAACAGAACTTCAAAGAAAAAAATTGGTATTGTAACAGGAATTTTTAAAACGTGGGTGGAAGAAATGAAGCAAGTGCTAAAAAAAATTAAATAGAAAAAAGAGAAAGAAATGAAAGGGGAATAAATACCTTAGAAGAGAAAGTGAAAAACCTTGCACAAATTGTGGAGTCCCTAAAACACGGAGCTGAGAAATGAGAACTCAATGACTTCATAGGGCAATATGAAAAAATAGAACAAAGTCAAAAGGTTGAAAAAATAGAAGAAAATGTAAAGTATTTTCTATTAAAACCAACAGATCAAGACAAAATAAACCTTGAATTACTAGAAGAATCCTTAAATTCCCTAAAAACTGTGACCAAACAAAAAACTTGGATAGCATACTTTGGTAAATCATAAAAGAGAACTGCTAAAATCTGTTAGAACAAGAGGACAAAATGAAAATAGAAAAAAAAATGCACACATCACATCCTCAAAGGAATCAAGGTGAAAGGAGCCACAGGTGTCATAGTCAAAATTCATTGCTTCTAAGTCAAGAAAAAAAATATTACAAGGAACCAGAAAGAGTTCCATTACCAAGAAGCAACAGTCAGGATTATCCATGACTATGCATAATCTACATACAAGTGAGAAACACTTGGATTACATCATTCCAATAGGCAAAAGATAAAGGTTTATATCCAAGAGCAAGACCTTGAAAAACAAGATAATTCCAAATTAGAAAAAAATGAACCTTTAATAGAAAAAGAGAACTTTTAAGTGAAAAGACTACAGTTGATTTAGAATCTTAAAATGCAAACACAGTATAAGCAAGAAATCTAGAATAGCAAATTTATTTCAGTTGTTGGAAAGGGCTCAATGATGAGGAAATGTTTACAATCTAATATATTGGGGAAAGAGAGAAGGATCCCACTGTTTTCAAGGATTACAGAGTGAGTAAAGTAACATACAGATTTGAAATGGTTTTATTCTGTTTGGTTTCTGAGAAGAAGAAACAAACAGAGAAAGGAGAAAGGAAAAAGAATGAGAGGATATGATGGCAGGAAATACCCAATTCAGAATCATAACTGTGAATGTAATGAACTTATCTATAAAAGTGGAATATAGGAAAATGGATTAGAAAGAAGAATTCAACAATAGGCTGCTTATAAGACAGATGACTGAAACATATTTGAACAGAACCAAAATGAGAGGCTGAAACAGAATTTTTATACCTTCAGGGAATTTTAAAAAGCAGAAGTACCCATCATCATCTCAAACAAGGCAACAGTAAAAACAGATATAGTTAGAAAAAATAAGTAGGAAATATAGGGTTTTTAAAAAATGATGGAATAAACATAAACAAAGAGGAAACAAAATTATCTATTATTGAGGATAACTTCATGGCTAGAACCCTAGAGATTCAACTTAAATTGAGAATATAGTAGCAAAGAAGTAAAGTAGGGTATAAAATAAATTCCCTAAATCATTACTTTCTATGTATTATCTTCTCAAAATACCTAGACTAGGTTAAAACAATTCTGTTATAAATAACCATAGACTATATAAAATATATTGGAGTCTACCTACCATGACACACACACACAGGAAGCCTAGTAATAACACAGGAACCACAAAATACTCTTTTAGAAATAAAGATAGACAAATGCAAAACATCATATAGGATAAAAAGATTTGAATGGATTATGATATTCACTGTTGGAGGGAATTGTCGTTGTTGTCGTGTTTGTCCTTCATTCTCAAAGAGGACCATGATGTCAAGATGATGACATGACTTGCAGTTGACTTGGATTTGAGTGAGGGAGGGCTGTGCAAGGCCACCAGCCTCACTTTCTTCTCCTGAGCCATCTGGGTCCGGTGGCCTGATATTTATCAGGACGACTGGAGATGGCCTAGGATGCAATGGGAGACCTTGGCCCTTTCAGGCTAAGGTTGCATCACATTCTCACTTTGAATGAGATACGTCCATTCAATGAATAGGCTTCTTTAAATTGTTACTCAAGGGATTGTCCCTTTAGTCGAAAATAAAAAATCAAACTGGGAGGGGAAGACCCTTGGGATTCATGGGTCAAAGAGAAACAATTACTATTTGGTTGTTGTTGTGTTTGTCCTTCATTTTGGAAGAGGACCATGACATTAGAGAAATGATGAGCAAGAGGCCAAAGAAGTCAAGGTCTTCCATTGCATCCTGAGCCATCTCCAGTCATCCTGATGAATATCTGGTCACTGGATCCAGATGGCTCAGGAGGAGAAAGACAGACTGGTAACCTGCACAGCCCTCCCTCACTCAAAATAAAGTCAAGTGCAAGTCATGTCATCATTTCTCTGATGTCATGATCCACTTCGAAAACAAAGGACAAACACAACCTGTGAGTGGACTGAGCTGCCTAAATGGGGACCCAGCTAGCTGGGGAACTCAGCTCATCCTCTCCCATCTGTCTCCCCCTCCCCTTCTTTCTCCTCTCCAAAGGAAGGTAAATTTGGATGGCCAGACATGCCCAGTTAACTTGGGGCTTATTGGCCAGCTTTGCTTTGTTCTGTTCTCCTGTCCTCTCCTGTCTTGCCCCCTCCTGCCCTGCCCTCTCCTATCCTACCCTCACCTGTCCTTTCCCCTCCTGACTTTAAACCTTAAATCTACTGCACTCTGAAGCTCATAGACTGGGTCCCTGCCCAAACTATTTTGTAATTACAGAAAGAATAGTCACATCTTTGACATCATCATTCCATTAAAGTATGGAAGTATTCCTTTTCTACAGAACTGCATTAAGCATACAAACTTGAACAAATATGCTTGCAAAAGAATAAGTAACTATGTATGTATACACATACATGTAAGCACAGCTACCTACATTCTGTTCAGTTTAATTCAGTATACAAAGCTTAGTCTTGGTCCTCATGAAACTTATAGTTTAATAGAGGGGTTAAGAAACTGATAGAAAACCAAAATATATAATAATCCATGATAGCAATTTAGGTCTAGGATGCAGATGGGTATGAGAAAAGAACTATAAATTCATAAGTGTGAGGAGCTCTAGGTGTGGAAATTCCCTACCTCCACACAGTTTAGCATCTCCTTTGTACTTTATAATCTAGTGAATAGCTAGGAGCTTAGAGATTTAGTGGCTTGTACATGGTGACATAGTTATCATATGTTAGCATTAGAACCCATTTCTTTTGGGCTCCTAGGATGGCCCTGCATCTATTATGTCATGTTGCTTTTAATCAACATTAGGGAAGGTTGAAATGAAATGGAATGTGAAATTCAAGGAGGAAAGCTGATACAGATAGGACAGAGAATTAGTAAGAGTTGGAGTTGGCATTTGTGTGTTACATGAAAGGATAGTAATTTATCAGACAAAAAAGGAAAAGGGGGACATTCTAGGCAGAGGGAATTGTCTGAGCAGAAGCATGGAGTTCAGAGATTGTGGGACATGTCTAGGGGGTAATATGAAATAAGATTGATGGTAGAGTGGTACTAGATTGCGGAGAACCTTAGTTGACGGGCAACGAAGTCTGAACTATATTTGCTAGGATTTAGAGAGTCATTAAGGTTTTTTGAACAGAGAGGTTATTGACCAGAATAGCATATCTGAAAGGGTATGGACTATGGAGTGGAAGGGGAAAAGTGGAAGCAGGAATACATTTTAGGAAACTAATTAGCATGAGTTTTCACATGACTTGCAAAGAGTGATACACAAGGCATAACTTTAAAAACTATAGGGGTATGCTTATGAGGATTGGCTGGTCAGTAATTTAGAGCTGGATTAGATAATCTCAAAACCTGACCTGGTCAGATATTTGCCAGCCTTCAAAGGAAAATATCCTGCCTCCCATCTAGTCACTTCAAGGTCCACCTCTTTATCTGGCCCTTTCAGTCCATCATCACTTGCAAGACTTCCCATAGAGAGTGTGGTTATTCCTTACCATAGAATCTGGTATAGAGTTGGATCAGGCAAAGGGGTTCAGGAAAAGAGGTTCATACTATCTCTACACAACCCCAAAAGGAAGCCAGTGTGTTCAGAGTTACATTCCTTTCCAGTTTCTAGTCCAACACATGTTTATTAACTGCTTATACTATGTGCAGGGTGCAAAAGTTAAATTGATTGAGGGTCCTCGGTATAGTGTGCAAAAGTTAGATTGATTCAGGGTCCTGGGTAGACTTGATAGCCAGCTGATTGACTGAATGATTTTGTTTCCAACCAACTGCCTTTAGTGTCACTCATCTTGACAGAAGGACCTTAAAAGAAGTTGAGGCAGTTTAATTCGTGGCAATCAACTGATGGTTAGTAGCAACATTTTCCATGGTCCATGTACATGAGCCTGAAACTGTCAACATCAAGAAGTAATCCACATAGTTAAAAAACAATTGCTCAGTGATATGCAAATTCAAACATCACTTTAATTTCACTATTGAATTGCTATCCAGCAGGTCTTTTTTTTCAGATGTAGCTACTTGTGTTGATCAGACTTAGAGGGATTCTGGTCTGCTTTGAAGTGTTCACACCACTGAAATCAAAGATTCTTGAAGCACTGGAATATTTATATAATTCAATACATTAATCGATCTCAATTCCTACCATAATGTTGACTTCTGAGAATCTAGGATTCTATCAATGTGGTTCCTCCTCTCTCCACTGATCCAGGTTTCTACTCCTCTTTGTTTGAGTTGACTGTACTTGTAAGTTTTCGGAGATAAAATTAAATTTGTCTCCTTTTGGCAGGGCAAGGTCAAGAATTTAGAGATATTTTCCATTTTTTTTTTTTTTTACAAGAGAATGTGCATGGTGAAAAGGGCCAGAAGAAGAGTAGATACCAATGGATGAGACCAGGGGGAGGAGGGGCTGAGCTAAATATGGAATCATAATATCATCGAAGTGAGGCTGAAAGGAATGAAGTTGAGACTATGATTTAACTCCCTCAAATTACATATAAGGAAATTGGAGCCCAGAGAGAATAAGTGATTTACCCAGGGTCATAAAGCTAATAATAAATTGCTAATCTGGGTTTTGGATCTAGGTTTTCTCACACCAGATGAAGGAATCAAAAACTTTAAGTGCTTACTATGGACTAGGAGCTGGTGATAAATTTTCAAGCAAACAATACAATGTCTCCACTCCTCTTTTCTCCCCCCCAAACCCCATCCAGGAGCTTATATTTTAATCGGAGAAGACAAATATTTAAGGGGAGTCCAAATACAAAAGTGGAGAGGGCTGGGTTTGGAACATGTATATTTCCAGTGTTGCTTGGGAAATGGTTACAGGTGGAGTGGTGCTCTGCTTCCATGCAAGTAAAGGTGAAAGTTCACCTATCAATGCTCAGGGTCCCAAGGGGCAGAGTCCTAGTTCTGGTTGGAGGAGGAGGACTAGAGTGCAGGTGGAATGATTTGCATCCCTTTCCATTGCAAGGATAAGAGTTGAGAAGAGATAGGGACTAGTATAGTGATTGTAGATAATAGGAATGAGGCCAATATGACAGTGCCTGTTACTTACACTAAACATGTGTAAGGTGGTGGTGTCAAGCTCAAGTAGAAATGGACATCACTAAACTATACATATTGGGCAGCTTGGATGTATAGTGGATAGAGTGCCAGCTTTGGAGTCAGGAACAGTCATCTTCCTGAGTTCAAATCTGGTCTCAGGTACTCCCTCCTGACCCTAGGCCAAGTCACTTAACCCTGTTTGCCTCAGTTTCCTCCTCTGTAAAATGAACTGGAGAAGGAAATGGCAAACAGTCCCAATATCTTTGCCAAGAAAACCTCACAAGGATTTGGACATGGCTGAAAAAACAACAAACCATACATAATAAGGATCCCCTAGGGCCTCATGTTGGCTTAGAAAACCATATATTAATATTATCTATGTTTTAATATATTCTTATTTATTTTGTTACATATTTGTCAATTATATTTTTTAATCTAGTTCAGACTGGACTCAGGAGTGTTAAGGGGAAAAATGAATGGGGAAAGAAAAGAATATTTGAATAGTTTATTTTTAACCAAAAGTATGAAATCCTAATAAAACTTCCATCTAAAGTGACATAAATAATCCTCCAAGGGTGCCTCATGTCGATGTGGAGATGATTTTGGCAAGCACTGGCAGGTCTCACCAAGCCTTGGATATCTTGTACTGGATGTTCCATAGATATCTTAAACTGAATTTAATACTCTCCCTGCCTTCCCCTTCCCCCAACCTTCCTCTCCCAGACTATCCTATTACTGTCAAAGGCACCAGCATCTTCCCAGCCATTCCTTGATTCCTCTCTCACTCATTCCCCAAGCCATGCTATCTGTTGCCAAGCCATACTATCAATTCTACCTTCACAACGGCCTTCGAAGGCATCCCCTTCTCTCCTCTGATACTGCTGCTACAGGCTGATGTAGCTCCTCATCACCTTATGTATGGACTGTTGTAATAAATTCCTGGTTAGTCTCTTGCCTCAAGTTTCTCTGATCCCTCAGATCTCACTTCCACCCTCCATTCTGCTGCTACAGTGATCTTCCTAAGGCACAGGTCCGACTGTCAGTCATCCTATTGACTGACTATTACCTGTCAGATCAAATATAAAATCCTGTTTGGCCTTTAAGGCCCCACCTTTCTAGTCTTCTTACATTTTACCCCCATCCCATATTTTACAGTCCGGTGATTCTGACCTGATTATTATTACTCACATGAGACACTCCATCTCTCAACTCTGGGCACTTTTCACTGGCTGCTCTCCAGTCTGGAACTCTCTCCCTCCTGGTCTCTGACTTCTACCTTCCTTCAAGTCTCATCTCAAATCCCACCTTCTGCAACAGGCCTTTCCATGTGTTCTCCCTTACCTCCAGCATCCCCCTTCTCAATTCCTTCCTTCTGAGATTGCCTCCAATTTATCCTATATATTTTGCATGCAAATAGTTGAGTATCGTCTCACCTATTAGAATGCGAGATCCTTGAGGGCAGAAACTATTTTTGCCTTTCTTTGTAACCTCAGCACTCAGCACAGTGCTGGGAACTTAGTAATCATTTAATAAGTACTTGATGACTTCACTTGATGGTAGGCCTGAGGAGTATGCATGTTCTCATTCCATAGAGTAGCTAAGGTCAGTATCAAGAAACCACACACCAGAGGATTAATCACAAAGGGATGGATTTTTGTTTGTTTGTTTTTTGGTCACTGAAATCCATGAAACTACTTACTTAGCCATGGGGTATCTATGATCTGCATTAATGAAAATGTTTCTACACTGATGAAATGACAGATTTTGACAAGTGTTTAGGGATATTAATGACCTTTGCTAGTGGCTAGCTAAGGTATTTTTACTGTTTGTACAGAAAACTCCTCTCCTTCCTAATACAGACAATTGAGTGGGGGGTGAATTTGGATGGAATGAGGAGCAGGTATGATGATGTCTCAAGACCTAGAAGTGGGGTTGATACTACATTCTGTGGGGTACAATGCCATAGACTTCATCTTTGCCAGCTCTCAAGGTTATAAATGCCTTGGCAGAATTTTGCCACCTGAGTTGAACGTAAGAAGTCCTCATGACCTGACCTGCCTGGGTGATGGCTAAGGAGAAATCAGACAGTTTGAAAATGGGCCAAGGTAGTTGGCAGGACTCTGTACTTCTTACCAATCTGGCTTTGTCATTCTCAGATCAGCATTCAGAAGGAACCTCAAGAATTATTTGACACATATTTTCAGCAGAAGAGCCTACAAGTTATCAGCACATTGAGGTATTTATTCCCCCAGGTTAGCAAACATTATCTCTTTCTACAGAAACTCAAATCCTCAGCTAGACCCCTGCCCTTCTAAGCATGGGTAGGTAAAGGAAGAAGAAAGATCAGTAGCCACGAATGGGGAGATGGGATTATTGAGGTCCGAGTCTTGGGCTCTGTTCTTGTCTGGGCTGGGTGACTTTATTTTCTGTTCTGGACACAGAATGGCTCCTCCATCCTGGCCACTTACTGAGCCATAACCCCAGCTATAAATTTATCTCTAATCCTGGCTGCACACTGAACCCTAAGTAGGGTCCCAACTTAACCACCCATCCCTGATTTTAGTCCCTGGGTTTATTTTGCTTATATTTATATCTTATTAATATATGTATATGCTGTTTCTCCTAATAGAACAGAATCTCCTTGACGGCAGGGACTATTCCCTATTTGTTTTTCTATCCCTGATATAATGACTGACACACAGTGGGCGCTCATTGATTGACTGATTGACCTTAGGTAGACCCACAACCTCAGTGATAGAGCTAGTCCTCACCATGGTCACAGACTGGACAGAAGGTTAAATGAGCGCCTTAAATGACACAAGTCCTAAACCCTAACCCTAGACTAAACCTTGACTTTGGTCTCAGATTTGGCTCTAACCTAGGCCTACCTTACCAGCCATTTCACAAATATCTGCCACGAATCATAAAAGAGACTAGGTATGAGCCCTCACTTAGGTGGGCAATCAGCAAGTTATCATTTATTAAGTGCCTGCTATCTGTCCTTAGGCACAGGTTTGACAATGTCAAGTTCCTACTCAATGAACTCTATGTCTCCCTTTTGCCTCTGCTTACAGCTCACATCCTTTAATAATGATATTAAGTGTCATCTTTATTTTTTATCATTTTAATTTTCTATTTTATTTTATTTATTATTAAAATTACTAAACTATGATAAATGGCCCATTTTTAGATTTTAAGTTATTTTCTATTTTAACTATCCATTCCATGACTCACACACATTGATAGGGGCAATTTTCTCATTTGGGAGTTTGCCATACCAGTGAAATCCCTATCCTCATCCCTATTCCGTATCCCTAGCTTCATCCTTAACCCTATACCTGCCTATGTCTCCTAGGTCTTCAGTGAGACAGGAATCTCACTTCTGAATATCATTATCCTCTAATTGAATATATTTTCTTTGTGTGTCCCTTGCCCAGCTCCCTACAGCCATGTCTCAGTACAAAGGTGAAAACTAAGGTGCTCAATACTTGCTTTGGAAGCCTGTTCATGCTTCCAGCCACAGAGAGGTTGGCAATCAGTCTGCCTCATCAGGAGCCTCCGCCTGACATCAAGGTGATGCCACCCTTCTCACTGCTGAGGTCTGGCCAGTGGGAGACACCAAAACTGGAGATAGATGGGATCTGGGGATAGAGTGGGCACACCCTGGCTAAGTATGCTCTGGCAGCCTCCTTGAGATACTGGAGCTGGAAGTCAGAAAACCTTGGTTGGAATCTATGTTCTGCCACCTCTGCTCCCTGGGAACGTCACCTTGCTTCTCTTGAGCATTAATTTCATCAGATATAAAATGAAGGGATTTAATAAAATGACCTCTACAGCCCTTCTGATTTTAAATCCTATACTCCTATGGTCCTAATCACAATAGCTGGAGGGACTTTGATGAGCAAGGACAGAGATGCTGTGTTGCAAAGGAAACCTAAGTTTAGACCAAAATTTGCTTCTTTCTATCTATGAGAAATGACATAATGAGGTGCTATGCAGAAATAATGGATCATGATTATTAGAAGGAATTTTTCAACTGGACACTAAGAAGGCCAACCTGCCAGGCTGGATCCATTTGCCTAGAGATCTTTAAGAAGCCTCTGGCAGGAGAAACTGGGCATTTCTATAACCTCATAGGGTTTATAAAGTACTTTCCTTACTAACATCCTTCAAGGCAAGAAGGGTAGGTATGAATACCCCCATTTTATAAAAGAAAAGTGAGACTTGGAGAAATTAACTGACTTTTCCACAGTCATACATTAAGTATTGAAGAAGGAATTAGAATCTTGTTCTCCTAAGTGCAAGATAAAATATGCTATAAAATTAATAAATGATTTTTATAAATCACTCATTCCTTCATTTGACATTCATTAAATTCTTCCTGTGTTACAGCACTGTATTAGATACTGGAAGAGATAGAAATAAGGAGTGAGAGTCTCAGAGACTACGAGACATTTACAAATAACAGATAAAAAATAATACAAGAAGATTGTATAAGGGAGCTACCAAGAGCTTTTGATATTTGAGGGCAGAAAGTACACTGCAAGAATCTATGACTGAACATAAACATTCTATGGTTAGCCCACAGAGACAGACTAAGACAGGGCTTTGGGGGACTACAGTTGAAGTATTCTTGAGGCTTCTCCAGAGTTGAAATGGCTCATAGGATCATAGGATAATAGAGCTGGAAGGAACTACCTAGTTTAAGCACCTTTTTACAGATGATGAAATGAGACTGAGAACAGTTAAGCAGTTTCCTTAAGGTCACACAGGTAAGAGGTGGCAGAATTGGGATTTGAACATGCCTTCCATCACTATCCCCAGCCCTTGTTCTCCTGTCCCGCACTGTCTCCCTCTCAGGCCAGACTTTGGGATGCCAGAAATGACTTGTTTTCTTCTGCATGTAGAGCTTGTATGACAAGACTATGGAGAACCTTGATCAGCTTCTCCAGTGTTTCCTCTCTGAGCAGCAGACAATGGAAGAGCTCCAATTTCTTCTGGAGGTGAGGGATGGAAGTGATGATGATGATATCAGCAACTGACCCGTGACCGTTCTCCATACCTCTCCCTCTTCACCAAGAACTTGTGTTAATTTAGGGTTTATGTTCAATAGTGGGAATGTAAAACTGGGAAGAAAGGAATGGTGGTATTATAGCAGGTTGAAAGGAAGGGGGAATCTATTCAGGAAATGGGGAGGCTTTGAAGTGCCCCTTGTCTCATACCACCTTGGTGTCTATCTAATCAGCTTGCCCATAGGGCTAGTCATGAGCAGACATTTAGTCAACAATTTTTAGTGAGTATATATGGTAAAAGACTGGGGAATGAGAAAGATAAACCCTCAAGACTACCATGGTTCTCACTTAACCAAATTTTTTTCTTGCTCTACCTGCAGCACTTTGAGCCTTGGCTCATGGCCGATAAGCCTCATGAGAGGTTCCGGGCCCTGCAGACTGCCTTGAAGCTACTCCAGTACTCCCAGGAAAATCTTTGTCTGATTGTAAGTTAAGAATCAATCCCTCATCTCCCCCATGCTTCACTTTTCTTTCTTATTGATATAACTAGGGACTTAAGGGAGGCTCTTTCTACTAGAAGCACTCAAAGAAGGTTGGCTGATGGATTAATAAGGACTGAGAAGAAAGGAAAGGTTGACCCAGCAGGTTAGGACATTTGGGAAGTGTGGTCAAGGTGATGGCTACTATCCTCCAGGAATAATCAATCAACCTTATTTATCCCTTAGTAGAATAACTTCTAAACTTTTTCATCATTGAGTTCATTAGAGTTTTTTACAATCAACAAACAGTATGCACAATGACATCTTATATTATCCTCGTCTTTCAGATAAGTTGTGAGATGGTAAAGCTAAGGTCCATTGTTGAACACTGCTTTTGGAAGGCTAATTGTTTTCTCCTAATAGTACCTCCATTGAGCATATTTTTTATGTATGTATCGATGACTTTCCTAAATGTTCTGTGTAGATGAGAGAGCTAACATATAAGTCAATAGTTATTGATTTCATAGCTACTGATATTCTCTTTGTTACCTATTTTCAATATCAGTATAATCTGTAGAAAATAAAATCTTAACTGTTTTAGGCACACACCTGCTAGAAACATTTTAAAAATTAATTTACCTCAAAATCATTCTAAGCATCTTCTGCTTAAAGAGAGGAGGTTGTCCAAAATGGGTAGAATGTTCCCTTGGCTTTGAAAATCTAACACAAGCCCTTTTAGAATGATAATTTATCATATTCTTAAATTTTCTTCTAATAGTCTAAATATTCTTAAATTATAGTTAAAATTCCACAGTCAGTATTGAACAAGGATTCATTGTTTAGGTAACAGTCTCAGAATAATAGTACCTTAAAAGGAGGTTACATTTAAAAAACACTTCCCTAAACCGGAGTCCCTCTTCAACCACTCTGCCAAGGGATTCTGCTTTTTCCACTTCATCAAAGGAGAGCTCAAGAGATACTTCCATTACCTGAATAAAAGACTTTGATCTCTTAGTCTGATCATTCCCCTAATTCAATCAAAGCATCCCTTCCCCCTAGCCCTCTTAAGTAACCACCTAATTCTATCATCTAGGAAGTCAGAGCGCCTTAGAGAACTTTTGTCCATTTTCCTTAAACGGTTAATTCTTTGGCAAGGGTTAGAAAGAATTTAGTTCAGGAAATCGTTTTGGAAGAATTGATAAGTTAAAGAAACAGTTTCTTACTGAAAGTAGATCCAAGACTTCAAGCTAATGTACTGTCTTAATATTATTTTGTAGTATTATAACCTAAAGAGGGAAGGAGGGATGGTTGATGAGTATGTTTCATGGTTCCAGTAAACTTCTTTCCTCTACTCTTGGTTCCTTCTCCAGCCTTCAGATACTTTGTATATTGGTGCCTCGATACTCACAAAATTGTATGACCACCAGTCATATCTCTATCTATACATAGTCCAATGTGGCTACTTTCTCTGGCTTTGTTCTCTTTAGTGTTATTCCTACCTCCTCTATAAGCACCTTGGGAACTCTGATGTCAGGGTCAAAGTATCAGATTTCTTTTCACCTTAAGGGAAAAAAAAACAGTTTGTAGAATGAGTTTTGCAAATATTTTCCATTTGCAGATGCCAGAATGGAAATGGCACCAGTCTTAGGCAGCTGAAAAGAATGGATTTTATCTTCATCTGACATTTTCTGCTTTCTTTGGCTGGCTGCTCAACTTGATGAGGGCGTTTTTGGCTTTGCATCAGACTAAAAGTTTCTTAGTCTTAGGGAGAGGCTTTCGAGCTACTTCAGGACCAGCTGCTCCTTCTACAACCATCTGACGTGGTGCAATGACTAGAAAGCCTCTCCTTGGAGGAGAGCCTACATTCTCTTGGACTTTCTGTTTGCACTACTCCACATCTGTTAAGGATCATAAGCTCATACCTCCAGAGCTAGAAGGGACTCCAGAGGCATCTAGTCCAATTCTGTCATTTTATAGATAAGGGATTTGGGACCCTGGGAGATTAAGTAACTTTGCATACAAGTGGTATCAGCCAGAGCTATCTAAATTTCAGAATTCTATCAAGGACCTGATGAGCTGAACACCAGTAAATAAACACACTATTTTTGGGCATGAGAACATGATGTTTAATGGATATTATTATTCATCATTTATTTGTTAAGGGACACTTTATTATTTATTTATCAAAGTACATTATTTATTAAGGAAGTTCTTAGTTCAGAATAAATACAGATTTGGTTTTTTAAAAATCTCTTTTGTAATGAGTTCTTAAAAAACCCTAAATATGTGAATGTGAACACAATTATTTCTGAAAGTGGGTTTGTAATAGATGAATTCTCTAGTGCAGGCTTGGGTCTATTTGGGTCTACCTTGATGTGAAGACATATGACTTCCAGGCTCTTCGGGCAAGAGTCAGATGGAACCCAGAGGGGAGCAGTGTTCTCCAAATCAAAGTATCAGAGTTGCTTGTTGGTTGTTGACAGTGTTAGAAGCTGGTGAAAGGTAAAGGAGAATAAGAACTGAGGTGAAAGCAAAGGACAATTAGGCTATTGTTTTTCATTTGAGAGGATACAGTTTTAGTCAAGTTGAAGTATCAAGAATAAGATTTTGAGGAACTGAAAATTGAATGTGAGGTGAAAAAGTAGATACAATTAGCATAGAAAGATTTTTCTCAAATTTTAGTTGCTCAAAAAAAATTAAAAGACAGGCCTTATTTTGGGGGAAAAGATTGGGGTAAGTGAAATGAATTTTCAATTTCACCAAAGCAATTTTCTAATCTTTGCAGCTGTTCACAACCTGAGCCTACCTCATTGTCCCTGGGTAATATCTATCTTAGTTATATACTGATGGATGAACTTTTTGTGCTGTCTATATACCACATATATTAGTCTCAATAATAGACATTCTTCCTGGTTTTTCTACTGTGGGTAGTTAGACTCTTTTGAATTAGGCTCATTTAAAAAGAGCAAATTTTTTTTCTCTTTTGAATAATTTTGGACCCCTTTAGGAAATTCTGTAATGTTCCTAGGCTTGATGCAGTTACCAATATTATCCATAAACCAAAATATTTGGAGGACCTCAAGATGTATAGGGAAGCCTTCTTCAACTTGAACTCTATGCTGAACTTTCATGACAGTGGAAAATACCATTAGTGAGCTTATATCTGCCTGTTAATGTCATACTTGAAATTGATGCTGAAGAATCATTTGAAAAAGTCATCTCTTTTGTTGTATCATTCAAGTAAGCTTATAATTTTGCATATGCATGGGAAGTTCATTGTCAGAGTGGAGAATTTAAAACATTGTTTTACTTTATCAAATCAAATGTTTTTATATTGAAACAATAAGCACGGTGGAATCTTGTGTTCCTTTTATCTTTCAGTCAGTTATATTAGGGCAAAGACGCAATCTATAAGAGAATGCTGTCTGTGAAAGCCTGCCTCTTCCCTTTTAATGCCCTCATTAAGGACGTCCTTTATTGTCACAAAAAATTATGTTGGTAGAAAAGTAAATATATTGCTTGGTAGTTACTGATGTTCTATCAGTCACCCTTTTGTGGCATTGATGAAGACAGAGATTTTTTTACTGCACCTTTATATCATCTCCTCCTTTATATACGCTCAGAATCAATCTCACAAACCTCTCAAAAGCTCACCTCCATCACTGACCTCCTCTGTTTATCTTTGGTCTGAAGGCTTCTTCTCAGTCTCCTCTTGCCTGCTACTTTTCCCATCTGGTTTTCTTCATTATCATTTTTACTTCCTTTGTAAACTCTTCTGAGACTTTGATATTAAAGAACAGACATGAAGGTTTCACTGTCTGTGAGGGTGAAAAGAGTTTCCTATAACAATCATTGCAGAGGATAATGACAATCACAAAAGATAAAGTAGGTAATTTCAATTACACAAAATTGAAACGCTTTTGAATGAACCAAATTAGCATGTCTAGAAAAAGAAAGGACTGCATCATTTGGGGAAAATTTGTAACAAATATCTATGATGAATCTAATATCTAAGATATATAGAAAATTAAGATAAATAAGATTTAAGAACAGCTCTAAATGAATAAGTGATCAAAAGATGGAACAAACAGTTCTCAAAAGAAGACCAGATTGTTAATGATTAGATGAAAGATTACTACAAATCACTTATAATAAGAAAAAGTGCAAATTAAAACAACTTTGGTTTTATTCCTCACATAGAAAAAGTGGTAAAGATGACAAAAGATGGAAATAATCATTGTTAGAGGGGCTGTGGAAAGACATACATTAATAAGCTATAAGTAGTGTTGGGAATTGGTTCAACCATTCTGAAAAGTCCTTTGAAATTTTACTAAAAATGTAACTATGATGTGTCTTTGATTTAGAACTTTTGCTGCCAGGCATATTTCCTCCAAGTAGCTCAACTATATTCACATATTCACAGCAGCACGTTTGGGGTAACAAAGAATTGGAAACAAAGTCCATTGACTGGGAAATGACTAAGCATATTGTGGTACAGCAATATAATGGGATGTTTTTGAACATTTAGAAACAATGAATATGGAAAAACTCATTGAAGCATGAGAAAACATATGAACTGATGCAGAGTAAAAGAGTAGGACCAGAAAAACAACATCCATAGTTATTACAGTAACGTAATTGAAAGATGCTCATGCCCCAAAAACTGAAATTTATAAATATAGTGACCAAACTGGAGGAGGGTTGAGAAAATCTACTCTCTTCCCTTCTTTACAGAAATATAGGATTAAAGGTGTGGAATTGTATATACATTGGGACTAAGGATTGGTTGGTTTTTCTGAACTGCTTTAAAAAAAATTCTTTGTTATAAGGAATAGCTCCCTGGAAAGTGATGGGAGAGGGATGTATTCAGATGTGTGATATATGAAAAAGCAAAATATATCAATAGAAAAGTTAAAATTATATTTACAACTTCGTTACCTTTTATCTGCTTTTTTTTTATCTTCCTTTTAGTTTCATGCTTAAATGTGTTTTGGGTTGACTTTGCTTATTTTAATTTTTTGCTAAGTTTTCTTTAAATTATTTCACCTCCTTTCCCTTCACCAAACTGCTTCTTGCTATTTTGTGGGCCATCAATGGTAATAATCTTCCAGTTTTCTTCATTTGTATTTCTCTGAACTTAGTAAGGAGATCAAATGTTTGCTGACTAAAGTGGTATTAGGGCTTTTTGGTCTCCTTATTATAGTGGTTTGATTTATGCTACTTGAGTTTCTGTGTCAAATTACTGTAATTGATGCTGATGATTTCCTCCATCCCTTTGCCTCTTTTCGTGTCAATAACTCATTTAAATAAGTCAAGTTATAGTTGTTCTTTTAGGTGATAAAGAATTCATCACTGAATGGTAAGCCTACCAGTGATGATTCTGTCTGTCGTAGCTAGCCTGGTCCTTAGAAAGCAGAGATTGTCTGCTTCTGGCAATGTACTTGTATTCTTTAGGTTAGACCCTGCAAGGGGCTGTGCTTTACAGTCATAGTGACTAGGAATCTGGCATGATCTTCATGTCAGAAGGAATCAGCAGAATAGGACTTTGCAGAGGAGGCTCACAAAGTCCCATGTTTGTTATATGACTAAAGTCATGAAATACTATTGTCTAAAAAAGCTGAAATTGATGATCATACAAAGGGCAATGAAGAGGCACATGGTGGACACAAGCAGGTAAAAGGTATTTGCCAAAGAAATAGACGAGTGGAAATGAGCTGGTCACATGATAAGAATGAGAGATGATTGGTGGTTATTCTATGTGCAATTTCATGAGAAAATGAGGAAGGATCTGAACACATGTGGAGTAGTATTCATACTCTTGGAATGTTCTCATGTGGGGAATGTTTGGGAAAGATTCTTGTTTCTTAGCACAGTGCCTGGCACAAAGTAAGTGCCTAATAGCTGCCAGTTGGTTAACTGCCTGACATAGACAAAGGCCTCTCAGAATAGGCAGATATGAATAAAATATAGTCTGTGTCATTGGAGGGTCTGTCACCTTAGTGACATTGAGGTCCATTTGAGTTTGGGGTGTGAAATGGGAGAGAAATATAGGAATAAAGTTTGAGAGGAGGACAGGGCAGAGATTCTTTTTTTAAGTGTAGGGAGATGTCCATCTTTTAAAGCATTGTGGAGTGAGTCAATAAATAAAGAGCTATTGAGGGTGAGATTGACCGTGAGAGCAATTGAGAACTCAGGTTTTTATCACCATGCCTCAATAAGGCATCAGAATAGGACTTTGTGGAAGAGGCTATCTTGTTAATACTAATATTTTTCCAGTGTTATATCATTGAGAGTCATGAAACACTATAGCTTACAAAAAACCCAACAAATTAAAAATGCAGAACATACAAAGGTCAGTGAAAAAGCCTGAGGTGGACGTGAACCGCATGCAGCTCTGTAGACAGAAGGACTGATGGAAGGGGCCACTTTCTTGCTAATATGGGTGAAGGAGCTATTATAGGAAACTTAAGTAGAGATAAAAAGATTTGATGAAGTCAGTCTGAAAAATGTGATAGAAAACCAGGGAGGAATAAAAAGAATGCTGTGCAGCCTTGACAACCTAATTAAGATTACACAATACATTTTTAGTAAACTTAGTAGGGTTATATGATTTTCTCCATCATTGTTTAGCAGCAGGAAAGGAATGGAAAAATGGAATGGTTGGAGTAATGTGACTCAGAGCTTTGGAAAGATCTGAGCAACAATAGGCTTATGGGTCAAGAGTATATGGTACAATAAGACTGCAAGGGAGAAAAGTAAGGCCAGAGTGAGTAAGGAAGAGCAGGGAGAAACAGAGTGACCTCCAGGTCAATTAGTCAACAGCATTTTAAGTGCTGTGACATGACAGGCACTATGTTAATGCTCTGAGTCATTGTGATGATTAAGAATGGGTTTATGAAGAATGAGACATAAGGAGATCTGGAAGGATAGGAATTTGTCATCAGAGGGGAATTTTAGAATGTAAGATTTTGGAGGTAGAAGAACCATGGGTAAAGGTGAAAGCAAGGTTATAACCATCCCCATGGTTTCTCCCATTTGTTTTAATTCTTCTATGTAACATGACTAATGTGAAAATGTGTTTAATAAGAATGTATGTGTATGACCCATATAAGATTGATGCCATCTTGGGGATGGAGGGGGAAGGGAAGGGAAGAAAACTTAAAACTTATGGAAGTGATTGTTGAAAACTGAAAACAAATAAATTAAATAAATAAATAAATATCCCCATAGGTAACTGGTGAGGAATGAAAAATCAGTTATGGATGATCTGGGCAGTCAGATTGTTGAAGGAAATAGGTACATGGAAGTTCTTGACTCTAGGGGCAAGAGTTGCAGATGACTGTAAGACTGACCCAGCACTTGGAAGAAAAGAGAAAATGATTTGGGAGTCATCTAGATAGAGTGATGTATACAAAGAATCAATCAGTCAACTGATTTTTTTTTTAAAGAATTTATTAAGAGCCTAATAGGTACCAGACACTCTATTAGGTGCAAGGTATACAAGTACAAAGAATGAAACAATTCCTACTTGAAATAAATGTACATTTCATTGGAGGAGACAAATATATCCAAAATATTTCCAAGATAAATAAGTGAATAAATATGAATATATGCAAAGTTATTTAATGCAAAATGGTTTGGGAAGGAAGGCATTAGCAAATGAGAGATCAGAAAAAGCTTCCTGCAAAAGATGATGCTTGAACTACAAAGTAAAGGAAGGGAGGATGTTATGAGGCAAAGGTAGACAGGAAGTGTGTTCCACGCATGGGAAACTGCCAATGTAGAGGAAAGGAATGGAAAGATGGAGTGTGTGGAACAAAGAGAAGGCCAGCTTTTTGGAGTCACAAAATATAAAGGGGGAGAATAATGTGAAATGAAGCTGGAAAGGTAGGTTAGGGGCAGATTGAGCAGGGCTTTAAAAAATACACAGAAGAGTTTGTATTTTATCCTAAAGATAATAGAAAACCACTGGTTGAGTAGAGGAGTCATGTGGTCAGATCTGCTAACGGGCAATTACTTTGGCAACAGTGTGTAGGGTAGATTAGAGACCTGAGTCAGGGAGACCGATTGGGATACTGCTGAAAAAACTTAGGCTAGAGATGACGAAGTCTGAACTATGATGGTCACTATGAGAGTGGAGAGAAAGGGTTGGATTTTAGAGGTTTCGTGAAAGTAGAAATAGCAAACTGGAGATGGGTTAACAACAATGAGAAACTGAGGATTATGACAAAATGACAATAAATCTGGTAGACTAGAAGAATGGTTGCACCTACAATAGAAATTAGAAAGTTTGGAAGAAGAGTTTAGGGGAAAATCTCAGTTTTAAACATATTAAGATTAGAATGCCTTGGACCATTGAGTTGGAAATGTCTAATAGGAAATTGTTTATGTGGGACTGAAATTCCAAGAGAAAGGCAGAGCTAGGTATGTAAATCTGGGAGTTGTTTGCACAGAGATAATAATGAAACCCATGGGAATTTATGAAGTTACCAAGAGAGACAGAATAGAGATGGAATTTTTAATGATTCTTGTGTAATGAACACTTTGACAGTCCGATACATCTTATGTAGCCCCTTCTCAGAATATTTTGAAAAAAAAAATAGGATGACAAAGAAAATCAAAGATTCATGAAAAATAGTTATGTTTTTTCCTATTCCCATTTAGAAATCCCCTAAATATATATTAATTGATACCTCTAAGGGTCTGTGGACCCTAAGTTAAGAACACTTGGTATTGGGGATAAAGGAAAGACAGTCTAGTAGAAAAACATGCCCAGTTAAGGAGCATGATATGGATGGTGAGATACTGAAGAATGATCAGACACGTAGGAAGCAAATTAGAAGAGAACAGTCATGAAACCTTTAACAATGGAAAAGGCAGCAGATGAACAGAGAAGGATTAAGATTGAGAAAATACTATCAAATCTGGCAATTATGGTCCCTAATGTATTTTTGATGGAGCTGTAAATTAGTATAATTCTGGAAAACAATTTGGAATTATTCAAATAAAGTGGATTAAATGTCCATATACTTTGATATAGAAATTCTACTGCTAAGATATATACCCTAAGAAAATCACTGATAAAAAGAATAATAAGAGTATGCATTTAAATAGAACTTTACCAATATTATCTCATCTTATTTTCATAACTCTGAAAGGTAGATTCTGGAATGATCCCCATTTTACAGCTGAGGAAACTGAAATTTGCAGAGGTTGAGCGACCAGCTCAGGGTCACACAGTTTATAAGTATCTGAGGCTGAATTTGAACTCAAGTCTTCCTGACTCCAGATACAGCATTCAATCCACTGTACCATCTAGCTGCTGTTATGCCAAAAAATTATAGCAGAACTTTTTGTCTTAGCAAAGATTTGGAAACAATAGATGCTCACTGATTGGGGAATGGCTAATCATATTGTAATACATGAGTGTAATGTAATATTGCTGTGCTGTAAAATAGCAAATGTGGTGAGTAAAGAGAAGCATGGAAAGACTTAGCTGTACTGATACAAAGTGAATCAGTCAATAAACATTTTATTAAGCACCTACTACGTGCCAGGTAGGCACTGTGCTAAATATTAGTACAACAATAACAATAACAAAATAATTCATGCCCTTCAGGAGCTCAAAATATAATGGGGAAAATGAAATATACAAACAAGCTATATACTGGTTAAATAGAAAATAATTACCAAAGGGATGGCACTAAAATTAAGAAGGGTTGAGAAAGGTTTGCTGTGAAAGATAGGATTTTAGTTGGAACTTAAAACCAGGTAGAGTTAAGGAGGGAGAACACTCCAGATACAGGAGACAGAGAAAATGCCTGGAGTGTATTGAACAAGGGTTCATGGAATAGCAAATAAGCCAGTGTCACTAGATCAAAAAAGAGTACTTGGTGAGGAGTAAGGTGTAAGAATACTAGGAAGGAAGGGGAAGACACATTAGGTTGTGAAGGACTTTGAACATCAAACAGAGGTATAATCCTGGAGGTTATAGGGAACCATGATTCCTAGGTTGCAAGCCTGAGGGACTAGGAGGGGTAACTAGGTGGTGCAGTAGATAGAGCACGGGGAGTCAGGAAGACTTAAGTTCAAGTCTGACCTTAGACACTTCATAGCTGTGTAACCCTGAGCAAGTCACTTAACCCTGTTTGCCTCTGTTTCCTTATCTGTAACATGAGGTAGAAAAGGAAATGGCAAACCACTCCAGCATCTCTGCTAAGATAAACCCAGATGGGGTCACAAAGTCAGACGTGACTGAAATGACTGGACAACTGCAGTAATAGGAAAGATAGAAGGGGGGAGGGTTTAGGAATAAAGGTATCGAGTTCTGTTTCAGATTTGTTTAGCATAAGATGTTTACTGGACATTGCCGATGCCTGGAAGGTAGTTGTAGAAACAAGTTCGAAGGTCTGCAGAGAGGGTGGGGCAGGATAGGTAGATTTGGTAATAATCAGCATGGAGATGGCATTTAAAGCCAAGAAGGGAACCCAGGGTAGAAGAACTCTGAGGGGTGTTTGTGGCTAGTGGGTAACATTTGGATGAGAATCCTGCAAAGGAGACTTGGAAGAAAGATAGGTAGGAGGAGAATCAGGAGAGAGTGGTGTCTGAAAACCTAGAGAGAAGGGAGCAAGAAAGGAGAGACGATCATCATCGGTGTGGAAGGCCACAGGCAAGTCAAGGAGAATGAGAATTGAGAAAAGGATTTGGCAACTTTGGAGAGAGCAGTTTTAGTGGAATGATAAAGTTGGAAGCCAGATTATAAGGGGTTAAGAAGAAAGTAAGAGGCAAGAAAGTGGAGGTACCTATTGTAGATCCCTTTTTTGAGGAGTTTAACTACAAAGGACTGAAGAGATATAGGACACTAGTTAGCACGGATAGAAAGGTTAAGCAAGAGGTTTTTTTTTTTCAGAATGGGAGAGATATAAACACCTTTGCAGACAGCTAGAAATGAACCTATAGAGAGGGAGAGATTGAAAATTAGTGGAAAAAGTGGGGATGACAGAAGAGGCAATCTGTTGGAAGAGAAGGAATGGAATAGGATCACTTGAACAAGTAGAGGTAGGCTTCATTGTGTGAGACAGAATTAAAAAAGGAGATTGTGACAGAAGGCATCTGACGGGAGATGAGGAAGAAGAGGGAGTACACAGCAAATGGCCTCAATTTTTTCCTGTAAAATATGAGGCAAGGTTCTTTACAATGAGTCGGGGGGAGGAGAAGCATGGGAAGTGTGAGGAGATATGAAAAGGTTTGAAAGAGTTGCTGTGGAGAATGGGATAGTGATTTAATAAGGGAGTTATAGTAAGATTGCCTATCAGCGGTGAGGGCCCAGTCGAGGTTATGTAACATAAATTTATGATGAACCCAGTCAGAATGGTGGTGGTTTTCTCCTTTGTGCAGCAGCGTATGTGTAAAGAAAAAGCAGTGAATGGTAGAAACAATCAAAGACTGAGATTTGGCTGAGTGTAATTGGCAGTGTGATAAAAGGGATGAGGGAATTCAAGAGAGGAAGACAGTAGAGTTGAACTGGTTGAGTCGGGGGTCAAGGCGGGGAGGAGAGGAAAGAGTAGCTAGAGCAGGAGAGATGGCCTGGGAGAGAGATTGGAGGGGTCAACAGGCTGGAGGTCATGATGCGTGGGGAGTAGGGTTATATAAGAGAAGGCAAAAGGAGAGGTGAAAACCCAATGGACTATGGTCAAATGAGGATTTCAAAATGCTTGTATATGGAGGTCATATATTTGTGAGTGAAGGCAAACTCAAAGTCACCTTTGTGTGTGGCTGAGGTGGGGTGAAGGAGTAGTAGTGTATGGGAGGTAAGCAGGTCGAGGATCTGAGTGTTTAGGGTGTCTAACAGAGAATCAACATCCATGTGGAAATCCCCTTGTATGAGTTTGTACTTTTTCCCCACAGAAGTTCTTCAAATTCTCAAAGACAGTGATTATTTCTGTTAGAAACAATAATACATATTATTATATGATAATATAATTATAATAATAAGACTGTTAGAATAGTTAACTTATTTTCAACCCATGGGATCATACAATGACCTCTCACATCCATGTAGTTCTCTCCTCTTCAGTTTTAGGGAGTTTATTTTGGATGAAACGTTGAGTTTAGTCACCATTTTGCAGAGCTGTTGTTAGGAAAATTCCCAACGTTCAGGCAGTTGGAGCTCTCCTCCTAACTTACATTTATATCTATTTCTGGTTAAATGCCAACCTCTTTGTGTTTAAGACAAAAGTCTGGATTATATTGTATTATAGTGTCTGGATAAGCACACACTTGGAGGGGAATGTGTATAAAGAACCAATTTTCCTTGAGCCTTTCCTCAGGCTAAGTCTTCTGATGTCTGCGGATCCAATGACTCTTCCTGATATCTCTTTCTGCTACCACAGCTCTGTCCTACATTTTGTTCCTCAGGCATGTATGTGGTAGAAGGTCACACTCCCTCCAACCTGTCTTATGAATCTTTTCTGAATTTCCTTGATGATTTATTGATGGTCCTCAGAGCCAAGTTTCCTGAGCCTATCAGTACACAGTTCTTATTGAGTAAACCAATTATCCCACACCCTTTCTTCCTTAGACTTATTTAAACCTTCCTTGGAATAAAAGTTTGGGGTCTTAAGATCACCAAAAACTGTCTCAGGTAATCGAATAGTAAACTGGATTTTGGTTCATGACTATAGTTTCCTAATAGTCACATATGCTTACATTGGCATAGTAAATTTATTCTTTTCAAAGGATCTTCATGAGGAGTTTTTCATTTGACCTTTAGGACATCCCCTGGGAAGTCAGCAGGAAAGAGAGAATTTAATAAGGCCACTGAATTCAAGTGACTTGCCTGAAGTTTCATTGCTAATTAGTAAGAGTCAAGTCTGGAACCCAGGTGTCCTTGTCCTAATCTGGTTTCTTTTTCTCTGATGGCCTACAAACTTGGAAAATGAGAAACTTGTGACTGGAATGGAATTCCTCTCCTTCCCTTCCATGCAAGCTAATTTTTTTTTTCTCTTTTGTCTTTCTTCTTTAGTCTGAGACATCTCTGGCAATGATGGGGCATCATTTAGCTTTGTTCAGTCTTCTTTGGAGAGATGAGAGTGAAGAAAACCAGTTTTGTGCCCGACAGTGCATTTTGCTCCTCATACGACTCCTGACATATGAAAGTGAGAACATTAGATTGGAAGAAATTTTTAAAATGGCTTATAGTCTGCTCTAACTGTGTGACCCATACGTCTCTTACCTTCTCTCTCTGTGGACATTAGCTTCCTTGGTTGTCAAATGGGGATGATATTAGTTATTCTACTTTCACAACAGAAATTGTGATCCAATAACATAATGAATATGACCATGCTTTAAAAGTATTAATTGTTTGGAGGGGGAGAACAGCTTTGAATGAGTATATGTTGGCATAAACCCTAGATGGACTGGACTAAATTTTCCGTCAGCTTTTGTGACTCATTCAGCTACTTTGGGAGACATCCAGGGTCATGGCATCTTTCATTAATGCTTGCCTACCCGAGAAAGAGATGAAAAAAAAAATCCAGGGGCTTGGAACACAAAGCAATCCATTGGAGTTCCAGTATGGAAGTTAGGTGACTTGTTTAATTTGAGGGTGAAGTGTTGGGAAGTGGAAATTAACTGTGAAATTCAATTATTCAGGGTAGGAGAGTTGCCCATGTATTTCCTGATCTGATGATAATAATAGCTAGCATTTATATAGTGGCCTCTCAGGTTTACAAAACACTTTACATATGTTACCCTCATTTGATCCTCACAGCTACCCTGTAAGGAAGATGCTAGTATCATTCCCATTTTCTAGATGAGAAAGCTGAGACTGAGAGGTGTTAAATGACTTGCCCAGTCACACAGCTAGTTAGTATCTGATGCAGTTTGTGAACTGAGGTCTTCCAACACTCTATCCATTGAGGTCTCATTCTGTCACCTGACAGAAGAAGCATTCCAAAGTGCCTCTCCTTGGTGGGGGAGGGGAGGGTGGAGGTAAGGAGAAGAGGTGGTGGTGGGGAGAGGGAGGATTTGTTTGTTAGATCCAACTTCATAAGGACATCTTTTGGTGAATGGATATTAAGAAATTCAAAGGAACAAAACTAAGCCGCCAATGGGACCACCATTGAGCAAGCTGTCAGAATAGGGAGAAAGTTGTAGGTGTGGATACTTATTTTTAAAATTTTGTGTAGATTTCAGTTAATGCATAATCTCACAGCTATAAAAGATCTCAGAAGTAGAGAAGTTAAGAGAAGAGAGACCACAGAAAGAAGGAATGAGGGTTTTAAGTCAGATTAGATACTTCTGGAGTCAGTACATCATATTGTAAAATGACAATTCTGTTTTGAGATTTGGGGCACTTTTGTCACAATAAACTTGTGCAGTAGGTAGCGTAGATATCATCTCCTCCATTTTACTGATGGTAAAGCTGAGGGGCAGATAACTAGGGTGACTTACCTGATCAACACCTTGTAAGTACAGAACTCAAGTTCAGATCTCTTGACTCCAACTACAGTGATCTTATCATCACTTCATGATCCCCTTCATTATAATGAAGCGCTACTCTGATAACAATGGCTACTTTTGTCAAGTTGCCATTAAGAATTTTAGAATTTTAGAGTTTGAAGGAACCTTAGGGATCAGCTAGTTCAACTCTTCCATTTCACCAAGATGGAAACTGAATTTCTGAGAAGGAAAGTGACTTTCCTATACGCAATTAGTGTTAGAATCTATACTGTCATAGATCCCCTGAATTGGAAAGAATCTCAAAAGTCATCTAGTACAAACCCTAACAGAACAGCACTTAGAGTATTCCAGGATGTGGTCATTAAGCCTTTGTCTGATGGCCCCATATTGGACCCTGGAAACCCACTGCCTCCCAAGGTAATCTATTCTATTTTGAAACAACTAATTGTTAGGAAACTTCATTATTTTGAACTTAGATGTATTTTTAAAGCTTCTACCTTTAGCTCCTACATTTAACCAGAAAAAAATCCAATTCTTTTTCCATATGTCAACCTTTCAAGCATTTGAAGAAAACTATTATATCATCCTAAGTCTTCACTGCAGGCTAAGTATCTCAACATGTTTAAACAGTTTAAGTGTGGCATTCTTTCTAATAGTCCCCTCACCATTCAGTTTGCCCTATTCACCCTACTCTTCCATTTGCCAATGTCTTTTTTCCTTCCGATATGGCATCTGAGTTTCCCAATGAAAATATCTCAGATCTACTTCTTTATGCCAGGGATTGAGGAAAACAGCAGGTGCCCATACCCACTGAAGCAACTGAAGACTTTGGACATGAAGTTCTTGAGGCAAATGAACAAAAATTGCTCCCATCTGGTGAAGGTAAGTATCCCCAGGCTCTGGGGCTTCAGGAAGATAAGGAGATGAGACTACCTTGATGTGTGGATTCCCAGCCATAGCTCCTCACAGCTTATCAAATTGGCAGAAATCTTAGGTTCATCTAGTCCAACCCTCTGCCTTGACAGAGGAGGGCACTGGGACCCAGAGTAGTGAAATGTGTTTCCCAAAGTTATATATAGTGCTTGCCTTAGAATCTCAGATTTGTAAGGGACTTCAAGGGGTTTTCAAGTATCATCCCTTGAAAGAGTCATGAATTCTTTTTATGACATTCTTACATAATGGTTATACAGATTCTTCTTGAACACTTTTCTACCTCTCAAGGTAGCTCATTCTGCCTTTGGATAGCTTGAACTGTTAACAAGTTATCTTTTTTTATGTTGAGTTGGCATTATCCTTTCTGTAGCTTCTACCCATTGTTCCTACTCTCAGAGGACAGGTGAACTGGTTTGCTCCCTCTTCCCTGTGATAGTTATTCAGATATTTGAAGAAGAAAGAATAAAGAACATGTTCCCCTTTCTCCTACCTTCCCCTTCTCCAGGTTCCCCTTCCTTCAACTCACCCTTATATGGCGTAGTTTCAAGGTTCCTTGTCATTCCTGTGAATGCAGAGGTTGAGACTAGATCCTAGGTTATCTGACTCCAAATTCAGTGTTCTTTACAAGTCCTCAGCTTCTTTCAGTTTACCTGTCCCAATCTTCTTCCATTCTGATTAGCAGCATGTTGTAGTAGGAAGTATACCACTTTGAGTCAGGTAATTTACTCTGTTACCTGAGACATTTCTCTCAAGTTTGGTTGATACAATTTCCAAGGAGCAAGTAAGGGCCCTGGAAAGTAGGGAACAGCTGAGATTTGGTGTTCAGAAATAGTTTTCACTGGAAGAGACAGTGAATATAAAACCACATTTAACCACTAGAATACATTGCTACCCAGCTACCTGAATATTCATTGATGAAGACTAGGGGTTCTCAGAGAACTGGCTACTTCTGCCCCTTTTGTGGGTGACATGGTCTAGGTATGTCATTGGTCTAGGTATGCGGCATCTGTAGATCTATCCAAATTGTCTCTTGGCTCAACCCCCCTCACTGGAAACTTTGCCTTCTCTTCATGCTGCATTTCAGTGAAGTCACACTATACATAATTGTATTGATCATGTAAGGAAGAAAGGAAAGGAAGGAGGGGAAAAGAAAAAGGGGAGGGGGAGGAAAAAAACAAGTACTTATTTAGTGCCCAGTATGTATACCAAGCACTGTACTAAGTGCTTTACAAATATTACCTCTTTGGCTCCTCACAACAATCCTAGGAGATAGATAAATATTATCATCCCCATTGTATAGTTGAGGAAACTGTATTGTTTAATGGAAAACAATTCTTTACCAATACCTCAAAAAGAAGAAAAATCACAAACCCATGGATCTACCCATAGCTAGCTAGCCCTTTGCCAATCTGTAAGCATTTCCCAAACCCAGGAATTCCAGGAACATAATTATGGTGCTGAGACTGAGTTCTTGTCAGTCACTATACAATACCATTCCACTCATGTCCTCCCAAAGGGTTAATATTCATGGATTATGGTTATTTGGGACTCAAAATATTGTTTACTTTTTTGGCAAATTTTTCTTGCTCACTAATATGTTGCTGCTTGTGATCCCTGAGTCTTCTGCTTTGTTAAGATTTTATAGGACTTTTATCACCCCTCCCTGCCTGTTCATCACTAGTACAGAAGTGAATTGGATTAAATGTCAATCCCAGATACAGAAACTCCTCCATTACCTTCTATTCTTCTGTCCTTAATCTTTCCATGTCTTTCTACTGCATCTCTTTTTTTATCCTTTCTGCAGTTGTTTTTATGGTATGTCCCTGAATAAGGAACTCCTATTTAGAGGATCTGTGACTTAGTGTTTTAATCAGTCTAATAACTATACAATTTTCCATTTACATGGCCCCAAATCTCTTTTGGGGGGTGGCATTATTCTCAATTTCTTTGTTTTTCTTAGCTCATTATGAGCTCTTTCCTTCCTTCCTTCCTTCCTTCCTTCCTTCCTTCCTTCCTTCCTTCCTTCCTTGTCATTCCCAAAACATTTAACCCATGCACTCTGAAGCCCATAGACTGGACATCAATAGGTCCCTACCCAAGCTCCACTTAAAGGCTACCTTAGAGTAATTAATTATCAATGGTAATAGTTTCTGTTTCCCTCCCAGCTTGATTTAGTTATTTCTTCTTTTGTTCATTAAAAGGGCCATTCCCTGATTACTTCCTAAAGATAACTATTCACTTAATGGGCGTTACCTCTCTCTAAGTGAGTACCTGAAAAGGCCAGACTTAAAAGGCGGAGGTCTCCCATTACATCCTGGGCCATCTCCAGTCATCCTAATGAATGTCTGGTCATTGAACCCAGATGACTCAGGAAGAGAAAGTGAGGTTGGTGACCTTGCACAACCCTCCCTCCCTCAAAAAATAAGTCAAGGACAAGTCATGTCATCATTTCTCTGATGTCATGGTCTCCTTCAAAAATGAAAGATGAACACAAAATGAACAAATATTTGGGGCCAGAATTGAACAGCACAAGGGTAGCAGACTTTGGGAAACTGCATAGTTCTTCTGATGAATACAAGCTTCCCTCTAAACAAAAGACTCATCATTTAAACACTAGTATTCTTCTGGTATATAGCTTCCAGTCATGGTATTCTATTGTCTTTAAACAATTGAAATTTAGAATCACCTGAAAGCCAAACAAAAGACAGGTACATGATGAGTATAGGCAAGTTGCAATACATTTTAAGAAATGAATTACTCAGGAAAGGTGATGTAAGAGACTATATCTGAGAAATGTATGACCAGAGTAAAGATGGTCAGGTCAAGTAGCAAGGGCAAGGAAAAACTAACTGATGTATATAGTCCCCATGCCATAGCATCCACTGAATATGAAGAGTCCCTAAGGAAGGCCCCCATCACGCTGAGTAGACCCTCTGGGGCATATTCATGGGAGAACAAAGATGAGAGTTACTTGAGATAAGGAAAAATAGAAGGGTTGCCACCTGCATTGTTGGAGGAAATACACTAATAAAATCATGGTGGTACTAAAACATTGAAAAAACTATTTTCCACAAGTTAAAATGTTGGGCTTCACATACACTAAGTAGTTCATTGAAAGGAAGAATGGGGAAATGAGAAGAACAGGTGATTAGTAGCTAAGAGGCCCTGATTTTTAAATCAAACTTTGTTACCTACTATTGGTCTCATGTTGGGCAAATCACTTAAATTCTCTGAGTGCCAGTGTCCTCATCTATAAAACAAGCAGATTATACTGGACGATCCCTTCTAGCGCTGTGTCCTATCATGTGATAATAAATGCAAATTCAGTGGATGAAAAACATTATTAGTGAATAATAATTGACTATAAAGAAGTGCAACTTTGGTGCAGAGAGAGCAGAGTAGAGATGCAGTGTGAGTCAGAGCACATATAATAGGAGGAGCATTGAATTGTGGCATTTAGGGTTAAGTGCATTTGTAAAAAGTTTAAGAGAGTGGCATAGTAGAAGTACTACAGGATTTGTCTCGATTTTCCTTCCCTTTACCATCATTTCAACATATGTATGTATGTGTATGCATAGGTATATACACTACTATGGGTTCTTAGTTCAGGTTCATGGCTTGATAGCACTCTTACCTTCATATGGCTTATACCAGTGTACGTATGCATCATGATGTTAGCTATGAGATCACATGCAGTCAAGCACTGCTTATCTAAGTTAGGTAAATTGAATTTCTTTGTGATTCTCATTCTGAGAGAACAGACCTGGGCATTTGTATTATGGATTATATAATAGTGGAACCTCATTGGTATCGATATATTCTACCTAAGTAAGAATGATTCAACTTTCACTCATTCCAGATCCTTTGAGAATCAGTAGTTCCTCCTATTACTAGGAAACCTGTAGTCTTTCACCTGGCCCCAGTAGGACTTAGCTCTCTAAAAGATAATTCCTTGATTCTTGGCTTTTACAGGTATTTGGGCAAAACCTCTCAGTGAACCAAAATACCCAACTCCTTCTGACCTTCCTGAATGGCCTGAAGAGCAAGAACCAAGTCCGAGTAAATCTGGCTTTAGAGTTGTTCAACCATTTCCTGGAAACTCAAGGACTCAAGATTGAGCAGGTCAGAAGCTTTCCCTTCTGGAAAACAAAATGGAAGGATGGTGACAGGATATTGATCTGTGGTGGGAAAGCTGCCCTAAGAATACTAGGGAAGGGGGAACTGGACAATAGTTCATTCAGTTCAACCCCTGAGGTCATTAAGAGTTGACCCAAATAATCATAGACTTCCAAAGTTGTATGGCACCTCAAAGACCATCTAATCTAAATCACATTCAAAGGATTTTGAGATTGGGGGTGCAGCCTGGAAAATTTTTCGGATAGTTATTGATGATGTATGTTTCTTTTTATCCTTTTTTTCTCTTTGACAATTACTCATTTATGCCATTAACCATGTATTACTTGGGAGCCTCTAGATCATGCCACATGCAGATCAATTGAAGGAAATGAGGATGGTTAGTCTGAAGAAGAGACTGTCTAGGAGGGCCATGATAGTTGTCTTCAAGTGTCTAAATAAATAATGATATAGCAAAGGGTTTAGCCTTGTCCAACTTGGCCCCAAAAAACAGAACTCAGAGCGACTAGTGGAAGTGGCAAAGGGACCATTTTAGGCACAACAATCCCAGCATCATGTTATTTGCAAATTTGATAAGCATGCTTAAGTCTTCTTCTAGCCAAGTCATGAGTGGTTTTGGACAGCATGTGGTCAAGACTGAACTTTTTGGGCTTTCTGTTGGAGACCTCCTTCCAAATTCACATACACATATGCATATAAGCATGTATGTATACATATGTGTGTATATACATGTAAGTGTTATAAACTTTCCAGCAACCTCCTCTACCCAACCCTAATAAAACTCTCCCTTGAACCAAAGAAATACAGGTAAGCAAGTCAACATATTGCCCTTATCTGAAAATGTATGCCTCATTTTGTATCTCTGAAAGAAGTAAAAGTAAGGAAGGAGTACATTCTAGGCATGGAGGACTGCATGTATAAAATAGGGAAATGTTGTCATGTGACTGTTCACCATATCTTTGAATATTTGACTCCCTTCAAGACTCAGTTCAAATCCTATCTTCACAGGCAGCCTTTCTTGGTTCCTCAGCTGCTAGTGCCTTCCCCTTTGAGATTACCTTCCATCTATTCTGTATATATCTTGTATAGTATACCTATTTATTTAGACATTGTCTTCTCCATTAGAATATGAGCTACTTAAGGTAAGAGACTATTCTGGTCTTTCTTTGTATCCTTAATACTTAGCATGAAGTCTGATACATAGTAGCCATTTAAGAAATGCTTATAGGCTGAGGATCAGCAATGAAAGTATGAAGGGGAGGAGTATATAAGTAGGCTGGAGCCAGGTGGCCAAAGACTTTAAATGTCAGATGTAGGAGTTTGTATTTGGTCCTGGAGGTAATAGGGAGCCAGTGACATTTATTGAACAAGCAAATGATAAGAGTCAGGCCTGTACTTTAGGAAATAACTTTGGTAGCTGGGTGAAGGATGCATTAAAGAAGGAAGTAATGAGACAAGGAGACACATCAGAAGGTTACTGCAATAGTCCAAATGAGAGATGATGAGAGACAATTATGGCCAAAAGAATAGAAAGAAATGGACAGATGTGAGAGATATTGTATAGCTGTAATTAACAATAGCTGGTTGCATATGTGGGGTAGGTGAGAGAGACTCTAAAGTTTTGAACCTAGGTGACTGAAAACATAGTAGTGCCTGCAACAGAAATAGGGAAGTTAAGAAAAGGAATGGATTTGGAAGTGACAGATAGTTTGATTTTGAAAATATTAAGTTTGAAGTGCTTATGGGTCATTCAATTTGAAATATTCAATAAACAATGATGATTCAGGACTAGAGCTTAAGAAAGAAATTAGGCCTAAAGCTATGTCTAGGAGTTATCTGCGTAGACATAATTGTTAAATCCATGAAAGCCAATAAGACCACTAAGCCAGCAGAAGAACAAGGACAGTGTTTTGAGGTATTCCCACAGATAAAGAAATGATGAACCAGCAAAGAAGCCTGAGGAGAAATGATCAGACGAGTGAGAGCAGAACCCAGAGAGAGCAGTCATAAAAATACAGAAGCAAGAGTATCCAGAAGAAAATGGTTAACAATGTTAGATGTTGCAGAGAGATTTAAAACAATGGGAGTTGAGAAAGGTCAGGAAATTTGACAAATAAGAGATCACTGGTCACTTTGGAAAGAAGTCTTTCAGCTCTGAGTGTTGGAGTCCCAAACCAGAGTACAAAGGGATTATAGTAGAGTTGGAGAAAAGCAAAGTAGACAGATGGACTAGGAGTTTGTCTTTGAAAGGTGGAAGAGATATAGAACAATAACTCGAGGGTGTGGAAGGATCAAGTAAGAGCTTTTTGTTTGTTTTTCAAGGATCGGGAACCTTTACCTAGAGAGAGATTAAAGAGGAGAGAACGAAAGGCAGAAACAAAAATACAGTGGGAGGGACAGAAGGGATGTTTGGTGGGGAGTCATCTGCCAGAGGATCCAGAAGGGAGAAGATCAAAGGCACAGGCATCGTCATAGACTCTCAGATCTGGAAGGGCCCTCAGAGGACATAGAGTCCACCTCCAACCTATCCAGAATCCCCTCTATTAATATACCTGAAAAGTGATCATTCAACTTTTATTTGAAAAGCTCCAGTGATACTGAATTCATTAACTCTCAATATGGACTCTTCTGAATTAAGCTCAAATTGGCAGGAAGTTTTTCCCACTTTATATCAAACCTGATTTGTTTAGCCATTCTCCAGCTGGTGGGCACCCCTTCAGCTTCCAATTCTTTGCCACAAATCCACTATTTCTGTATGTATGGTTGCTTTTGCACTTTCTTTGTAGTATAGCTGTCATAGTTGTGGTACTGAATCAAAGGGTACAGATAATTTAATACCCTCTTGAGCATATTGTCCTTATCACTGATCATTGACTCCCAAATTGTTCTCTAAAGTGGTTGGACTAGTACACAGTTCTACCAACAGGGTATTAGTGTGCCTATTTTCCAGCATCTCCTCTGGCATTTGTTATTTTCCTTTTCTTTCATCTTAGTCAATCTGATGGGTGTAAGGCAGTACCTCAGAGTTGTTTTAAATTGCACTTCTCTAATTATCAGTCATTTAGAGCATTTTTTCTTGTGATGACTGATAGCTTTGATTTCCCTCAAAACTCTGAAAACTGCCTGTTCATATCCCTTGACCATTTATCAATTGAAGAATGACTCATTGTTATAAATTTGACTCAATTCCCTTTATATTTGAGAAATGAGACCTTTGTCAGAGAAACTTTCAGGAAAGATCGTTTCTCCCGGTTTCTTTCTCTTCTTCTAACTTGGCCTACCTTGACTTTGGTCGTGCAAAACTTTTAAATTTTATATAATCAAAATTATCCATTTACCTCCCATGTACCTCTGTATCTCATGTTTGATCACGAACTCCTCGCCATAGATCTGACAGATAATTTCTTCCATGCTCAGCTAATTTGCTTATGATATTACCCTTTATGTCTAAATCGTGTACCTTATTTTTATGTATGATATGAGATGTTGCCCTTTGCCTAGTTTGTGGCTGATTGCTTTCCAGTTTTCCCAATTGTTTTTGTCAAGTAGCAAGTTTTTGTCCTAATATCTGGGACCTTAGGGCTTATCAGACCTAGGTTGCTATGCCCATTTGCTTCTATGTATTATGTACCTAATCTTTTCGATTGATCAACCTCTTTATTTCTTATTCAGTGCCAAATTGTTTTGAATGCTTATAACTTTGTAGTATAGTTTGAAACCTTATACTGCTAGGTCCCCTTCCTTCACAAATTTTTTTCATTAAATCTCTTGATATTTTTTACCTTTTCTTCATCATCCTCCAGATGAAATTTGCTCTTCTTTTCTAGTTTTATATTGATATGGTGCTGAATAAATAAATTAATTTAGATAGTGTTATTTTTTTTATTATATTAAACTGACCTTTCCATGAGCAAATTAATATTTCTCTAATTATTTAGATCTGGGGGTGAAGAATATTTTGTAATTGTGTTGACATAGTTCTTTAGAGTATCTTGGTAGGTATATTTCAAAGTATACTATATTGTCTATAGTTATTTTAAACAGAATTTTTCTTTTTGTATCTTCCTGCAGGGTTTTATTGATAATATATAGAAACACTGATGATTTGTGTTGATTTATTTTATATCCTCTAATTTTCTGAAGTTGTGAATTGTTTCCACTAGTTTTTTATTTGACTCTCTAGGGTTCTCTCAGTATATCATCATATTATCACATAGTGGTATCACAAAGTTTTTCTTCTCATTATCTATGCTTACTCCTTTGATTTCTTTTTCTTGTCATTGCTTTAGCTGGAATTTCTAGTACAATATTGAATAGTAATGGTGATAATGGATATCTTTGCTGGTCTTTACCTAGCCTTATTGGAAAATACTTTTTCTTGGTTTTATGTAAATAATATTTATTATTTTAAGAAAAACTCCATTTGTTCCTATTTTTCTAGTGTGTTTTTTTTTTAAACAGGAATGTGCATTCTGTTTCATCAAAAGCTTTTCAGTACCTATTGAAATGATGCTATGATCTTTGTTGTTTTTGTTAGTGACAGGGTCAATTACATTTTAAGTTTCCTTAGTATTCAATCAGTCCTGAGTTTTTTATATAAATCAAGAGTGGTCATGGTGTCTGAACTTTTTGATATACTGTTGTAATATCCTTGCTAGTATTTTATTTAAAATTTTTACATTAATATTCATTAGGGAACTTGGTCTATAGTTTTCTTTCTCTGTTTTATCTCTCCTTGGTTTAGGTATCACGATCATATTATTATGTTATAGAAAGAATTTGGTAGGATTACTTCTTTAGTTTTTTAAACAATTTCTGCAGTATTTTAATTATTCTTTAAGTATTTGGTAGAATTCACTTGTATCATCTGGTCCTGTTCCCTCTCTCCTGCCCCTCCTCATTTAGAGAGCTCATTTATAGCTCTAAAATAGGTTTATTTAAATATTCTATTTCTTCTTCTGTTAATTTGTACAGTTCACATTTCTGCAGATAATCATCCATTTCATTTAGATTGTAAGTTTTATAGGAATAGACTTAAGCAAAAATAACTGCCCATGGCTGTTTTTCTCTCATTTTCATTGGTTTTAAGTCTATCCTTTTTAAAATATTGATAATTTGGTTTCCTGTTTTCTTTTTAAAAATTAAATTAGTTGATGATTTATCTATTTTATTGATTTTTTTAAAAAAGAGAACTCAGTTTTATGTATTAATTTAATGTTTTTCACACTTTATTAATCCCTTCTTTAGTTTTTCAGGATTTTTATTTTGGTATTTAATTTGCTATTTTTTAATTTGTTGTGTTTCTAGGGTTGTTTTTTTTTTTATTATTGCTGCATGCCAGTTAATCGATCTGCCTTCTCTCTTTTTTATTGATACCACTGTTTAGCATACAAATTTTCCCTTGAGTTCTTTGTCTGCCTCTCATGCAGTCTGATATATTATCTCATTGTTTTTGTTATTTTTGATGAAATTAATTATTGTTTCTATTATTTGTTTTTTGACTTGCTCATTCTTTGGGATTAAGTTCTTTAGTTTCTAATTAATTTTAATCCATATTTCAAGGGTCCTTTTTTGAATATAATTTTTATCACAACATGGTCAGAAAAAGATGTATGTTATATTTCTGTTTTTCTGAATATGCTTGTGAAGTTTTTCTACCCTAATGCATGATCAATTTTTTGTTAAGGTGCTATGCATAGCTGAACATAGATATGCTTCTGTCTGTTACCATCCAATATTTTCCAGGAGTGTATCATATCTAAATTTTCCAAAATTCCATTCATCTCCTTAATTTATTTCTTTTATGGTTAGGTTTTTCTAAATATGAGAGAGTAAATTGAGGTCCCCACTAGAGTATATTTATTTCATGGGTTGCCTTGACCAAAGAGTTTATCATCTGGTGACTAGGCTGCTGGTATTGAACTTTATGCTTAGCTAGACTCACCCTTGGAAAACAAATATCCTCTTAATTCTTGACCAACACATGGCCAAATCTATCAGAGTTGTACTCTACTAGAATATGTTTCAGGAACCTAGATAACCTCCATACCATGAAGAAGCATTGTATTAGGATAGTATGGAGGAAGATTATACAAATTAAATCAAATATATGTAGAAATACCACAAGATTATCACTTCCTCATTCCAGGAAGCTCTGATAATGATGAAGATAATAATATTAATAATAACTAGCACTTATAAAAACTTTTAAGGTTTGCAAAGTACTTTACAAATTATCTTATTTTATCCTCACAGCAACCCTGAGAGGTGTTTTTATAACCCCCAGTTTACAAATGGAGAAACTGAGGCATACAGAGATATTTGACTTTCTTAAAGTTACACAGGTAGAAAATGTCCAAAACCCATTTTGAACTCAGGGTATCCTGACTTCAATTTCAGTATTCTATTTTCTGCATTTTATAGTCATTTTATATGGGATTTCCCTTTCCAGTCCTTCCTAATGAATTTGATTATTGCTATATAAAAATATTGTTAATTTTTATGGGTTCATTTATTTTTTATTCTGCTACTTTGCTAAACTATTGTCTTAATTAGTGTCTTGGCTGATTCTAGGACTTTTTGAGTAAACTTATCATGTGATCTACAAATAGGTACAGGTCTGTTTCTTATTGTCCATATGCCTTTCTTTTGGCTTATTACTTTTTGTAGCATGTCTAAAACAATGTTAAATAGCAGTGGGGAAAAGGACGCTTCTCTTGTATTTACTGGCAGTAGCTTCTAATATTTCTAATTTCATGAGTTACTTTTCCTGTTATATGTGAATAGTTTGGTTGTTGGAAGGGACAGGAAATGAACTTTTATTAAAGAGAAGGGATGAATTTAGCTTATGAATGGCATAAGATACCCTTTTCTATGTGAACAATATGGTAGTTGAAAGGGGCATGAGAAACTGATTTAAAAGCTGTGTGGGAAGAAGCTGTCCATTAAAGTATGAGAAAAGAGATAAGTCGTTTGGAGGGGAGGGACTGTGTTGTGCCTGTGCAGGGACTACGACTGTAAATACTGCTAACTGAATTTTAGATACATAGTTTTTATCATATAGAGATGTCTTTCTAGGCCTATATGCTCTGTTGTACTTCATCAGAGGCTTTTTATGCATCTATTGATAAAATTAAGAGGTTTTAATTTTCAATTTGATAAGCTATGTTTATTGTTTCCTTCCTGTTGAATAATTCTTACATCATTGGTATAATTCCATCTTGATCATAGTGCATTTATTTTACATACTATAATATATAATACATAGTACATACTATTATATATAATACATAATATATACTATAATATATAATACATAGTATATGTTATTTATATATTATTATATTTTATATATTATTTATGTTATGTACAATATAATATATAATTATATATAATATAATTAGATGCATAGTGAATACATTATAATTATATGCACACAATTTTACTTAATATTGTTATATTATTATATATTACATCATATGTATTATTAACTTAATATGATTAATAGTTGCTATTATGTTTATATTATACCTATAATAATATGCATATAATGTATACCATGTACATAAAATATATTCATTGAAATCCCTTGTTCAAATTTTATTTTAAACCAATATTTACTAATAATATTGGTTTATAGCTATAATTCTTTGCTTTATTCTTCCTTGATTTAGGTGTTAGAACTACGTTTTTCTCCTAAAAGCAGTTGGTTTTTTGAGACTATTTGGTGCACCATAAGTACTCATTCTTTAAAAGTTTGGTGCAATGCTTTTGTAAATCCATCTGGAGCAATGTTTCTGTCTTTTGGTCCTTCTCCCACTTTTTAAAGGAATATTTCATTCTCCTTCAATGTCCTAGAGCAATGATGTCAAATGTAAATAATAAAGGGGGCCACTAATCCATAATTGGGGTCACTGTGGGCAGCATATTGACTTAGTTTTAAATTGTAATGTTACGTAGATTTTATTGTATTTTTGTTTTTGTTAAATGTTTTCCAATTATATTTAATCTGGTTCTGGCAGCACTCAATCAAGCTATAGGTCTTGTGTTTGACATCTCTGTCCTAGAAAATGGGGAAACTCCTCTACTTTCCTTTGTAGGAGGGCGGTCTGCCGGACAAACATCATACACCTTGCCCTTCATACCTGCTGGAAATGGAATCCTTGGTCCTCAGTTTTGTCATTTTTGATAGCTCTCATGAACAATTCTATGGAAAACTGCTGTGTCAGACTGCTTGTTGGACTTGTAAAGAACATGAGAGATACAGAGATGATTAACGATGATGATGATGGTGATGGTGGTAGTAGTGGTGATGGTAATGACGATGATATTGGCATGGCACCAAGTGGTGCTCTGAATTGAGTTCTGGGCTTAGATTTAGGAGGACTGAATTCATATGTTGCCTCAGACACCTACTAACTCTGTGACCTTGGGCAAGTTGTTTAACCTCTGTCTGCCTCAGTTTCTTTAACTGTAAAATGGGGATTATCATAGCACTGTCCTCACAGGGTTGTTGTGAGGATAAAATGAGACATTTAAAAAGTGCTTTGCAAACCTTAAAGGACTACATAAATACTATCATCATCTTCCATTTCCATTATCCTGAAGGGTTTATAAAGCACTTTTCTCAAAAATTCCAAGGTTTACTAGCCCATTTTACAGATGAAGAAATGGAAGCATATAAAGGTCTTAAGTGACTTGCCCACAAGCAAATATTTTCATCCAAAAATACAGGGAGATATAATGGAAATATTCTTGGATTTTAAATAAGTCCAAGAGTTTCAATCCCTGTCCAACCACTTTCTAGATTTATGATTTGTGGTGTTGACCTGAACGTTTGGCTGAAGGAGGCAAACAGACTAGGCGACATGTAAATTCATATTGTTTATTCCCTTAAAGATAGCTTAAGCTAGCAAGCTTGCACATAAGAGGAGCCCAAATGTAGGCAAAGGTGATTGATACAACAATGACCAGACTTAAATATGTTTTAGAACAATCCCAACTCAGCATATCTATGTCACTCAAATTTATGGTTTCCATATATGATTAACCATATTATGAGAAAGGAATTTTCTTAATTGAATAGGTGGTAAGTACAATAAGATAAGAGAGTTAACAAGGTATCAATTGAAATTATGACCCAGGATATCTGTGTTTTCTTTACTATTAACATGCCATAACATAATATATGTCCACAAAATATTAAGATATGGAAAAAGTCCCATTATTCAAAATAGTGTCTCAGGTTAAGGGGCTCATCCTTAATGGTTATAAACAGAGAAAAGAATGCATATAAGGCAGCCCCATCTGGCTTTGTTGACATTGGAAAAAGAAATTGTTAGGTCTGGGCTCTTCTTCTGGTTGATTAATTCAGGCTCTGGCCTTAATGATGGTCCAAAAATGATATTAAATGATTATCAGTGGCAAATCACTTAATTTCTCTGAACCTTAGTTTCTTCATCTATAAAATGGGAGAGTAATGTTTATAATACCTATTTTGCAAGATTATTTTAAAGATCAAATGAGTTAATGATTATAAAGCACTTTGGTAAACCAAAAAATCTAATGTTAACATGAATTATTATTGATCAGAATGACATATAAGTTGTGATTTTATAGTAATGAGTGTTTTTAGAAGCTAGACTTAATGTATATCTCCAAAAGCATGCTGTCCCCTTCAAAGGAGTCTCTTTGGGAAATCATACATTAATCCCCAAAACCCTACTATTGCTCCCATCATTTGGATTCCCTCTTTGGAAATTTCCCTGAAAACTGGCAGCAGATTCTTTGGACTATCCTTGGAAGAGTCACAAAAGCAATTCTTCATACTTGAGGATTTTATTTGATTTTTGGAAACAATCAGTAGTTAAGATCATAATCTTTATACAGAACTTTAAGGATTGCAAAGTATTTCAAAATGTATTTTCTGTCTCATTGGTTCCTCACAGCAGGTGTTATCATTGTTGGGTCATTTCAGTCATGGCTCACTCTCTGTGTCTCCATTTGGAGTTTTCTTGTCAAAGATACTGGAATGGTTTGCCATTTTTTTCTTCAGCTCATTTTATGAATGAGGAAACAGGTGAACATGGTTAAGTGACTTGCCCAGGGTCACACAGCTAGTATGTTTCTGAGGCTGTATTTGAAATCTGAATCTTCCTGATTCCCAGATTTATCTGCTTCATCATCTAGATACCCCTTGTTAGATAAGCATCACAAATATTGTCATTTCAGAAGCCAAGAGAAGTAAGTGACATGCCCAGAGGTCAATAAATCAACAATGGGAAGATAGACAAGTAGCCTGAAAAGAAGCCAAAGCAGAAGTCATTGTTAGAGGAAGAATCAGGTCAATACCAAAAATTCACAACACATTCTGCAAAAGAAGATAAGAAGAGACGAGATCTGGGTTTCAGGCTTCAAGATTTCAGTTTCCGAAAACAGACGAGCTTTAGTACCAGAATTCAGTTTGTCACACTCAAGGTACTCAATGTATCTTGATGTTAGAGGGTAGCTGGCTCTCTTCTCTTGATTTAGCTAAAACCCCATTGTTTGGTGAGCTCCCTTTCTCATAGTCACCTTCATTAACCTTTGTGGAATCCATGCAGTGGCAGACACTTTACAGCTCCAAGAGTTTATGATCCTGTAACCACATATCATCATAGGTATGGAGAGGTTAGATATCTTCCTCAACAGTGATGGGACTTTGGGCTACGTGGGGGAGAAGAGAAGCCTAGTCTTTCCTGCTCAGGGATCATAGGACGTGAAAATTCAGAAGCAGGAACCTGGTGTTATATTCAAGGCATTATCTAGGAGGCGACTCAGAAGCCCTAGGAGTAAAGTAAATGTCCTTAGAGACAGGTTAGAAGCACCTGGATTCCCAGGAAGCAGATAGAATCATAATTGTGACAGTTGAAAGCACTGTATCAAAGAAACAGAGTACCAAGAACATCTAAAAGAAGGAATTAGAACAGAATAAAAACACAGAAATTTCATTTGATTAAGCATATCTTTGCATGCTCACTGGAGCCATCCTTACCTATCAATCAGCATACATTTATCAAACACCTATTATAGTCCAGACGTCATGCTGTCTAAAATATCTAGGATTTTTGTAGTGTTTTAAGATAGAAATAATGCTTTACATTTATTATCTCACTAGATCTGTGTTTGGAAGATGGAGATTCAAATTCTAGCTCTGATACTTTACCGACTATGTGACCCTGGGAAAGTCATATCACCTCTGAGGCTTTAGTTTCATCATCAGTAAAAAGAGAAATAATAATACTGACTGGAAAACATTTGGTAAACCATGAGATGATAAACATTGACCTTCCATCGTGACCATCAATGCCATCATCATCTGAAGAGCTGGCATCGTGGTAGTAACTTACCTGAAGTATTTCTTCTCTACAGGTGGCAGAAGTGTTTCAGGGCATGTACAATGTGCTCCCCTCTGTCACATTCTCGAATGTCCGACAGTGCCTTCTAAAAATTATCCCAAAGTTGGGGCAACAACACACTCAGGAAGTGGTTGAAGTACTCCTGTCCTTCGCCCGACCAGTAGACAGGTACCATCAAACCCTTGGGGGAGTGGGGCAGACTGAGTCTGCTGTCTGAAACTTCAGCATGTGTCCTCAGAACCAGACTCTGGGCAGGTCATTTCTTCTCTGGTCTTCTTTCTGTTTCTTCTCCTGTGAAATGTGTGGATTGGACTACATGATCTCTAAGTTCCTTCCAGTTCCAACGTGTAGAATCTTATAACCCTAAGTCTGGTCTAAGGGATCACTGAAGAGGTGAGCCAGGACATAGTTTTGCCTTTGGAATTCCTTTAGAAAAGGGGGCTCCACAGGCTCACCCATTACTTCCACTTGCTGTGATCTTAGGCGAATCCTTTCTCCTCTCTAGGCATACCTTTGTCCCATGTTTAACACAGAATCACCCATCACCTGGGAAATGAAAAGAGTTTTTAGCCATCCCAGGGGTTGTCCTTTTCTGTTGCATTATTTATTGACTAGTGATTAACCATTCCAAACTCTTAATAAGTCTTTGTTCCTATCTGTCATGCTACAACTAGCCTGATTACTCAACCTATCCCAAGCAATCCCTTCTTCCATAGATTTGTTGACTCTGAAAGTGACCTTACAACATGGAACATGAAGACCAAAATTGGCAGACACCTTAAAGGGTAGCTATTCTATCCTCCTCATTTGTTAGAGGAGAAAATGGGGTGTCAGATATGTTACTTTCCCTAAATTGCCTCTGTAACAGGCTACAAATCCTGATATGGGCTTTCCCCCAAGACCACTGAATTTGAAGACTGAGGACCTGAGTTCAAATCCTGTCTCAGTTAATTGCTATCTGAGGGATCTTAAACAAATTATTTAACTTCTCTGGTCTTTAGTTTCTACATGAAAGAATTTTACTCAACAACCTCTATGGCCCCATCTCTCTCTTTAAATCTATGACCTGTGATAACTTTGTAAGCCATCAAAGGAAAGAAGATAAAACAGAAGTAAAAGAATATATATCAGGATTGTTGCAACTGAGCCCAGCTATTTCCCACTAACAAGTCTTTAATCTGGTCATACCAGTCAATCTCATTGATTTCCTAGGATAAACCAGGAACTGTATTTGTGTATAGTAGTATATCATCACACCTACATATAATATACAATTTTACTTCCATCCAGTCATATGCTATCATACCTAACCCATAATAACACATAGTATAATTTGTAAAGACATAGCCAAACCCAGAAATATACAGTAATACTCATACATGGCAATAAATAAGTAAATATATATATATGTATGCACATATGCATGTCCATCTGTGGTAATATTATATCATAGTATACATGCATCCATCTTTAGTAATATTCAGCTATACCAACCAAACCATAACAATATGTGGTCACCTTCATATATAACAATGTTGGATCATGCCTACACACAGTAATATTTATTCATAGTCATATATTATCAGTCAACAAACGTTTATTAAATGCTACTATGTGTCTGAAACAGCCCTTGGTTCTGGGGATACAAAGAAAGGCAAACACATTCTAATAGAGAAGACAACATGCAAATAACATACAAAATATTTATGAAGTAGATAGAAGGCAATCTCAGAAGGAAAGATTTTAGCAACTGAAGGGAAAGGTTTCCTGTAGAAGGCCAGATCTGAGCTGAGCCTTTCGAGGAATACAGGGAAACTAAGAGGCAGAGATGAGGAAGGAGAGTATCCCAGGTATGGGAGAAGACCATAGAAAAGGCACAGATCTGGGAGCCAGAGTATTCAGTAGAGCCAGATCATAGAGTGCATTGAGTGGGCAGTAACATATGAAGACTGGAAACTAGGAAGGAGTCAGGTGGTGGAGAACTTTAAAGACCAAACATGTGATCCTAGAGGTACTAGGGATTACTGGAATTCATTGAATAGCAGGGTATTTGGATTGGTAACTGGATATACTCTTCAAGAAAATCACTTTGGCAGCTGAGTGGGGGACAAATACTAACTACAGTTATCTCCACCTATAGCATACTCACATAAAGTAATCTCCAGGTATGCCCCCATAAAATTCCCTCCGAGAGGAAATGGAAAGTTACAGCTTCACAGTTTTGTGGAAGCATTTTTTTTTCTCCACCCTCTCACACTTCTCCAGTGAAGTCTCCCTTGAACTTTGGGCAAAAGAGGAATGGACACAGTGCAAAGTCATCTGGCTATACTTTTTAGGCAGGTCATGGAGATGTGGAAGATCATGTCTGTGGATAAAAATCTAATGAAGAGACTGATGACCCTGCTGTACCTGAAATTGAAGATTCGGCCATCGGAAGAAGATATTATTTCAAAAAACATAGTGGATAAGACAGAACTGACGTCTATAGAGGTAAGCAGGAATGCCGGGCACTCTTCCCCTAACACTTCTTACAAGGAGGCATCTTAACCTCTGCTTTGGACATGTAACGGAATTACTGACTTTTAGCGTTGGAAGAGATCTTTATTTTACAAAGGAGAGAATTGAGACTCAGAAAGGGAAATAATTTGTCAAAAGTAACACAGTGACTCTCTTTGTTTCTGTCTCTCTCTGTGTCTTTTTCCATCTCTCTGTCTCTCTCACTCTGTCTCTCTCTGTCTCCCTCTCCCTGTTTCTCTCCCTCTCTCTCTGTCTCTCTCACTCTGTGTCTCTCTCTGTCTTTGTCATTTTCTCTGTCTCCCTCTCCCTCTCTTTCTCTCCCTCTATCTCTGTCTCTCTCTCCCCCCTTCCCCATCACACTACTTAAACTTCAGTTATTAGCGTGCGCATATATTTTGTAGGGCTTGACTCATGAAGCTCTCTTGACTGTTCACATTTCAGGGGTTGCTCATCCTACTGTCCCTATACACATGTTTCTCTAGAGATATACCCACAGGGTGGCTCTAATCAAAAGAATGAGGGCACTGAACTTAAATCCGAGAGGTCTGGGTTTGAGTGCTGGCTTATAAATTTAACAAGCTGTGTGACACTGGAAAAGTCATGGATAATCCTAAGATTTAAGGTCCCATAGAAGAGATCTTAAAGATCATTTAGTTCACCTCCCCCCTCATTTTACAGATAGAGAAACTATCTGTAAACTATCTATGATACCTATATAGCTATCATAGAATTCTAGATTTAGAGCTAGAAGGGATTTTAAAGGTCATCTAGTCTAATCCATTTTTTACACATCTGAGGATGCTGAAGTTTAGAGAAAAAAAATGACTTGCCTAAAATCATTCATCTAGTAGTTAATGGAACCAGAATTTGAAACCAGGCCTCTGGCTCTATATCCAGCGTTCCTTCTGCTATATCACTCTAACTTCTTCACTATGTCTAAGCCTCAGTTTCCCTTGTAAAGTGGAAATCATGATACTTGTCCTACCTGCTTCACATGATTGTGAGAAAAACACATTGTAAGTTACAAAACACTACAGAACAATGGATTTTATTATATTTTCTGGATATAGCATCTGCCCTGAATCCCTACATGCATTCCTATGCATCACAGAAGGCATCTTGAGATTTTTTTTCCCTGGACCTATCTGACCTTAAGCAGCCGGTATCCTGTTTTCTCTCTTGTGGACTCTACCCTGAGTCCTCTTGGTTCTTTAGAGCTTAAAGTGTCCTTTAAAGGAGAAAAGCTGAATAGTGACTACTTTTTAAGGAAGTTTAGGTAGCTCTCTCTCCTTTCTGGGCAGAGAAGAAGACCTATCTCTACCTCTTGTTGAAGTTTATCTCTTAGCCCTAATCCAGGGGTGGAGAACCAAGATGTCTAGGCCCTAGAGGGCTGCATGTGGCCTCCAGGCCTCAGGTTTTCCACCCCTGCCCTAACCCTTCCCTATCTTCATTTAATCCCAAAGGCATCTCATTTCCCTTAGCTGTCTTCAATCTTGCCCTCTCCATCTCCATTGCTTTCTTGCCTTCAGACTTTAAGGATGTTCAAGGCTCCCCAATACTTTTTAATTACTTCTTCAGCCTTTCTAACTCATTCAACTAAGGATCCTTTTCCCTTTCACTGCCAAACTTCTTGAAAAAAAAATTTGTCAACACCCAAAATTTCCACTTTCTTACTTCCTAATATTTCCTTAACTTCTTGCAACCTAATTTTTGTCTCCACGATTCTATTGACCTTGATCTCTCTTAGGTAATATTTGACTTGACCTCTCCACCAATGACTTGCCCATTATCTAATCCAACAATTTTTTTTTCAGTCTTCTTCCTCTTAGTGCGGTTAGGTGGCAAAGTGGATAGGGCACTGCTAGTCTGGAGATGGGAAGACCTGGGTTCAAATTTGGCCTCAGACACTTACAAGCTGTGTGACCTTGAGCAAGTCACTTAATGCTGTTTGCTTCAGTTTCTTCATCTATAAAAAGAAGGAAATAGCAAATCATTCCCAAATGGGGTCACAGTCAGGCAACAACTTCCTCATCAACTGATCTGCAACATTTGATACTTTTGATCAGCTCATCCTTCTCTATATTCTCTCTTTTTGGTTTAAAATACTCCATCCTTTTGGCTGTCTAAGCACCCTTATGTCTCATTCCAGATCTGACTCCTTGTCCTCTGCATGGCTTGTTAAGGTGGGTGGTTCCCAAGGCTCTGTTGCTATAACTCTTCTCTCTCCTTAGTCTCTTTGTTGACCATCGCTTTCATCCCCTTGACTTGACTTGCCAGCTCTACAGAGATGACTGTGGTCTTTATTTCTAGCCCTGATTTCGTGTCTCTACAAACCATTCAACTCAACCCCAAGCCTACTTCTATGCCTGATACTGCTATTCATGCTCATGGAACAATTGTTCAACTTGTCTTTCATGGCATGGTTTAAAAAAAGAAAGAACTTTAGCCTTGGAGTTAGGAAAGACCTTGATTTATATCCCACTTCAATCAATTAAATTCTCAGAACCTTAGTTCCTTCATTTGTAAAATGGAGATAAAACTTGTGGTAACTATCTCAAGGAATTATTGTATGGATCAGATGAGATAGCATATGAGAGAACTCTTTAAAAATCTGTTTTTTTTAAACGTATACATATCAGATATACTTGAATCCTTGGTGTTATTTCCTGCCCTTCCATCTTCCTTACTTCTCATATTTAGTCCTAATCCTTAATAACCTCTCTTGCATCATCACCTCTTCCCCATTCCCATAGTCATTCCTCTGTGTTCAGCCCTGAACATTGCAACAGCTCCGTAGCAGGCCTTCCTTGTTTCATTATTTTTCTCTTCCAAACTACTCTTCCCACAGCTTCTGGACTTCTTTCCTTGTGCCTAGAACTAGTCCTGCCAGACCCCTGCCCCAGACTCTTCAATAGCTCCCCATTACCTAATGAGTAAGTTCAAACTCTTTAACCCAACATGTAAGGCCTTCCACAGTTTATTGTCGCTTCATCTTAAAGAAGATATATATGTGTGTGTGTGTGTGTGTGTGTGTGTGTGTATTTCTTCTTATTTTAAACTCCAAAGATTAACTTATCAAACTTGGAATAGTTTTCTCAAGATCCTGAGTTGTTTATTTCAAGTTGCATTTAAAAAATACTCGATAATGAAAAAAATCTTCCAGGTTGTATTTCAAATCTGCTTCACATGGCCTGTGCTCCATCCAGTTCAGTGGCACTGATCACCACTCTCCATAAGTGCCCTGAATTTGTCAGCCTCAGTGCCTTTTCTTAAACTCTTTCCTACTGAGGCATGATAGGGAAAGGAAGCTAATTGGGCAAGGTGCGGCTAGATGATAGAGGGCCTTGAACCTAAAGATTGAGAGGCTGGACTTGATTGGAGAGGCAGTCATGAGCCATGGCTTCTGATCAGGGAAGTGCCCTGATAAAAGTGTCACAACTTGAAGCTGTGTCTTTTTTTTCTTATCTTCTCCCCCCGCTTCCCCCCACTCCCTTTGTAGGCACTGAATACAATGTATGAGCTCCTCTACATCCAGGAGTTCCGGATAGCAGTCCATTGGGCCTTTTCTGGTATTCTTTTGGGCCTGTTAACACAGCTGCACTACCTTTTTGAACTGGACATGGTTGACAACTCCCCGGACCATTTTGAAGATACCTTGAAGTTGGAGTATCTCAGTCCTTTCAGGTGAGAGCCTCAGGCTTCTGAAGATTACCTTTTGTGGGCCTTTACACATGGTTCACCTTACCTGACTTCCTGTTTCTGAGCCAGGAGGACAGTTCCAGTATCCAGGAGTAACAGAAGGGGCAAACTCTCCGACTCAAGTCTTGGCTCTTCCTTTTCTGTAATTTTAACCCTGACTTGTCCCCAGAGTTTGCATCTTTCTAACCAGTCAAGGCAACTGGACCTGAGTGAGGTAACTTGCTTTCATCCATGGCCCCAAGCTGGGCCCACAACAGAGACAATGGTGGATAGGAGAAAATACCAGAGCATATCCATATAGGGAACTGCCTTCTTGTTTTTTAACTTCTCCAGTTTCTTCCTACTTTATCCACCTTAGGCCATACAGGTTCCCTCTAATCTGTGACAATCTTAAATGCTTGGAGGCACCAGCTATCTAACTTTTCCCCTTTTACAGGTTAAACATCCTGTTTTCCTCAAATAATCCTAGTACAGCATGGTTTTGAGTTCCTTCCCTATCCTAGTCCCACTCCTCTACATGACACCTCATGGCATAAGGAGGCCATCCTGCTAGCCCACAAACATTCCCCATGGAAAAGCACGTTCAAATACAAGGATCCCCGCCCAGGTTTGCTCAGACCTAAAGGAAGGGAAGGGAGTGGCCCAAACCATAAAAAAATTCTAAACGAATGACTTTGTGAGTGATTATCCATAGTCAGTCCATAGCTGCCCAGGCTTCTTCTGGAACCCAGAGAAGATAGGGCACTGGCCAAACTGGGGAAGGTCACAATTTAAATTCTGAGTCTAAAGATATGAAAAACAAAAATAATAAAGGATATCATTGCATTAGGATGGCAGGAGATACTGCTCCAACGAGCAAGCACTGTGCTCAGCTTTCAAAAAATTAAGCTGATTTGTCTGGAAGGTTTGTACGGTAGTAAAAGCATGGTACTCCCCTTTAGCAAAGAAATAGGAGCAGAACACAGACTCTTAGTCACCCTTGGCATACTTGAATGCAGCAGCCCATCAAGGCTACACTCTTGGGAGCCAGGAGCAATTAATTAGGAGAGATGGAGCTGCCTCCGGCCCTCCATCCCTGCTTTTTCAGTTCTTTCCAGGGGGCATCCTCACCTGCTGGTGGAAGATAGGACCCACAGTGACTCAGCCTTTGCGCCTCTGTCCTTTGGGGGGGCCTGTTTCTGGAGGTGGTATTGCTGCTGTCTCGGTTTGCAGTCTCCACTTTGAACTTTCCAGCATTTTAATTGGTGAGTAGACAAAGTGTCTACTCCTCCATCTGCTTCTAGATCTTTACCCTGAGGGTCTATAATACCATACTTAGGTGAGGGAATTAAAAGCAGCTGGCCCGACTTGTGGTTGGTGTTGAGCGTTACCCTGTACAGTACATATCATGTGGTGGAAATGTCTGCTTTGCACAGGCTTGCACATGGCCCTTCACTCATAAAAGAGCTCAGTTTTAATGCCAACTCTTTGAGAAAGCCTGATTTTCTCTTCTCTTGCCCCCTGCCACTGGCACTACTGCCCCTTCCCTGGGAGATATTTAGTATTTACTTTGCCAATATTTTGCATTTAATTTTCTGTGTACATATTGTTTCCCCTCGGTAGAGAGTAAGCTCCTTGAGGAAAGGAACCGTCTCATTTTGGTCTTTAGATCTCAAGGACCTAGCTTAGTGCCTGATGCATAATAGGGGCTTCATAAATGCTTGTTGAGTAGATTGAATGAATGCATGCAGTCACACACACACACACACACACACATCTATATAAAGGGAAGGGAGTGCTTATACAGTGGGGCCTAACAAAAAAAATATTACAAGCAAGCAAAAATGGTATATGCTCCTATGATGCATATGTGTGTTATTTAATAGTAATTTTCCTGTCTTGAAGTCTCCTAGGTAGAGGTATTGACAATGAAATTGCTTCACACATATGATCAACATTTATTACTGACTCAAGTTGCTCATTCTGATTATAATTTTACCCCGCAAAGGGCATATGCAACCAGTTAGTGATGGCTGGGTGAGAGTCAGCTGTCAGGCTGAAGATAAGCAAGGAATAGATGTACACTAGCATGAAGCAGGAAAAAAAGGTGGGATGTTGGAGCCAGAGAGTCAGGGCTGAGGTTTAAATCAAAGAGATGAAATTGCCATGCCAAAAAGAAAGCGAAGTAGAATCTGAGAAGTACAGGCTTGGTCTGATACATGGATGTGAGAGAATGAAACAGCAACTGGGATAAGATCACCACCGAATCATACATTTAGAACTGGAAGGGACACTAGAGGTCATTGAGTCCAACCTCCCCATTTTACAAATGGGTAAACTGAGGCCCGGGTGAATTAGGTGATTTCCCCAGGGTCAACCAGTTAGTGTCAGGTGGAAAATTTGAAGCTAGACTTTCTGCTGCGGCCAGCACAGTCCAGCAGGTCCGGGGCGGTTACGGGCTCACAGAGTGAGGCTGGAAAGACAGGCGGCACACAGCAATCTGAACAAACTGAGTTTATTCTGGACATACTGAGCCAATAATTCAGGGAATTGAGATGCTTAATAATAGTAAAAAACCATAAAGGTAGTGATTGAAGCATGAAACAGAGCAGATGGTGATAAGTAGAAAGGAAGGCTTCAAGGCCTCTTTATTGGAATGTTATCCTGTATAGCAGGAGCCCCGATTCCTGGAACTTCAACACCCGAATTCAAGGATGTGCACCTGAGAACAATATATCACTTAACTTCTCAAACCAGCTGCTCTTCTCCCTTGGAGGAGGGGAACTCTTGATCAGGGGCTCTTTCAAACCCCTCAAGGTTCTCTACAACTTTCCTGACTCTAAGTGATGAGAGCCAGGAAAACAGATAAGTAAACTCACATTTCTGTAGTGATTAACTAAATACTTTCTTCACATGGTTCGATGAGATGAGAAAAGAAATTATCATAATTATCCTTTTGTAGATCAGGAAACCTAGCCTCAGAGAGGTGAAGTGATACCTAAGGCCTCATGGCCCCAAAATAGTAGAGTCAGAATTTAAACTCAGTTCTTTTGATTTGGAAATCTTTATACCACATCAGTGTGCCCCCTCTCGCCCGTTCCAAGCTAACAATCAATTGATTCAGTACGTTTTCTAGCAGGATATTTGGAGGTTTTATCCATTCTGGAGTAGTGTTTTCAGTTCTGAGTACTAGATATTAGGAAAAACATAGATAAGTTTTATCATTTCCAGGGGAAGCACCAGGGTGATGAAAGGACTGTAAATTCTTCCTTGATGATCCATATGACTGTCTGTCCTGAGCCCTCTGCATTCTGGGATGGTCAGGGATGGGTCTAAAGTACCTTCCAAGTTCCCTTCCAGTACAAGAACTTCTGAATTTTACATATTTCCTTACTTTTAGAATGTGTCCTATCACTGTTTTTCTTTTAAATGCAATAGCTCTGCCTTTCTAATTATGCTTGCCCACGGCTAACATGAATTCAATTTGGCTGCACCCCAAACTTACTTTCCATGCCAAGCCAAAAGTTCATGGCAGCCAAGGACAAAGTACACTTAAGTACAAATTCATTTGGAAAATATCACAGCAGAAGATATAGAGAAATTACAAGTAGTGTCATCTTTTAGGAAAAAAAGTAACAATTGAGAAATAGAGTAGTCATGTAGAAGAGTGAAGGGGACAAATGAGACACAACTGTATGCTGGCACAGTAAAAAAGACTATTTCCCTGAATGTTATGATCCAAAGGCACAGGTTAGAAAAACTCTGACTGGAAGAATAAGGGATCCTGGGGAGACTAAAAGGAAGGTACATACCACCCAAAGAAGAAAAATTCCAGAATATGGTGGTCAGAACCAATGACTGACTTCAGGTGTATGCCAAGGGTTCCTGGGGCAAGTGAGGGGACTACGAAGCTGCTACATTATCCCAGAGAGTTGTCAAGGTAAGGGCTGAGACAGCTGGAGGATGGATACAGAAGTGGCAATGACAGCAGCTACAGACAGCAGAGGCAGAGCATCCAGCAGATGGGATGAAGGAAATGTACCTTCCATTCCCCTCCCTTTCCTATCCTGAACCCTTTGTGATTCAACTAAACTCTGAACTGTCCTCCACTCCCGATTTCTTTACCCCCTTGGCCTATCACTGATCACTCTTTGTCAAGCCCTAACCACGAATCACCCCATACCATCCACCTCATTTGCCCCTATTCATATCCTCCTGAATGAAGCTGAGGAAAATCACAAAAACATTCTGAGTCCACTACAAATTCACATTACTTATCACAACCAACCCCTGACTGCAGCAAGGCAAGTGCTCAATTCTTCTCTCATTGATTTACCGTCCAACATCTATTCTACCACCTCCACCCATCTTTCCATGTTTTCTAGAAGCCTACCACCACAACCCCTTCACCCACCCTCTCAGGCAAGGACTTCACCTCATATTTCATCAAAATATTTGATTGTCGTCCTCCAATAGTTCATCTTTTTCCATTTTCAGCTCCCCAAATTCAGACATCTTCCCACACTATCTCCTCCTTCACCCTGGTCTCAGATGAGGATGAAGAGATGGGCCTTCTCCTTACCAAAGTCAACCCCTCCTAACTTCCCCAACAGATTGTCCCCACAATAATTCCCATTGTCTCACTAATCTTCATTCTCTTGGTATCTAATGACCCCTTTCCTGCTACCTACAAATATGCTCATATCATCTCATTTAAAAAAAAAAAAACTCTCACTAGATCCTATCATCCCTGGTTTTGCTTGTGAGCAAGAGGGTACATGGATCCCTTGGAATATGAAATCTTACATTTGAATATTCTCATATCTCTCTCATCCTTAAAAAGCCCTCATTGGATCCATCGTCACTTTGTTGCTGAGTCATGTCTGATTTTTTGCGACCCCATCTGGGGTTTTTGTGGCAAAGATACTGAAGTGGTTTCACCATTTCCTTCTGTAACTCATTTTCCAGATGAGGAAACTGAGGCAAACAGGGTTAACTGACTTATCCAGGGTCACATAGCTAGTAAGTGTCTGGGGCCAGATTTGAACTCAGGAAGAGGAGTCTTCCTGACTCGAGGCATGGTGCTCAGTGCCACCTGACTGCTCCACTTATAGTCTTAGGCTTCTGTAAAGAAGAAGGGAAAGGTAATTCTCTTAGGTTCTTTGGGGTAAAGTTTGGTCATTATAATTTCATAGCATTCAGTTCCAATTGATTTGTTTTCATTCCAAATATGTTGTTGTAGACAGTCTTCTTGCTTTTACTTGCTTCACTTTGTGTCAGTTTCCATAAGCCTTATCATGTTTCATGTTCTTTGTGCTCATTTCTTATAGTACAGTAATGTCCCATTACATTCATGTGTCACTTTATGATGCACCATTCCTTAATTGATGGGTATCTACTCATTTTCTGCTTTTTTGCTGCTTTAGAAAGTGCTTCTATAAATAAATATTTTGCTAAACATGGAAATTTTTTTTGGTGATTGACCTCCTAGGCTATATATATATGTATACACATATATATACACACATACACATATCTACATGTGTGTATATACACACAAGCATGTGCACACATGTGTATGTATATATGTATGTAATATATGTATAAGTATGTATATATGTATCTGTGAGTATGTATATGCATATATCAGAGATGACACTGATATGTATGTATATCATATATGTGTACATATACACACATGTACATATATGTACATACATGCACATATATAATATATACACAAACACACACATATATATCAGTGTCATCTCTGGGTCAGAGGGTATGGGCATTTTCGTCACCTTCTTTTAATTTCAAATTGCTTTTCAGAATGGTTGCACCAACTCATAGCTCTTCCAGCACTGCATTAATGTACTTATCTTTCCTGTATTTACCTTTCCCATTATTTCTCATCTTTTCCAGCATTTATTCTATAATAATTTTGCAGAAGCATTTGCCTTGGAATAAAATGCTCTTCAGATGACTTTCTCCCATATGTATGCTAAAATCACAGAAGATTTCTAATAGATGGAATTAATAGATAAGTTTTGTCCAATGAGTGCTAAGACCAAGCTATGTTTCAAACAGAGATAGACCCTCCCCTAACTATATGCCGGTATGACAGATGTCCTGTGCAGATTCTAAACAAAAGGTTTCTTTGCTACAAGGAAGGTCTCCAAATTCAGGGATGGACAATACTGCACCAAGACCTAAAGTAATTATACTGATTCTGCAGTGAAATCTATGTTAACTTAAAAGAGATCAATCTAATCCTACAGACTTAAGAAATAAAGCTGGAAAAAAATGTACCTTGCCTAAATTGCAAGATTACTAAATGAACTTGTATGGGTGATTTCTTGAGTTTTCCCATACAATAATGATAGCAACAGTGACAACAGCAGTAATAGTAGCATTTATGTAGTGCTTTAAAATTTTCAAGATTATTTACACATCACATTTGTTCCTTAAAACAATCCTGTGAGATAAGTGACATTATTATCCTCATTTTACAGATGAGATGAGAAAAATGAAACTGACAAAGGTTAAGTGACTTGCCCAAGGTTACCAAAAATGTCTGAGCTGGCATTTGAATTTAGGTCTTCCAGACTAAGTCTAGCACTCTATCTTATTGCCTGGGATACCTGCTTTACACATGCACACACGCACACGCACACACATGCACACACACACGCACGCACGCACACACACACAAACACACATGCCAATGAACAAGGCTCAGAGCTCAGTAGGACAAGGGCATCCTGCAGAATCACTTTTGATTATTTACGCAGTGTGTTCAACTTCTCATTGCTATGAGAATTTGAACCCTTGACCTCTGTTAAATTGAACAAAACTAAAAAGATAAAAAATGCAACTTGCTGAACAACAGTAGATTCACTTTCTTGGGAGGCTGTGGATTCTCTCTCACTGAAAATATTCATACAAAGGATAGATGACTATATGTTGGATATTTTGCAAAAGATATAAAAATAGATGAACTGAGAAGTTCTGCCAACTTGGAAATTACAAGAATCACCCAGGATGAAAAGGCAAGGAGGAGGTAAATGCCACCATTCATCCACCATAGTGAAGGAGAATACTTACACTGTGAGTAAGTCTCTCATCTGCCTGCTGTAGTAATCAGTAGGTTTGGTAGGGATTAGTGAAGGACAGCCCAGGTGAACAAATCCACATAAACACATTCCAGAGTCAGGAATTGGGAACTGAACTTGAACCCTCTCACCTTGATTTCTCTGCTCCACAGGACATGCCTGGAGGCCCTGAAAGGTCTCTTTTGGATCACCAACAACTGGGAGGTATTTGCCTACATGAAGCTACAACAGGGCTGGGACCTTTTCAGGAAGATGAATACATTCAATCAGGGTGTGACCCTCCTGACTAGGTACCCGGGGGGAAAAAAGATACTGGGGATAGGGCAAGAGGGAAGATTTGGGCCGTGCTTTCTTTGAGGTGTTACCCCTTCGGGGATGGATCCCAAGAGGCATGCCTGCAATATCTTTGGAGTTTGCACCCAATGTTTCTCCCCATTTCCATGCCCACAGACATTCCTTACCTTATTTCCATGGTCTTTAAACTGACTATCCTGTGCAGATTGGAGGTGTCCGAAAACTCCCTGCTGAGTGATTGGAGACTGGCTGTGCTCTTCATTCATTCATTGGTACTTTAAATGAGAGTCCAGGAAGGAAATGGTGAAACACAAGAGTGATTCCACTGACAAATGACAGTGGATGAGAGACATACATGCACACACACACACACACACAGAAGAAGACAAAGAGAGACACATACAGAGAGACAGATATACATATTTCTAGTATATCTGTGTGTATACACACACACATAAATATATATGTACACATGTTTTATTTTTTTTTTTTTACTTTCTCTCTACATTGATTTATTGAGTTTTCTTTTTTGGAAGAGGATAATATATAGTGTAAGGAAATGTTGTATTAATAGTAAAATTTCATATCCTGTGACAGAGTAGTGAGGGAGGCATTTGGGAGTCTGTGGCCTTTGTGTCCATCAAGTTGGATTCCTTAGATGGCTGCTCCCTTAATCTGTGGATACGTCCTATGAACCAGCACTTAGCATAGTCCCTGGTATGTGATAGTAAATGCTAGTTGACTGACCTACTGAACTTTCTTTCCCAACTTTGACCCTGGTTCTCTATCCCCCCCATTCTCAACTGGACAAGTCCATTATTGGATTAAGAGTTTTTCCCTGTTTATTCCTCCCCCAGGGCCATTACTCACTACAAGTGTGAGATCAAGAGCATTTTAAATCATGCTATGCATAGCATGAGGAGTCCATTTGAGCGGGATCATTTGGTAGGCATCCTTGTTATCATTGAGGTAAGGCTGTCCAGGTAGAGTTCTCCACCTATTCTGTAGGTAAGCAATGTACTCCAACTTTCTCATTCATGACCTCAGGGTAGGACACTAAGAATCCGGAGCATTTCCTTCTCTGGAAGGTTGTGAGGAGGAGCTCATGAGATAAGGGCAGAGCAGCAGTTTTGCTCAAATGACTTTTGGTCTAGTAATGCATATGAAGAGGTGCCCCTGATGGTAGCTGCAGGCAAAATTGTATACACAATGGGGTACTCTAGGTGGTAAGCAATTATCTCCTTCTTTCCTATCAGAGTAGGAAGAGTGGATGACATAATCACAGAATCTCAGAGTTGGCAGGGATCTTGGAGAGCACTTGGTCCCACTTACACCTTAACAAGAGTTCCCTTCTCAGCATCCCCAACAAATAACAATCCAGCTTCCAACCTCTGCTCCTGGAAAATACCACTTGTGACAGCCCATTTCACTTTGTGATAGCCCTTATTTTAAAAAGGTTTTCCCCCTTTCACTGAGTCTAAAATCTTCACAACATTCACCAACTATTCCTAGTTCTGCCCTTTTGAGATCCAGTAAAACTTATCTATTTTTCACATGGCAGCCCATCAGATATTTTAAAGCAGCTATCATGTTCCCTCTAAGTCTTTTCTTCAGATGAAACATCCTCAGTGAGCCCAACCCTTGTAGAGTTATCCCTTTCACATCACACTTTCCCCTTTGTTGATTTTGATATATCATGGATCGGCATAAGAAATTAAATGGGAATTTCCTGAGAGTATTGCAGAAGCCACAGATAACACGCAGAGGCCAGCAGATAACAGAGAAAAAGTTTAGAAACTCAGAAATGCATAAAATATATGTATAGTGTTGTAGAATATCAACATATTTTATACACCATAATACCATAATAATTCAGACTTCTTCACCCACAAAATTTTGTGTGGATTTTTCAGATCATGGGGGTGCCACATCCTAATCCCTGTGATGTGGAAGGAATACAGTATAGTCTCCAGGCCCTTTCTGTACTAATTCGCCTCCTCTAGATAGACACTGGTTTGTCAATTTATTTCCTAAAATGTGGCATACAAAATTGAACACTTTACTCCCAGTAGGTTCTGGGTAGGTCAAAGGATATCAGGACTATGAACTCACTCCTTCTGGATACCCTACCTCTCTTAATGCATCCTCAGATTTCTCTACAACTTGGGAGGTTGCTATGCCACACTGTTGATTCACTGAACTGGTGGTCCACTAAGAACCCAAATTCTTTTTTGAGAATTTATTGTCTAGTCACACCTCTCTTATCTTGTACTGTGCAGTTGTTGTTTTTGTTTGTCTTTGACCCAAGACTTACCACACATTAAAGCAATCTTCTTAGTGACATATCAGGCTGACAAAACATGGAAGTAGTCCAGGGTGGGGAACCTGCAGCCTTGAAGGTACCTGTGACCCTCCAGGTCCTCAAATGCTGTCCTTTGACTAAATCCAAACTTCACAGAACAAATCCCCTCAATAAAAGGATTCGTACCATAAAACTTGGACTCAGTCAAAAGGCTGCACCCAAGGACCTAGAAGGCCACATGTGGCCTCCAGGCTGCAGGTTCCCCACCCCTGAACAAGACCAACCAAAGAAGGCCTAAGATTAAAGGAGGGGAGGGAATCTCGTGAGGTTCAAATGAGATGATACAGATGAAAGCAGTAATGAAAATCTTAATGTATGCTTTGAAAAGAGAATACTATCCACAGGAAAGGGTTTCATTTTTGTTGTCACAAATCCTTATCATTTATATTTAGAGCTTTATAATCTATAAACTTTTTTCATTTCCATTTTTGTCATTTGATTCTCACATCCTTAGGGGACACATAGGGTAAGATTCATTATTCTTGTTTTATAGAGAGTTGAACTGAACTGCTCTGGGAATTTGAGGGCCTTAACTAAGATTAATGCTATTTACCAGAAGACTGGGGACTCAAGTTCATGTCGTCTGTCCACCATGCTAGTCCTCTTTAGCCTGGAAAGAAAATACTTTGAGAGGATGACAAAGTATATGAAATCTTTTTTCCAAGTATACAGCAGGATTATATTTCCACATGGCTCTAAAATGCAGAACTAGGAAAGAATGGATAAAGGTGGATGGAGGTTTAGACTTGATTTACAGAAAAACTTTCTAACCGTCAGAGCTGTCCAAAAATGGAATGAGCTGCCTTTGGAAATAATGGGCTTCCTATAATAATAATTTACATTTCTGGAACACTTTTCTATTGCACAACATGCTTTTTCCCAAAACAACCCTGGGAGAAAAATTGTCAGCAGTTAAGTGATTTGTTCTGGAGCATATGTACCCAATCCAATCTAAGCATCCATTGTGTTCTTTATGTACAAGGCACTGGGGATATAAAGACGTACCAAGACAAATTTAAAAAAATAAAAACAATCCCTTCCTTTAAGCAGATTATGAATTGCATGAGATGGCTTCTTAGTGACCTTACCAGTCTGAGATTTGTGAATCTGTGATCTCTAATTCTTTCCTCTGCCCTTGAGTAAGATTTAATGAAGGATGTAAGTAGGAAGAAAGGAGGAGGATGAGCCTCACTGTGGCAAGTATAAGATAGCATAGTTAGGAGAAAATATCCCAGACTTACAGATGGGAAGCCTGTGTCTCAGAGAGGGGATGAGACCTGCTCAAGATCACACAGGCAGTAAACAGTAAATAGCCAAGCTAGGATTAAAGGTCGGATCTTTTTCAACTTGATAATAGTGGTGGGCCCAAAGAGTTGACTGGGAAAGGTCAGTTACATGATCCAGGAGGTGAGTAGAGAAGCTCTTAGAAGTCAACTGAGAAGAAAGGACCTTTTCAGGTTAAATGATTGTCATTGAAACAGATCAAATCCTCTAAGTTTAGGAATAAGACAGAGAGCTGTTGCTCAGACATAACCTAATCCCTGGATACTGACTCTCAGGGATTCCTCCCTGACACCTGTGAGAAAGTTCAAGCCTAGGCTTTCACTGAGCCAACATTGAGTTTCCATGGGGATCTCATTGCCCAAGAGAGGCTAAATTTAAGAATAAAAACTGGCCACAGAGTGGTGGGGAATAGAAACTACCAGAGGATAGATCTCTGACAGGACATTGAGGTCAATGATCAAAGTTCCAATGAGTTTGGGGCACCATCCCGCTATGTGAAGAAGAGGGTAGAGAAGACTGTCCCAACCTTGGCCACACTTGCCCTTGGGGCACATTCAAACCAAGAGCCTGGGATGGGGAATGGGTATTTGTCATATTCTTGGCAGGGCATAAGGTTGTTTTTGGTGCACATATGTCCATTCCTATATCCCTGACATGGTTATTGATGGCCAGAGTTCAGGGCCAGCTCTGCATAATGTGAAAAGCTCACTATAAGAGCCCTGTTCAGCTTCTCAACAGCACAGAGGTCCCACGATGTAAGTCTCGACGATCTATTGGGAACTTCCTAACTTCATCCTTGAGTCATTCCAATCAGGTGGTACAGACTATGAGTTTGCAAGGTCTGGGCAGCCTTCTACTTCAACCTGGGAAGGTAAGAAGGGAAATACTGTCAATATTATTGATGGAAAATGTCCCCCAAAAGGATATCCCCACCAGTTTAGGATTCAAGGTTTAAGGCCATGACTGTTTCTTCCTGCCCTCCTCCCTTTCCCAGCCACCTTGTAAAAAAAGTCACTTCACTGTCCTTTTATTCTTATTTACTCTCCCAGACACATGCTACTTTCTTATTTAGCACCATCAAAAGTCCCTCTTCTGTTTTATCCTATTTTTTTCTACTGCTGCCCCCCAACATCCTCCAAACATAGAACCACAGATCTCAATAAATGCCTCAGAAGTCATCTAGTTCAGTATATGCCTCAACAACAACTTAGATATTCACATTCTAAATGGATTTTTAAAATCTCACCAATTCATATGTTCCCTTCAGTAATCCAGATTGCAACCCTTTTCTTCCCACTCAATCCTATGTTACTCTTATGCATAACTCTCAAGAACTTTTGCACAGTTGGTTCATCCAATGTGCCAGAGGCCTCCCTTGCTTTTTTTACATAATACTGATGGCAGCAGAATATGAGTTGCTTATTGTCTATTTCCTTCTCTTGCCACATGCCCATCCCATTTTTTCCCGCTCACTTTCTTAGATGATATCCCTTACTCCAGTTTTTTTCTTTGTATTTCCTTATTTGTTATATGCTATAGACTGATCAAACCTACACATGCCTCTGCATTGTCCTATGAGTGGTATTCATTTTTAAATCTTCAGAAACTATAATCATTAGTGACTCAAAGCTATACAACAATGCTGACAGAATATTACTAGTAAAAAGATGGACCTTTTTTTAAGGGGCATTAAAGGAGCTTTGGAATTTCTTGAAAGTGATTTAGCTCATTCTCTCTTTTAACACTGAAATACATTGTTCTCTGTCAGTATCTATATAAGAAGTCATTACTGATAGCTGCTCTATACATTGTTCCTATAACTATATGTCATAATTTGGACAATAGAGACTATTCATTCACTTAGTTTTTCGTATGTGAATGTTTAAACCAAAATCTTTTGAATGATTATGGCTCTTCTCTAGAAGGCTATGTAGTATCTCAGGGTTTTATGAAAACAAAATCTTGTCATCTGCAAAGAGGAGCATCTGGAGGACTTCACCATACAGAGAGTTACTCTTCAACTTAAAATCGATCTCTTCCATTAAAGTGGAAATAGTTGATACCTTTGTCTGGTATTAATCACCAGAGAATCATTGAATAAAGCTGTCTCTATTGGTATATATTTCATGAAGTCTTGAATAATTTTGATATCAAAATTATTCAAGACTTCATGAAATTATTCAAGACTTCATATATATATATATATGGAAGGTGCCTTTTAGGTGGCATTTTGCTCTACTGAACCAATATAGTCAATACATAGCAAGCCAAGTGAGATCTTGAATTCACCAAAAGGTATTTCCAGTCTAAGTATTCCTAGCTCCTTCAACTGATCTTTATATAATTTGATTTTTGACCCCCTCCCCATCCAAGTCACCTTTTGCATAAACTCTATTTTGTCCGTATTTCTCTTTCATTGTGGTACACATGCCACACTTATATTGTCTTCATTTCTTCTGTCCTCCAGCTTAGACATCCACAGTTCCTTCAATTGGCTTTCATAAGACGAGGTTTCTAAAACCTTTCTCTCTCCAACAAGAGGAGGAACTGAGGGCACACAGGCAAAATTCTATCCCATTACTATTTTGTTAAAGGCCTGACCAATCAGGGAAAAAATTCTGAGCGAGTTGGTGTTTTGGGTGGGAGAGTTCCAGAAGACAGTTTTAGCTTTGTAGAATATACAGATCCTGGCAAATCCTTAGGAGTACCCTAAGGTGTTTCTCCTTTTCATCCTCATCCCTTGCAGGGAGATCTGCTCCGGAACCAACTGTCAAACATGATAGAAAGATTGTTGCTTAAGGAAGAGGAAAACATTTTAGTACTTATGAGCATCATTGGTGAAATCCTGCATCGTCTGACTTTACAGGGTGCTGGCTCCAACAGCCTCAAGATGGCAGAGCAGCTGTATGATCTCTTTGATGATGTAGGTGTCTGGGCTAGGCACCCAGGGTTGAGGCTAATGGGAAGAATTCAGCTCTTAACCTGAGGTCTCACTATATCACATGAGCTTCCTGGGACATTCATTTATGGCCGGTCTAGAATACATCACCTTGGCCACAGGGTATTACTTTGAAGTACTTTTTTCTTCAAGACAAATCAGAACATTTTATTGATATCCTATGTCTTTACATCACAGTTCTACCTGAAGGAGAAAAAAAAAACAACACACTCTACTTTTCCCATGAAAAACAAACAGAAAAAAAAAGCCAGATACATTTGATAGAGTGATTCTGCATAAAGCCTTGTCATCTCCTAGTCCTCTGACTTTCTTCCATGAGGAAGAAAATACGCTTCCAGTATCTGTTTCCTGAGGACTTCATTGGTTTTCCTATTATTATTATTACTAATAGATAATAATAGTATTTATTTATTTAATTTATAATTTATTTTTGTATATTATACATAGTATAGCATTAATTAACATTTATGAAGTTTATGTAGTGTTTTACAGTGTATAAAGCACTTAACATATATAATTACTCAATTAGTTATTTAATTTAGATACTGGTAATGTATGTATGTTATGTATGTATAGGTTTCTCCTTATTTCTCTATACATCAGTTCATAATAAATTTGCCATATTTCTCAAGAAGTAGAAGAATTCCTTCGAAAGGAGGAGAAAGGTTTAAACTGAAAGAGAAAGATTTATAAAAGATCTCAAGAAGCAGAACAAGAAAGATACAGAATAAAAGCAGAGGAGAAAGGGAAAGAGGGAAAGATGGGTATGATTGTGGAGGTGCTCAGGAGGTGAGCAAGCTGAGTTCAAGATGTGCACAAGCAATTTGCCTCAACAGTTCTTTAGAATAGCCCCTAGCAAGAACAACAAAGAATTGCAAATCTCACTTCCAGATCTCACTCAGAGCCTGGTGAATCTTGTAGTGATCTATATAGAATATGCAATGATTTCATTTCTGTGCCTGTTATATATGCAGAAAGAATGAGTTACTCTCCCTCCTAGAATAGATGCTAACACTAAAACGACTTTAATGACACAAGACAAAGGACAAAACCATTCCTTTCAGATATTCTTGAATTTCAGTCTTTCTATTAAAGGAAGTTGTAGAACAATTATCAATGAGAATGAAGTGTCACTTAAAAGGAAGAACCAGAAAAATCTTCACTTTTGAAATTTTTTCATAATTTTTAAATTTTTCATAAAATGATTAGCTCCATTCTAATCTTTAAGGAATTATTTTCTTCAGTGAGCTTTTGGACCTCCTTTTCCATCTGGCCAATTCTGCTTGTTAGGGTATTCTTTTCTTCATTGGCTTTTTGGATCTCTTTTGTCATTTGGGTTAGTCTATTTTTTACAGTGTTATTTTCCTCAGCATTTTTTTTGGGGGGGGTCCCCTTTAGCAAGCTGTTGACTCATTTTTCATGATTTTCTTGCATCACTCTCATTTGTCTTCCTAATTTTTTCTCTGCTTCTTTTACTTGATTTTCAAAATCCTTTTTGAGCTCTTCCATGGTCTGAGACCAATTCATATTTTTCTTGGAGGCTTTGGATGGAGGAATTTTGACTTCGCTGTCTTCTATTTGCATGTTTTGGTCTTTCTTGTCACTACAGTAAGATTCTGTAGTCTGATTCTTCTTCTGGTTTTTGTTCATTTCCCCAGCCATTTACTTGACTTTTGAGCCCTTTGTCTAGGTAGATCTCTGCTTCCAGTGAGGGGGGTAGTGCCAACAACTCGATTCCCCCACAATCTGCGAGCCATCTATGGGCCTAGAGCTCCAAAAACAGTCCACTGCCTCTGCCCCTGCTGCTGCTGTGGCTGCCTCAGATTCTTCTGCCCTCTTCCCCCTCAGCCACCCTGGGACTGGGGCTGAACCACTCCACTCTCCCACAATGGTCCCACAGGCTTTTTTCTACTGACCTTCCAATTTGTCCTCAGAGTTTTGGGGTTCTGAAGTCTGGAAACTGCCACAGGTATGAGAGATTCAGTCTCCTCAAGGCCTGCTCAGGTCCTGTCTGTGCCAGTGCAACCCATGCTGGACTGCACTCTGCTCCCAGCATGGCATGATAGATACTAACCACAACCTTCCAGGCTGTCTTGAGCTGGAGATTTGCTTCACTCTGTATGCTGTGAGTTCTGCAGCTCCAGAATTTGTTTCAAGCCATTTTTTACAGGTATTTGACTGGGCTTGGGGGCAGTGCTCTAGAAAGTACATACTGTTACTCTGTCATCTTGGCTCTGTCCCCCCTTGAATTTTTTTTAAAAAGGGATAAAATTAGTCTGAAGAGGCAAAAGGAAATGATGGTTGCTGTCAAGAAGTGGGAAAGTAAAGGACTGTGACAGAAGAGAAAGAAGAAGAAAGACCATGAAATGCTTGGAGATAAGTAATCAATATGAGGAATGCCTCTGGGAGGATGGACCTCTGCAGAAGAAACAACTATTTGTCTTCGAAGGAATGAGGTGTACAGCTTCAGGCGTACTTGGAAAAGAGTTGATGAGAGGAAGAAAAAGGATCAGTAAAGGTTGATGACTCTTGTCAGAGGGGGTTTTGAGACAACCAATCTCTGAAATGATAGCAACATTAGAGAAGTCAGCTAACTTCCCATGTAATCCCAGATGTGAAGGAGAATCTCTAAAGACTTGCTAAGATGTATGAATGTTGCACATTTATGGTGATTAATTTGAGTACAAATGAACTCAGAGGAATCAGGAAGACATTGTTAAATGTTTCAAAATCATGCCCAAGAAAGTGATGAATTTCAGGGCACAGATGGTGTTTCTTCAGAAGGAAAAGACCTATTTGAGAAGCGAATAGTTTGATAAAGGCTATAATAATAAAGGGACATTCACCCCAGATTTTGAGAGAGTAAATTCAGAGAAAGGATAGATAGGATCTCATGACTAAAATTCTACAAAGGAAGTTACACCAAGAGGAACGGGAAGCTTCAGTAATGAAATACTGAAAACTGAAAGTAAAACAAATTCCCTCTAGGAGAAAAAGGAGTTGTCTAAAGGAAGCTATGTCAAGGTGTAGAAACTCACTCACTAATTCAGATTTTTAAAGGTCATGCAAAAAAGCAAGGACAAGTCACTTAAACAGGAAGATAACTAAGTACAACAAGGCCCTACAAGAATTGTAGGAAAAAAGGGACCAAAAAAAGGGGGGATATTTTTAGTTATATTAAGGGTCAAGAGAAAGAAAGGAGGGTGTTAAGTTTGCTATTTGAAGGGCCTGGGATGATGATAACTGGTAATGGGGGTGATTTAATTGATGTCACTACTATATCCTCTGTCAAGGTTTTTGTACTGGGAAGGAAAGGAAATGAAAGAAAACAAAAAAGTCAATAGGGAGTAGGCATATAAGGTAAGTGAGGAAATAGTAAGAAATCTCCTGCTTGGTGAGTTCAAGTTAGCCCAGGGTCCCACAACCTAGAGTATTGAAAGAACTGGACAATAGCATTGCTCAACCATGGTCAGTGATTTCTATTAGAAAAGACAGTAAACATACAGACATTTATACATATGCATAATACACACACACACATACGAATATTTACCAATTATATACGAAAGAAACCGCAAAGTAAATTAGGGGGGGAACACTAATAGTTTCATTTAGATAAGGGATTCTTCACCCTTTTATGTCATAAATTACACCCTCTGGCAGTCTAGCGAAATCTGTAGACAGCTTCCCAGAATAATGTTTTCAAATGAATTAAGTAAAAAACATAAGATTACAAAGGAAATTAATTATATTGAAATATAGTTATTGAAATTTTTTTAAAAAAATTAACAAGTTTGTAAGTGTCAAGCTAAGAAGCTTTGATACAGAGGTTATTGTTTGAGGAGAGTTTTGAAGGAAATAAAAGATTCTGAAAAGTGCAGGTGACCATGGGGCATGTTCCAAGCATGGAGAGACAGTAAGTACAAAGATCCAGAGTTTAGAGATGGGGTGTCATATGTGAGGAACTGCAGAAGGCTAATCTGACTGGACCATAGAATGTGAAGGGGGAGGCATATATAAGTAAGAAGCTTAGAAAGATAGGTTAGAGCTCAACTTGTGAAGGATCATAAATCCTAAAGAGTTTATATTTGATCCTAGAGGCAACTGGAAACTATTGGAGTTTATTGAGTAAGGGAGTAAAACATGGTGAGACATTTGCTTCAGGAAATCCACTTGGCAGCAATGGGGAGGATGGATTGGAAAGGGTAGAAAGTTGAGGTAGTGAGATCAACTAGGAGGCTGAACTTATGGAAGGCAGATAGATAGTGCAATGGATAGAGTGCTGGACTTGGAGTCACAGACCAGAATTCAAATCTGGTCTTAGTCATTTACTAGCTCTGTGACTCCAGGCAAGTCACTTTACCCTGCTTACCTGTAAAATGAGCTGGAGAAAGAAATGGAAAACCACTGCAGTGTCTCCAGCAAGAAAACCCCAAATAGGGTCACAAAGAGTCAGGTATGTCTAAAATGGCTAAAAAGTGACAAATCTTTATTGAATGAATTATAAAATGAATGCCTACTCCAGATGTGTTATAGTCATGACAGAGCAAGCCCAATGGGACTATTACCTCCTCATTCTTGGAAGCTATGCTTTTTTTTAATCTCAAGATTTTATGAGTTATTTTACTGCCATCTCATATATCTAGCTCATGTTGATCCTGCAGTCATTAAAACCTCCAAATCTTTTTCTTTTTTTAAAATTTATTTATTTATTTAACTTTTTACATTCATTTTCACAAAATTTTGGGTTCCAAATTTTTTTTCCCCTTTTATCCCCTCCCCCCCACCCTAATACCCCAAGCAATCTAATTTTCCCTATCTCCAATCTGCCCTCTTTTCTGTCATCCCTCCCTTCTCTTGTCTCCATCTTCTCTTTTCTCCTGTAGGGCCAGATGACTTTCTATTCCTCATTAACTGTATGTCTTCTTTCCTAGTAGCAACAACAATACTAAACAGTTGTTCCTAAAACTTTGAGTTCCAAATTCTACCCATCCCTCCCTCCCCACCCATTCCCTTTGGGAAGGCAGGCAATTCAATATAGGCCATATCTGTGTAGTTTTACAAATGACTTCCCTGATAGTCGTGTTGTGTAAGACTAACTGAATTACCCTCCATCCTAACCTGCCCCTCATTGTTTCTCTTCTGTCTTTTGATCCTGTCCCTCCCCGAGTATTGACTTCAAATTGCTCCCTCCACCCTTTGCCCTCCCTTCCATCATCCCTCCCCTTGCTTATCTCCTTCTCCCCCACTTTCTTATAGTGTAAGATAGGTTTTCATACCAAAATGAGTGTGCATTTTATTCCTTCCTTTAGTCAAATTTGATGAGGGTAAACTTCTTGATTTTTGTTTTCTCAGCTCTCCTCTTTTTCCCTCCACTAAAAAGTCTCCTACTTGCCTCTTAAATGACATATAATTACCCCCTTCCATTTCACCCTCTTTCCTCCCACTACATTTCTCTCTCACCATTTACCTTAATTTCTTTTAAGATGGTCCCATCCTATTCAATTCAATCTGTGCTCTCTGTCTCTGTATGTGTGTGCATGTGTGTATGTGTGTGTGCATGCATGTGTGTACATGTGTGTGTATGGACCCACCAACTACCCAGATACTGAAAAGTTTTAAGAGTTACAAATGTTGTCTTTCCATGTGGGAATGTAAACAGTTCACTTCTGGTAAGTCCCTTAAGACTTCTCTTTGCTGTTTACTTTTTCATGCTTCTTCTCATTCTTGTGTTTGAAAGTCAAATTTTCTTTTCAGCTCTGGTCTTTTCATCAAGAATGATTGAAAGGCCTCTGTTTCATTGAAAGACCATATTTTCCCCTGAAGTATTATACTCAGTTTAGCTGGGTAGGTGATTCTTGGTTTGAGTCCTAGTTCCTTTGACTTCTGGAATATCCTATTCCATGCCCTTCGATCCCTTAATGTAGAAGCTGCTAGATCTTGAGTTATCCTGATTGTATTTCCACAGTACTGGAATTGTTTCTTTCTAGCTGCTTGCAAGATTTTCTCCTTGAGCTGGGAGTTCTGGAACTTGGCCACAATGTTCCTAGGAGTTTCTCTTTTTGGATCTCTTTCAGGTGGTGATCGATGGATTCTTTCAATACTTATTTTGCCCTCTAGTTCTAGAATGTCAGGGCAGTTTTCCTTGATAATTTCATGGAAGATGATGTCTAAGCTCTTTTTTTGATCATGGCTTTCAGGTAGTTCCATAATTTTTAAATTGTCTCTCCTGGATCTATTTTCTAGGTCAGTTGTTTTTCCCATGAGATATTTCACATTCTCTTCCATTTTTTCATTCTTTTGGTTTTGTTTGGTGATTTCTTGGTTTCTCGTAAAGTCATTAGCCTCCATCTGTTCCACTCTAATTTTGAGAGAACTGTTATCTTCAGTGAGCTTTTGAACCTCTTTTTCCATTTGGCTAATTCTGCTTTTGAAAGCATTCTTCTCCTCATTGGCTTTTTGAACCTCTTTTGCCAATTGAGTGAGCCTATTTTTCAAGGTATTATTTTCCTCAGCATTTTTTTGGGTCTCCTTTACCAAAGTATTGACCCATTTTTCATACTTTTCTTGCATCTCTCTCATTTCTCTTCCCAGTTTTTCCTCCTCCTGTCTAACTTGCTTTTCAAAATCCTTTTTGAGATCTTCCAAGGCCTGAGCCCACCCAACATCCCCCTGGGATGTCTGGGGTACTGAGGCCCCACCCTCCACATCTTTCCCTGATGGCAAGAATATTTCCTCATCAGATCTGAAAGTTGGGATCATTTGCATCTCTTCGAAAAAACTCTCTATAGTCTTATTTTTCTTCCCTTTTCTAGGCATTTTCCCAGCCAGTTACTTGACTTCTGAGATTCCTGTCCACCCCCGCCTAGATCCGCTAGTGCTTGGGGTCTGAGATTCAAATGTGCTTTCCGCGCCACCCAGCTGCTAATCAATGTGAGCTTTAGTTCTGGTGCTGGGGTGGGGGCAGGGCCACCTCCCAGGCTCGGCCTCCTCAGGGGCTTTATGCAGAGACTTTCAGGAACGGAGCGGGTGGGTGGGTGGGGCCGCCTCCCAGGCTCAATTCCCTCAGGGGCTTTATGCAGAGGCCTTCAGTAATAGAGCTGGGTGGGGCAGGGCCGTCTCCCAGGCTCAGCTGCCTCAGGTTGTTTATGCAGAGACCTTCAGTAATGAAGATCCTGCCTGCTGCTGGGGTAGTCCCGGGCCACCCGCCTGCTGCCTCCACTGCCACCCACGCCTCTGCCTCCGCTGCTTCCTGCCCCCATCTGTGCCGCCACCACTTCCTCCCGAGGGGGCCCAAGTCATGGAGACGCTCCGCTCCCCTCCTCCAGCCCAGCTGTCTCTCTCACTGACCTGTAGCTTCTATGGGCGGAGGGACCTTCCCGGCTGCCGGAGCCTCCGTCCCTGAAGCCTGCTCAGATCAGCTTCTCTGGGGCTGCGGCCAGGGCAGCACTGGGGGTGGGGTCCGCTTTCCGGGGCGCGACGGACTCTGTGGACGGCTCTCCAGGGCTCTCTGGAATGGAAATCTCTTCCACTACGTTCATGCACCCCCTGCAGTGATTCAGAACTTACGGGGATCTCTTTTTACCTTAATTCTATGGGCTGTGGGTTCAGAGCTTGTAAACGTGCATGTTTCTACTCTGCCATCTTGGCTCTGCCCCTCCCAAATCTTTTTCAAACAAAACATTTTCCAAATATGTCTTCCCCATCTTATGTTTCTGAAGGAATAGGAATATATATATATTCCTATTAAATTTCATCTTATTAGATTCATCCCAGTGTTCTAGTTTGTAAGGATCTCTATTTTCTATGTTGTCTATAGTTTCTACTATGTTAATAGTTCCTTACCATCAATTAAAACTTTGCTAAGGATGTCATCCATTCATTTGCCAAAGTCACTGATAAAATTATTAAACATTATAGAGCTATGCCAAGATTCCTGCAACACTCTACTTTCCAAATAGATGTCAAACACTTCTTGACTGTTCTTTGAGTCCAATTTTCAAATAGGTCCAAATCCATCCCATTGTGCCAGCATCTAGTTTATGGGCACACCGAAGGCTTTATCAGTAAGTGGATCCCCCATTCCCAACTAATTTTGATCTCAAAGTTAATGGGCAATGTGTGTTCTTACATTACACAGTATTTTCCAGGTCACCATTTGCTTTTCCCATAGTGACCACCATTCAAATCCCTAGCTTCCCCCAATGGCAAAATGGATCCTGGGTACCTCATGGTCCATTCTTTTCTTATCTTCTCACAGAGACACAGCCACACTCTGAATGCAAAACTCTCATGCTAACTCAGACCTCAAACAAATCAATGAGGATGAGACGATGAGATGATCTGCATTGTCCTTTACTCAAACAAAACTACTGTGCAAGGAGTTGAAATATAAGCACCTTTGAAAAGGAGAGTATCTATAAACCTACTGTTTGTAGGGCCTTGTATGAGGTTAGATAGGATCCCATAAACACTGTTCTCAAGAATCTTACAATCTATGAGAAAGGAAAGCCATGTAGAAATAAACATTCTTAAAAGGAGAGTAAGAAATATGTAAAGAACAAATCCAAGGAAAGGGTTATGAGATGTTTTCAGAGGGAGAGATTGTTAAATGGAGTTGAAGCCTACCTTTCACCATTTCCATTGAGCTAGAACAAATTACCATAACTTACATAATTATAACTGTGAACTGCACAAATCTGAATTTTTGTGACCACTTTACAGAATTTATTATTCACACTAATCAGAACATAGCTGTATACCCATTTGTCCTAGTACTTTTCTCAGGAGCCAAGTGATACAAATTATTTCCTTTTCTACATTTCTAATAATTTGAAGACAGCCATCATGATCTCAATATGTCTTCTTTCTCCAGGCTAAACATCTTCTATGGTTTGGTTTCCAGTCCCTTCCCTCTATTGGTCACCCTCTTCTGGTCATGCTTCACTTTATCAATGTCCTTTCTAAAATTTGGTGTCCAGAACTGTCCATAATGCTCAAGTTATGTTCTGAACAGGGTACACAATTGGACCATTACTTCCATTTCTGTCTAAGAAGGCATTATTTTTTTCAGCTGCCATCTACCACTGTTGACTCTTATAACTTTCAGTCTTCTAAAACCCTCATATCTTGTCCCCTGTGAAGCACTGCTTAACCATTATTGTAAATCAGTTTTGGTTTTCTCAACACCCAGAAAGAGAAAAATCCTACCTGTTAATCCAAAATTAAGCCTAAAGTTCATAGATGACATCATTTTGTTTGTTCTCTCAAACCTAATGTCCAACTTTAGTGGGTTTGTCCTCCTCAGGAGAGAGAAAATGTTCGAGGAGAAGCCATTTTCCTCTACGGAGACGTGATCTATAGTGGTGGGAGAAAGTATGAGCAACAACTGAAGATACATGCTTTTCAGTGCCTGGTTCCTCTCCTTTTCCATCTGGCTGACCCATGCCCAGAGGTTGTTGTGGTAAGAATGGATCATTCACCTTGGACTTCCTGGGAACCTCTTATGAGCCAACTTGTGAGCTCAGCTGCTCTGAGGGTGAGATAAAAAGAGGGGGAAACAAAGTCTCTGTCATTGAGGTAATTCAAAGCTTACATGGGAAGAGGAGATTCACCCACAGGCAGCTGAGGAAGGTCCATCATATATTTTGGTGTTGTTCAGTCGTTTCGGTTGTGTCTGATGCTTTGTGACCCAATCTGGGGTTTTCTTGGTAAAGATACTGGAATGGTTTGCCATTTCCTTCACCAGCTCATTTTACAATTCAAAATGTTTCTCATCTACTCAAGGAGTCTGTACACAAGAGTCATTATGGTGAGTCAGAATAATAAGGGAAGAATTCCTAAGGGATATTGGATAAGCTTTTGATTGAGCAATGGGAAGTCATTCTAGATAGAGAGAGTAATGGGAGATCATGAAAACAGGAGGGGTTGTATAAACCAGAGCTAGGAAGCTGATAACAAAAGACTCTTTGACTTGAGGGAGCCAGTTTCCTCCCCTTACTGTGTTCTTCTTCCTTCCTGCTCTCCCAGTCACCCTTTAGAGTCCCCTCCTGTGTCTGAAAGGAGACCTAATCAACCAGGCTCCCAACAGTCACTTGGTGTCTTCAGGTAGTACTTCCTGTCATATAAACCTTTTCATTGTTTGTTTTTCAAATGTGCTCAGGAAGGGGATAGGGAGCATGGAAAGTGGCCCCAGAGTATCCAAGGCAGTTGGGAAGCTGGAACTGGGGGAAAGACGATGGTGAGGTCTGAAAACCAAAACTCTGACATGATATTTCTTTGCTTTTTCCTGGTAGAAGACTAAGTCTACATTCATGCGTCTTGCCATATTATTCAACTGGGGCTTTCGGAAGGAACTGTTCACCACACTAGCCTGGCGTGAGGGTCTGGGAGCTGAGAATGACATCTTTCTCTACATGGTGAGACAAGTAAACTTTCCTTCTGGAATTTTAGTATCTGTGTGTTTGGGGCTGGGGGTAGCTAGGAGCAACAGGCCAGGGCCATGGATTTAAAGACATGATTTTCACCATGAAATATCTGACATTCTTCTCCAATTAGTTTATTCCTAATAGTCTTTTATGCGGAGGAAACAGTATAGGACAGAGTTTAATAGGACTATTTTGTTTCCCTTTAGATGCTACATCTCTCCTAAAGCAGCCTTTGGCTGCTGTTGGCTTATTTTGAGCTTACGGTCCATTAAGACCCCCCAGATCTTTGTCTCATGTAGTTATCTCAGCAAACTTTCTTCATCCTCTTCTTATGTTTCAAATGTAACACTTTCCATTATTCTCCATTAAATTTCATTGTATTTGATTTAACCTATCATTTTTTTGGTAAATTTCTTTATTCATTTGAAACTTCAATACAAAATGAGAAAAGAAAGAGAGCATTTCCATGTACACAGCAGACTGTAAGAAAGGATTCAATATAAAACAATAGATGTCCATTTCAAGAAAACCTATATAGTAAATGTTACACCTTGTTTTCAAAGCTACCCAGCTATTCTTGGCTTCCTTCTAGGTTTTCTTTTATTCCCTGCTGTGTACTTTTTACCTTACTTTTCCTTCTCTCCCCTCACACCCTGCCCTAAAGAAGGCTACAATTAAATACACGCACACACACACACACACACACACACACACATATATATATATACACAAACATTCACATATACATCATACACATATATGTAAGATTGTACTATGCCTATTTCCACTTGTCATCTCTTTCTCTGGAGGTGGATAGCGTTTTCCTTCATTGGCGCAACTCTTTCCTTGTTTTTCTAAATCAACCAACCATCTCATCATTTTCTTCGCCCCACCAGTATTCCATAACAATCACAACCTGTCTGTGAGATTGTTTCCCAATTTTATGCATTCCTTCTATTCTTGGCTATGTTGGTTTTATTTATACAAGAAAATGTTAATCTAAAATAATCAAAATTACCCATTTTACACTTCAACAATGCTCTTACCTTATAATATAGTTTAAAGTCTGATGATACTGCTGAATCTCCTTCCTTTACATATTTTTCTTATTTTTTAAAAATTCCTAAACTTTTATTCTTCCAAATGAACTTTGTCATTATTTTCTAACTCAGTAAGATGATTTTTTTTTAGTAATTTAACTGGGATGATATTGAATACATAGATTAGTTAGATTAAATTGTCATTTTTATTATATTGGCTTTACCTACCCATGAACAATAAGTATTATTCCAATTATTTAAATCTGATTTTATTTGTTTAAAAAGTACTTTTTGTTCATGTGCATGTACTTTTTTTGCCTGTTTTGGCAGGTATACTCAAGTATTTTATACTGTCTAGTTATTTATAATGGTCTAAAACAAAATTGAAAAATATTGGTGACAGTATAATTTCCCTTTCTCTTTTAATTAAATCTATTTTAACTTTAACTTTGTCTGAGATCAAGATAATTATCTTTGCTTTTTTGCATAATGAACTCTACTTCAACCTTCTATTTTATCTTTGTGTGTATCTCTCAAGTTTCCTAAAAGCAAAATATTATTGAATTCAAATTTGTTATCTGTTATTCATTTCCATTTTATGAGGAAATTCATCCCATTCATATTCTAGGCTATAATTACTTCTTACCTATTTTCCTCCTTCCTATTTTTCCTCACCCTCTTTCTCACCCTATTTACCTTATTTCTCCTTACTCCTCTAATTTATTTCTACCAACTACTTTGCCTTCCTATTCGTTAGCCTACCCAGCCCTCTAAGAGTCCCTCCCTTATATCCTCTCTCTCAACCCTAGCCCCAGCCCTCTTATTTCTTTCTGAATTTAGAAGACTTTTATACCCTTCTAGATATGTATGTTCTCTATATAGCCCACTCCTGATGAGAGTAAAGTTTCAGTACTAACTGCTCACCCTACCCTTCCACTTGCTTCTTCTATATTTATTCTTCTCTTCAGGCTTCATTTGTGTGAATTAATTACTCCTTTTTATCTCTCCCTACACATTTTTATTTTTTTAGGCTCACCCCATCATACATAGTTCAGCCTAAGCCTTTCTTTCAAATTACCCAAACAATGATAGTCATTAGAGTAGTGATAATATTTTCACATATAAGAAGTAAGCAATTTGACTTTATTGAGAAACTTTTAATTGGTCTTTAATATTTACCTTATATTTCTCCTGGATCTTGTATGCCAAACTTTCCATTAATTTCTGCTCTTTTGTTATAAATACCTGAATTCTGTTTGCTAAATGTGTCTTTTTTTCCTAATTCAGGGTTATATTTAACTTCACTGGGTAAGTTACCCTTGATTGCAATCCCAGCTCTTTTGCTCTCTGAAATATAGTATTCTAAGACATATGTTCCTTCAATGTAGTAGCTACTAGATCTTGTATAATCCTTATTGTAGCTCCATGATATTGAAAGTGTTTCTTTTTCTTCTTGCTTGAAATATTTTCTCCAAAACCTGAGACTTTGAAATTTGACTATGACATTCCTGTAAGTTTTTCTTCTGGGATCTCTTTCAGGTGGTGATTGGTGGATTTTTTTTCTGTTTCTGCTTTGCCTTCTTGTTCTAGAACTTCAGGGCAATATTCCTTGATAATTTCTTGTAATAGTGTATCAAGATATTTTTTATTTTATTATTGTAGCTTTCAGGGAGTCCAACTATTTTTATATTGTCTCTCAATACATTTTCCAGAATATTTATTTTTCTGATGAGATATTTCACATTCTCTTCAATATTTTTACTCTTGTGATTTTGTTTTTATTATTTCTTGTTGTCTTATAACATCATTAATTTCTCCTTCCCTAATTCTAGTTTTCAAGGAATTACTTTCTTCCTTAAGTTTTTGATCCTCTATTTCCAGTTGGTTGACTTTCTTTTTACAATTTTCTTGGATTGCTCCTTTTTTTCTCCTAATTTTCCCTTGTTCTCTCTTACTTGATTTTTAATGTCCTTTTTAAGTTCTTCCAAAAACTCTTTTTGGGCTTGGGACCACTTGATGTTTCTCATTGAAAAGGAGTGGGTTTTTTAACTCCACTGTCTCCCTCTGAATATGAACCCAGATTTTCTCTATCCCCACATTAACTATATTTGGTTGAGTTCTTTCTCCTTTGCATACTCATATTTATTTTTATTTTGTTCTTAACAGCTATTAATATAATCAAGTTCTAGTCTCAAGATGGGGAAATGATGCCTTAGGCCTCCAATTCTTCTTATTGCTATTTCTTGGGCTCTATCCTGGAGCCCAGCCTTGGGTTTTCCTCTCTACCCCAAGGTCAAAGCTAGAGCCCCCAACTACATTGTCCTGCAAATGTTCTTGCTCTCTGCAGCCCTTCTGGTGGCTGCAAACTACAGCTGTCTTCTCTGCCCTGGAACTGAAACCAGGGTCTCTGCTGTCCTGCAAGTACCCACAGCCAGCGGGCTTCCCACACCTCTGCTACCACATTCACCAGGCATCTGCTAGCTCTTTCCCCACAACCACAGCCCAGGATGTATCAGGTAAACTGTGCTTGGTCTCCCCAGGCAATGGAAGGTCCTTCAGTCTTCTCCTACTCAGTCATCCAAATCCTTAAGCAGTCCCTGAGGTGAAAGTGTCTTGAGGCTGAGGCTGCCCCCAACCCCAGCTGCCCCAGGGCTTATTGTTTGTTTATTCTGCAGTCAGCCTGAAGATGTTTGCATTTCACTGAGGTCAAACCTCTGGAGTCTTCTCAAGTTATCTTAGGACAACTACTTTATCCTGACTCCTATTTATTTCTGCTACTCTACATTCACTCTGAGGTGATGTTCTATCTTTTTTCCCCCCTTTTTTTATGGAGAAAATTTGGAGAGCAAAAAGTGTTTTCACCTATTCCTCTGTCTTCCTAGAATCCTCTCTGATTTAGCTAACCATTCTCATCTGATGAGAACTTGTTTGATTCTCTGGTATCTGATGTGTTAACTCTCCTGCTTTATTTTATGTCATTTATAAATCTAATAAATAGCCATTTATGTATTTATTCAAGTCATTAATAAAAATCACTAAATTTTAGTAATAAAAATTACTAGTCTCGAATCTATCATTGACCACCTGCATAACTTTGAGGAAGCTACTTTGTATAGCTAGCAGTATCATCCATGATCTCCTGGGATTGTCATGGGTCAGGGTGAGATAATGAATGTGAAAGTCCTCTGGAAACTGTAAAGTTCTTGTACATGTATGAAGGATTACTGTTGGAACAGAGCACTGAATATGGTCCAGTCCAGACCTAAGTACTGCGAGAGATACCCTATGCTTCCATGCTAGAGGAGGTACAAATATAAATAAGATAAAGTCATTGACTTCAACACGCTTATCATCTAATACAGAAATAAGACATGTGTAGATAAGGATGATCAAAATTAAAATGTGGCAAGTACATAAAACGATGGATAGAGTACTTTGGAATCAGGAAAAGTCATCTTCATGAGTTCAAATCTGACCTCAGACATTTACTAGTTGTGTGAGCTGGGCAAGTCAATTAACCTTGTTTGCCTCAGTTTCCTTATCTGGAAAATGAGCTGGAGAAGGAAATGGCAAACCACTCCAGTGTCTTTGTCAAGAAAACTCCAACACAGGGGTCAGAAAGAGTTGGAAACAACTGAAACAGCTCAACAGTAATCAAAAAAGTACATAAAGGGAAGCTGAAGTGCTGGGAGATGGGAGACATCACTTACCTTGGTGGGGAGAAGGAAAAGTTGAGGAAGAGTCACTTGCTTCATTTGAGCTGTGTTTTGATACTGTGATTTCCTCTCTGAGAAGTCTAAGAGTTTATGACTATAAATTGTTAAAATGGGTTTTTATACCAAAAAATGGTGGTAACAATTATGTGAAGGGTCCTTTTCCCCCTTAATCTATTTAATTCAATAAATATTTATTATGTAACTTTTATATTCAGAGTACCATGTTGGACAAGGATGGTAGCACAAAGTTAAGATAAGTCTTTGCCCCCATAGAGTTTTATTGTCTGAGAAGAAAATAAAATACAGAGATAACTATACAGTAATGCAAGGTGTATGAACTAGAGCTGTGCAAATACAGTTCTATGTGAAGTGTAATAAATTTTACTCCAGCTCATTATCTGAACTCCATGTGAATCTTTATGTTTCAAGGTATGTCTTATAAAGAGCATGCCACTGTATTTTGCTTTCTGTTCCATTGTGCTGTCCTCTTTTTGTTTTATGGATAAACTCATCCTATTTACATATGGAGTTATAATTATTAATTATGCATTTCCCTACTTCATATTTCTTTATACTTTATCATCTTCGCTCCTTATTCCATCTTTAAAGAAAAAAACAGGGTGGGGGGAGAAGAGTGTGCTCAAGATACATACTCCACATACTCTAGGATTGATTAAGGCACCTTCTGTTTCCTTGCCCCTCTTCCCTAATCACAAATTCTTACCTTTCTTTATTTTCTTTTAAACTACTTTTCACAACTTCCCCTCCAAGCTTTAATTTTATTTTGCTTATGACAAATCCCTTTCTTAGTCCACCCTCTATCTTATTCCCCCCTTTCCTCTCCCAGTTCCTTCCTTTTACTCTATTGATTGTATTTTACACCAAATTCTGTGTGCTTGTCTGCTACCCTCCTTTGACCAGCTCAGATGAAGAGGTTCAAATGACACCTAATCCCCACATCCCTTTCCTTATTTGTATAGACTTCTTGTGTCTTCCAATTACTTGAGGTGCTAAATTCCCTGACATTTCTTCCCCAGTGTACCCCTCTTTCCCTTCTCTTTTCTTTCTCCTTTGAATATCAACAAAATATAACAAAAACACTACAATGGTTTCTGTCATATTTAATGCTTTATATGACCCATAATGATATTAAGGTTCTAAGGGGATATTTGTATCATCACCCTTTATCCTTGTAGAGTCTCTTCGAATTGCTCACTTGTATTTACTGTTTTCTGTTTCTTTTGACTCCTATGTTTTGCACTTCAAGATTTCTACTCAGTTCTGATATTTTCATCATGGAAGCTTGGAAGTTTTCTACTTCATTAAAGATTCATCATTTCCCACTCCTCCCCTTTTAAGGATTATATTTAGTTCTGCTGGATAAGCAGTTCTTGGGTGTAAGCCTTTCCCCTTTCCCCCTTGAAATATCTTATTCCAAACTCTTCACTCCTTTAAGGTGATAACTGTTGAATCTTGTGTGTGACTCTTGGATTCTTTTTTCTGTTTTCAGCACTTTTTGTTTGATCTGGCAACTCTGAATTTTGATTATAATATTCCTTACAGTTTTCCTTTTATAGTTTCTTTCAAGAAAGGAATAGAAGATTCTATTTTCATAATGACCTCAGGTTTTCTTTTTTCTTTTTTTTTTGCCCTCAGGTTTTAATAGGTCTATACATTTCCTTTCACAATTTCCTGAAATATTACAAACATTATATAATGGCTTTTGGGTAGTACAGTGATTCTTAAATGATTTCTCCTTAATCTTCCAGATTAGCTGTCATTTTGTTTTTTAATAAGAGATACTTTACACTTTCTTCTATTTTTTTTTTCAGTCTTCTGACTTTGCTTCTTGTTGTCTCATGGAGTCAATAGCTTCTGTCTTGTCCATCCTAATTTTCATGGAGTCTGTTATTTAGATAATGTTTTGTATTTGTTAATCTTTTAATACTCCTTCCAATTCTGCACTCCAAAGTGTCCTTTCTTTTCCCGTCCTTTCCATTAACTATGCCATTTCACTTATAGTATAAATTTTAACTTCTCAAACAGAAAAACAAACTCTTGCTTCATTTTTCTGTGAATTCTAATTGACATTGTGATCAAGTTGTTTTTCTTTAAGGCTTTACTCACAGGTGCTTTGGCATTTTTCTCTTCTTTGTTTATGTCTTGGTAACTCTTGGCATCTTAATAGCGCTTTGTGATATGAGTCTTGCCTTCATTTATACATTCTTTCAGTTGTATTTTCTCAGGTTGAACACTGAGGCACGGCCAGGCTGTGTGCTCTTCTAGAGGGAATGTCATGGCTTATATGTTCTGGGTCTGTTTTATATGGAGTCTTGCTACTATACTGAGTGACGGTTGTGTACTTCAGGAATCACAGGGGCAGCTCAGGCCAAGGAATCACACATTTTAATTGGGCCTTGTGGGATTTTATCTAGGACATAGCTAGTTTGCTCTTCTTCTGGACGTTCTACACTTTAGACCCCAGTTTGGGTCTACATCCTAACTACAAATTTGCCACTCAGTGACTTCCAGGATACAATTACTGACCCCAACCCCTGCCAGCTATGCTTGTTGGCACTGAAGATTCAGGATAGAGTTGTAGGCCTAATCCTGGCAAGAGCCCAGAGGCTGAATTTGAGATCTCTTTCTGGGATCAAAGGAACAGAGCTAAAGACCTAATCCTGCTTCACAATTCCTGATCTGGTCTCGTGCCTGAGGGCTAAATTCGTCTTCTTGGGCTAGAAGAAAATGAACCACTTTGGTGTTTTTTGTTCCTTATACTTCCTGATTTCCTACTCATTCTCCCACCCTTCTTAGATCTTTGTTGGAATAGTTGTGGACTATATTATTTCTTTCTATTCTGTTGTACTTTCTAGTCCTTAAGTGGAGGTGAAGATTTTTACCAACAAGGGAGGAGGGCAAGGAAAGATATTGACAGGCAGTGATGTTGGAAATATGCTTTAAAGAATTGATAGTAATTGGTTTCTTATGGTGTCAGTCTGTATGACCTGTTACTGCTTGGTTATTACCCCCTGGTATGGTCATAGACTGGGTCTATCATACCCACTCCTGACTCAGCTATGACAAAGAGACTTAGCCATGGAGGCTTAGATGAGTCTCATGAATGAGAAGGATGGAAAGACCAGTTAGGTGCATATGGGAGAAGTGAAGGCAAGGTAAGTTGGAGCCCATTTGAGGAAGGTTTTGAATATGAGGTAAACATGATTTAATCTCCCTCATCACCTCACCTTTAGGCTCCTTCCTGGTGCCTTCTCACTTTTTCTACAGTGAGCATCTAGTGTCTTCAGCTTCCCAGGGTCCTCCACACTAGGTAGTGACATGCCCCAAAATTATATACCTCCAGCTGCCCAAAGTTGCAACCAATCAGTGATAGTAATAACCATTTCTAATATTTTAAAGGGTTTGATAATTTACAAGTTACTTCCCATTCTTTCCCAAAAGCTCTATAAAGGAGAGAGACAAGAATTATTAACCCAATTCAGATGAGGAATTGAGGCACAGAGAGAGGAGATATTTTGCCAAAAGCCATGTTGCTCTTGTCAGTGGGAGAGCAAAGACTGATGATTCAATTTAACAAGCATTTATTAGGCACCTGCTGTGTGTCTGACATTGTTCTAGACTGGAGTTTCAAAGAAAAAATGAAAAACTTATCTACTTTCAAGGAGTTTACATTTTGTTGGATGACAATAATAATATTGACTCATATTTTTGCAGTTTTTAAATTTACAAAATACCTTTTTTTCACACCTCTGTGAATGATGTAGTTTATTATTCCCCCCACTTCACATGTAAAAAAATGGGGCCCAGAAAGGGGATATGTCTTGTCCCTACTCACACAGCTAAAATGTAGCTGAGCCAGGGCTTAAGCCTGTCTTCTAATTGCTTCTATACCACACTTCTCTTTGTTCTAGATGAAGGCTGCTGATAAAACTAATAATATTCAGGTTTGGATAATTGTATATATATATATATATGTATATATATATATATATATATGTCATATATTATCATAAGCCATTGTCATAGCTTAATAGGCTCCCTCTCTCCTCATGGGGATTTGTCTTAAAAGAGTATAGAGAGGACTATGTTATTTCAAAGAAATTAAGTGCTAATGGTTGAATTCCTAGCTCCATATTTAGGGCAAAGCCCTTGATATGTCCCTTCATTTTGTCATCATTTCTCTGATGTCATGATTTTCTTTAAAACAATGGACAAACACAACCTATGAGCAGACCGAGCTGCCTGAGTGGGAACCCAGCTAGTATACTCTCCCTTCTGTCTCCCCCTTCCCTTTCCTTGGGGTTTACTGGCTAAATGCCTCCTCCCTCCCTTTCTTCCTTCCTTCCTTCCCTCCTTCTCGTTCCCAAAACTTTAAACCCTGTGCACACTGAAGCCCATATGCTGAATAACAGGGGGTCTCTTCCCAAGCTCTACTTAATGACTGCCTCACAGTGATGATCAGTAGTAACGGTTTCTGTTCCCTCCCAAGTTGATTTAGTTATTTTTTTCTTTTGTTCATTAAAAGGGCCAGAATGGGTGTTACCTCCTTCTGAGTACCTGAAAAGTCCAGCCTAAGAAGGCCAAGATCTCCCATTGCATCCTGGGCTATCTCCAGTCATCCTGCTAAATATCTGGTCATGGACCCAGATGGTTCAGGAAGAGAAAGTGAAGTTGGTGACCTTGCACAGTCCTCCCTCACTCAAAACAAAGTCAAATGCAAGTCATGTCATCATTTCTCTGATGTCATGGTCTTCTTCAAAAACTAAGGACGAACACAACAAAAACCTTCATCCCATAGAAAATATTCCACCTCTTGATGACAAGGCCAACTGGGTTTAGAGGCAATGAAGGATTTTCAACTATGCATCATCAATATGGAAATCACCTTGAAGTTGAGGGAAATGGTTAGCTCTTTTGAGGAAATGGGAACTCTCTCCTCTTCTATCTGTTCATCCATTTGACTGGGGCTTAAAGTTATAGAGTTATAAACTGCTAGAACTAGAAGGGACCTTGGAGGTCATCTGATCAAAAGTGTCACATAGAGTTGAAAGGGTTCTCAAAGCTGTCTACTTTTACACAGCCCTGACTAACGGGGAGGGAGGAGGAAAGGGCATGCACATTACTTCCTAAGGCAGCTCATTGTACTTTGGGGCCAAACCCTTTATCACTGGAATACCTTTTTCTTACATCAAACCTAAATTTTCTTCCATGTAATTTCCCCTCTTGCACCTACTTATGCTCTAGGGGACCAAGAAGAACAAATCTAATCCCTCTTCTTCTGATATTCCTTTATAATGTTGCCTCAAAGTCTTTTCTTTTTCAGGAAAAGTGTTCTCACTTCCTTGTCCCAGAGTGTGTTGAGTTCAATACCCATATAGTTATATAAATTTTGACAAAATTCAAAGCTTTAGTTTGACAAATGGGGAAAGTGAGTCCCATGGAGGCAAAGAAACTTGCCTAAAGTTACACACAGTTGGAATTTCTAGTGGGGACATGTGAGTATGTGAAAGGTAGAGTTAAGTTGCCTCCTCCCCTAGGCTTGGGAAAACCAGAAAAGAAGAGCTACCAGTCTCATATGCCATAAGCCACTGATCTTTAACTTCTCATCTTTTCTTTTTCTTCTCAGGTGGAGAGCAATTTTGGGGACTACCATTTGTTCCTCCTGCAGGCTTTTATGTATGTCAAGAGCCCTCAGAAGAACCTCCAACGGGCTGCTATGAAGTTTATTGGTAAGCCACATACAGTTCTGATAATCTTGGTTTCTTAGTCTATCACCTATCCCCTCAGGATCCCCCTAAAGCCCTCACTGTCTCTGGTCCTTCCTGGATTCTGAGGCTCACTGAATACATGCATCTCCCACATCCCAACCCTGGTCTATACCAGTATCAATTGTGCCAAAGCTGAAGTGAGCAGAGATGTGGTCTCCCCAGATCCAGCTTTCTCTATATATGCCTATATCCATAATTGGGCTGGGAGTCTGCCATCACAATCCTTGACTGAGGTCCCTAGCCCCAAATCTAGTCAGGCTGCAAGAGAGGGGGTGCCTGGCTCCAGCTCCTAGCTGAAGAAGTGGAAGCCTGGACTTGCCTTCTCCCTCATGTTTAGACTGTTTTCTTCCTTGTGCTTCAGGTGGAATGCTTCAGGAGTATTTTTCTGATCTCTGCTTTTACTTGAACAAGTCAGATGTGAAGTTACTGACAAAAAGTAAGCTGTAGTTTCAGAATTTTCATGTCCAAGTTTGGGGTGGAGGTAAGATACTCCAACAGACCAGACACAGGAATCAAGTGAAACTAAGAACCTCCCCCACATGGTGGGCTATGTCTCCTCCTCAGATCTTGGACTCTCTGTGGACAAACTCCCAGAGGAAAGTAATGAATAGAGTGTCCCTAAGAGATGGGTCTATGTCTTTCCTTCAGACCAACAGTTTCTATAGGATAGGGCTTGTGTTTCCCTCTTGTACCAAGGGCTTCCATGGGACAGGGATATGAATCTCTCTCAGATTAGAGGCTTTCTATGGGCTGAGACTGTGTCTCACCTCCTCAGACTATAGGCATGGTCTTGAGTGTTCTCTCTCAAGCTATAGGATCCCTAATAACAGGGGCCATGTCTCTCCCTCAAATCTAGAGCTCCCTAGCAGTAGAGACCATCTCCTTTGTTGCCTGCATTTTCTCCCAATAATGTCTTGAGCACCCCTCTCCCCTAGCCTTCCTTTCCAAGTGTTTTTATATTCGTTTCCCCTTAGGCTCAATCATCATCAAATCTTGTTTCTCTCCACCTCATCCTGAGAGAGTATTGGAGTTCAATTTTCTGCCTCTTTTTGTCCTTTCCCTTTTAGAATTTGAAGAGTTGCGAAGGGACCAAGATCCCAATATCAGAAAGTTCTACCTGAATTATTCAGAAGATATCTATGAGCTGTCCAGATATGTGGCTTGAAGCTCTAGACATGTGCCTTTTGTGTTTTAAAAAAAGTCATTGGTTGTACTTTTCATTCAACAGTAACAAAATAAAAATTGCATTTAATTCAACAAGCATTTATTAAGGACTTATATATGTGACCAGCACTGTATTGAGTGATGAAAAAATGCCAGGGTATAGATGAGACATCAGCCCTGGTGTCATGAAACTCACATTCTTTTAAGTAGGCTATAACTGGATAGATGGTATAAGCAATAATATGTAACAAGTATGTCTGGGAGGCACCAAAAAAAGGCATTATGGAGCCCAGGGAAAGAGGGGCTGTAACTAACCAGGGGAATCAAAGAAGTCTTCCTGGGAGTGGTGACATTGAATCAGCTCCCAGAGAATGGGTGGAACTAGAATGGACAAAGCAGAGAAGGGAGGGCATTCCAGATTGTGGGACCTATCATAAATTCAGCATAAGGGGGTTCAGGATCCTCCCTCAGTTCACAGCATAGTGCAAGACATGTATACATGTAGCTACAATACAAGTAATGTAAGTGCCCTAAGAGAGGGGCAGATACAGGACACAAGAGTTAAAAAGACAAAGATGTTCTTTTTGCCTGAGCAGAGGAGGTTCAGAAAGAACCTCCTTAAAAGGTGTTACTTGAGCAGAGTTTGGTCTTGAAGGATGGAGGACTTCCATGTGCACAAATGGCCCCCAAAGTGGATTAGGACATTTCAGGCAAGGGAAAGGGACTTGGTAAATATGTTCAGGAGAGGCAAGTACAGGATATATTTGGGGGATGGCCATTAGTCCTGTTTGTCTAGGGGATAGAGTATGTATGTGAGGAGTAGGAGATGATGTTGGAGAAGTTAGCTAAAGTCAAATCATGGTGGATCTTGAATATAAGGCTGAAGAGGATGGATATTTCCTGTGGGTAGTGGGGAGCCACTGTGGGTTTCTGAGGCAGAGATACAATGCTGGGATTGCTTTCATTCTCTGCCTCTCCAACCTTACACCATTCCTAATCACTTTGCATGGATGGGGGAAGCAGGGAAGGGAGAAGAAGAGAGTTCAACAAGTGGAGTGACATAGAGACAAGCCCTGAGGTTTCCAGGACTTCCTATCTGAAACAGATAAAGTCTATATAAGCATAACACTATATCCCCTTGCAATGTCATCTGCTATAAGTGTGGGGTCTAGGAGAAAAGTTGGGAGCTTGCGGAGTCTTCTTTGTTGTCTCTATTTTCCACAAATACCTCTTTTTCCTCAAACCTGTGTAATGGATCACGGGGAAGCAGAAATCTTTACAGAGAAGGAAACAAGTCATTACAGATGTTGTGCTTTTTGGAGGATCCATGAAGAATGAAAGAGAGCAGCAAGAATCAAAGGAGGAGGGACAGTGATGGGAGGATGGCAGGGAGAGGGAAGGGATCCTCTGGGGAAGAAGAAAGGCGATGGCTGTGATAGGACTTCCTCTCCCTCTGAAACCAACTTATAATATGGAAACCTTCTTGGAGGAGGACGCCATCTGAAATCAAAGCTGGTTGATAGTTTACCCAAGGGTGTCCTTATCTAAGACCCTTCAGGGGACAGTGAAAGTTCCAACAAACGTTAAATTCTGTTGGCATTTAAAATATTCTAGGAACTGTGGGGGGTGGAGAGGGAGGACAGCCAACCTCCTGGATTACCAACTGTAATGGATGAATGGTCAGATCCACACATCCGGGCACCCTTTCAAGGCATTGTTCCTAACTGCAATTGGACAACTGTTCCCTCTCTCAAAGGGGCTGGAGACACGTATCCATTGACCTACAGCTTATAGTCTAACAAAATTGTATATGATACCAAAACTTTAAGGGGCTTGTCCAGGGTCACACAGATAGGATGGGTCATAGGAAAAACTTGTATTCTGAACTTTCTGACCTCAAGGCTAACCCTCTAGCCCCTATGACACACTGTCTCCATATTCTAACTTTGTCCTCATAACCAATCCACCACCCAGGTAAGAAAGTGCCCAAGAGTCAGAGGAGGGCTACAGGGAATGAGATTACTCTAATAACTCACATCACTCCAGCACTGTTAAGTTTTACAGAGCAGGAAGCCTTTCTCAAATCCCCCACCCCCTTTATTCTAATACCTGCCTAATGTTAATTTTCTCCAATTTATCTGGTCTATTGCTTGTTGGTACAGAATTGTCTACTGGATCCCAGGCCACTGGACCCAGACGGCTCTGGAGGAGAAAGTGAGGCTAGTGACCTTGCACAGCCCTTTCACCCTCAAATCAAAGTCAAGTGCAAGTTATGTCATCATCTTGATGTCATGGTCCTCTTTGAGATCAGAGGACAAACATACCCAATTGTGTGCTCCTTCAAAGCAGGGATGTTCATTTACTTTTATCTGTATCCTCAGCACTTAGCATAAAGTCTGGCATATAGTAGGTGCTTAATAAATGTTTACTGATTAGCTTTTCCCCATAAGATGCCTATGAACTAAGTTGGAAGTGTATATTTGAGACGTATTACATTAAAATGGGGTGCATTTAGGGTTTTAGGGTCTTTAGGGTTAATGAACCCCCATTCCAACCCTACCTCAGATATTTACTATGTGATCATAGGTAAGATATTTAATGACTCAGAAGGTCATTATCAAATGGAGATATTAATATTTTATATTATGCACTCACTGGCTTTTTGTGAGGAAAATATTTTGCAAATCTTACTGCATAAATAGAAGCTTTTATTTTATTGTCTCTATTTGGCAGATGAGTAAACTAAGGCTGGATGGTGACTTTCCTATAACCATACAGCTATTATGGGTCAGAAGAAGGATTTGAACTCATCAAGTCGAGTGCTGTTTGCACTTCAGCATACTGTTAGTCAAACATTTGTTTGAATGTTGACTATGTGCCAGGTACCATGCTAAATGCTAGGGATACAGAAAAACAGCACAAAAACCAGTCCTTCTTCTCAAAGAGCTCACCTTTTTGCAGGGGAGAGAACATGTAAGTAACTACACACATGATAGCTGAAGGGACTCAGAAAGGCCTCCTGAAGAAGGTGTGATTTTAACTGAGTCTTGAAGAAAGCCAAGTCAATGAAGTGACAGACCTGAGGAGGTGAGAGGTGGGCTACACCAGACACAGGGTAGTCACTGCAAAGGCATGGAGATGGGAGCCCAAATATCAAGTGTGAGAAACAGCAGCTAGGCCAGTGTAGCAGTCAGACTGTGTAGTGCAGAGAAGGAAGTCAAGTACGTGGATGCCGGAAAGGTAGTGAGGGGTCAGGTTATGAAGAGCTTTAAATGTTATTCAGAGACTTCATATTTGATCCTAGAAGTCACAGGGAACCACTGGGGTGATTGGGGGTAGGGAAAGGGTGTGGTCAGACTTGTGCTTTATCAAAATCACTGTGGAAGCTGAGTAGAAGATAGATTGAGGCAGAGAAACTCAACTAAAAGGCTATTACTTTTTCTTTGCAAGGCAATTGGGGTTAAGTGACTTGCCCAGGGTCACTCAGCTAGTAAATGTCAAGGATATGAGGCTGGATTGGAACTCAGGTCCTCTTGACTCCAGAGCTGGTGCTCTATCCAATGCACCATCTACCTGCCCCAAAAGACTATTTCAGTAGTCCAGGTTAGAGGTGATGATGAACTAGCATGAAAGGTGAGGGTATAAACTGTGAGGGTATAAACTAGACTGTGTGAAAGAAGAAGACATACACAAGAAATGTTGGGAAGTAACACTGTTTGGCAAGTAACCATATGTGTGGGATGAGCAGTAGTGTAGAACATGGAAGACATTGAGGCGATGATGGAGTGGATTTGATGACCACTCTGAAGAAAGGAAGGTCAGTATATCATGCCTGAAATGCAGAATTGGGGCAGACCAAGTGGTCTCACTCAGCTGGAGCTCAGGGTGTGTAAGAGGTAGCAGTGGGGGAGGAAACTGAAGAGTCATCCACATTTACAACTACCATGTTTAATCTTCCCTATCCCTCACAATAGTTAATAGTCAATAAACATGCATTAAGTGCCTACTATGTGTCAGGCACTGTGTTAGGCAGTAGAGATATGAATAAGAAAAAGAGTCCCTGCCCTTAAGGAGTTTATAATCAGGAAGCTGAAAAGGGTGTGGAGCGAGCACCAGGGCTGGGCCGGTGATATTCATGGAGTAGAAACTGAGCAGAACCACTGGTGGAAAATGAAGCATTACCTGGAAAGTTCTGAGACCTCTATAAAAGAAGGCTTTGGGAGGAGTTTATGGCTCTCCCCTCACAGCCTGCCACTCATAAAAGAGAAGCAGTGTGTGTGTGTGTGTGTGTGCGCGCGCGCACGCGTGCACGCGCGTGCGTGCATGTGTGATCATTTGCCAAATCTTGTGTATTCTCCCGTCATAAAAGCTTTCATTTCTCTCCCCTCACATGGCCACCATGTTCTGGTTCCTCATTACCTCTCACCTGGATAATTGCAAAAGTCAGTCTTCTAATTGGTTTCTGGGAGGAGAGCCAGGAGGACAGCCTGGAAAAGAAAGAGGACCTGATTAGCCCAAGGCCTCCTCCTTCCAATGAAACTAGAGCCAAAGTGAGGGTGAGGACAATCTCAAGGCATCTCTTTTCTCTTGTGGGGATCCTTCCGTTATTTAACTCTGAGGGTCACTACCTTTAGGACTCTCATTTGGTTCTCCAGTTTACTTAGTTTGTTGTCAGTTATACTCTCTGTTCCATTTGAGGGCTCTTTCAATGTTTCCCTCTTCAGACCAAGGACTTTCTGAGTCCATAGGCTGTATTCTCCTTACCCTTCCCCTTAAAGGAAGTTCCCCTTGAAGGCAAAGATTGTATCTCTGCTCACAGAGCAAAAATGAATTTTACCCCAAGTGCCAGAACAGTGCTGTTTCTCATGAGGTCTCGAGAGCTGACAATGATGTACTTAATGCCAGGGCCTTCCTGCTGTTGATTATCTCCAGTGCATCCTGTATCTAGCTTGTTCGTACGCAGTGGTTTGCATGTTGTTCCCCTATTAGACTGTGAGCTCAGGGACTGCCTTTTGTCTTACTTTGGCTTAGCGCAGGGCTTAGCACAGTGCCTGGCTCAGGGTAGGTACTGAGTACATGCATCTTGACTGACCAATTCCCAGGTACTCTAGATGCTGCAAAAGAAATTCATGGGTCATTTGAGACCTTTGGTGAAACATCTGTGTTTCTCATCTCCTTGACAGCCTCAGTGAAAATAGCACAAGGCTGATTAGTCCAAGAGCACCACCTAAAGTGTGAGGAGCTCAAGATGCATCCCAGATACAGCATCACTTTCCTTATTGCAGCTGAGACTCTGTGCACATTGAAAGCATGGGAGGGTCCCAGATGGGGAGTTAGGACACCTGGGTTCTTGGGTCATCAGTGCCACTGACTCAGTATAATCTTGAGAGAGATACTTTTCCACTAAGGCTTCAGTATCTTTCTTTGTAAAATGAGGGAGTTTGATTCAATGGTCTCTCATCAATGGCCCCTTCCCATCTTGACAGTCTTTGTATCTTAGAATTCTTCCTGCTCTAATACTCCATGATTTTATTATTCTATGACAAGGAAAAAGAAAAAAAGCAGCAAACAAGCCACAAACGTTATTTACAAAACACAGAGATTTTATTCTTGGATAACTCACATCCAGACATAATTTATTCTGTTCATCAATGGGATTCCTGCCTCAGCCCTGGCTCAGGAACCGATGACACCCCATTCCTCTATCCCAGGACAGAGTTAGAAGCAAAGGACAAAGAAGTTCTTGGGAGAAACCTCCATGACTCAGGAAGCTCCAGAAAATGTTATCTCCCTGAGGAAATTCAGTGTCATCAGAATGGCCATGCAAAATAATAACCTTTCACATTTATTAGCAGGTCAAACTCCTGGGGAAATAAAATAGTAGTCTTCCTTAGGACCACACTGTCCTGGAAAGTTATCATCGTTCCTCCCAGTCACACACACACACACACACACACACACACACACACACAATCATCTGCATCATTTTTTTTTTATCAGTACAACAGTTTGACCAGGAAGCTGGTAAAGGTTTCGTTCTCCCCATTTTTGTATGAGGCCCACAGGGAAAAATGATTTTCACAAAGTCATTTAATGAGTCAGTGACAGAACCAGGACTTCAACTCAACTCTCCAGACTCCTGTGCCAAGGCTCTTCACAATATTCAATCACCACACCTGTCTTTCTCCCTCCTCCAGATTTCCAGAAAGTTACTCAAGGTTCAGGGCATTTTTCATGCATGTGGGTCATATTCCTCTCAATACCACAGTTTATGAACCCCCACTGATGTGCTTCTTTTACCAAAACAGGGACATAGTAGTTCAAGGCAAAAGACAGTTCATTAAATAACATAGGAAAATGTTACAAAAATGTCCCCCCCCCAACGCAAACACCAGGGGTGTATACTCTTAAACAAGATGCAACCCCACCAATAAGTGATATGACATATTCCTTGGTTATGTTTATAATTTTGTGGTTTTTGAGAATGGGTATTATTCCAAGGATGGATGTAAAAAGTGCAACTCTTAAAAAGCACATTTTGATGAAGGTTAGAGATATTGCGGTGAATGTTAATGTGGAAATTCAGATAATTAGGAATCATGTAAGTCCCTAATGAAATATAATCAGTAGCAAAGAAGAAGAAAGAAAAGTGGCCAAAAATGTAAGGAAAAAAACACCAAGAATGGATAAAACTATTACTGCAGAGTATCCTATGTCGTCCTTAGAAAATAAAACAATACCAACAAACGTTTTCAGGGGCATCTAGCAGCTAGAAGAATTATTTTTGATTCCACTTGCAGTGCAGCATTGACTTCTTAAAGCTGGATGACCATTAAAAAAAAAGATTCCATTTCTAAGATGATAAAATTTTTGTCCTGGGCAGAGTCATGCAAATACTAGAATGCAGAAGAGTGGGAAAAGGTTAATTTTTTTTACATTTTTGATGAAAATCCCTTTTTCATTCAAAACTAAACTAAAACTACAGTCAAAAGAATTCTGTGTGAGTCTGTAAGGTCTAGGCATGATCAAATAGTCTAGGCACACCCCTTTTCTACTGCTACTCCTAGCAAATTTTCATTAAGACAATGATGAACTCAGATAAGTATATTGATATTCTGTCCCAGAAATCTGCAAATGTGTGCATCATGGCACATATCACAAAATATTAATACAATTTTAGAGATGAACATGCTTCATTGACTGGAGAACTCACTTGATTTAAATTGTAGTGAAAACCTGTGGGTTATAATCAAGGCTAGACTTGGAAAAAATGGACTGTTTGTCAAAAATACACTTAACATCCAATACAATAGAAATGAATTCATGATGGAAAATTAAAGAATGTGTCAAAATCTTGTGAACTCAATGCCAATTGTCTAAAAGTAATGGCAGTAAAAGGCTATATTGCATATTTAAAGTTTTTAAAGATGTAAAAAGTGTTCATGTTAATTTTATAAGTCAATACACTTACCATTTAGATGATCAACGACATTAACTATTTTATATTGTCCTAACGAGTGCATTCATGGGGAATTACCAATAAAAAGACAGGGAGATGAAAAATGGAAGGTAGAAGGGGGGAGAAAGAGAAATCAGTTGGGCTGGATCTCAGAATGTGAAAGAAGAATAATATACTTAAATAAGACTGGAAAAATAGGTTGGGATCAGGTTGTAAAAGACTCGAAAAGTCTAACAGAGGTATTTATATTTTATCCTAGAGGCTATATAAGCCAGAGAGGAATCTGACCAGATCTATACTTAAGGAAAATTTGGTGGCTGTATGGAGGAGAGAGGCTTGAGGCAGGCAAGGAAGGAGGCCAATTAGGATGGTGTTGCAATAACCTAGGTGAGAAGAGATGGTCTCCTGATCTAAGCAGGTGGCTGTGTAAATGAACAAAGGTATCAGATTGGAAACATGTAGTGAAGGAAGAAAGGGCAAGACTGCCTGATCGACTATGGAGGGTGAGGGAGAGGGTAGAGTTGAAGACAACATCAAGGTGACACCAGAAGAACAATGACTCCTTTGAAAGATAAAGGTAAGTTTGGAAAAGAGGTGGGTTTGGGGGGAAAGACAATGAGTTCTGTTTTAGACATGTTGAGGTTGATATTTTTAAAACAAGTCAAAATGTCCAAAAGGAAGCTGGATCATGTGAGATTGAAATTCAGAGAAGAGACTGGAGCTGAATGTATAGATCTGGGAGTCATTAGATATTAATTAAACCCATGGGAGTAGATGAGGTTAGATGGAGTAGATGAAGAGGAGAGTCTGGGTCAAAAACTTAGGGAGGCCCCACAGATGGGGGTGTGATATGGATGAAAAGTCTGCAAAGGGGAATAAAGGGGAGCCAGCAGATAGGAGAAGAACTGGAGAGTAACAACTCTCTGTAACATACTTCTAAAAGGAGAGGAGCAATGTCAAATGAAGCAGAGAAGTCAAGAAAGGAAGACTGACAAAAGGCTTTCAGGCATGGTGATGAAGAGGATTTTATGATGATAACTTTGGAGAAATCATTTATGGTTGAATAATGAGGTCAGAAGTAAGAAGGGGAAGTGGAACCAAGATGGTGGAGTAACCTCTCCCACTTGCTAGTGCTCTCCCCCTAAGCCCAACCAAATACCCACAAAAAATGACTCTAAACAAATTCTGGAGTTGTAGAACCCACAGAATGATGGAGTAAAGCAAATGTCCAGCCCAAGACAGCCTGGAAGGTTGACAGGAAGCTTCTATTGCACCACACTGGGAGCAGAGCGCAGTACAGCGTGGCCTGCACTAGCACAGATGGAACCTGAGCAGACCTGGAAGGGGAGGGGGGACTGAATCTTTGGTACCTCTGGTGGTTTCCAGACTTCACAATCCCAAAACACTGCAGACAAATTGGAAGGTCAGTGGAAAAAACCCGTGGGACCTGTATGAGAGAATAGAAGGTATGACTCCAGTCCCAGAATCATGGAGGGGGTGGAGGAACCCAAGGCAGCTGCAACAGGGGCAGGGGTAGTGCAGTGGCAGCAACTGCTTCTGAAGCTCTAGGCCCACAGATTGTGGGGGGAATCAAGTGGCTGACAGTACACACACACACCCCACTGGAAGCAGAGAACTACCTTGACAAAGAGCTCAAAAGTCAAGTAAATAGCTAGGGAAATGAGCAAAAACTAGAAAAGGAATCAGACTATAGAATCTTACTTTGGTGACAAGGAAGACCAAAACATACAAATAGAAGACAACAGAGTCAAAGCTTCAAAGCCTCCAAGAAAAATATTAATTGTTCTCAGATCATGGAAGAGCTCAAAAAGGGTTTTGAAAATCAAGTAAGAGCAGAGCAAAAACTGGGAAGAGAAATGAGAGTGATGCAAGAAAATCATGAAAAACGAGTCAACTGCTTGCTAAAGGAGACACAAAAAAAGATACTGAAGAAAATAACACTTTAAAAAATAGACTAACCCAAATGGCAAAAGAGATCCAAAAAGTCAATGAAGAGAAGAATGTCCTAAAAAACAGAATTGGCCAGATGGAAAAGAAGGTCCAAAAGCTCACTGAAGAACATAATTCCTTCAAAATTAAAATGGAAAAAATGGAAGCTAATGACTTTATGAAAAATCAAGAAATTATAAAACAAAACCAAAAGAATGAAAAAATAGCAGACAAGGAAATATCTCATTGGAAAAACAACTGACCTAGAAAATAGATCCAGGAGGGACAATTTAAAAATTATTAGACCACCTGAAAGTCATGATATAACAAGAGCCTAGATATCATCTTTCAAGAAATTATCAAGAAAACTGCCCCGATATTCTAGAACCAGAGGGCAAAATAGATATTGAAAGAATCCACTGATTCCCTCCGGAAAGGCATCCCCAAAGGAAAACTCCTAGGACTATTGTAGCCAAATTCCAGAGCTCCCAGGTCAAGGAGAAAATATTGCAAGCAGTCAGAAAGAAACAATTTGAGTATTGTGGATAAACAATCAGGATAACACAAGAGCTAGCAGCTTCTACATTAAGGGATTCAAAGGCTTGGAAAATGATATTCCAGAGGTCAAAGGAGCTAGGATTAAAACCAAGAATCACCCACCCAGGAAAACTGAGCATAATGCTTCAGGGGAAAAAATAGTCATTCAATGAAATAGAGGACTTTCAAGTATTCTTGATGAAAAGACCAGAGCTGAATAGAAAATTTGACTTTCAAACACAAGAATCAAGAGATGTATGAAAAGGCAAACAGGAAAGAGAAATCATAAGGGATTTACTAAAGTTGAACTGTTTACATTCCTAGATGGAAATATCATATTTGTAACTCTTGAGACTTTTTCTCAGTATGAGAGTAGTTGGAAGGATTATATACATATAGACAGAGGGCACAGGGTAAGTTAAATAGGAAGGGATGATATCTAAAAAATAAAATTAAGGGGTGAGAGAGGAATATATTGGGAGGAGAAAGAGAGAAATAGAGTAGGGCAAATTATCTCTCATAAAAGAGTCAAGAAAAATCTTTTTCAATGGAGGAAAAGAGAGGGTAGGTGAGAGGGAAAGAGTGTGAACCTTACTCTCATTGCATTTGGCTTAAGGAGGGAATAACATGCATACTCAATTTGGTATGAAAATCTATCTTACACTACAGGAAAACAGGGGAGAAAGAGATGTGGAGGGGATGATGGAAGGGAAGGTAAATGAGGGGGGTAATTAGAAGTAAACTGTTGGGGATGGATAAGGTCAAAAGAGAATAGAATAGAATAAATGGGAGGCAGGATAGGATGGAGGGAAATATAGGTAGTCTTTCACAGCATGACTACTATGGAAGTCTTTAGCAAAACTACACATATATAGCCTATATTGAATTGCTTGCCTTCTCAGTGGGAATGGGTGGGGAGGGAGGAAGGGAGAGAAGTGGGAACTCAAAGTTTTAGGAACAAATGTTGAGAATTGTTTTTGCATGTAACTGGGAAATAAGAAATACAGGTAGTGGGGTATAAAAATCTCTTTCCCTACAAGAAAAGAGAGAAGGTGGGGATAAGGGAAGGGAGGGGTGTGATAGAAGGGAGGGTAGATTGGGGGAAGGAGTAATCAGAATGCACAGCATTTTGGGGTGGGGGAGGGGAGAGATGGGGAGAAAATTTGAAACTCAAAATCTTGTGGCAGTAAATGTTGAAAACTAAAACTAAGTAAATAAATGTTTAAAAAAAGAAGACTTCAAAGAAAGTAGGAGTTAATGAGAGGAAAGGAAGTGGAGGAACCCAGTGAAGACAACAACGATGCAGACAGAAAGAACAATGAAATTGAAAGCTGCAAAATTATAATAACCAAGTTTGCCCCCCAAGAAGATGTGAGAGTATTCTTTCCTCCATTCTTTGCAGAAATAGGGAACTATGGAGGCTGAACAATGCATATCATGTCAGATTTAGCTACTGTGTTACTTAGTTTTACTGAATTGTTCTTTCTTTTTCTTTTTTTTAAATCTTTGTTATAAGAGCTATGGAAACAAATGATGCTGGTTAGAGCTGGCCTCAAGGTCCTGGGAATCCTGGGTTTAAATCCTCCCTCTGACACATAACAGCTACATGACTCTGGGCAAAGCATTTAACTTTGCAATGCTATAGGCAACTCTCTGTGTGCCCAAGTTCAGAGAAGGTGTTGAACTGCATTGGTAGAAATAGTTTCCTCATCTGGCATCTCTCTCTATAGCAATGAAATCACAGATCCAGTCCCTATTCCTCTAAAAGCTATCTCTCTGGAAGAAGGTGAGGTGAAGGTTATCTATAAGTGGCATAAAAACAAAAGATAGATACACACATGTACGTATGCACATATATGTAAAATCATTTTGTAAAATGCTAAAAAAAAGCAAAGAACATTATGATAAGGATATATAAGTATATTCCTTATTGGCCATCACATAATTGTGTAGATTTTATATATTATAACCTGTATATAATATTTAATAATATGTATGAGTTCTAACATTTGATTCATACTGCTGTATCTAGTTAAAATGCTGGCTGTGGGTCTATAGTGGCAGGGTAGTATTTGAATAAGGGGAGTAGGGAGTGTGGACTTGGAAATGGTTTGGACCACTATGAACTTGGAGGGTTGGTGACTGGATGAGAGAGGAGGTTGACCTGGCCCCCTCTAAATCCTCAGGAGGATCAGTTGGTGCCTACGGCTGGGGTCGGAGCATGGAATGCAACATACATACATACATACATACATACATATATATACATATATAATATGGCTATATGCATATATGTATACATACCTTTTATTTTTGCTGCTTTCACTGGTTAGCCTGAAAGTTTCGTGTGTTATACTGCAAGATGGGAGTGGGAGGAAGGTGCAGTTTGGGTTGGAGGGCAGTAGTTTAGCTTAGGGGTTGTGGGAAGGGGCTTTCAGTAAAGATGACTGACATTATATGTAGGTGATAGATATATGTAAGGTATTGCTAACAACTGGAGTGGGCTACTTTTCCGTCTTTCCTTGGAGGTCTTCAAGTCAAAGCTAGATGACCATTTGCCTAGGTATTTTAGAATAGAAATTACTTTCAGGTATAAGTTGGAGTTGACCAGTGCTTAATTCCCTGCCATCTCTCTCATCCTGAAGTTCTATGAAAAAGGGGTTGCTCAATGAATAGGCAGAGGAGGATATGGAAGGGGCATTAGTGGGAATATGCTGAGTGCTCCCCCTGGTCTTGTGTTGTGTTGGGGACAGTGTCTACACATACATACATACATACATACATACATACATACATAATATATTTGAATGCATGTGTGTTTATATATAGATACACTCACTAAGTATGTACATATATATTTACTGAGCAGGCTATAGATAATAGAAATCCATGATTTTACAATAAAGATTTGTGGTTTCATATTCTGCTCAACTTTGTATATAGAAATTCTCCTTTTCTCTTTCTCTATTTCTCTCTCTCTCTGTTTCTCTGTATCTCTCCTCTCTTTCTCCCTTTCTCCGATTCCCTTTCTTTATTAAATCAAGAATTAAAGCCCAAAATTTAAAAGAAGATACAGGGAGTATTCATGGAAGCAATGTATTGGAATGGGGAATTAATTTGTTTATGTTAGAATAAGAATTCTAGAGTGCATGGGCTAGAGAAGGGTGAGAAGAGGTGAGTAAAAGGCATCAGGGACATGCGTCTTCACCTTATCAGATGATAAATCTGCATCCCAGGCTCTAGGTTAAGAGGAAGTGGGAGCCTGCAAGGTCAGATGGAGGTAGGAGGTGGATGGGTTTCTCAGTCCCACAAAGAAGATACCTTTAGCCCTAGAGCTGCTGTTTGGCCCATCAGATGCGACTGGATATCCTGCAGCATTTTCTATTCCAGAATTGCAGAATATCAGACTCACATTTCAGAACCTCAGTGTTGGGGAGGGGGGAACCTCAAAAGTCATCTGGTCCAGCCCGCATCTTCAATCTCCTCCAGACAGTGCTGGCACCCTTGGGCTCTGAGCTGCGCCTCTCCAGCTCCTGATAACAGATCATGTCTCCTCTTCTGGAAGGAGCAGGGAGAAATTGGGGCACAGGAATCTGCAGTGTGGGATTGGCATCTCCTGCCAGCCAAGACCCCCATGAGTTTTCCCTGTGCTATCTTCTTTGGGGTACCGGAAGTACGAGAAGATTCTGGAACACACACTTCTTTCAGAGGAGGGACTCCAGGCGCTCACGCAAGAAGATGAGCTCAGGTTGGCTGGCGTATCTCTACATCCCCAGATGCCTTGTATGGGCACGATTTCCGCTCCCCTCTGAGTGACTGGCACATTCCCCAGCTATTTAGAGATGTTTCCACCCCATGTTATTTTTAGTCCCTGGAAAGACTTCTCGGAGTGCCAGCAGTACCAGGAACCCTCTAGAAGGCTGATCAACCTGGCACGGGATGCGGGGGACGATCAACAGGCAGGAGGCTGACAGCTGAGAGAGGGGGTGTGGGAGGAACTGGGGAAAAATACAGCCTATTTCATTCAAGGCTTCTGCTCCACAAGCTTCCATCACCACCCCCCTGACCCCTGCAACTTGCTCCCCTATCCCTATCTGCTCCCCACATCTCAGGGTAAAACACTGACTTTGAAAGTGGGTGTCCTGGGTTCCCTCATTCCCTCACCCACTTAAACTTGAATCTTCCTAGTTTGGAGATCAACCCTCTAGTCCCAATGCCTCACCCTGTATGACTCTGGGAAAATGACATCACCTCTCTGTACCTCAATGTCCTCCTCTGTAAGATGAAGGGGTAGGATTAAATCAAAGTTTTTAACTGGGTGTCCATGGACCAGATTTCAGAGGGTCTGTGAATTTGGAAAGGGAAAAAAAATGACAGTTATTTCAATGTAATTGATTTCCTTTGCATTCCTATACAGTTTTATTTTGTGCATTTGAAAACATTCTTTGAAGGTATTTATAGACCACCAGAGTTCCAAAGGGCTTCCTTGACCACAAAAAATGCTTAAGAACCCCAAGATCAGATGAACCCCAAGGTCCCGTCCAAATCCAAACCTTGCCATCTATCTCGTCTAGACTCTCCATCTCAGCTCACCTTGGGTCAGCATGATAGATAATTCCACCCAAGCAGGAGATATGAGGTGCTGCTTTCCTTCCACTTCTAAGGAAATTAGTCACCTCTAGTCTCAGCTCTGCCACTGACCTTCTGTGTGGTCATGGGTTATTCATTTTCCCCTCCTGGGACTCAGTCTCCTCCTGTGTAAAATGGGAAGGTTGTACTGACTGGTCTCTCTGACATCTGATTCTGTTGCCCTTTGGAGGACTCTGTATTGACTTGCCTAGAATGATCCAAATGACCCACAGTCTGGATTAGTTTCAGTTTTCACTGAGAAGACTGGAGAAACTAGCAGGGTGTTGACTCCTCACATGTCCAGCCACAGGTTCCACAGATCAAGAGCTTTTCTTGCCATGTCCTTTTCAGAGCACCTCTTCTGCTGTACACGTCACCCTCCACCTAGTCTAGTTTGGAATCACTGACAAATCTAAGTATGGCCTCCTCAAAGTCAACGATGCCTGTCACCTTCCAAGGTATACTCAGGGATGGGGAACCTGCAGCCTCCTAGGTCCTGGGATGCAGACTTCTGATGGAGTCCAAGTTTTACAGAGCAAATATTTTTATTAAGGGGAATTGTTCTATGAAATTTGGATTCAGTCAAAGGGCCACACTTGAGGACCTAGAGGGTAACATACGGCCTTGAGACTGTAGGCTCCCCACCCTTGGGTCTGCCTCCTCCAGGAAGTCTTCACTAATTGACCCCACTTGTTTACCTCTACTAATTGCCTGTTATTGAGACTTGGCTAGCTGATGTCAGTCTGAGTGAGGGAGATTTCTTCACGTAGAAGATAATACTGATCCTTGACACTAGTCAATGTTGGGAGGCAGGTGGAGGGTGAAATGGAGAGAGCACTGGGCCTGGAGTCAGGAAGATCTGAGTTCAAATCTGGTTTCAGATTCTCTGTGTGTGACACTGGACAAGTCACTTAACTTCTGTTTGCCTCAATTTCCTCAACTGTAAAATAGGGATAAGGACAGCATTAACAAACCCCCTCTCTCCAGGTTGTTGAGAGGATCACACAAGACGATTGTCACAGGGCCTGACACACAGTAAATACTATTTAGATGGTTTGGGGTTTTCTTTTTTTAACTTAGCATTCCCCTCATTGGTTACTAAGGAGGGCATCCTCCCATGCCTGTGCTGTCTGCACGTAGCAACTAATTACTCAATAGCTTCCCTTGCCCCTAGCTAAGCTCTTCTCACTGTTCCTCATGAATAAAGCTCCATTTCCCATCTCTGTGCCTCTCTGCAGGCTGTCCCCTGTACCTGTAATACCACCCCTTCTCACCCTCACCTCTTAGAATTCCAATTTTAATTCAAAGCACAGCTCAAATGCCATCTGCTATATGAAACCTTTTCCAGTTCCCTTAGCTGTTAATGCCTCTCTCTCCATCCCTCGTCTCCTTCCTTCATCCCCACGTTACTTTAGAGTCCTTTGGAAAATACCTATATAAGTACCTGTTGTCTCCCCAGATAGATGTCCTTGAGGGCGAGGCTTGTTTGATTTTTGTCTGTGTGTTCCCAACACCTGATATAGTGCCTGGCTTATATAGTAGGTACTTAATAAATATTGATTGATTGATTCATTCATTCCAATGCCTAGGCTATCTATAGGCAGCACTGAAATTAAGGAGACCCAGAGCTGCCATGGCTCCTAGAGTGTGGTTGTAGGCCACGATTGTTTACGAGAGAGAATGAGAGATTCAGGGGACACCTATGGGTGACAAAGTGGGGGATCAGGTTACCTTCAAGTTTATATTTGGGTCTGGGCCCCCTGTGTTGGACAAGACTTTTGTGAATTTTGTTTGCTGGGCTGTGAGATGCCTAGGGTCTTAGGTTCTGAAAATGTCAGTAATCTAGGGACATGATGACCCTTTGTTTCTAAGTCAGAGCTAGTTGTTCCATATTATCATAGCATTGCCAAATTTAGATCTGGCAGGGAAGTTAGAAGCTATTCTGTTCATCCTCCTTATTTTATGGATTAGGAAGTAAAGCAGGTCCAGGAATTTTGGAGAAATTTGCCAAAGCTGCACTTGTAGATTGCAGAGGCAGGATTCACTTCTGGGTCTTCTGATCTCAAAATCTGTTGCTCTTTCAACCACTATCCATTACTTCTTGAAAGGTTGATACTGTCAAGTCAGAAAGGCTTGGCCACAGACTATGTATCTGAAATCTCTGGACCAGCCTCACTAAGTTCAGAGTGACTCATCCCCAGAGGACCTGCCACTACAGAGTGAATCCTCTGGACCACAGCTAGTCATGAAGACTTTAATCAAAGCCTGGACAAGTTTTTCATCTGAATCAACAAGGAGATTAGGGCAATCATTGACCTTCTGAGGTATGAAACATGTACAACAGCCACATATCTCTTTAAACTCCACACTTGAAATGGTCTGGGGCACTGGATATATAGATATAATAGACATAATACATATATAAAGGGAAAATGGACACAAAATGTTTGTTATTGTCAAAAGTTCAGGAAGCATTCCAAAGGCAACTGAAGAATCCTTCATTCAGAATCCTGTGGACTCAGTCTCAAAGACGCTGCTGTAACTGATCATCCCAAGGGGTCAAAATTTAACTTCACTAGAGAACTGTGGCTCCCTTTTTGTCTCCTCTTTTCCCCTCTCCAGAGTGGATTCTCCTCATTTGTGTTTTTCCTTTAATTGTCCTCTCTTCCTCTTTTCTATCTCCTTCCTTCTCCCCTGATCCTATCATATCCATTGCTCATTTACCACTTACACAGCCCATCAATCTTTATATTCATTTTCTTATTTCTGCTGGTTCATTCTTTCATTCAAGCAACTAATGACCTCAGTGCAATCCCTTAACACAGAAGGGTAGGCGGAAAGAGGAACATTAGGCAAGCCTTGAACATTTGCTGTTGCAAGAAGACTAAGTCCTCAAAGGCATCTGGTCTATGCTGTCAAGATGGAATGATAAGAGGAAGTAAATCTCAAAGGAGATAGAATGCCTTCTAATAAATAGAAAGGGCACTGGCCTGGGAGGTGTTTAGCTTACAGGGTCTGGTGTAGCATAGGTATTTAATGAATGCCTACTGCTCGACTGATAAAAGACAGGGATTCTAACTAGCTATGTGACCTTGAGATCGGAGAGGGGGCTTCACCTGAAGGGACAATTAAAATTTCTGGGCAGCATTGGAGACTTCAGGGAAAGGATTCGGGGAAGTATAAGAAAAATACTGTTATCAAAGATCTAGAGGCAGGAAAATCTATGGTTTGTATAAGGGATAAAAAGCAAAATGGACTTGATCCTATAGGCAATAATATGATCAGAGTGGGTGTATCAGGAAAGTTAATATAACTCTATGCAGAAGTGAACTGGAACCACTCACTATTCAGTAGGGAATGTCAAGTGTCCAATCTGTTTTAGAGCAGGGGATTTGTTGGCCTGCCTCTGCCCCAGAAAAAGGATTAATATTCAGCAGGATTTAAGTTACTCATTAAGAAAGTGTCATGGCAGTAGTTGTAAAATTTGAGGTGCAAGTGACAGAGGGTGTCTTTAAAAATAAACCTTCCAATAATTAAGAGGGAGACCTAGCTGCCTGGGGTATTTTAGGGAGATGTTACAGGTGTTAGAGGGGAATGATGGAAAGAGGATTCAATCCTTTGTTTCTGATTTGGTTCTTCCATTGACTTGCCTTGTGACCTTGAGTTGGCTAATTCTCCCCTTCTGTGGGTCTCAGCTTCTCTTTATATAAAGGAGTTCAACCAAGTGACCTCCAAGTCCCTCCTAAATAAACTTGGGATGTAGTGGGAAGAGAGAGGTCTGGATTTAAATCTTGCCCCTGAAATTTACTATCACTTTCTCATAAATAAAACCAGATGGCAAAAACTGCAGAATCTCAGATGAAATAGAATAATATTTATAAAGTGCTTAGCACACTTTGAGTACTAAATAGCTTCAGCTATTGTTTTTCTATCTCTGTCCTTCTATGTTCTATAATCTTAGTTTCCTGGTCTGCCATTCCATGAATCTAAGATTTCCTTCTTAAAGCAGGATTAGTTTATCAATCTCTCAGCATTTTCTTGTCTCTTAGAATTCCTTGACTTGTGAAGACATGACAAAAGGAAAGTTGAGGACCTGTGAGTCAGAGAAAGGCTCCCCCTAGAAACCCTGGGACCTAGTGACAGCAAGTGTGGGTGACTCATTACCGCTGCTTACGAGAGGGAGGATGGGTGACGCGCCACAACGCCTCTGATTGCTCTCGTCAGTTCTTCCTTGAGTGAATCTGTCCTCAGGATCACACGGAAGCTGCCAATCAAAGACAACATTCTCCCCTCTTTAGGGAAGTACTGACCCTAAATATTTCCAGCAGAGCACCACCATTGTTACTTCATCATCACCACCACCATCATCACTGTTTCTGTCACCAAAATGGTAACCACTGTCACCATAAACACTGTCCTCATTTCCACCATCATTAGATTTTGTTTAGCCTCAGAAAAAGAAGAAAACACTTGGAGGAGCATGAGGGTCATCTTACAAGATTGTCATATAGAAGATTTATTCTGCTTTGTCCCAGAACAAAGGGTGGGAGAGAGGCAAATTTTGACTCAATAAAAGGCAACTTTTCCTAACCATTAAAGCTGATTTAATATGAATTGGTTTGCCAAGGACTATAAAATGTGGCTATTATAGGATAGCTTTGTTTCTTCCTCTGAAAATTGTCTATTCATATCTTTTATCTATTTATCAGTTGGGGAATGGATCTTATTCTTACAAATTTGACTCAGTTTCCTATATATTTTAGAAATTATATCTTCCTTAGAAAAAAATTGCTGCAAAGATTCTACTCCACCCCCCATATCCTGCTTTTCTTCTAATTTTAGCTGCATTTGTTTTGTTAATGTAAAAGCTTTTAAATTTATATAATCAAAGGAAGTAGGACAGTTAGGTGGTGCAATGGATAGAATCGCAGATCTGGAGTGAAGAAGACTCTCTTTGTGAGTTCAAATTTGGCCTCAAATACTTACTAGTTGTGTGACCCTGGATAAGTCACTCAACGCTGTTTGTCTCAGTTTCCTCATCTGTAAAATGAGTGGAAGAAGGAAATGATAAACTGTTCCAATATGTTTGCCAAGGAAACTTCAGATGGGACCATAAAAAGCCAGACATGACTGAAAAATGACTGGATAACAATTAAAAGAAGTGAGATGGTTATAGGATGACATATCTTGAACCGTAGGGGAGCTTGGAGGCCTTCTGGTCCAATGACAATATTATACAGATGAGTAAAGTCCAGAGGAGTGACTTGTCCAAGGTCATCCAATTAAGAAGCATTCAGAGGGAATTTGAACATGCATCCTCTGATTTTAATGTCTGTATCCTCCCCTGTACCACATACCCTTTCACATAAGGGTTGACTGTGTCAGTGTGTGGCTGAAATGGAGTGGAGATTGTTGAAGCTGAGACCCAGATCAGTGGTTAATAATAGAACCAGAATCTGAACCTTGATACCAAATCCATCTCTCTTTCCACTGTCCCATGTTGATTCGCCCTGCAGGCATAAGTAGATTGCATGGACTTCAAAAGAGGAAATGTCCTTGACAGTTGTTAGTGGCAAAAGATCCAGAAGTCAGTCTTTCTCCTACCTGCCCCCCCCCCATCCAATTTATCTTCCTCACAAATGTCAAAGAGATATTCCTAAGGCACTTGTCTGACCTTGGGGGCATGAGGGTAGTACCATGCTCAAAATACTTGGGTGGCTCCCCATTGCCTCTGGGGTGAATTAAAATTTCTCTGATATTTAAAACCATTTGCAATCTGTCTTGAGCCTTTCCGTTTAAGCTGGCTGCATATTATTTCCTCCCACTACCTCTACATTCTAGCAAAGTGGAATATTTGCTATTTTCTGTTACATGGCAGTCCATCTCTTGCCTCCATGATTTTTTAGGCTATCCAAGTTTGTTTAAATGCTCAGACTAAGTGCTCCTTCATTTTTTTAATCACAGATCTTTCCTTTTTTTCTGTTTTAAGTTCTAAATCCTCTCCCTCCTGTCTCTCCAAACCCACGCAATGAGAAGACAAGAGAAACAAAACTTATTACAAATATCTATCATTGCGGGGGGGAAGGGGAAGCAAGAAAATGAAAGAGGAAAAATATGCTTCAATCTGTACTGTGAGTTTATCACTTCTCTTTCTGGGGGCAGTTAACATTTTTCATCATGAGTCCTTTGGATTTGGGGTTGGTTGTTCTGTCATGAGTTACTAAATCTTTCACCCAAATCATTAAATCAAGATCACAATCTTGATTATCTTTATCATAGCGCTGTTACTGTATAAATTGTTCTTCTGGTTCTCTTCACTTCACTCTGCAGGGGCAGCTAGGTGGTGCAGTGGATAGAGCACCAGTGCAGGAGTCAGGAGGACCCGAGTTCAAATCTCACCTCAGACACTTGACACTCACTAGCTGTGTGACCTTGGGCAAGTCACTTAACCCCAATTGTCTCATCCTGGGCCATCTCCAGTCACCCTGGTGAATATCTGGTCACTGGATTCAGATGGCTCTGGAGGAGAAGTGAGGCTGGTGACCTGCACAGCCCTCCCTCACTCAAAACAAAGTCAAGTGCAAGTTATGTCATCATTTCTCTGATGGCATGGTCTTCTTCCGCAACAAAGGATGAACACACACACACACTTCACTTTGCATCAGTTCAGATAAGTCTTCCTAGGTTTTTCTGAATCCATCCCCGTTATCATTTCTTAAAGCATAATAGCATTCTATCAAATTTACAGACTGTAATTTATTTAGCTGTGCCCCAATTAATGAGGATTCTTTCAGTTTCCAATTCTTTGCCACCATAAAAAGAACTGCTATAAATATTTTTGTACATGTGGGTTCCTTTTTCTCTTTCTTTTCTCTTTTTGGATCATAGCTCTTGTAGTAATATTGCTGAGTCAAGGGGTTGGCATAGTTTAATAACCTTTTGGGCACGACTTCAAATTCCTTTCCCGATTGGGGGACTAGTTCACAGCACCACCATCATTAATGCTTTAGTGCATTTGTATGCCTGTTTTTTCACATCCCTTCCAACATTCATCATTTTCCTTTTTTGTCATTAGCCAACTTGATGGGCATTTCAGAGTTGTTTTACTTTTGTATTTCTCTAATTATCAGTAACTTCACGCATTTTTATGACTATTGATATCTTTGATTTATTCCTCTGAAAATTTCCTATTCATATCCTTTGGCCATATATAAATAGGAGAATGTACTTATTCTTGCAAATTTGACTCAGTTCCCTATATATTTTAGAAATGAGACCTTTGTCAGAGAAATTTGTAGCAAAGATTTTCCCCCAGTTTCCTGCTTTTATTCTAATTTTAGTTGGTTCTAATTTTAGTTGCATCAGTTCTGTTAGAACAAAAATTTTTAAATTTAATATAATCAAAATTATTCATTTTACCTCTCATGAACCTCCCTATCTCTTGTTTGATCATGAACTCTTTCCCTGTTCATAAATCTGACAGGCATTTTTCCCCTTCTCCTCTAATTTGCTTATGATATCACCCTTTATGTGCAAATTAAGCACCCGTTTTGAGCTCAATTTCATATGTGATGTAAGATGTTGGTCTTTTCCTAGTTTCTGCCAAGCCAGTTTTACCAAACATTTTTGTCAAATAGTGAGTTCTTACACTGATAACTGGTATCTTCAGGTTTATCAATACTATGTCACTGTGTTAATTTGATTCTGTATATTGTGTACCCAATCTATTCTACTAATCAATCTCGCAATTTCTTACACCATATCATTTTTTACGAGTAAAATTTTGTGATATAGTTTAAGATCTGGTACCATTAGGTTCCCTTCAGATTTTTTTCTTTGATTCCCTTGATATCCTTTACCTTTTGTTCTTCCAAATGAATTTTGTTATTATTTTTTCTAGCTATATAAAATAATTCTTGGGTAGTTGGTATGGTACTGAATAAGTAAATTAATTTAGGTAGTGCTGCCATTCTTATTATATTGGCTTGGCCTAGCCATGAGCTAATTATTTAGATCGGTCTTTTTGTCAAGTACGTTTTGTAATTGTGTTCATGTAATTCCTGTGTGTGTCATGGCAGGTAGACTCTCAAATGTTATATATCAGCTGTAGCTAATTTAAATGGAATTTGCCTTTTTTATCTCTTATTGCTAGATTTTGTTGGTAATATATAGAAATTATAAATTGTGTGGATTTATTTTATATCTTACAACTTTGCTGATTGTTTCAATTAATTTTTTGGTTGCCATCCTAAGGTTTTCCAGGTAAACCATCATATACCTGGAAAAAATAGTGATAATTTGTTCTTCTTTATATATTCTTATTTCTTTTATTTCTTTTTCTTGTCTCATCGCTATAGCTCACATTTCTAGTATTGATGAGTAATAATGATAAAGGACATCCTTGCTTCATTCTTCATCGTACTGGAAGAACTTCTAGCTAATTCCCATAACAGATAATGATTGCTCTTGGTGTTAGAGACTACTTATTATTTTAAGGAATGCTGTTTATTCTTGTACTTTTTAGTGTTTTTTTAAAAATAGGAATGAGTGCATTATTTATGTTTATTTATTTTTAGCATTTATCGAGAATAGATGTATTTTGTCAAAAGTTGTTTCTGGTGTAAATTCAGCCTGGTCATAGAGATATATTGTGATAATGTGATATTTGTGATATATTGCTATAATCCTTTTGCAAGTATTTTATTAAAACTTTTTGCATCAACATTCATTAGGGATATTGGTCTCTAGTTTTCTTTCTAGGTTTTGACTCTCTCTGGTTTAGGTATCAAGATGCTATTTGTGTCATAGAAGAAATCTGATAGGACTTTAGTTATTTTTTTCAAGTACTCTGTGTAGTATTGGAATTAATTTTTCATTAAATATTTCATAGAATTGCCTGTAAATCCATCTGGTCCTAGGCTTTTTTTTCTTAGGAAACTCATTTATAGCTTGCTTGATTTCTTTTTTTCTAAGACAGGGTTTTTTTAAGTATTCAATTTCTTGTACTATTCATCTGGGTAATTTGTATTTTTGTAAATATTCATCCATTTCATTAGATTGTCAGTTTCATTGGCATTTAGTTGGGCAAAATAATTCTTAATAACTGCTTATCTTTTCTCTTCATTGATGGTAAATTTAACTTTTTTATTGATGATACTGGTAATTTTTTCCAGATGTACATGTATACGTATGTCCTGAGTATAGACATATGTGTACATAGGACCAGGCATGTGTCTAGACATGCATGTCCAGATAGGTGTTACTGAGCTCACATGTCACATTGTATATGTTTGGACTTATAGCACATGCATGCATGTAGGTCTAGAAAGATATGACCTATACTCTAGAAGGTGGATGTGTGCATGTGTTATAAGTTCAAAAATATGTCTAGAAGTACATGTGCACATGAGTACAGAAGCACATCTAGATCTACATGTACATGTATATGTTTCTAGATATATGTCACAGCCAGACAAACATTTATAGATACATGTTTCATGAGTTCAGGCCTCTTTGTAGAGTATACGTACAGATGCATCATGAGTCTAAACTTACATGTTGTCCTTCATTATCAAAATGGACCAAAATTACATAACTATGTTAGAGTCAAGTTGTACATGTCCAGGCATACATATGTATGGTACATGTCACGAGTCCATGCACATGTCTCACAAAACTGTGATGTTAGAGCTATTATTGTCCTCATTTTACGGTTAAAAAAGCAGAAATAGAGGTTGAATGACTTGCCCAAGTCATATACCTAGTAAGTGTCTGAGGCCAGAACTGAACTCAAGTATGACTATCCAGGACTGAATCTAGGACTAAGAGGTTAGCACTCTACCCACTGTACCACCTAGTTGCCTCTGGCCTGAAAATACAGGATAGCTGCCAGTATTTAAGATCAGAAAAATAATGGTGGGCTGGACGCTATAGTATAATGGAAAGCATGGTAGGTATAGATTTGGAGAACCCAGTTCATATCTGTATCCTTCCATTATTACTGATGTGACCTCAGATAAGTCATTTGACAACTAGGCCATTTTCTTCCTCCGTAAAATAAAGAAGTTAGGAAGGAAAACTTCTAATGTCCCTTTAGGTTCTCAGTCTCTGTTTCTGTGAGTTGCAAGCATCACTGACCTGAACAAAGCAGTGATGGCTTTGCTTTACTCCTTGTTTAGTCTGGCCCAGAAGGCATCCTTAGAAGGATGTAGTTGGCAGAGGAGCAGACTTTGGTTTAATGTAAGGGAAAACTTCCTAATAGAGCTTTCTTCAAATGGAATGGTATTCTTATTAGGTAGGAAGTTCCCTGCCTTAGAGAAGGCTTTTAGGTGAAGGTCTTCAAGGGGAGACTAGATGATTAGTGCTAGGACATAATGTAGAGGGGATTTCTTTTCAAGAACAGATTGGATTAGGGGGCCTCTGGGATTCTGTGACTAGGAGGAGAAGAAAAGAGAAGACTAGGAAGAGGAGAAAAAAGTCATTTAACCTCTGACTCTGTCTTTTCAACCATAAGAGGAGAAAAAAGAGGAAAGGAGGGAAAGAATGGAGAAGAAATATCAGGGAAGAGGTGAATAAGAAAATAAGTGGAGAAGAGAAGGGGAAGGAAGAAAGAGCAGAGGAAGGAGGAAAGAGGAGAGAGGAGGGACCAGTGAAGGATGGAGAAGTAGGAGAGGATGAAAAAGAAAGAGGGAGAAGGAGAGAGGAGAGAACAGAGAATGGAGGGGAGGAAGGAAAACTGAGGCAAACAGAGTTCAAGGAGGAGGCAAAATAAGTAACTCAAGAAAAGTGTTGACTCAGCTGTTAGGCAGGAACTTTCCTTTCAGTTCTTACAGAAAGAAAGTTGATTTTTTAAAGCTGTGGAGCCAGGGGTCAGTGGGGACCCAAAAAAGATGATTCAAATATAGTAGAACAATCTAGTTACTGTTCCCCGTCCCCTTACCTTTTGTCCCCAGGCACTAATTATGGGTCCTTATGGCCTGATGAATGTAGCGAAAGATGGGGAGGAGGGACGAAGGCAGCCAGGTTGGAATCAGGGACTGTGAGGGTGGTTCTTCCCACAGTCTGGACCAGGCAATACTCAAGTGGCCTAAGGTTCTATGTCTGGACTAGGAACATCCTTTCTCTTCCTCGCACTGAGCCCCAGAGGACACACACTAAGACTTGTACGTGGCTTTGTCTGCCCATGATATAGCTGATAGGAAGAGAAATGGCACCAGTACTTTTTGTTTGTCCAAAACCAGTGGCAAAAGGGGGTGGGGGTTGGGGAGAAGGCCTTTATTGTATAAAATACAAAACACTATCTGGTACCTGGGTCAGGGTCAAGACCTTCACATCAGGCACCCTAAGCCAAAGGCTATCCTCTCGGCCATTCTGGGGTTACCTTCCTTTTCTTTCTTTCTTCTTTCTTTCTTTCTTTCTTTCTTTCTTTCTTTCTTTCTTTCTCTTTCTTTCTTTCTCTTTTTCTTTCTTTCCTTCCTTCTTTGTTCTTTCCTTCTTTCTGATTTTCTCTCTCTCTCTCTCTCTCTCTCTCTCTCTCTCTCTCTCTCTCTCTCTCTCTCTCTCTCTCTCCCTCTCTCAACACAGCCCTGTGAGGTGGGCCAGGCAGGGACATGCTGGCCCCCATTTGACAAAGGAGAAAGGTGAGAACTAAAGATGGGAAATATTTTATCCTAGTGAAAATTATTATTTCTGGAGTCAAAAAATGCATAATCCCAGGGTTAGTAAGGATTCAGAACTCAGTCCAACTCATCCCTGAGTGGAAATCCTGTCTTTAGAATGGTTGTCCAGGCTCTGCTACCATAGCTCCAAAAGGCAACCTGTTCTCCCTGGATTGAAATCCCAGCTGGGACACTTAACTTCCTGTATGGCCTCAGATAAGACACTCCCTTTCTCTTGGCCTGTTTCCCTATCTGTAAAATAAAGGCTTGGACCAGATGACCTCTCTTTGTGTTTGATGTTCTAAGGCTCTGGGAATTTCTGAATGTGTGGAGTGCTCAGATCACACAGTGAGATAGGCAAGGCCAGGGTTAGAATCTGGCTCTCTTATTTCCTTCCATCCTGGCTCTTGGATTTGCTCAAGCCTGGCCCTTCTCCACCCCAGGCAAAGATTAATAAAATAATAATGATGATGATAAAAAAAATCTCATAATCACATCCCTTTCAGGTTTGCCAGTTGCTTTCTCCCAATGTCCCTATAGTCCTATCCTCCAAAGAAAACAAAGAAAGAGGAAAAAGCCCCACAGGTACAAAATCACCGATGGCAACTTCTTTTATGGTGGCAAAGAAATGGAAACTTAAGGGCCGCCCATTATTTGTGTAACAGCTGAACAAAATGATGTTACATGAACATAATGGAATACCGTTGTGTCATTAGAAATGGCTTAAGGGATTTTTTTTTTTTCAGAGAAATCTGAGAAGACGCATCAATGGATGTAGGAGGGCAATTTATAAAGTAACAATATTATAAAGCAAAACGGTGTTGAAATACCAACTCCAGGTCCCCAGGAGACTGACTCCCAACCCCGCAGTCTACCTCCTGACAGAGATGAGATGCAGAATGAGACAGAAATTTCCGTTTATGGTAAATGTAGGAATGGATTTGCTTTGTTTGATGATCCCTCCTTGTTAGTTTTGCTAGAGATTAGAGTTTTGTTGTTTTTTTTCTGGTAGGAGGGAGTAGAAATTGGAAAGAAAGAAAATAAATGCTTGCTAATTGAAAAAATAAAGAGTTTTATATAAATACAACAATGATTTATAAGGTAGGTAGTGAGTGCACTTAAGATTATACCCATTTTATAGATAAGTAAAATGAGACCTGGAGAGTTCAAATGAATTTCCAAAGGACACACAGCAGAGTAATGATGAAACCTGTATGCAAACCCAGGTCTCCTGACTCCAAATTCAGTACTTTTCCCAGTACATTTAAATTTGTCCTTTCTAACTCCTAAGAACCAGAACTGATAGGGTCAGGCTGGGGTAGAAAGACAATGATCAAGGAGAGAGTGCTTTTGTTTTTAACTCTTGTTTTATTGAAGAAAAGAAAAGGAGAGAAAAAAAATAGATTCCCCCCCTACCCCCATCCCTGTACACCCAGCCCTATTTCCCCTCTGGAGGGTGGGTGCTCTGGCCCTCTGCTTGGGGAGGGCCAGGGTGTGGAAGGCTCTCTGCCTGGGCTTGGGGAGTAGTGTCCAAATACTCTCCCCTGGGGGGAGGATTTGGGGGGAGTCTTAAAAAAGGATGTCCAGGGCTGGAGAGGTGAGGCCAGAGCTGCTCCTGGGAAAGCTGGCCTTCCTGATCACCGGTGTGTCCTTCCTCCCCATCATGGGGCCTTGGGGCTGAGAAGAACCAGCCACGTGGTTGCTCTGTCTCCCACACCCACCATGAGAGCAGGCAGGGAGCCTGTCTGAGCAGGATCGAGTCCTAGAACCACGTAGGGTCACCCCCAGGGCCCTTGGAGGTCTTCTGTGAACCACATGGCGGGTCCAGTCTCTGGCTCCTCTGCCTGGCCTCAGCAGGTTGACTGATCCCCTTTGGCCAATGGCTGTTAGGCCCACCACGGGCCCCCTCCCTGTTGCCCATCTCTGTGCCCCCCCTCCCAGAACCTAACACTACTGTATGTCCCAGAGATGCCAATCTCTGTGCCCCAGCCAGAGGCCAGGTTACTTGGCTCCGAGGCAGTTCCTTGGGGGGAACCAGTGTTGCCGCCTCCCTGCCCCGGCCCTGCTGAACCTGCCTCCACTCTGAGGATCCTCAGGCCTGTAGGTCCTGGGGCCAGGCGCAGCAGGTTTCTTCCCAGGAGTCTGGGGTGGGAGGCGGTTTGGGGGAATGGGGTTCGGGGGAGAAAGATGAGTCCTGCCTCGTCCCCAGCCCCAGGCCCCAGCTCAGACCTCAGTCTGGAGGTCAATAATGTCTTGTCCCACCAGAGGTATCGTAGCCCCGGTCTTCTCCCACTCCACGGTTTTGAGTTCTAGCGGAGAAGGGGGGAGCAGGTCTATCTCTTTTTTCACCCAGGCGGGCGTTGTCTGACCTTTCCGGACGCTGTCCCAAGGTCTTCTGTTCGGTGTCTGCTGCTTCTCTGGCTGTAGGGGATGGGAGAGAAGGAGGAGACAGGGAGAGAGAAAGAGAAGAGCAGAGATAATGAGATGGAGACAGAATCAGAGACAGAGACAAAGATGGACCAAACAGAGGGAAAGGGATAGAGATAAGGAGAGAGAGAGGAAGGGAGAGGGAGGGGAGGAGAGGAGGGGAGAGGAGAGGAGATTTAAATGGAGAACATAGAATATAGACAACAGAAAGGCAGAAAGAGGGAGTACCAGAGTCAGTTCCATAGAAACAAAGCAAAGAGAGAAAACAACAGCAAAGGCAAGGCGGCAGGCAGAAAAAGAACAAAAAAGAAGAGACAAATGAAAAGGCAGAGATAGAGAGGCAAAGTCAGGGGGAGGAAGGGGGAGGAAGAGATAAACAGAGGGACAAAGAGTGGGGAAAGAGGCCAAGTGTTACTGGGGTTACTCGGTGGATTTCATAAGCTTTCTCTTTCCGTGGGTACCAATGGGATGGACGCGCAGCGTAATTAGTGGGTGCTCCCGCACCCCTTTCCCTGACTGTGAGAAGTTATGTATCCCCATGTTTCCCCAGCAGTGGGCATCCAGCTGCCCATTCTCTGGGGGCAGCAGCCTAGGATGGGGCTTTGGGGGAGCTAAAGAGGACTAGCCCAACACTTCCAGAATACTTGCTGTCTACAGAGGTATGCTAAGCTCTAGGGAAAGCAGAAGGAGGATACGTGGTCTTAGCACCCAGAACATTCAATGGCTATGATACGCAACAGAAAAAGACTAACACAGGGGGCTAAAAGAATAAGAGATTGGTGAAAGTGAGTGGACTTCCTGGACAAGGAGACCTAAGGTTACAACAGGATTTCCCACCTATGTAATCCTACCTATGTTCCTTACTGGATACCCACAAAAGAAAAGGAAGGAAGGAGTTCATTCCCCTTATCTGGAAAAAATGGGAGCAAACCAACATTCAGAGAAGGGAAGAGACTTACCCAAGGTCACATAATGAGTCTGTCAGAGGTTTAAAATCAAATTTCCTAAGACTCCACTAGATCCAGGGCTCTTTACGTGGGAACTCAGTGACCTGATAATCCCTGGTGTGTACTCAGGAGAAGGGATAGAGGAATGGGAGGTGAGAGGGAGGAGTGGCAGCTAATAATTCCATTTACTTGAACAGTTATGTAGCACTGAGTCAGTCAATAAACACTAATTAAGTGCCTACTATGTACCAGATACTGTGCTAAGCTTTGGGGATACAAAAAGAGGTACAGACAGTTCCTGCACTCAAGGAGCTCACAATCTATGAGTAAAACAGCAAGTAGAGTGGAATAAGGCAGAGAGAGCAGGACTCAAAGTCAGGAAGGCTTGGGTTCAAATCTTTTCTCAACATAAACACAGAAAAGTTTTTATATATGTATGCATGTATACATATACATATATAGGTATATGCACATATATACATATATTTATTTATATGTGTGTATATGTATATTTGTATGTATACACATGTGTTACATAAAATAACTTTATATTTAAGAGTTATATACACATATTTGCATGTATATATGTATACCTATATACATTCTTACACATATATATGTACATTTTCATCTATCTGTATCTATATATCTACATCACAGTTAGGTGGAGCAGTAGATAGAGTGTTGGGCCTGGAGTTAGGAAGACCTGAGTTCAAGTCTGGTCTCAGACACTTACCAGCTGTGTGACCCTGGGCAAGTCACTTAACCCTGTTTGCCTCAGTTTCCTTACCTTTAAAATGATCTGGAGAAGAAAATGGTAAACCTCTCTGATATCTTTGCCAAGAAAACCCCAAATGAGGTCAAAAATATTTAGATATGACTGATTCTACGGAAGAAATAAAGTACAAAGTAATTTCAAGAGGGAAAATAACCCTGACCCAGTCACTTGATTTCTATCTACGTCAGTTTCTTCATCTGTAAAATGAGGATAATAATAGATTATTGTGAGGATAAAGTGAGTGAGGGAAAGAAGAGTTAGATGGCACAGTGAGTGACTTTCTTCCCTGTGGCTATTCCAAACCTCCTTTTCTCTTCCCCAGCCTTCTATATTCCTTCCCATCTTCCATTCAACAGAGAACCTCACCTCTTTCTTGATTTAGAAATATGATACCATTTGTGGTCCGTGGACCTTGGGTCAGGAAGTCCTGAGTTCAAATTCTGCCAGGCATAGGTGAGTGACTTTGACCCAGTCATGTGACTTCTATCTGCCTCAGCTTCCTCAGCTGTAAAATGGGGATAATAATAGCATCTACCTTACAAGGTTGTTGTGAGGTTGAAGCAAGTGAGATAGCTGAAGTTTTATATAATACTAGCTGCTGCTACTACTACTAGTACTACTACTACCACCACCACTACCACCACCAGCTGGGGATCTGGAATGACATCATATAGGTGGTCCCTGAGCACTGCTTTAAAGGAAGCTAGAGTTTCTTAGAGGCTGAAGTGAGGATGGAATATCCTCTGACTATGACATACAGGTCTATGCAAAGACAAAAAAAGTGGTAAATGGAATGTCATGTTTGGGGACAGCATTTGACAAGTTTGACTGAAATATGAGGTTCATGAAAGAAAAACATAATGAAATAAGGTTAGAAATATATGGGCCAGCTAGATTTGGAAGGACTTTAAATGCCAGGCTGGAGATTTCAAATTTCTTCCTTAGAGGCAACAGGGCCACTGATGATTTTGGGGGAGGGGAGTGGCATGGTCAGATCAATGTTTTAGGAATATCAGTTTGGTGGATGATTGGAGGATGGATGGGATGGATGGGAGAAGGAAGACAGAGACAAGGAGACAAATTAGGGAGATGTAATTCAGATGAGAGGTGATAACAGACAAGAAGAATGAGGGTAGAGCATGAGTGAAAAGTGAGAAAAGGGAACATTTGAGAGTTGTAGTAATGGCAGAACTGACAAGTCTTGGAAAACAATTATAATAAATGCTTTTCATTTATTCATAGGAAGAGTCGGGGAGGGGCGTCATTCAAGAATGATTCTGAGTTTACAAATCTGGGTGACTTGGAGGGATGATGGTTTCTTCAAAATAAATATGAAGGATTGGAGGAAGGTTGGGTTGGATAGAGTGGTGGAAATGAGTTCCACTTTGGACAAGTTGAGTTGGAGACATCTCAATGGAGATTTCTACTCATGCTATTAGTAATGCAGGACATTCAAAACAGATCAGGGCTAGACATAGAGACTGGGGAGGAACCTTCATTGAGATGGTAATTAAACTCAAGAGAGTTGATGTGAACATCAAGGGAGAGAGTACAAGGAAAGAAATGAAGAAGACCCAAGACAAATTTTGCCCATTCTTACTGGGTAAAAAAATAATGATGATGATGAATCAGCAAAAGAGGTGAGAAGCAATCATCCTACAGAGAGAAGAAGAACCAAGAAGAAACAGAGCCAGGGAAGCAATGGGATGGAGGAAGTAGGGGTGGGGGAGGAGCCAGCATCTAGGGGAAATGGGAAATGAGTGGTGACTATTGTCAAAAGCTTCTAAGAGGTCAAGGAGAATGAGAATCGAGAAAAAGGCCATTGAATTAAAAGGTCACCGGTACCCTCAGAGGGTTGGAAGCCAAAATGACTTGAGGAAAGTCTGAGAGGTAAGAAAATGGAGGTCATGACACAAAATGATGCTCTACTGGGAGTTTTGGTTCTGAAAGGGGGAAGCAATAGTGGAGGACGCTTAGAGGGATAATAGGCCAAAAGATGGGTTTTTAAGGATGGGGAATGTTTGTAGTCATTAGGGAAGGAGCTGTGAATACAGAGAGATTGAAGATTAGAGAAAGGAAGGGGATTATTGAAGGTACAAGCTCTAAGAGAAGACAGGAGATGACAGGCTCAAAGGCATAGATGAGGGGTTCTCTTTTTCAGTAGAAACTGAAATAAAGGTGGAGAGAATGGGGATGGTGAAGAGACATTTTGAGGGGGGAAATAGGAGAGAATCATAAGCCCAGGACAAATGGTCTCATATTTCTAAATCAAGAAAGAGGTAAGGTTCTCTGCTGATGGGCGATGGGAGGGAATGTAGGAAGTTGGGGAAGAGAGAAGGAGGTTTAGAATAGCCACAGGGAAGAGAGTGACTGGAAGGCAGACAAGGTGGGATAAAAGGCTTGTTGGCTATGGGGAGAACCCAAGTGAGATTATAAATCTGTAGTGAATCTAGGATGTATGCGTGATTAGCTTTTTCCTACAGATAAAATAATTATCATTACAACAAACCATAATAATGATTCAGTAGTTTCTGCTCTTTGTGCCCCCATTTGGAATTTTCTTGGCAAACATACTGGAGTGGTTTGCCACTTCCTTCTCCAGATCATTTTATAGATAAGGGAACTGAGGCAAACAGGGCTAAGTGACTTGCCCAGGGTCACACATTAAGTGTCTGAGGCTGGATTTAAACTCCCAAAGATGAAGCCTTTCTGACTTCAGTGCTGGCACTCTATCGACTGCACCACCTAGCTGCCCGTATGATGATGATAACTAGTATGTATATAATACTTTAAGTTCCAAGCACTTTACATATATTATTTCACTATATCATCAAAGCATTCTTATGAGGGAGGTGTTATTATTGTCCCTGTTTTACAGAAGAGGAAACTGAGCTTGAGTCACATTGCTACTAAATGTCTAAGGCAGAACTTGAATTTGGAGTTTCCTGACTGTAAAGCCAAGTCCTAACTCCTCCCTTGGTCTCTCTCTCTCTCTCTCTCTCTCTCTCTCTCTCTCTCTCTCTCTCTCTCTCTCTCTCTCTCTTTCTCTCAAAGGCAATTGAGGTTAAGTGACTTGCCCAGGGTCACATAGCTAGTCAGTGTTTGAGGCCAGATTTGAACTCAGGATGATGAGTCTTCTTGACTCCTGGCTTGCACTACTGTAGTAGTCTGCCATTTGGTCTTCCTGCCTCAAGTCTCTCCCATTCCATCCTCTCCTCAGCTGTCAAAATGATATTTCTAAAATACAGTTCTGATCCTGTTATCCTTTCCTATTCAATAAACTCCAGTGACTCCCTATGACCTCCAGGAATCAAATATAAAATCCCCTGTTGGGTGTTCAAAGACCTTCAGGGTCTTGCCTCTTCCCATCTTTCCAGCCTTCTTACATCTATGCCCTTTCCCCTTCCCCTATACTTTGCTCTCCGGTGACACTGGCTTTACTGACTCCATCTCCCAATTCTGAGCTCGTTAGTGAATTTCGGCTACCTCCACCCCATGCCTGGAACACTTTCTTTCCTTGTCTCTGCCAGGCGGCTTCTCTGACTGCCTCCAAGGCCCAGCTAAAATCCCAGCTTCTACAGGAAGTCTTTTCCCATCTCCCCAAATGCTAGTTAGCCTTCTCTCTGTCAATTATCTCCAATACATACTGTATATACCTTTCATAAATACTTGTTTGCATGTTGTCTATCTCCCTGATGGGCTGGGATTATCTTCTACTTTTCTTAGAATCCCCACTGCGTAAGCATATTGCCTGGCACATAGTAGGTGCTTAGAATCCCTTGTTTGCATGTTGTCTATCTCCCTGATGGGCTGGGATTATCTTCTACTTTTCTTAGAATCCCCACTGCGTAAGCATATTGCCTGGCACATAGTAGGTGCTTAACAAATACTTGCCAACTTTACTTGCTGTGAACAAGTCAACCAGGGGGTCTACTGTGAAGGAAGGAAAGGATAGAGGAAGGGAGATGGATTGGGAGAACAAGGAGGTGTGAAGGAGTCAGAGGTCAGTGAGGACAGAGAGCTTGAGAAGAGTGAGGCAACAGGGGAGAGAAAAGGAAAGGGAGGTGAATCTCCCTGGCAAGAAGCACCACCTTAATCAGGGAGAAGAATTTTGGAGCTCAGGACAATGGAGATAGAACAGTGATGAGAGATTTGGGATAGACCGCTAAAAAGAGAGCTCTGGGTCTGGAGTCAGGAAGCCCTGACTGCAAATTCAGACTCATACACTTCCTAGCTGTTTGATACTTAATGTCTGTCTGCCTCAGTTTCCTCATCTGTAAAATGGGGATCATAATAGCACCTACCTCCCAGGGTTGTTGTGAAGGCCAAATGACATAATATTTGTAAGTGCTAGAGATGTTAATTAAACTGTCTTATTATTATCATCATGGCTGTGTGTGTTTGCGCCTTCGTTGTTGAAGAAGACCATGCCATCAGAGAAATAATGACATGACTTGCACTTGACTTGATTTTGAGAGAGGGACGGCTATGCAGATCACCAGCCTCACTTTTCCTCCAGAGCCATCTGAATCCAGTGACCAGATATTCATCAGGATGACTAGAAATGACCCAGGATGAGGCAATTGGGATTAAGTGACTTGCCCAAGGTCATAGAGCTACTAAGTACCTGAGGTGATATTTGAACTCAGATCCTCCTGACTCTTGCACTGGTACTCTATCCACTGCACCACCTAGCTTCCCCTTCATCAAGGTTATGGCTTAGAAGGAATGAAGGTGATGGTTATGACAGTTAATGAACCTGGAGATCAGGAGTTTCAAGGAACTATCAATATCTCACAGAGTCTGGGATAAGGGGCAAGAAAACAGAGGTAACGACATAAATGATGCTTTTCTGGGAGTTTGGTTCTTAAAGGGACCACATATTATCGACATCTATCTGTCTCCCTGTATATATCCTTATAAAGTCAACTATATGTGTATATTGGGGGAGTGACACACACACAAACATGTACACATATATACATACACACATATAAAGATAGATCCATATATATGTATCATCTATATCTGTATATATCTCTGTCTCTTATCAATCTATCCATCCATTCTGTCCTTCTCCATCATTTTCCCATCTATTTCATCTCTCTCTCTCTCTTTCTCTCTCTCTCTCTGTGTATGTGGGTGTGTGTATCTCTATGTCTCTCTGTTTTTGTCTGTCTCTTTATACACATAGTATATACATACACACACAGACATACCACCCGTGTGTGTGTGTATATATATATATATACATATATATATATATATCCCTCCTCTCTCTCTCTCTCTCTCTCTCTCTCTCTCTCTCTCTCTCTCTCTCTCTCTCTCTCTCTCTCTCTTTCTATGTCTTTTTTTGTCTCTGTCTCTCTTGAAATGAATGAAAAGGCTGTGAGTCAGGTTCTGAACTCCTTGAGAATGCAGAGAATTATCTGGAGACTAGTAGATAACTAGAACATTTCAGTAACTCCCATTTCAATAGTGTCTTAAGATTTAACCTTGTGAGCTAGATAAGTAGGTATTATCTCTATTGTGCAATGGGAAATAGTGTCAGAAGTCACACAGTAATTAAGAATTCATGGCTGGTACCACTATTTTTTCAAATTTTCTCTCTCGTCTCTTCCACACACATCCTACCCATGAACCACAAAGATCAAACTGTTTTAGGCTTTGCCATCCTTCTCTGTAAAACGAGACTGATCATTCTCACCCTACCTGCCTCACGGGGCTGTTCTAAGAAAAACCCTTTACAAACGTTAAAACAAAATAGAAATGAGAGTTGTGATTTTAACTATTAATATCAGATATTTGTTGGGCTGAATTAAATTCACTCCACTTGGCTGCCACAGTGATTTTCCTAAAGTGTTAGTCTTAGCACGTCACTCCCCTAATCAATAATCTGCAGTGGCTCCCTATTCCTTTCAGTGTCCTCACAACCTGGCCCAGGATGAGGCAATCTTCTTAGATTGTATTACCCTCTGCACATTCTACAATCCAGCTTCTATAGTCTACCTGCTCTTCTTGGAACATGGTATTCCATAAATGCTAGCTATTATATTATTGCTGTCATCATTTTTACTATTAGTATTATCATCTCCCCTCCATATGCCTTTTACAGGGGCTGTCCTCCATGCCTAAAATGCTCTCTTTCCTCATCCCAGGCTCTCGGAGCGCCTGGCTCCCTTCAAGACTCAGCTCCCAAGCCACCTCCTCCTGGGGAGGTCTCTTCCAGTCTTCTCCTTCACCCCTAGCTACTGGGGACTCTTCCCCGCTCAGAGATCACCTTCCATCTACTCTGTATGTATTCTTTATGTCCCTAGTTATTTACATGGTGCTAGAGACTGTTTTTGCTTTTCTCTGTATCCCCAGAGCTTAGCACAGTATCCAGTACATCCCGAACAAGTGCTTAATAAATACTTGCTGACGGACTGACTGAATTCAACTCCCTCCCATGGTTTCACAAATCTGGCTGCCCTTCCCAAGACCATGCACAGAACCACTGAATGGCAAATGATAGAATGTAATGTCTAATCTAATCCTTGGAATTTTATAGAGACGGAAATCAAGTCCAGAGAGGGAAAAGGGCTTGCTAGAAATCACACGGTGATTTTTGACAGGGCAAAGATTGGATCCTAGTACTCTTGACGTCCAATCTGGGGTTCCATCGGCCACACTTGTTTTTGATCCCTTGGCTTTTGGGTGAGGTCACTGACCTTACTCTCTGCAACAGGTGGCTCCTTCTCTTTCTCCTTCTCCGCATGCTGCAGCTTGCGGTTCAGGTCCTGGAACATGTCCTGGTGGCGTTTCCGGGTGTGCATTATTTTCTGGGAAAAGGGAGAAATATGTATAACAAGGCATGATAGAGAAACTAATGGTCATGCTGGATCCCATCAGTTTCACAAACACTGGTTTCCAAGTCCAAGGGGGTATGACCAGGTAGCCTGACGCTGCATCCAAGCTCCCCTACTGATGTGGCATGGGGTGCTTGGAATGTCATTCAGTGAACTCTGGGACTCGCTTTATCCACGAGAAGCCTTTTCTACTAGACTTGGCTTACAATTTAGAGTTGGGTTTCACAAAATTACCTAGAATTTCAGTTGGAATTGCTAGCTTTTATTTATATAGTGCTTTAAAATTTGCAAAATGCTATACATAAATTATATCATCTGATCTTCATAATAATGATGATAATAGATATGTATACAGCCCCTAGGATGCCAGGCACTGTGGTAAGCACTTTGCAATTATGATCTCATTCAATTCTCACAACAGTTCTGAGAGGTAGGAGCTATTATTATCTCCATTTTACAGATAAGGAAAGTGAGGCTGACACAGGCTAAGCAACTTGCCTACTTTCTAGCTTCTCTGGATTTCTTCAAATCCTAAGGAAAATCACCATTTCACCAGAAAGCCTTCCTCAGCCCCCCTTAATTCCAGTACCTTCCCTTATTTCCTGCTTATTATATTTTAAAAATAATTATTATAATTACTTCCTACTTATCCTGTATAGAGCCTGCTTCATATATATGTGTTTGCATGTTGTCTGTCACATTAGATTGTAAGTTCCTTGAGGACAGGACTATCTTTTGTCTCTTTCTGAATCTCAGGCACTTAGCACAGCACTTGGCGCATAGCAGGGGCTTAGTACATGTTTGCTGAATGGCTTAGTGTCACACAACCAATAAGTATCTGAGGCAAGATTTGAACTCAGGACTTCCTGAGTCCGGATCCAGCACTCTCTTGACTCCCAAATAAGATACTGTTTGTAAAGTAGTTACTGCAGTGACTGGCACATAGTAGGTGTTAGATAAATGCTTGTTCTCACTGCCTGTCTTCCCTTGATGGTGCTTTGTGGCTGTCTCAGAAAGGACCCTAGCAGCTACCCATGCCAACATAGTCCTGAAAAAGAATCCTCACTCTAACACACTTGACAATGGCCATCCAGTGTTTGCCTAGTCCTCCACTGAAGAGTAACTCACTATCTTACAAGGCAGTCCAATATATTTTGGGTTATCTTAAATTTAGGAACTTTTTCTTCATGTCAAGACTAAATTTGCTCTGTTGCAATATTTACTCATTGCTCCCCAGTTCTCCCTTTCTGGGGCCAAAGGAAATAGGCTCCCCATCCCTGGATTAAAACAAGTCTAGTCAAATAAGAAAACTGATGCAGGGGTTAGGTGACTTGTGACTTTCTTTACAGCTAATAAACGTTTGAGGCTGGATTTGAACTCAGCCCTTCCTGACTCTAAGTAGGGCCCTCCATTCACTGGGCCACTAGCTACCTCATGAAGGCAGCTATCATTTATTTTCTCCATAAGCCTTCTCTTCATTCAACTAAATATTCTCATGTCCTTAACTGATCCTTATGTGGCACAGATCTGACACCCCTTAACATTCTTTGGTTCATCAATCTCTCTCCTAAATTGTGGCTTCTAAAACTGAACAGAATTCTCCAAGCATGAGTTCAAATTCAGCTTCACATACTTACTAGCTGTGTGACCCAAGGCAAGTCAATTAATTTGTGATCACCTCAGTTTCCTCATCTGTAAAACAGGGATAAATACAGCACCTACAGCATGGTTGTCGAGAGGATCAAATGAGAAGTTTGTAAAAGGTTTCACAAACCTTAAAGTGCTATAGAAATGCTATTAGTGAGCATGGTAGAGAAACGCTGAACTATCAACTCCCTGTTCCTGCAAGCTATGCCTCATAGTGCAATACAAACACACATTATTTTAATTTGATTACTTTTTGATTCTCATGTCACATTCATTACCACATCATACTGAGTTTGCAACCCCCAGCTAGACCCCGAGATCGTTTTTTTCACACAGACTGCTGTCAAGTCATATTTTCTCAGTCCTAGATGTGCGAAGTTGATCTTACGAACCCAGGCATAAAGTACCCAGGTCAGAGACTGCTCCTTATTCCTCAGAGAATTTCTCTGTCAAACCACTGACACACCCTGGAGGCAATGACCTTAGAGAAGGGGAGTCCAGAGGACAGAAAAAACACATGCAGGTAGTGAAAGAGACACCCACCTCAAAATCCAGCTCTGCATACCGAGATTTCCTCCTCTGTGAAGGCAAGGAAGAGAGAGCTCCATGAGTTTGCAAATTACACTTAAAATATGCATGAAGTTGTACTAGCTCCATTACTTGATTCCCTTTCCATTCTAGCACCATTGGGCTTTCCTCATTCTCCCCTTCTTAGGGGGATGGTATCTAGGGTGTAGCAGGAGGACCCTGGATCACATATCTCCCCCTGCCCAATTGCTTGAAATTCCACTATTCCTGCACCTGGTTGAAACAGGAAAACGCTGAAGGTACTATCATGCCCTCAGGGTCAATGAGTTTTTCAGGTCCTTCCCTGAACTCTGCTGGCTTCAAACAGGTTTGAATGTAGGTAGAAAGACATTGAGGTAGGGATAAGGTCTAGGGCAAAGAATTGGGGAGGTATGGAGAGGAGAGTGCAATAAGAAGGCAGTGGAACCTCTATGAAATAGATCTGTAGGGAGAAGAAAAGGGCAATTAGATGGCTCAGTAGATAGGGTGTTGGACCTGGAGTAAGAAAGTACTGATTTCAAATCCAGCCTCAGACACTCACTAGCTGTATAACTTTGAGCAAGCTGCATAACCTCAGTTTGCCTTAATCCACTGGAGAAGGAAATAGCAAACCACTCCAGCATCTTTGCCAAGAAAATCCTACGGACAGTATGGTCCATGGGGTCACAAAGAGTGAGGCATGACTGAAAAAAAATGGAGAAAAAAAGTGGGAACAACACAGAATATACTGTCCTTAGTGTAGAGGTACAGTAGGGAAGGGAACAGCATTTATTAAGCACCTACTATCTTCCAGGCACTGGGCTGAATGCTTCACAAATACTATCTCATTTAATCCTCATGACCAGCCTGAGAGGTGCTACTGCAATCCCCTTTTTACAGATGAAGAAACTGAGGCAGTCTGAGGTTAAATGACTTGCCTAGGGTCACCCAGGTAAGCAAGTATCTGAGGCTGGATTTGAACTCATTTGTCTTCTGATTTCAGGCTCAGCTCTGTATGTAGTGTGCCACCTCGCTGCCTTAGGGAGGTAGCACAGTGAGAATTGTCTCTAGATGACACATTTGCTTCTTGTCTGAAAGTATGGCTCCACATTGCCCCCTAGTTCCACATTATTAGCACAGCAGCTAAGTAAGAAATAATGTGGCTAAGCTTAGACCACTTTGCAAAAAGAAAAGAGGAAGGGCAGAAGGGAAAGGGGAAAGAAAGGGGAAGAGAAAAGGAGAAGGGGAAAGAGAAGGAGAAGAAGGGGAGAGGGGAGGAGAAGGGGAGAGGAAAGGGGAAAGGAAAAGGGAAGGAGTAGGGGAAAGGGAAGGGAAAAGGGAAGAAGGAGAAAGGGAAGGAGAAGGGAAAGGGAAGGAGAAAAGGGAAGGAGAAGGGGAGAAGGAAGGGAAAAGGGAAGGAGAAGGGGAAAGGGAAGGAGAAGGTGAAAGAAAAAGAGGAAGGGGAAAGGGAAGGAGAAGGGGAAAGGGAAACTGGCTGATATTAAACCTTAGTGAGGCTACTAATCAGAGCCATTTTTACAATATACAGTATACCTCTCTTCTCTCTAGACCATCATGCAGACAACTGCCAAAATAATCTTCCCAAATAAAAACATGTGAGTGACCATGTTGGTCTCCTGCTCAAATGATTTCATTGGCTCCTTACCATTTATACTAGTGGTTCTTAAACTTTTTGATGTCGAGTCATTTATGCTCTTAAAAATTAATGAGGATACCCCAAACAGCTTTTGTTTATAGTGGTTATATCTATCAATATAAACCATGTTAGAAATTAAAATGCCAGTATTAATATGAAATTACTTTTGACCTTGTAGGCCCCTGGACCACACTTTTGAGAACCTCTGTCTACAGGATAACTCATGAGCTAATGGGTCTAGCCTCTCAAGCCTTCTGCCACCTGGCTCCTTCCCCCATTTTTAACCTTTTTTCATCCCATTTACAATTCAGGCAAAGCAGACTGCTTGGTATTCCCCAATCTGATCTGCCCTTTTTTGCCCATTGCAGGCTGTTGTTACTGCCACTACTGCCAAGCCTGAAAGATAACTCCCTCCTCCTCTCTTCATCCTGACATTTTCACCTTCCTTCAAGATCCAGACACTGTCTCCATAAAGTCTCCCCTGGTCCCCATAGTTGAAAGCAGCCTCTCCTTCACACTTTCCTGTACTCCTTTTCTAGATTGCTTCTTTTCCCTGGCATATTATACCTTGGATCATCTTTATTTGAGTACATGCTATATTTCCTCATTCTCCTAGGGCAGTACAATGTAATATTTTTTTGCATGTGATTTATTAAGCGCGTACTGCATGCCAGATTCTGTTAAAACCTGGGATAAAAAAAGGTAAAAAAATATTTCCTGCTCTCAAAGTGCTCACTTATGAGACTCCTGAAGAAATCCCACTGGTTCCTCTAAAAGGTAATTTCTAATGTCTAAATACTAAGTGCTGAGCACAGAACCTTACACACAGTAGGGGCTTAATACATATTTGCTAAATTTTTAATTAATTTAAATTTTGTTTAAAAGGTCTTTCATGTTGGGAGAACAGTCTGTGTTCCGCTCAATTATAATATGTACTTGAGCACAAATTGGCCACTTACCTCCAGGGAGCTCATGGAGAGTGTGGAGACGGTCTCACCCTTATTCACCACCCCCGTTGGTGCTCCTTCACTGCTAGGCTCGCCTAGGCTGCTGGGATGTGGCTCTGGGGCCAGGCTGTGTGGGGCTGGCGGTGGGGGAAGGGGCTGCTGCTGAGGTGGGGGTGGTGCTGAGGGTGGGGCTGGGGGCTGTGCAGGAGTCAGGGATGTGGCCTGGGCCTCAGGACCTGAGGCTGGCTCTCGGGGTGGGTTTTTCACCCCATAGCCTGGATCAGCTGCCATGTTGAGGTGGATGAGGCGGGTCTGGGGCATGTGGTCAATGTTGATGCTGTATTTCCCTTCGTCCTTGGGGGGCTTGGTCCGAAGGGTGGCGGTGTTGGTGGGCAGGATCACGTAGCTGGTGTCCAGCACCTTCTCCTGGGCCCGGCTCAGCTCTGAGTCCAGCTTCTTAAAGATGTCCCCATCACAGATATAGATGGACTTGGGGGTCTTGTCTTTCTTAAGAGTTAGCGTGTGGTTGGGGAACTCACTCAGGTTGACGCCACCCAGATAGTGAGGTGATCCCTGAAGGTGCATCTTGGACACGTTGGTAGGAAGACTGTTAAAGTTAGAGGGGGTCTTGGGGTGGTTGAGTTTCAGTTTCTCTTCTTCTGGGACAGCAGGACGCTTCAGTGTCCCCGTGATAGTTGAGGTCCGGCAGGCCGTGATGTCCTTGTTCAACACTGCAGAAAGGGAGACACAAAGCAGGAGGAGAACTCAGGACTGTCCCTCTCTGTGAGACTGCAGAGTCACTGACACACTCATGCTGCCTCCCCTCCCCCGCTGGGCCAGCTGTGTCAGCCCCACTCAAATGGGAGTCTGGGTCTCTGCTCTGCATAGGATGGGCCTTGAATGGTCTGGCAGGCTCAAACTCAAATAGAAATGTATCCCAAAGGTCACATATAACATTATCTGTGTTATACTGTATTTTTATTTATTTTGTTAGACATTTCCTAATTATATTTTAGTCTGTGGATTAAACAGTAGATTTGACACCCCGAGAAAGGGCACTGAACAGCTCTGGACTCTTGTCTTATCTCTGACATAAGCATGTTGTGCCACTCTTTCAAATGGGCTAAGTTTTGGTTCCCTTATCACCTCCTAAGTGATAATAATTAGACACTAACGGGCTAACAAAACATTATACAGAAGGACGATTATTTGATTTGCCACTCAATGAATCCATGTAAAATGATTTGGCTATTATGAAAAGCCAGGGTCATCTTTGTGAATAATACGGACCACAGAAGGGAATCTGCGGGAGGCTATTTGACTCACACTGAAGAACTGTGTGACGATCAGTTCTGTACCACAATGCCCCCCTCTGGTGGATAGCAATATTCGCCATTGTTCCTCATAGTAAACTGTTCCTCTCTGATGCACTGCTCATGAAATATGATATAGATATCTGCACTTGATGTTTTTCCTTTCATTAAACTATGTGGGTACATAGACCCTAGCTCATCTAAACTCTGTATCACCCCTAGCATCAAACAATGGTCTGATAGTAGGATAGGTGTTGGATTGTGTGTGATAAGTGAATGAGTGATGAGCTCTCCATTCCTGGAGGTATTCTAGAAAGTAAAGGCTGAAGGAATACTTACCAGGGATGTTTTGGAGAGGGTTCCTATTTAGTTATGGTTTGGATTATGTGCCTGAAAGGTCCCATTCCAGCTTTGATGTCTTGTGATGCTGTAACTATGTCAAATTGAGAAATCTCCATGCCCTCTGGTTTCCAAACGCTTATTCAAATAGGGAGTGAGAAGGCACTCCTAAAGCCAGTGGGTTTAGCTGCTTGTTTTCGGTGTCTGAATTGAACAGGCAGCAATCTATGCAAATGAATCACAACATCTCAAATCCAGAAGGGACCTGGGAAGTCATATATTCCAAAACTGAATTAATGGTCAGAATGGTAGAACAAGGTCCATTTTTTCCAGGTGGGCAAAAAGGGGAGGATGCTAAATAAGATGGATTACAACTCAACATAAAGAAATACTCCCTCTAAAAATGGAACTGGCTGCTTCTGGAGTTAGTGGGGAGACAAGGATCATCACTGAGATCACATAATTTCTGAGTTTCAGAGATAACAGAAGCCATCTAAACCAACCTGTGCCTGAACAAGGTATCTAAATGCCCTCTGAGATTTATCCAAGCTCTGAAGATTGATAATTGAAGTGTTTAGGACTATAGCCACAATCCAGAGGACATACTTTATCGATATGCCTGTAGTTTATTCTAGCAAGATGGGCAGAGGGTATCACTCGAGATCTTGGCTTGTTTCCCTTCTCCTTCCCCTTAAAAAGAAGAGAGGTGACCACTTTCCTGAAGTTACATAGGCAATGATGGATTGGGGAAATTCCCCCCTTTAAATGCTCTCCAGATTAGAAAAGGTAGCTACTATGAATGATCAATTTTCAAAGGAATTTGGGAATATTATGCTTTGAGATCCCTGGGATAGAAAGTGGAGGGGTACTAGATCCAGGCAGGAAGGCTAATGGACAGCCGTAGCATTCTTTGAATTTCATTTGAGATGGGTTATCTAATATTGGATGGCACTGACTCACAGTAGCAGAAGTTCATAGGATTTAGAACATGGAAGGGCCTACACAGAGCAAAGGTAGAACCAGAGAAATGTTAGACAGATGTTAGCCCAGTGTAAGCTAGAACAATGTAAGTTAGAACTAGGTCATCTAGTCCAACCCTCTCATTTTACAAGAAATGAAACTGAGCCCAGAGATGTTAAGTGACTTGCCCATAAGTAGCAAGTGGAAGACTTGAACCCAGGTCTTCTGATATGAAGTCCAAGACTCTTTCCACTTCACCTGAGTCCTTTCCTCTTTCCAAAGTCTTTTTCTGACTTTTTCCTCAGTTGGTTCATATCACAAGCCTCTGAAATTGTAGTATTCTCATTTTACAGTAGAGGAAACTGAGGCCCGGAGGACTAAAGAGACTGTCCAAGGTCACACAGTGTAGTAGATAGAGCGCTGAACATGGAGTCCAGAATATGTGAGTTCAAATCTAGTTTTACACACTTCCTAGCTATGTGACCCTTGGCAAGTCACTTGCCTCAGTTTTATCATCTGTAAAATGGTGATAATAATAGTACCTTCTTCCTAGGATTGTTGTGAGAATCAAATGAGAGAATATTTGTAAAGTGCTTAGTATGATGCCTGGCACATAGTAAGTGCTTACTAAATGGTTGCTGAAAATAAACTAAGGGACTTTGTCAACTTTAACACACTATTTAATTTTATTATTACCAGCGAAGCAACCTTACCATGCCATGACATTCCAAATTAATGCTGGCATTGGGCAGGTTATGATCTTTCCTTAGTGTCAATGATTATTCAGTAGGAAGGACTTAAAGCAGAATTGGGAATTTTGGCCCAAAGATCCTATGCTGAATGGCCAACCTCCATCTTCCTCAGAAGACGTTCAGGCTTAGAGGAGCCCAGGCCAGTTTGGAGAGTGGGACCCAGATCCAGGGCAGTACAAACAACATGAACACACATACAGACACACAAGCACATCTTTGTCTCCTGTAGGAACCCCAAGTTGTGTAGGTGGCAGGGTCCAGGCTGCAAAAGAAAGCATTTAGTTGCAGGCAAGGAGGTCTAGGGTGAAGTGAAGAAAGGACAAGCACTGAGGCCAGGCCCTGGAGACTGGGCCTGCTGACAGCTGTTCGTTCACCAAATAGCTCAGCCCAAGAGGTCAAGGATGCTAGGAGGTTCAAGTTCCCCAAAAGGGAAAGTGGGTCTGGGGGTGGAGGATTTTAGCTTTCCTCAAAGTCAGTTGGGAATTATGTCAGTTAAGGGCAGCTGACCTTGGTGAGAGTGATTGGGTAGAAATATGGACACCAGACTATATGTGAAGGGGACTGGCTACTGAATGAATTTGATCCTCCTGATGGGGGGTGTATGCCAGTGAGGGTCTTTCAGAACTTGGCCATCAGAGTCAAAGGGGAGTTCGACCAAAAGGGCCCAAGCATGTCCCTTTTCAAAGGTTAGGGGGGTAAGGAGGAGCAAAGACAGGCTTCCAATCTTTCCACAGGTCGGTGTCCAGACTATGGACCATCTTTGAAGACAGTCTTCCTAAGAACTTAATAAGATCGTAGAATTTAGAACTAAAAAAGACTTCACATATTACTGTGTCTAAAACTGTCATTTTCTACTTGGGAAAAGAAGGGGTGGGCCCAGGGACTAAGGGTCAGGGAAGGTCACATGGCCCATTCTGGAAGAAGGGGGAAGGTCTCTGTGGAATGGGAGTAAGGACATGAACTCCTTGAAGGCAAGATCTCCACCTTCTCCCTGAGAAGAGGCTCTCTCTGACCACAGAGGCTGTCTCCTTTAGTCTCAGGGTTCCCCAAGGGCAGAAATACAGGATAGGAAGCCAGGTCGTATGACCTCAGCTGCTTTTTACTACGCCATCCCTACCAACAGTTACCTTCCAGGCTTGGCATTTCATGTTGTACACAAGGTCTAAGGTCCTTAACTTGCTTGACTTAACTCTGTCTTCGATGCCCCAGGGCCCTAGGGCTGCCTGCTGGCTAAGGGCACAGAAAACATGACTTATGCCACAGGCGTAAAGAGAGAATTTCCCTTTCTAGTTCCAGATCCAACTACTAGGTGGATAGGGAGAACCTGCAAAGGAGAAATCCAGATCCCCAGTGACAGATAAAAGGTAAGGGGAGGCAGAGAGGGAAAGGGTGAGATCCCAGGATGTGGGGCTGGGGAGGCACAGGGCTGGGGAGCCTGTCTTTTAGAATGGAGGAAAGAGTATTTTGGTGAAGGAGGAGACAAGAAGGAGTAGAATTACTATGGGATATCTGCTATTATGGCCCATTTTGAAAAAAGGGAGAGGGTCTCTGTGGAATGGGAACAGGAACACGAACTTCTGGAGGGCAGGATCTGTATCTTTTCATTTGCATCTTCTCCCTGAGAAGAGGGGTTCCCTGATGACAGAGATTGGGGCTTCCCTTTGAACTCAGTGTTCCCCAAAGGAAGAAGTGTCTCCTCCTCCAGGCTGGATTTCTCAGAGGTAGGCCTGGGTCTTTTCTTTCTTTTCTATATATTCTCCTGTCCAGTTCTTGGCTGTGCCTATATTGAGCACACATTGTCAGGTGCCAATGGACTATACTGCCCTCCCCTGGTTTAACACTGGGGAAAACAGCCTCCTTTCATGCCTTCATGAAGAATTATGGCCTAGTCGAAAAAAATGAGCCATACTGAGGGTCACAGGGGATCTGGGAGAGAAAAGAAGACCTTGGCATCTGAGGCAGAATTTCCTTCATTTGCTCTGGAGCAAAACCAAATTACCTGCTGGACTGGAATCACACAGGGAAGGCACAAGGCACAAAGAGAGGGAATGGTGGGGTGGGGAGGAAAGGAAGAGATAGGCCAAGGAGGACAGCAGCAGCTCAGCCTGAGTCCAGAAGCAGGGAGCTAGGAAAGGAAAGGCATAAACACCCATACACAAACATGCACCCTCTCTACCACCCCCCACCACACACAGATACTGCGCAAACAAGGACATGAAGTAAAGAGAAAGCCAAGGCGGACCCCCAAATGCAGGTCCCTTGTTGATTTCTCACCTGTCAGGTGCTCACCTGATCTACAGGCCATATCCACATCCTTCTCAAAATCAGTCTGAAAGACAGAGAGGAGAGGCAAGGGTGAACGGGAGGGGGTGCAGGGAAGGAGCTGACATCACCTTAAATAACCATCAGAACTTGCTTTTGTGCGGAAAGCCCCAGGCTCCAAGGCACTTGACTGAGAACATGGGTTTTCTGAGTTAGCTGGTGTATCATTATTGCTCTTTCTTTGATTTAGAGCAGAAAACTTCAAGTGTATGAGCTCTTGCCATTTCCCTCCTTACACATTACATGTCTCCACATCACTCGATGGTCCAGCTACAGCGGATATTTGCTCTTGCTCATAAATGATGTGTCATCTTCCATTGGCTTGCCTTCCTCCTGGCTATCCATCATCTCTGCAATCTTCTCCCTCCTCACCTCTAGCTTTTGGGATCTCTGGCTGCCTTCCAGACACTGTTCAAGCACTACCTTCTGCACAATCCTTTCTTATAAGCCCTCTCTCCTTAACTGCCTTGTATTTGTTGATTTTGTATCTGCACTGAACAGATACAAAATAGATGCCTGGACTTGATGTCTCTCCTGTTAGAATGTATTTTTTCACTTTTGTCTTTATATCTGCAACACTTGGCATAGTGCCTGGTCCATAGTAGACACTTAATTAATGCATGTTGATTGATTGATAATCTGTAGCATATTGTTTAAGACAGTTGTCTGAGGGGACTGAAAGATTAAAAGACTTGTCCAGAGTCAAATGGCCAGTATGTGTTGGAGGTAGAACTTCCTGTTCTAACATTAGCCCAACTTGGTTGAAGTCACCCAATAAATACCAGAGGCAGGAAAATGAGCCCAGGCCCCTTGACTCCAAGCCTACTGATCATTCCACTATGGCATGTTGACTCCCTTATAACAACTCTCATCTCTTTTTGCTTTCCATCAGCACAGTGAAGTAGGAGTACAAGAATTATAATCCCCATTTGACAGATGAAGAAACTGAGGTTTAGAGGTAAAATAAATCATATAACCTATATATCATATAGAATCATATAACCTATAAGGGTATGAGCTAGGACTGAAACCCAGGTCTTTGGGTGGCCAGACTGATGCTATTTCAAATATCCTATGATAATGCACTAGATATACAGTCAGATAAGACCTGAGTGTGAACCCTGCTTCAGATACTTACCAGTTATATGACCCTGGGCAACAAATATTCTCCCTTTCTTCCTTATTCCCTAACCCCATGCTAACTACTCTTATGAAACTGATCATATTAACTTGAATTACAGTTATCACTATCCAAACCTCATTCTTTTTACTATTTGTAAACTCCATGAGGGCAGGGGAGGGAGATAGGTCTGAGTGTCCAAGAAAAGGCTGGGTGACTGCTGTCATGGAGTGGGTAAAGGTTCAAATGCTACCTCCTTTCTATGAAGCAACCTCCCTCTCACTACTCAGACCAAAAGTGCTCAGGTCTCTCCACCTTTGTCTATCTCTCTATCACTATCTGTCTGTTTATCTCTCTGTCATCTCTGTCTGTCTCTCCTCTGAGTTTCCTACATTCCTAGGTGTTATCTTCTCTTATATACTAACCACACTGTGGTTTAGAACAGGGGAAGGAAGGCTGGGTGGCCATTAGAGAACTTCAAGGTTCTACTTAGGTCTCAAAGTTGCTCCTTGAAACAAAAGCCCTTTTAGACACCAGTCTTCCTCTGATGAGAGCTGTGAGGGGAGGGGGCTGGACTCAAAGGCATCTCTGGTCTTTTTTTTTTATAGTTCAGCCTCTATGATCCTATCACTGCCTGGAAGCACTGACCCTGTGAATTAACAGGAAAAGCCAGGAGGGGCTCCAGCTTGGAATCAGAAGAGGAAGGGAGTCAGGTTTAATTGAGGTTTGAGAGGGGTCATTGCATTCACAAGCCAGGCCAGGACTGGTCTCCTAGACTCTGGCAAGACAACAGTCCTGGGCATTTTCCCTGTGTTATATTCTTGGTCCTTTCCCCTTTTTGGGGTGTGTGTACACACAAATGATTTCATTGCTGTACACAACAAGGTAATTCCTACCGAGGCAACTCTCTCTACTACAGCAACTCAATAATTTTTTCACGTCTGCTTTTAAAGAATTGCCTGGAACACTGAAAAGTTAAGTGACTACCCTAGGGTCACACAGCTAGTATGTGTCAGAGGTGGCATTTGAACTCAAATCTTTCAGAATCTGAAGTTGGCAAAACTTGTATGAAAACCTCAAATTTCTATCTCAAATGAGCTAAGGTAAAGGCAAATTTCTGAGTCAAGGAGAGACCCAAGCAGTGGGAACAGAACAGAAGGAGCCTATAATCTAATAGCTTTAAAAGCCATAAAGAAAATATCCCATATAGAAGGAAAAGTCCATGTCTGTTCGTAAAGGCTTTGCCATCCCATCCAGGCCCTCAGTCTTACAAGAACAGTCTGAGAGCTGGGAAAGGATCTGAGCCCATGTAATCCAGAAGAGGAATCCTCCTTGGAGCAGTCCTGATGAATGGTTATCCAACCTCACCTTCAAGATCTCCAACGACAGCAAAATCAATACTTCTCAGGTGGGCCTGGGGCAGCTCTAACTCTTGAGAGTGCTTTTCTTAACATTGAGCCTAAGTTGGCTTTGCTGTTACCTGTACCCAATGCATCTACTTCTGCCCTCCCGGCCAAGCAAAAGAAATTTAATCCCTGGCCCCATAATGGCCATTTGGTTATTCAAATGTAACTCCCATATCACCCCTAAATCATTTCTTAGGCCAAATATCTCATTTCCACCTGAGGAAGCATGTTGAATGGGCTGCTGCTGCTGCTAGTTTCTATTTCTGTGATGGAGTAAGGTTTACAAAACACTTATGAGACAGATAAGTACTGCAACTATGATTTATCCTCATTTTCCAAATGAGGAAACTGAGAGTCAGAGGCCCCCGTGACTCTATGATCTCCAGGCTTGGTGGGGTTAGGGGCCCACGAAAGCACTGGGTCCTACCATGAGCTGTGCATGACCATTCTGGAAAGATCCCCCTGAGTCACCGTTGCCTTCCTCCTGCCGATCTACCACCCGACACTTCACAGCATCCTGGACCTGGGGGAAAAGAGAGCATAGAGTGGTCAGGGAGAACACTGCACCACACAACCCCCTAAAAGGACAACAACTAACTAGTCTTCATCATCACAAAGTTGGCACACCAAAACTCTGCCTGCAAGGGGCTGCCAATCTTGAAGAAGGCTGTCATTTCCATGGGTCGAGAAGCAATAAGGACAGCCCTATCTGCTGAAAGGAATTACAGAGAACAAGTAATAACAGTTCACAGTTATTACAGTACCCTTAAGTTTTACAACGTACCTCCTTTATAGCTACCCCTCTGAGACAGGCAATGCTATTATAATTTCCATTTTACGGATGAGAAAAACTGAGGCTCACATAGGCAAAATAACTTGTCCAGGGTCAAACAGAAAGTAAATGGCAGACTTGGACACCGAACACATTTCTTCTGAGTTTAAAGCTTGTACTCTTTTCCCCAGACCATGGCTGCATCGTGGGTGAGGATGACCATTGTGCAGTGTCACCCACAGGAGTCCTGGTAAATTACAAAGAGTTTTAACTCTGGAATCAGAGAACTTAGGCTCCAATCTGACCTCTGATGCTTATGACCTCTGTGATACAGGGCAATGATGATGATAAATAATAATATTTTACAGGACTTTAAAGTTGACAAAATACTTTACAAATATATCTCATTTGAACCTCCCAACATCCCTGAGAAGTTGGTATGATTACTTCCATTTTCTAAGTGTTCAGAGATGTTAGATGACTTGCCTAGGGTCACATTTCCAGGGATTCCATAGCCAGTGCTCTAACCACTGTCTGCAGCAAGCTGACTCAGCAAGGCACTCAACTTCCCAGGATCTTATTTTCTTCATTTGTCAAGTGAGGATGCCGGACTACGTCTCTAAGATTCCTTTGAGTGCTAGACCTATGGACGTAATGAACCCTTCCCTTCTAATGACATGGTTCAGCAATGGTGACAAGTTCCATTGGAAGGAGGTGCTCTCAGAAAGGGCATTGTTGCTTACTGATGGGCAGCATGATTATTAAAAGAAGTCTGCCATGTTTCAATAGTGGTAGCAACTTCTATGGGCAGCATGATTATTAAAAGAAGTCTGCCATGTTTCAATAGTGGTAGCAACTTCTATGTTCAGTAAGAACACCAGATGCTAGTGAAGGGGAATAAAACTTGAATAAAATTAGCTGTGATGTAATAAGAACAACAAGTCATTTTGAAGACACTTCTAGAGATCGCTAACCTCAGGGCCATCTCTCTTTTTCTTGGGATTCAGAGTTGACATCTGCTGGGTTGATAATCCTTTCTCTCAACCACCACTCCCCTGCTCTTAACCCACTCCAGCTCAACTCTTTCTGTCCACCATCCAGATCCTTCTTTGCCCTCCTGGTCCACTGTATGTTTTGAAAGCCCCATGCTATCATCTGCAAACATCCTTTCTTCTAGATCTGTTCATTTCATACTCTTTCCATCTTCATATCTTCAATGAGGCTGGAATCCCTCCTACAAGATACTGAATTCCTGGATGCCCACTCTATCACTGGAGACTATTTTGCTCATGACCTCCAAAATACTATGTGCAAAGGAGAATAGGCATTGAATGTTCCTCACTCTTATTTCCAGACCATCTCTTTGCCACCATTACTCAGTGTGGGGTTCAAGCCTTCTGTCAATATCTCTAGATTATTGCTAAAATCATTGAACACCCTCTAGGACATTCGTCCTACTTTCTAAAGTTCCCAATTTGGCTTAGTTTTACTCTCCTTGTTAAACACTGATCTCACATTCAAAAACTTTCATGATATGTGTATTAATGTGCCTCTGAGCCTTCCTACTTCCCATGACCTATATTTTTAGCTATCGACAAGGACAGTCATATCTAAGATCTCACCATCAACCATAAATCTGCCACATCCATGATCTTCAACTCCAACTCCACAGTTCTTCCCTCTAATAATAACCTCCTATACTTCCATTTCTCCTTCTATCTGACTCTTCCTAATGATCTATATTTCTCCTACTTTCCCCTCCAAGCTCATGATATCTCCCTATTCTTCCATCACTCTATATAGTCTTGATCCCATGGTTGACTAGTTCATTTATTCTCTAAATCAGCGCTTATCCAGAATAGGGAAACTTTTCAGTCCCCTGACTCCTTTCTATGTGGGTTGTCTTCCCCTCTTAGACTGTAAACTCCTTGAAATCAAGGACTATCTCACTTACTTGTATTTGGATCCCTGATGCTTAGCAATTCCTGACAACAGTAAGCATTTGGTAAATGATCTATCCATCTGTCTGTCTATCTGTCTATCTATCTATCTATCTATCTATCTATCTATCTATCTATCTATATCAATCTATGTAATTTATCTAAAATTCACCTCTATCTAGTTCTCATCTTTCTCTATGATCTATTTATCTATCATCTATCTATCTATCTATCTATCTATCTATCTATCTATCTATCTATCTATCTATCTATCTATCTATCTATCTACCCACCCATCTATCTGTCCATAGTAGGCACTTAACAGTATTTTTCAAATTGGGTTAAAATCAGGGAAATTGTGTCCATTCACAAAAAGAGAGGCAAGGAACTCAAGGGAAGGGGATTAGCTATTCAAGGAGCATCAATTCTTCTGGAGGGGAGTATGTGTCAATGGGAACATGGAAGTCTGCTGGAACATTACCTCTTATGAGCTACTTACATTGCACTAAGCAGAAAAAGAGATAGATTCATATGATGATGGAATCACAGACTTAGAGCTGGGAGGGACCTTAATGGGTCATCATGGGATGATAATGATATTGGCAGTGGTTATACATTTTCAGATGGAAGGGACCTTTAAAATAGCAAGTCAAGAGACAGAAATGTAAACTGAGGCCCAGAGAGGCTGCGACTTGTTCAAGTTCACATGGATAGTAAGGGAGCAGAACTCAAGTTTCAAATACAAGTCATCTGATTAAAAATTCAGGACTATTTCCACTATACCATACTGACCCTCAGGATAACTGTGGAATTGAGAGCTAGAGGAGACCTTATTGAGCACTGAGTCCAATGGCTTCTTCTTACAGAGCAGTCCCAGAGAGGGAAGTATCTTGCCCAACATCACACAAGTAGAGGAGAATCTGAGCCTAGGCCCTGATACCAAGTTCAACTCGCTTTCCTATTTTCCCCTGGGGTAAGTGGCTAAACTCAGGCTTCCACTCTGATTACAGCTCTTTAAGCATGCATGGTCTCCTCAACTGGTTGCTAAGTTACCTTCCAAAGTAAGTCACTGGCCTTAGAATTTGTCATCTATCCTAAAGATTTTGTCATTTAGGATTTCATAATCTTAAGATGTTATCCCTGGAAGGAACCTTAAAACAGAATATCAAAGCCTGGATGAGTTTTGGACCATAGAACATGGAATGGAAGGAAACTTAGAATGTGTAATGTCCGAATTGGATCTTAGAACACAGAAACCTATAGAGATCATTTAATTAAACTGCCTCAGTTTCCAGATGAGAAATCCATAGCCCAGCAAGGTAAGAGGTGATCTGGCTTAAGGTCATAGACTCTTAAGCAAGGAGATCTAACAGTCAGGCCAGAATGGTATCTACTCTGAGTACTAGATGGCAGAAATCAGACCATTCTTTCCCCTTCTTTTCTGTCTCAGTGCCTAGGTTGAATTGGTCAGCCAAGACTTAGTGAATTCATTGCACATGGTTGGGTGTGCATGCTTGGGAGATGGCCCACCTCACGCCGGAGGATGCAGTGTACCATCACGATGACAAAGCCCTCCAGGGAATCGAAGACGGCAAAGAGGATCTGGAAGAGGGCGGAGCGCCGGTCAGTGACAGCTAGAACAGCAGACATCCAGGTGAGTGCCAGGAGGGGCAGCACCACACAGGAGCTCCATAGAGAGGCCCTGCAGGAAGGATGGCAGACAGGCAGATTAGGGAAGAGACTGGTACTACCTGTGCTCATCATAGGGAAGAAAGAGGTTCCGAGGGCTCTGGTCCTCCCACCTCCTGCCCTCCCATTCCCCACCATCTGCCTAGGAGGAGGGCCCTGAGGGAAGTGGAGAAAGCCCAAGGACCCAGTCAGAGACAAGAGCTAATTTGGGAATGCTCCCTAGGGCCTGACAGGGAAAGCTCAGGGGAGCATGTCCAATCTACAGTTCTTATTCCTCAAAGAAAAAGTGGGAAAAGCCTGGATGAGGGAACCCCTTGACCACTCAGTTTCAGCAGGGCAAAGAGATTGGAGAGAACAGAGATGCTGTTGGAGAATTAGATTTGTTTGGTGAACAGACCTCATATCACCCTTGCCCCTTCAGTGGCACAGACCCTCTGTGCCTTCCTCTCTTGTGGCATTGCCTCTGCCTCTCCCCATCTTTCTCTATAGATTTGCATGTATTTTTCTTCCTATATCTCAGCTTCTTTCTCTCCCTGTTTCTGTCTCAGCCTCCTTGTCTCTCTGTCTCACCCAGCCACTATTTCTCTGTCTCACTGTTTCTCTCGCCATTGTTTTCTATCCACTTCTATTTCTTCTTCTTCTAGTCTCTCACCTTGTCTTGCTTCTCTCTCCTTGGGTCCCTGTCTGTACATCTTTCTGTTTGTCTTTTTCATTTATCTCTCCTTGTCTCTATATGTTATTCTGCCTTCTTGTTCCATCTCTGCTTCTGGACCTATCTCTCTGTTTTATTCTCTCTCTTTCTTCTTCTTCTTTGATCCCTCCATGGAGAAATGCTAAGTCTTGGATACAGTAGGATCAGCAGTTGAGCTTGGGCAACCTGAACTTGGGAATCTCTATGAATTCTCCCTTGCTCCTTTCTCCCAGGTCACCAATCTCTCCAAAGAAGTTGGGGAGTAGCTAGAGAGAAGGACCTGGTATCTAGTCCCACAAGAGGCTGCTGACTGTAGCTAAGCAACAGCAGGATCTTCTTATGTTACCATGGTGATTGGGACTTTCCAAATACTAGTAGGATCTAGGGAATGTGGAGGGAGGTATTTTGGGAGAGGAAGGAGCAAAAACTGGTTCTTTTCCTTTCCCAAAGTCCTCAAAGGAGGATGGGTTCAGGGACTGGTAGGAGAGAATGACCAAACCTCACTCCAGAGACCTGGGCTTAGTTACACAGAATCCAAGGACAAAAAAGGTGATATGAGACCTGACAAATGTTGCCCTGTCATGTCACTTTTCCCCCAGGAAAGGAATGCCAGGTTCCTCAAGGAGTGAAGGAAGGGTCCTGACCCACAGCTCCCTTCTCTTTCTCCTTGCCCACCTGTCCTCAGCAAGTAGGTACTGGCTTTAGCCTTTTGGAATGGAAGTTTTCAACCTTTCTCCCAAAGAAGGGCCCTCAAACAGCACCTCTCCCCTCCCATTTCAGGTTCTGTGCAAAATAAAGAAAGAAGGCATATGCATTATGTGAACATCTATACTCTTTTTGCTTTTTACCTTAGGAAAAGTTGGATTTGTTTTTTAGCATGTTTCTTTCCTTCCTTTTTAGAGCTAGTTAGAAATTTTGACTTGTTTTTTTCCCTAAAGAAGTACTCTTGTTTTTCTCTGCCTATTTGCAATACATCCTTTTCTAAGATACAGTCAGAGAAGCAAAGAAGGAGAATAGAGAGAACTGGAGAGGAGAGAGAGACAGAAAGAGAGAGAGAGAGAGAGAGAGAGAGAGAGAGAGAGAGAGAGAGAGAGAGAGAGAGAAAGAGAGAGAAAGAGAGACAGAGACAGAGAGAGACAGAGACAGAGAGATAGAACAGAGGATGGAAAGAGAGGAAGTGGGAAGGAGGAAGTCAGTCAGCCACAGAGGTTAGAGAAACAGGTACTTTATTATTCCAGCTTTGCAGCATCGTTACCTTTTTATGGGTGTCCTATCTTTCCAATTAGACTATAAGCTCCCTGAAAGCAGGGTCTAAGTCTGTTCTTCTGCCTGCCCTGAGGACAAGGCTTGGGTTTATTCCTTCTTTGTTCCCCAAGCTTGCTAAGGACAGAGCCAGGATATCTTTTTCCTGTCTCCTCCACTGTGGCAGTGGGCAAAACCTGAACCCACAGTAGGGGAGCTGACAGACTAATGGTCTGCTTGAACTCAGCTGATACTTGAATCCTGGGGCTCATTCCTCCCCCATGCAATGAGGACTCCTGGTAGATTGTCTCTGGTCTGTTCAAAGGCACTGAGATGGGCCCCTGGGCTTCCCTCCTATATACCATTCCTCCCCTTCTCCTCCCCCTTCCCCTCTGCCCATCCCCATGGGGCCAAGACGGGACTGGACAGGACAGGACAGGACATGGAGGCAGCAAAGAGGGGAAGGCTGGGGAAGGGAGAGAAGCCAGAGAGGGAAGATATGAGCAGGCAGAGAAGGATTAAAAAGAGGAAGGGGTGGACAGGTGAGTGGGAGGGTCTGGGGAATCCAGGGGAAGATTGAGGGAAGTAACAGGAATGGGGAAAGGAGAACTGGAAATAATGGGGGCCCATCCAGTTGTGCTCAGTCTTCAAAGTCCCTGATGCTTCGAGAGGAGGAAGCCTGACTGCAAACTAGGTTAGGACACTTTCTCGAAGCAATCTTTCTTATAAAAAAAGGGGTGTCCAATTCCTGGAATGAAAGGGACCTCTCGTACCACACACATATATATACACAATACACATATATCCACACATGTACACACACAGAGAACCACATAATATTAGAGTGGGAAAAACTATCCAGGAAACCTTACTTTACTAAAGCCCAGAGAAAGGAGATATTGAAAAGGAATTTGCCCAAGATCACATGGCTAGCAGAAGTCAGAACTGCATCTCATACCCAGGTCTATTAAATATTCATCCACAGCTCCTTCTGTTATTTATACATACCTACAGACACAGGAATGCATTCTCACACAAAATACGTGGGTGCACATATTACATACAATACAGAGCACATTCACATATATACCCTTAGGTATATTCTCTTTTTCTGAGACTTAGCAGATCCAGAGAAGGAGCTAAATATTTCTCAGACTCCCCTAGTTGGAAGAGCCCCATCTAGTTCAGACAGTACCTCAGCAAGACTGCCTTCCACAATATTCCCCAAATCTGGTCTCTCAACTTGAAGATCTGTACTAATGGGGAGCTCACTACCTGGCCAGTCAATTCCATTTTGGAACACAAGATTTTCCTGATAATGATGTGGTTTGGTGGTGAGAGTGGCGAAGAGAGGAGGGAAAAGGAATGGAGGAGGTCATTTTTCTTGCCAGCCTCATATGTCTCCTACTCTCTCAAAATTGATTTGATGGAGCCAGACCATGAAAGCCTTCCACTTCTTAGCTGAAGAAATCCATTGTTCTCATCTCTCTTGCCCTCTCTCTGTCAAGACCCTTTAAGGATCTCCAAGGGCAAGATAGAGCAAGTCTTCCATGGAAACAACGACAGAACTTTAAGCACCCTTTCCCACTTCTCTCACCTTAAAATCTTGGTTTAGTAATATGTACTCCCTTTTCTAGATTACTTTAGGGTGGGTAATGTGAGGGTTGTTTTTTCCCCTGCTCCCCTTTTCACAGAACAGGAAACCAACTCTCTGAGAGGAAAAATAATACGACAGTGTGAGAGCTAGGCCTGAAGTCACTGTTCCCTGACTTCAAGTGCAGATCCCTAGCCAGTAGACCACACTACCCGAGGTAGAGTCTTGCCTGGAAGCTGGGGATAAGAATGTCTCACCTTCATCTCCACCTCTGGGGTACCTCCTTCTTTGTGACTGCCTTGATCTCCAAGCTCATTCTCTGTATCTGTAGGGACTCAGTTTACTACATGCTATATTAGTTTATCTGTTATGTGGCAAGTGACCCTACATCCTGGATGTTCGAGGGAGTAGGCATTCTCTCTCTTATCAGAGTAGAGCGTCCCCGAGGGCAGAACTCAATAAACTTAGGTTATTTGGAGGGTACTATATTTCCTACATTTCCTATAATATAGGCTATATTTCCTAAATCCTCTGAATCCTATCACACTAATAGGATTTTAGCAGAAGTGGAAAATAGATAAATAACCTTTCTGATTTGATTGTTAATGCTGGCAAATTCTGATAAAAATAAAACCACTGGAAGATTTCTTTCTTATGTATAGGTCCCATTTTGGACAATTGTTGATGCAGACACAAGGACGTAGGATTCATAAAAACCCACCAATATATACCAGATTTTGTGAATAAAGTGCAAAGCCCAAACCACATTAGTGGGTAGGGGCTCTAAGCTATGTCTCCAGTAGGGGAAGCGGGCTGTATTCCACCACCCATGTATATTCACTGATTTTGTTTGGAACTCGGTCCACGGGCAGGGCTACAAAGTAGTTTGAAGATAGGGTCAGGGTTCAGCGTACAAGCATTCTATCTTTACTTTCATTAACCTCTAATTGACATGAAGAATTTCTTTCAATTAGAATGTAACTGTTTACTCTATTAAATTGTAAACTCCTTGAGGTCAGGAATTGTCTTCTGACTTTTTTTTTTGTATTTCTAGCACTTTTAGCACAGTGTCTGGCAGGGAGTAGGTACTTAATAAAGGTTTAATGATTGAATTATTTTAATAGAATTTATTTATTTATTGTATATTATTTATATAAATTTATATTATTTAATAAAATTATTTAATAAAAATCCACAGGCTTCACCAAACTGCCAAAAAGGTCCATGACACAAAAATGGTTAAGAACCCCTGGTTTAGGGTTAAAGTTAAACTTCTATCTATGCTGAGGGTCAAACCTCAGTTTTTAAATAGAGTTTGGGCCCAGTCTCAGGGCTCAGTCTGGGGCCAAAGTCAGGGATCAGCCTGTGACTAGGGCTTGGGTTCCTCAGTCTATGACTAGAGTTAGGGCTCAGCCAATGGTCAAAGTCAGATCTCTGTCTAGGATCAGGTGTAGGGCATACTTTGTAGATAGAAATATCGTTTTTTTCTCTGTGAACACAGCTAGCCAAAATAGCAAGGGAAGTTGTGGCCTTGGTGATATCAGGTCCCTGCCCTGCCCATTCCCTAACCTACTTCACAGGGGAAATACCACCAGCTGCTTCAATCAGTGTTTACAACCTCTGTCTGGTTTCTGGGTAGGATGCCAGAGTTCTCTCCCAGGAGATGACTCTAGAATGGCTTAGGAAAAAACTAGATGAAGAGATAGTATCTAGAATCTCTCTTTGGCCTTGTTTCTCCTTGTCAGTCTCTCCTGAGTTCTCCCGACCTTTCCCTCCCAGGCTTCCTAAGCAGCTCTCAGGTTTAGTGGAATGAGTCCCAAATTCAGTCAGAGGACCTAGGTATGAGCCCTATATCTGCTACATAACGATAATGATGTTAGTATCAATAACAATAGCTGATGTTTATATAGAACATTTTATAAAGTTTTCCAGAGGCATCTCACAAGAACTCTGTGCTATAAATATCATTATACCTATTTTACCAATCAGTAAACTGAGGCTGAGAGAATAAATGATTTGTCAGCAATCAAATAATTGGTAAAGCCCAGAGGCAGGATTCAGATCCAAGTCTTTATGACTCCAGGTTTAGCATTCCTTCCACTGTACTGTGTTGCCTCTCAAATATTGTGACTGTATTGCCTTGGACCCTTCTCTTCCACTTTCTGGGACTCAATTTCCCCCTCTGTGAAATGGAGTATACAAATGATATTTGTACACTATGTTCCTTACCTACTGTGGGGAAAGCAGTCTGAAAATGTTGGTGATAATGATGATGACAATGATGGGTAGGGGTACTGGAATAGGAAGAACCTAGCAATTCTATTGACTGTCTTGCACCTTCACAATTCACCTACCCAGTGGGTTAATCTTGGACTAAGAACCTTTAGGAGGGGCTCTATCACAATGTCATCGGTTGTTTAAGAACTAACTAAGGCTTTCGCCACGGCCACAACCTTAGGGACCAGAAATTGCTATCATTCTGATAAATCCAGACCCTGTCCCAGCAATTTGATAGCAAATGTGTAACGGAGATAGTGCTGAATTTGGAGTCAGAGGTGGTTGTGCAGTTGTTTCAGTTATGTCTGACTCTTCATGATCTCCTTTGGGGTTTTCTTGGCAAAGATACTAGAGTAGTTTGCTATTTCCTTCTCCAGCCAATTTTATAGATGAGGAAACTGAGGCAAACAGGATCACACAGCTAGTAAGTGTCTAAGGCCAGATTTTAATTCAGATCTTCCCGACTCCAACTGTAGAGCTCTATCCACTGAGCCACCTACCCAGAGGAACTTGGTCCAAATCCTGGCTCTGCCACTTACTACTTGTGTGATCTCAGACCAGTCACTTCACTTCCCAACCCCCACATTCCTCATCTGTACAGGCTGGATTAGATGTCCTTCAAGGTCCTTTCCAAGTCTATGTCAATGCAGTATCCAAACCAAAAAAGGGAAGGGAAAACGTGTAACTCCCTAAAGTATCTCAAGAAGGTCCCTGAGCCCTCAGAGGGCACTGGATCTCAGGTCTTTGAGCATGAAGGGACCACAGAACATGGGAATTACAAACTGAGAGCCTTAGAGGCCATCTCTTATAACCCCTTGGTAGAAATTTCATTTTATAGAGGAAAAAGAAATTGAGGCCCAGAACCCTCTCCTAGCTACAGCTGGTCCCAGAACCCATCTGGAAAGGGAGGAGGCAAGTATCAATGGAATGTCTACCATAAACCTAGGTACCCAAGAGGAGTAACCTGTTCCTTCCAGTGAGATGGATGGTTGCTGGGCTTGATCATCTGCCCCATCTGGGCTTCTTCAAGTCCTCCAGGCCTTACCATCCACCCCACAAATATCTCCCGTAGAGCCTCAGCACTGTCCTTTAAACAAATGATAGGAGTTAATGTATACTGTCTGCAGAAACATTAGGACTTCCAGGCCTATCTTTTCTGCCTTGAAACTGAATTTTCTTTTATGCATTGTCTCTTTCAATTAGAATGTGACTCCTTGAGAGTAAAAACGTTCTCACTTTTTCCACTTGTATTCCCCAGTGCTTAGCACATAGCAAGTACTTTTTTTATATTGATATATTCATTCATTTTTACAAGGAGAAGGGATTGAGGCCAGAGACAGAAAATGACTTGCCCAAAGTCAAACAGTAAATCAATGAGAGATCTTTCTTAGTAACTGTGTGGCCTTGGGCAGAATATTGCCCTCCTCTGATCCCTGTTTCCTCACTTATAAAATGTAGATAATTATAATACACTTCCTACCTATAAGGGATGTCATGAGGAACAAATGTGGTCATGCTTATGGGCTATTATTAGTACAAAAATATATATTATTGTAAGAAAGTGCTATATAAAACCATGTATTGCTGCCGATCTCCACTACCTTCCCTTCTCTTCCCTGCATCTCCCCCTCCCCTCTATACCTAACAGACAGTAAATGCTCCAACTGAATCAGAAAGAGATTAAGCAATGAGGAATCTCAGACCCCAGCCAGGGCCCTCTGACAGTGAGTATTTCTTTTACCTGGAAGACCAAGGGAGCCATTAATGACCACTTGTGTTGGGCCATTAGATCAGTCCTGAATCAGTCTAACTATACTCTTTCACAGAGCTCCCCACCCTCAACATGGTTCCGTTTCCAAGTCTTGGTTCTTTTTACTTCACTAATTTCTGTCCCAGGTACCCGCTGGGCCCTGTTACTCTCCTGCTCAAATGCTTTTGGTGTTTCTAATACCCCTTAGTGCCTCCTCTTGTCCTAGGCAGGCTGGTCTCTTATATAAGCAAGGCTGAGTCCTTCATCTTATGAGGGGTGTGTGCACCCTCCTGTGTCTCCCTCAACACCCCTTCAGTTTCACCTCCTGGGAGCTTTCCCTGACTCTTCTAGGATCTTCTGAACTGGAGCATGTAAAAGTCAGAACCACAGTGATCTATTAACCAGACTATTGAACCTTGAAGGGGAGCATATTAGTTTTCATCTTTTAACAATGAATATAGGGCCCTGAACATGTAGGTGCTTTACTCATTTGAGTTCAATCCAGATGAATCTAGAATTACAGAGTTAATTACTGTGTGGCCATGGGATCATTGGATTTAGAACAGGAAGGGACCTAGGATTATCTCATGAAACCTTCCTCATCTTACAGACTCAATTACTCCCTCTAAGAAGATTCTCTTCTATAACCCCAGACTGATCCCTTAATCTCAGGCCCCAGCTTGAACCTTAGTCTGGTCAGAGAAAGAAACCTGAGCTTGACCACAGACAGAGTCACGATCCTGGTCACAGACAGAGATTTGACCCAGGTTGGAGACTGAGTCCTGACCTTCCACAAGCTGATTCCCAAACCTGACCACAGGCTGAGACTTAATGGTGAATATATACTGAACTCTAACCATGAAGACACACTGAGCCCAAAGTCTGAACACAAACAGAGTCCTAACTCTGACTAGATAAGAACCTTGACCCTAACAAAAGACTGAATCCTGAACCTGACCACAGATTGAGCTCTGGCCTTGGTCACAGGCTGACTCCAGACACTTCCCTTGTCCTCATTTCAGAGGGAGCAAGAAAACCCAAAGTTGAAGGGGAGGAGGACAGAAAGAAAGAGCCAGGGCAAATGATGGAGGGAAGAAGGAAGGAAGGAAGGAAGGAAGGAAGGAAGGAAGGAAGGAAGGAAGGAAGGAAGGAAGGAAGGAAGGAAGGAAGGAAGGAAGGAAGGAAGGAAGAGAGGGAGGAAGGAAGGAAGGAAAGAATGAAGGAAGGAAGGAAAGAATGAAGGAAGGAAGGAAAGAAAGAAGAAAGGAAGGAAAAAATCCAGGAAGTTGGTTGAGAGAAGGCAGGGAGGGCAGGTGGGGAATCCATAAGAATGGGAGAGGTAAGCAAAGCAGAAGGTGAGGTGTGAACGGGTAGAAGGGGCTGCACTAACATGGCATTACTGGTGGTGGCCGCTGTCTCTTGGGCCGCAGAAACCACTCCGCACTTGGCACATTTCAAGGCCAGACCATACAGGGGAACTGCCATCTGACTGGAAGTGAAATCAAAGACTGAAACAAAACCAAATACCTTTTGCCCCCAGAACACAAAAGAAAAGGGGGATAAGGAAGAAAGAGGGGAAGAACCCCAAACTGATTAGGGAAGGAAGGTCTAGAGGATAGAGGGAAGGATGCACTAGGGAGGGAAGGAAGGAGCTGGGGAGGAGGAATATAGAAAAGATCACAAGCACAGAGTAGAGAAATGTCTCCCAGCCCAGTCCCTAGCCCATTCCTGCTGTGAGACTGGGGAAGGTGATACTGGAACCCCAACTCTCACCTCTGACTCCTGACTGGCAGAAGTCCTGGGAAAAGAGAGGGCAAAGGGTATGGCCAGAGCTGAGGCTGGGGGTGGGGGTCAGGGGGTGGGCTGGAAAGAATCCTGTGTCAATGGATCTCAATGGCTATCTGAGGATCCAAGCTGACATGATGAGGCAGAGGGAGATTTGGTGGATTTCAGGTTCACCTTATAAATCCTCATGTTAAAAGCCACAGAAAGGTTTAGGAGGCCTGCAGGATCTGGGAGTTTGTGTGTGTGTTTCTCCGATTATCTAGGTATCTGCATTTATAAGGGTGGGGAAAAGTGGGTCTAGATCTGCATGCCTATGTATTCTATGTATGTTTATATATACCTGTGTGCTAGTGTGTGTGTGTGTGTGTGTGTGTGTATTTGTTCATGTACCTGTAGATTCTGATCTCCCCAAGGGCAGTGCCACCCTTCTCCCAGGCACATAACAGAGTTCAGCCACATGGGGCTCAGTACAGACCTGGTGACTGATGGATGGAATGAGAGGAGTGTGAACATATGTTTGCTTACATGCCTATCTATAACTAGCAGTGCACCCTGTGTTAGTGTATGAGAACACGCCTGTGTGGGTATATGAATCAAACTCAGAATACTGGAGTTAGAAAGGGGCCTAAGGTTCAATCCTCCCAATTTAGAAACAGGGTGGGTCAGTGGAAAGAGTATCATAATGGGAGGGAGTCATGAGACCTGGTTGGCTCACACCAGTTAGGAAGAGCTAATGTGTAAGCATCTACACATCTGAAATAGGCAAATGCTACTAATTAGGGCTTGATTTATCCCTTTGTTGATTATCTAGACCAGAAGTGCCAAATATATGATTGCAGCCTGCCCCCCCCCAAAAAAATTCCCTAATCCAGCAAAATTAGTTTAAAATATAATTGGGAAATATTCAACAAAATAAATATAAATACAATAAAACACAGATAATGCTATTTTGTGGTTTTCTTGGTCGATATGTAGCCTGCAGAAATCCTTATCTATATTTATTGACCCTTGTTTCTGTTTGAGTTTGACACCACTCTAGACGTAATTTTAATGAGAGGTTAAAATGTAAAGTATGTGTGGTATACTCACTGGCTCAAAAAGCCAGTTGTTAAACATTCATCTGGTTCTCTCTGACATTTATGACTTATGTGGTCTTGGGCAAATCACTTCCTTTGTGCCTCAATTTACTTAGCTCTAAAGGAAAGAGACTGGCCTTGTTATTGTCTCCTTTCAGTCACATCTGTCTTTCCATGACCCCATTTGGGGTTTTCTTGATAAAGACACTGGAATGGTTTTCTATTTCCTTCTCCAGCTCATTTTTACAGATGAAGAAACTGAGGCAAACAGGGTTAAATGACTTGCCCAGGGTCACACAGCCAGTAAGTGTCTAAGGCCAAATTTGAACTCCTGACTCCGGGGCTGGTGCTCTATCTACTGAACCACCTAGCTGTCTTAAGATTGGCCTTGTTGACCTCTAAAGTCCATCCCCTTCCTAAAAGTCTAAGCTCTGACTCTATTTCCAAACAGGTAACAGCATATTCATTTTAACACCTCCTGTGATTGGTGAGGTCACTGTGTTCTGGGTCAACCCATTCCACTGTTGGGCAGCTCTGACTTATAGGTGAAAGAACCAAGTTCTTTCTTAAACAGAGCTTACAATTACCTCCTTATAACTTCCGGGATGGATCACCTGGCTCTTGTTTTACCAATGAAGAAATAGTAGGTCAGAGAAATGGAGTTATATTTAAGGTGAGGCAGCTGGTATTTGGTACAGCTGGGATTCTGATCAGGGTCTTTCACATAGTGGGGGCTGTGCCTTCCTCCTCTGCACCCCATTCTCTCTTCTGGGGCCAAGTAGAACAAAGTCAATCCCTCTTGCTCCATGCCCACAACAGACCTTCATACATTTCAAGACAGCTAGCATGTCTCCCCTCTCTCTCTCCGCCAATCCACCCTCATTTCCTCATCCCTGAGCTTTCTCTTCTCCAGGATAAACATTTCCAGTTCCTTCAACTTATTCTTGGTATGACCTGCCTTCACTCTCCTCTCCTCTAGACCTGTTCCAGGCTGTTCGTGGTCCTCTTAAGACACATAGATAAAGTAAGTATAAGCTTTGGGGTGCATATGTGGCTATGCGTAGAGGTCCAATGGAGAGAACGCTGGCTTTGCAATTGGGAGGGACCTGAGTTCTAATTCTGCCTTGGACACTTACTAGTGTGTGACTTGAGGCATGTCATTTATCCTCAGTCTGCCTCAGTTTCCTTGTTCATGTGATAGGCATAATACTAGCACCTACGTCTCAAGGATACTGTGAAGGTGACATGATGTGATACTTGTAAAGTGCTTTGTAAATGCTAGTGGTCCATATGATTTTCATCTGACAGAGAATTCCAGAGTCCCCACTCTGTTCAAAGACCTGGGCTAAGCATTAATGAACAGTAATTACAAGAGGTCACATCCACATAGCTCTTTGTAGAAATGATTTCCTCAACCCCACCCCCCGCAACTCAACCCTCCTTAAAACAAGTCTTATACTTCTGTTATCATCTTTTCAGCAGAGAAGGAAACCAAAGCAGAGTGTTCAGTGATACACTCAAAGGCCAATTTTCTCACAAGCACCATAGGTGAGGTCCATAGTACACACATTCTAACTCCTGTTTTACACAGGAAGCTATTGAGACTCAGAGAGGGGAGATCACAAAGGAAGTTGCAGCAGTCTTTGACAGACATTACACTGCTTCTGCAATTACTGTATACGGAAGAGTGTAGTGCTGTGTGTGTGTGTGTGTGTGTGTGTGTGTGTAGAAACTTTGTTGTGCAGCTTTGTTCAACTCTTTGTGACCTCATTTGGAGTTTTCTTGGCCGAGATACTGCAGTAGTTTGCCATTTCCTCTGTCAATCATTTTACAGATGAGGAAACTGAGGCAACAGTGTTAAGTGACTTGCAGATAGTAACTGTCTGAAGCCGGATTTGACCTCAGGAAAAATGAGTCTTTCTGACTTCAGGCCCTGTGCTTGATATACTCTGCCACCTACTTGCCCTTTTTGAAGAAATAGCCCTTTACTTATTATTGATATACTGCCTGAAATTGTGCCTGGTGTGGTTTGTGTGATGTGGATGGGATGCTATAAACACTTTGTGTGATATGGATGGGAAACTGCAAACATTGTTAGAGGCTTAGAGTTGGAACAATATTTGTTTGGTAAGAAGAGATGACTAGTCCATCATCTTTCCTAGACTTATGCCATTTTTAAGACATATTGCGATTCAAAAGTTAAGCAAGTTGCCCAAGATCACAATAATGACTCCTTACTCCCTAGAAAGACCCAAGAATTGTGATCTGCAAAGGACCTCAGAAAAGGCAATGGAGTCTAAATGAAAGACCTCTGGATTTGGAGTCAGGAAACCTGTGTTCAAATGCCAACTCTATATGACTGAGAAATACACTTCAGCTCACAGTTTCCTCTGGTGGCCAACCTTCCCATGATGTACTTCTCTTCACTCAGCAAGGCCAGTTATCCAGTGTGATGGAAAGAATACTGTATTTGGAGTCAGAGAATGTGGGTATGAATCCTGGTTCTCATTAGCTGTATGCCCTTGCCCAAGCCACTCCCTCTGGTCTTCAGTTTCTTGATGTATAAAATGAAAGTTGGACAAAGATAACCTCTAAGTTTCTCTCCTATTTTAGACCCTAGAATCTCATGAAACATGGAAGGCACAGACTCCACTGATGTGCTTGTGCTCAGCCTCCCCAGGGTTTACGTTCCACTGTCATAGATTCCCCAGGGCCCCTAGAAATCGTGGGTAAATCACACTAATTTACTAAAGCTCCTGAGGCATCTCTAGACAATGGGAGGAAGCCATCAAAGGAAGTTCAATACCATCCCCATCTGGGGACAAAGGTGCTTGCATTTCCTCCCAACAAGGAATACCATGAGAAAAGTGTTTTGAAACCTGAAAGTGCTGGAGGGGTGGAAGCTGGTGTTATATCACCGTTTGTTTTATTTCCCCAACTTTCCTTGATGAACAGCACCACAGATTGGAGTAGTTTCTGGAATCAGAATCAGAATTAAGGGGGTCCTGGGCCCATAGCCCAGTTCTTAATGGATGTATGACTGTGGATAAGTCAATTAACTTCTTGGAGCTGTCATTGCCTCACCTGCAAAATGGAGATAATGCATTATATAGAATGTTACCGAGCTGCTATCAAGCTCCAGGAAGATAATGTGGCAAATTTCAAAATGCTACATCGATGGATAGCCTTTTTTGGGTTAGGGGGAGTTGTGACATTCAGAAATTTTAAAAAGTAAAATTTTTAAAAATCCTTTAAAATGCTGTCAATTATTACTATTAAATGTCTTTTTTCAGAGAGGGGAGAAACTGTTCTCTGTCTTGGAAGAGCTGAGGGAAGAAAGAGGATGTCTGGACCGAAGCTATGGGAATCTGGACAGGGGAGAGAGGGAGAGTTACTTTTCATTCAGTCATTTTTTAGTCATGTACAACTCTTTGATGAGTCTTCCTGAGTCCAGGCCCAGCACTCAATCCACTGTACCACCGGCTGTCCAGGGAGGGATATAGACAGTACTAAAGACACAGAAGCTCCTGGCCCACCTCACTTCCATCTTCTATAGTCACGACCTTCCTTCATAGCCCCACTTGGGGACCATCTCCTCTAGAAGACTTTCTTCACATTCCTCCACCTCTGGCTCTGAATAAAGGCCACAGGATTATTAGCTTTATGGCCAGAAGGGACCAGAGAGATCATCTAATCCACTCTGTCATTTTAAACAAAAGGGATTTTCACAAAGGGAATCAGAGTCACAGTCAAGCAGGTCCCTTTGCTTTAAGACCTCGGGGGACCCAAACCCTCTGGAGGCCCATTCCACTTTGGGGCAGATCTAGTTCTTTAGAAAGTTTCTCCTGACATTGAGCCTGCATGTATTTATCTACAATTTCTTATTCTAGCTCCTCATTGTTTTTAGTTCTTATTTCCCAGGGCTCAGCATAACACATAAAAAAACTACTGTTTCCCAGTGTTTTCAATGTATTCCCCTATGGCATGACTTCAAAGACCTTCAACATCCTGTCGCCTATTTCTTGGCTTAACCCAACTCAAAAATAGCCCTTCTAAAATGCGGTATTCAGAAATGGATATAAAACTCCAGAAAAGGAGCAGACATATTCCATATTTGATGCAGCTTAAAATTATGTTTCTTGCCCTCCATATCTTAACTCTTGTCTCATTTTAAGGCTGCAGTCCTCCAACCACCCCCCCCCCCCCGATCTTTTTCAGTCAAAAAGATCAACTGCTGCTAACATTCGAATGCTTCTGGAGTTGATTCCTCGAATCCAAGAATAAGCTCTTGCTTTTGTCCTTTATTAATTTTTTTCATTAGACTCAGGACTCTATTCCAGCATGTGGAGATTTGCTCTGATTCCTGACTCCCCCATCCAGCGTCTAGGCTCTTCTTCTCAGCTTTGTATCGTATGTAACTATGATCTCTTACTCAAGTCATTCATTTTTTGAAAAGGTTAAGCAGCACAGATCCCAGGAGACCAACCTTTTTTGTACTGAGCCATGAATGGCCACCCAAGTCACGGGTCGTCCAACAAGGCCTGAATCCAATTAACTGAACTCTTGCCTAGACCACACACATCTTCACCCCTTCCACAAGAATAGCGTGCAATTTTTTATTAAATACTTTGCTAAAATCTGAGTAAATGTTATCCACATTATTTCCTTTATCTGCCAAATCCTTTGATCTAATTTGAAAAAAAATTTAGCATAGCACAACCTGCTCTTGGTAATTTTCCTAAAGTACAGATCTGACTGTGTCAATCGCCAGTTCGATAAACTCCCTATTACCTCTAGGGTCAAATGTAAACTCCTTTATCTGGCATTTAAAGTGCTTCACAAACTGGCTCCAACTTACCTATTATGTGTGTGTGTATGGATATATGTATGTGTATGTATATGTGTGTATATATGTGTGTACGGATGCATATATGTGTATATATGTATGTGTACATACACATGGGTTGTGTATATGTATACATAATTAATATGCATAAATATAATACATATGTAAATAATAATTATATTAAATCTTTCTATCCTTATTTGTATATGCATATATTCTGTCAATGTAGAGAGCACCCACTGAGAAACTTCCTCTACCAGTGGAGATATTCCCTTTCTTGGTGATTGATAATTTGCCTGTGATGTTGAGTGGTTAGGGGACTCATCCAAGGCCACCCAGTCAGTATGTGACCACAGGGAGATGTAAATATAGGTCTTCCTGACTCGTTATCCACCATACTGGTACATGGCAGGTGCTTCATAAAGGCATGTTGATTGACTAACTTACTGATACAGTCATGTTGATTCTTTTTGATCACTGCTTCCTTTTCTAGAAGTTCACTAACTATCCTTTTTCTAACATGTTCTAGAATTCTGTCAAGAATCCAAGTCCATTTTACTTTCTCATGGGCTATAGAGTCCATTCTCTTCCCTCTCTTGAAAATCAGGCTAACATTTGCTTTTCTCACTCTTAAAGTATTTTCTATAACCTTTTACCCATCATTGAGTTGATGCTCAGGTCCTCTGGTATCCTGCCTAGCCTTCTTTATCCTCTACCAGCCAATCTCCTCTTGCTCAGATTTCTTATAACACATATTACCTGGTGGGCCTCACCTTTGTACTTATCTCCTTCTTTCCTGGCTTATCATAATCACTCCCTTCTATTAGGTTAGAGTTCATAGAGAACAAAGGCTGGGACCTACTTAGGTGCCTCTCTTCTGGGTGTGAGCAAACGGAGCTGGGTACAGTAAATGCTTAAAAATGTTTATGGACTTGGATTGAATTGGACAGCGTTAGGAGGAAGACCCTGAGCTTAGATCCCTTTTGTGCTGGCGAGTCTTTGGGTACTTTAATGGAACCTGTCTCAGAGGTTTGCTATTAGCAGCAAATGAAATAATCCAGTCTATGTGAAGTCTTTGCAAACCTTAAAGTAATATATGTATATATACATACATATACATATATATGTATATATGCATATATGTATGTGTATATATGTATACATATAGTGTGTATGTGCATATGTGTATGAGTGTATACAAGTATATACATACAGAAATGCATGTCTTAGCTATTATCACTGTTACTGTGTATCTGTGTCTGTATATATGTGCATCGTACACACCTATGAATGAGGATCAGGATGGGAGATGGCAATGCCACTGTGCTTGCCCCCCAAGGGGATTCCCAGACTCTTCCATCTCAGTCACTGGCATCCCTCCTATGTAGGGTCATTCAAGACATCTCTAGGACTAGGGTGAGCAAAGGAGTGAGAATTGAGGGCACAGGACCGAGAAGTATAGGGGCAGAAGGTAGAGAGCTAAGGAATTAGTGGTGACAATGGAGGGCTCAGGGAAGAGGGAAGAGGCCAGAAAGCTGAGAATGAAGGGTCAGAAGCTGGGAGCAGGGCACGACAATAATGGCTAAAGGAAGAAAGCTAAGGTTGAGTGATGGATCACCTGATCGAGGGGCTGTGGAAGTGGGAGTGGGCTGCCCACTGCTTGGGGAAAGGCAGGTAAAGAGGAATGAGGAGAAGAGAGGAAGAGGGACAGAGGAAGGGTGAGAGGATTTGGGGCAGGGAGGGGCAGGCACCGGGGGCAAACCTCCTAGCAGGCAGAATGCTAAAGACCTTCCTGGACAGACAGACAGATGGACACACACACAGAAACAGAGTGGCGCCAAGAAACAGAGATGGCATTGAGGAGTTTGAGGGCTGGGGAGCAAAGGGGGCAAATTTCAACAACAAAATGAGATCCATAACCAGCCAGCTAATGTATCAACCCTTCCTTTCCCAGGAGAGTCTACATTTTTTTGTGTTCCTTATACCATCAAGAAAGAAAGGACTCTTTCTTAGGCCACTACGGAACTTTCTGTGTGGCCTCAGACAAGTCTCTAGCCCTCTCTAGGTCTCCTTCTCCAACTATGTAAAGTAGGAGAAAAAAATCCTACCTCCCAGGCTTGCCCTGAGGACAAAGGGAGTGGATTAATCCGGAAAATTAAATGATCTGTCCAAGTACATTCAGCCCTTGATAAAGTGTTATCACAGAAAAATAGGGCTATGAGGAACCTAGATTCTATAATCAAGCCCCTTAATTTTACAGACAGGGAAACTGAGGACTAGGGAAAAGAGACTTGTCCAAGGTCTCCTAGAAAGTAAGTCATGTCAGAACAGGGACTCAAACCAGGTCTCCTGACTTGAGGTCCACCCTGACACCAAATGGGCCGGATGGACTCAAGCTGCCCAATAGCTCTCCTGGACGCATATTAAGTGTTTCCTAAACCCTTATGGATGGGCTGAGGAAACACAAATGGGGACACAGGACCCTGGGGAGCCCAGCTCCGCTTTGCCCAGCCACGTAGGGATGGTGCCCAGCTGTGTTTCATCCCCATCCCCCCTCACTCTACCCTATGATCTCTCTCTGGCTTGGGATCATGTCTTGCTGCTTGGTTATGAATCAAAATTATCTTCAGGGATATGGAGGGCTTTTCTCTTTTTTGTGGTTTCAATATTTCAAAACAAAACAAGACACTTTTTTTTCATCTTCTCAGAGGAAAGAATGAGGCCGCCTACCCTGCCCGTTCCTTCAGCTTTTTATCTGTGATCCCGTCTTTGGACACAAGTTTGTTAAATACCAAGATCCCGATGACCATGTTCACCTGTTGGCACAGAAAATGAGAGACAAGTTGGCAGGGCCCGAGGGGGCTGGCAGGAACAGCAGTTCGCTTGCTCCCTCCCTTGGGGGTACAGTCTCTGCAGGGGAAGCGGCAAATGGTGTTAGGCTCCATCTGCCTGTGGGGGTTTCCTTTCTATCTGAGACCTCAAAGCCATCTCCCAATCAGACCTGGCAAGGCATGAGCAGGAAAATGTTGACTGGACTGGAGACACAGATCTGCTCCGGGAACCTTCAGTCATTAAACCCTGACTGGCCAGAGTTCTGGGGAGCAGGGGGTGGGGCAAGGTGTGGGTAAGGCATCCCTAGGGACTCTGAGGAGTTCAGGATCATTTCAAATGTGAGGGGCAGAGGAGCACCTAGGAACCCAGGACATTCTTAGGGAGTGGGAACTTTGGGGAATTCCTGAGAAAATGAGAAACTCCTTAGGTGGTATAAAAGTATAAAGGGCATCCCTAGGGGAAAGAGGAGAAGGTCCAGCACCTTGGACCTAGCCATCCTCAGGAGGTGTCAGGAGCTCAGGTGACTCAGTTAATAGGGAATACTTCCAATCTCCCAAGGAGAAGTTGAGGAGGTCAGGTGTCCTTGGAGAAGCACTGAGGGCCTGAGGCTTCCTGTGGGATAGGAGGGACCTATTGACATCCCTGGTGAAAAAAGGAGAAGGGTCTACTACAGGAGTGGGGGACCTGTGGACTTAAGGCCTCATGTGACCTTCTAGGTCCTTAAGTGCAGCCTTTTGATTGAGTCCAAATACTTTTGGATTTGTTCCATAAAATTTGGATTCAGTCAAAAGATCGCACTTAGGGACCTAGAGGGTCTTATGTAGCCTTAAGGCTGCAGGTGCCCTACTCCTCTTCTAGTATCTAACAAGGGTAGGGGCTCACCCACTTGATGGAGGTGTGAGGGACAGTCCATCTTACAGGTCTAGAGGCCCCTTAAGAGAGTTTGAGCACCCTGGAATGTTCTAGGGTGCGGGGATGGTGAGAGACTCGAGCATACCTATGAGGCATGAGGGGCCTGAGATATCCTGATCAACCTGGGGTCTGGGAACTTATTTTTATTGATATTTTGCTAAAGTTTCAATATAATTAATTTTTCTGTAATCCTATGTATTTTATTTTATGCATTTAAAAGCATTTTCTGAGAAGGGGTCCATAGATTTCACCAGACTGCCAAAGGGTTTATCATACAAAAAAGTTTCAAGAACCTCTGTTTTAGGGAGTTCAGAGATCAAGTTAAATCACAGAGTATACTACAGTCATGGGTTTGCATAAAACAGATGCTCAGATATTAGGCCTTACAGGGCCACCTGATTGGGGGGGGGGGGGAAGAGATGGCACCATCTATCGGACCACAGAGATGGAGAATGGGCAGGCCCAGGTCCATGGTGTGACCTAGAGGAGGGTGAGGATTCAGTATGAATGAGCCTTGGACTTTCTTAGCATTAGCTGGGGAGACCCTGTTTTCTGGATCCTGTTTTCCAGTCACTGACCATAAGGAGAGATGGTTCTTATGTGCTGTGTATCCTACATCATAACCCCAGCTTTCCACCTCATGGGAAAGAATGGGAAAGCTGATGCCTGGTCAAGGACAAGTGTGAGGAAGGGGGGGTGGGGTTCCCTTTTGTGACCAAGGTCAGGGCTCAGACTAGGGGCAGAGCCAGGGCTTGGTTTGTGACCAAGGTGAGGCCTCAATTTGTGACCAAGGTCAGGGCTCAGTCTAGGGACAGGGAGAATAAATAGAAACCAAATGGCTAGACCCTAGAAGACTTGACTATAGTCTCATAAGCTCTGTGACCCAGTGATATAAATGAGGCTTTGAGATGGCAGGCCTCTTTTCATTGTAATCAGCGACCCTTGTGGATCCCACCTCGTTGGTGCCAAAGTCATTCTGAGTTCCAATTCTGCTATTTATCAGATGCGTCACCTTGGAAAATAATGATAACATCCATTTTCTCTAGTACTGATCAAAGCATTTTACTCACAATAACCCTGTGAGGTAGAGAATACCACGAATAGTATCTCCATTTGACTGAAGAGAAAACTGAGGCTTACAGATGTTAAGTGAGTTATCTAGGGTCACAAAGCTAGTAAGTGGCAGAACTGGGATCTGAACTCAGGTCTTGCGACTCCAAGTCTGGTCCTGTTCCCACAACACCCACAACACTTCTTTTCTGGCACAATGAGTAAATCAATTTCATTTTTTAGACCTCAGTTTCCTCATCTGTAAAATGTGGAGAGTCGCTGATGCCTTTCGATCGTCCTTGAGAAATCTATGAGATGAGTGCTTTGATGTGGCATTGGTTTAGGAACCTAGGTCAATATTGGGTTTACATGGGGCACCTCCTCCTTTCAGTCAGTTTTCCCTTGATCCTTCCAACAGACCTGTGATGCAGATAAGACGGACAAGGCATTCTCTTCAATTCAAAAGTGAGAAAACTGAGGCCCACAGAGGGGGAAGGGGATGTTCAAGGTCACAAAGAAAGTCAATGGAAGAGTTGGAATGTGAATCCAGAACTCCTGGATTCTCCTTCCAACACTCATCTCCAAGAGATAGGGAGGGACCAATTGAAAAATCTTGACATGAATTTTATTCTCCAAAATATACCATCACCCAAATAAGCTCCCATTATCCTGGGGCTGGAGGCAATGTGGCACTCCTAGGAGGGTTGGGGGTCTTGCAGAAGTTCTGGGAGAATAAGAAACCCAGCAGCCAGCTCAAAGAATTCAAGTCGATCCCATATTATGAAATCAAAGATATCCATTCCCCACTTACTGACCAGATATAGTTACAGGGCAATTATTCACCTTACCAAAACATTTCTTCTTTTCACAAATGCCCATCTCCCCCATTGCAAAGAAGGGTATAATTATGTCAGAGATATATTCCTTGATGTCTGGTGGGGTTGGGGGGCAAGGAGATTTAAGCTAATGTGTGTGGAGCCCTCACTCTGGGACCAGTCCTCAAGAGATGATGACAAATCATGTCAGGAAGAATGGGGTGAAGGCTCCAACTTCTTGTTTAAGATTTACTTCACACAGTTGCCCTTCAGATGTTCTTTTTATAGTCAAAATGAATTAATCTGTCCCTCTCACCCTCTCCAGGGGCTCTATGACTGGTGCCATGCTTTGGGCCTGGGAGGGCCATTCATTCTGTCCCAATTTGCTTGTATAGAAATCCTTCTCTCTTCCTTCACAGACTAATCCCAGTAATACTTACTTCATAAACTTTCCCTGACTTTCTTCTTTCTCTATTGAAAAGGATCAGATCCTAAGTAAGAGGTAACATGGTATAATGGAAAAAAACCATGACTCTTAAGTCAGAAGACCTGGGTTTGAATCCTATCCATGTGACCCTTCCTATGACTTGTTTTCCTCATCAGTCAAAAAAAAGAGGAGTTGAACTGGATGGCCTGGGCAGTGGAGAAACTGGTTTCCACCTACAGAAATGACATGACACATTTCCTCTAGCATCATGATTGCCGGGTAAAGTGAGTTGTACATGTAGGGAAAGAAATGGGAGGGAATGAGCATCTACATAGCACCTATTAAGGATCAGACACTGTAAATGCTTTACAAATATTTCATTTGATCCTCTTAATAACTCTGAGATGTAGGTGCTATCATTATCACCATTTTACAGATGAGGAAACTGAGGCAATCAGAGATGAAGTAACCTTCCCAGAGTCAACCGAGCTAGTAAGTGTCTGAGAGTGGATTTGAACTTGGGTCTTTCTGGCCCTCAGTCCAGTACTCTAGTCACTGTACCACTGACTACCTCTGTCTAAGTTAAGTAATAATAATAACTGGCATTTATACAGCGCTTTAAGGTTTCCAAAGCACTTCACAAATTAATTATCTCATTTGATTCTCACAACAGCCCTGGGTGGCAGGTGCTGTTATCACCCCCATTTTACAGATGAGGAAACTGAGGCAAACAGAGGGGAAGTCATTTGTTCACTCACATAGCTAATAAGCGCCTGAAGTAGGATTTGATCTCGGGTCTTCCTGACTCCAGATCCAGCATCCTATCCACTGAGCTAAATTATGAGCTCCGTAAGGGGAGGATGCAGGTCTCTTATCTATTCTCCTCATAGCAGAGCTCAGCTCTAGACCCAGCACATGAGAACCTCAAGACATTGAAGGAATGGAAATTCCAGAGTTTAAATGACTTGCCCAGTCAAGTCTGCTGACGACAAGGTCAGTGAATTTTCTACTGATTCACATGAACCCCCATTGCCCGCCATGACTCCCTCCAAGATCCAACTCTGCCCTAATGCTGGCATCACAGGTATATGGAAGCCAAACACGGATAAGAAATGGGTTGGATATTGTAACCCTGGAAAAAACCAATCACTTCCAGTCCATGAAGGATGAGGTACTCAGTAAAGTGAGGGCTTTGTTATGACTGTCACTGAAAGGTGGTCTTGGGAGCATAGAATTTGGAGGATGACAGGGCCTGAGAGAGGAACCAGGTCAACTCCCTTATTTAACAGTAAGGGAAACTGATGCCCAGAGAGGGGAAGTGATTTCCCTAGATCACACAGGTAGGAAGTAACAGAACTGGGATTAAATCCCAAATCTTCTGACTCCAAATCTGGGGTCTCCCACACTATACATCACTTTCTCAGTGTTCAGATTAGAAGAAATTTATAGGTAATTTAGTTCAGTCCCCTGTCTCTAATCTGTTACAGACCAGTCTTTCCATGGGATCATAGAAGGTAGGATGGAAGGAAGGGATAGAACACCAGACTTAGAGTCACAAAGACCTGGGTTTGAATCTTGCCTCAGGTAAATAGTAGCTGTGTGATTCTGGCCCATTTGCTTAACCTTGAAGCACCTCAGTTTTTTCATCTGTGAAATGGGCATCATGATAGCATCTGAGAGGCAAAAGTCAGCCCAGACTCAGAAGTCTCTAATATGTACTGGCCTTGTGACCCTGGACAACTTACTTAACCCCTGTTTGCCTCAGTTTCCTCAACTATAAAATGAGGATAATAGTAGCTCCTACTTCCCAGGGTGGTTGTAAGGATCAAATGAGAAAATATTTATAAAACACAGAGTCTGGCACATAGTAGGCACATCTAAATGCCAATTCCCACCACCACCCTTCCCTTACCCTACTCCAATGAAATCAAAGGTTCAGCCTCACCCCCCACAAAAAAAAAAAAGCCCTATCACACAGATGTGGGCATCAAAAGATGACGTAGGAGAAATCCACAAACTAGAGAGGCCTCAGGAATCATCACCATAGGAACTTCAGAAGTCTTGTTAGAAACCACTAAGGAAGCAGAGTCCACACCCTCTCACAGGCACTGATTCTAATATTTCATCCACCCTGTTGGGCATTTCTTTTTGGTATCTAGTTTGTTACTCCTGACTTCTCCATACCCTTCCTCACACACACTGTGGTATAGCCTCCACTTGCCTGTTTTCTTATATTCGCTAATGATCAAGGCAGCCAGGTGTCCAAGAGCACTGGACCTAGAGTCAGGAAGACCTAAGTTCAAATATGGCCTCAGATACTTATTAGCTGTGTGGTGCTTGCTTCAGTCTCCCACCCAGGGATGTCATGAGGATCATGTAAGATCACATTTGTAAAATGCTTTGCAAACTTTAAGGCTCTACATAAATACTGGCTATGGTTATTATTATGGGGAACAATGAATCGCCAGCCTGGCAACTTCCTTGTTCATTGGGCTTTCTGTCCTTCCTGCATTATCAATGGTCTCTTGCTGAACAAACTTGTATGGAAGTGATAGGCTAAACACGTAGAATTTTGTTGTCATTCAGATGTTTCAGTCATGTCTGACTCTTTGTGATCCTATTTGGGGTTTTCTTGGTGGAGATATTGGAGTGGTTTGCCATTTCCTTCTCCATTTTACAGATGAGGAAACTGAGGTGAATGGAGTTAAGTGACTTGGCCAGGGTCACAAAGCTAGTAAGTGTCTGAGGTTGGATTTGAACTCAGGAAGATGAGTCTTCCTGACTCTAGGCACTCTATCTACTACAGAATAAGACCCACAGTTTTGGACATAGTCAACATGGGAATGTGTTTTACTTAATTACGTATATTTTTTTGTGAGGATTTTCTTCTCCATTCCCCTTCCCTAAGGATATAGGAGGTGGGAGGCTGATAAAAATAAATGCTTGTTAAATTAAAATAATTAATTAAAAATAGCTAATAGGCTCACAAATTTAGAACTGAGGTCATCTACGCCAACCTCTTTATGTTAGTGATAAAGAAACTTGGGCCCAGAGAGGTTGTGACTTTGCTCTGGGTCACAAAGGTAGCAAAGACAAAATTTGAACCCAGACCCTCTGATTCTCAATCCAGCATACTCCATACTCCAGCCTTCTTCACAGTCCACATTTCCCCAGTAGATTGTCCTTTCACTTGACCTTTTCTAAATGTTTCCTACCATCCTGGGCGAGAGGATGGAAGGTCCCATCATGGTTCCTTCTGATAGGTACAGAGGTCACCTAATGGCTGGCAACTAAGCCCCTGAGTTCTCTCAAGGCTCTGTTGCACCAGAAGGAAAGGATTTCTAGAGATTTTCAGGGTTCTTTGCTTCTGTGTTTTTGTGTTGCTATAAATATTTGGCTCTGTGAACCTATAGCCCTGGGAGCCTATGATTTCTTTTCTCTGTTCCATAACTCTATGATTCTATTACTTTATGGCCCTGTGTTCCGGATGCTTAGTCTGGCTTCTAGCCATGGGCACTCAGTCAGTGTTAGGAAACCTGCTTATTTTCTGACAAGGGAGAGAATCAGGAAAGAGGTGTCATCTCCAAGGTCACTGTAAATCTCTGGAGCAGCAAAGATTCAGGAACACAGATCCCAGACCAATGCATCAGCCCTCTGAGGTCTGACCTACACAGAACACTTGTCCCTCCCGACCCCCTTTCCTCTCCCTGCTCTCTCTCTCTTTCTCTTTCTCTCTCTCTCTCTCTCTCTCTCTCTCTCTCTCTCTCTCTCTCTCTCTCTCTCTCTCTCTCTCTCCTCTCTCTCTCTCTCTCTCTCTCTCTCTCCTGATCCTTCATGCCTCCACCCCTTTGCCCTTCCTTTCTGAGGCTGGCAATGAATGCATGGATAGAACTTTGTCAAAGGGAAGTAAAAATAGCTCCTCTGGGGCAGGGCTCCCAAGAAAGTGCTCCAGGGCCCAGGATGTGTGATGTATAAAGTACAGGTTTGCCATTAATATGCATGGCACACTCTTTTAATTTTCCTGCAGTGCCTTCGAGGAATGAGGGTGATAGGATGAGATGCAGTCTAAGAAAAGAAGGCATTTGGAGGGAGGGTAGTGACCCAAGAAGATTAGACCCACAGTCCAACTGGTCTCCATCCCAGAATCTCAGCACTGGAAAGCCTAGTAGATGTTATCTGTCCTGTCTTCCCCCACTCCCCATTCTTACCCAATACAAGAAAACCCTCTAGAATCCTTGAATAAATATTAAAGCTATAAAGGACCTTGGAGATTAGAATCTAATCCCTTCACTTTGCAAATGGAGAAACTGAGTCCCAGAGGGTTAACTGACTTATTCCTGTCCTACAACTAGTAAGTAGCAGTCCTGAGATTTCAGAACACCGCAAGAGGCTATCTCTCACCCAGGATCTGTTTGGATACCTTCAGGGATGAGGAACTCAGTACTTCATGAGCAAGAACCATTCCTTGTTAGGCTGCTACTATTGTTAAAAAATGCTAAGCTGAACTCTACCTCAGGGAGAGAGGCAATGTTCTGTAGTATTCTGGATTTCCAAGTCAGGAAAACAGATTCAAATCCTATCCTGGATACTTAGTAGCTGTGTAACCCTGAGCAAATTTCTCTGTGCCTCAGTTTCCTCATCTGAAAAAATGAGAGAGATTAGATCTGATGACCTCAGAAGTCCTTTCCAGGTCTAAGCCTATGACTTCATGACTCCCCTAACTTCCCCCTGCCCTCCCCCACTGTTTCTAGTTCTTCCCTCTAGGGTCAAACAAGACAGCTAGCATGTTCACTTATGCCCTATATCTTTATTTTTTTTCTCCAAAGCAAAACATTTTGATTTCCTTCAATGAGTTCTTACATGACCTGGTCTCTGCTTCTCTCCCCAACATGGTTACTACCCTCCCCAAAATATGGTTCCCACCTCTGGACACAGACCTCTAGATTTGGTCTGAGCAGGGTTAACTTTTTGCCTCCCTCCCTTGGGACTCTGAACTTGAGAAAGATTCTGTCTCTGACCTTCCTCTGTCCTTCTCTCAGCAACAGCTGTTGCAGGGGAGCTGGGGTGTTCTCTACTAAGGACCAAAGCCAGCAGACGAAGGTCTACAGGGGGCTGAGGAGGAATGATGCTGTACAAGTCTGGGTGTGCTATGATTCACCCAGCAGTCTCAAGACAGATGTGCAGAAGAGGAATTTGTACACACTGAATGCCATTTCCTCTTGACAATCCCTTTTCTTTATTGAGATACTTTGTTAGGTCATTGAAATAAGACTTCTCAGAGTTAGAAAGAGAGCACTGAGTTTCAAATGTCCTTGAGTGGGATTCTCCAATCCTTGTCATTTTGTATACATCCCCTTCTCTCCTCTGACACAGCTACCACCACAGTACAGCCTCACTTCACCTCCTTCCTGGCCTAGTGAAATGGGCTGCTGCTTGGTCTCCCTGTCTCCACATTGTCCCATCCCAAATCCATCTTCCACTCAACTGCCAAAGTGATTTTCCTAAAACATACATCTGATCTTGTCACCATCTCCACCTCAATAAACCACAGCGGCTTTTAGACACCTTCAAAACCTGGCCCCTTTTTAACCTTTCCAGGCTTTTTACACTTTATTGCCTTTCATGTACCCTACAGCTTTGATTCACTGGCCTTCTTCCTCTTCCTCAGAGACAGTCTTCTGACTCACCATGACTTGCCTTTGCCTTGGCTATCCCCCAGACCTGGGATGCTCTCCCTCATCTCTGCCCTGGCATCCTGGCTTCCTTCAAGACACCTTAGATCCTTCCTTCGCATGTGCACTTTCCCAGTCTCCTAGTAGCGAGGACCTTCCCTCTGAGACTAATATCCATTTACACTGTAGATCTCTTTTATGGCCATGGTTGCTTCCATGTTGTATCCCTCATTAGAATGGGAGCTCTTTGAGGGAACGGGCTATGTTTTGGCCTTTCTTTCCTTACCATAGGGTTGCTGTTCAATCATTTCAGTCATGTCCAACCCTCCATGACCCCATTTTGTTTTTGTGGGGTTTTTTTGGCAGAGATATTGGAGTGGTTTGCCATTTCTTTCTCCAATTCATTTTTTTTTTCAGATGAGAAACTGAGGCCAACAGGGTTAAGTGACTTACCCAGGATCACACAGCTAGTAAAGTATCTGAGGCTGGATTTGAACTCATGAACATAAGTCTTCCCGATTCCAAGCCCAATGCTCTATGCCACCTGGTGGCCCACCTGGCATGCAGTAAGTGCTCAATGAATGCTTACTGATTGACTGACTGGACTTAATGCCTCTGTTTAAAGAGCTCTAGTGATAGGGAACTCACTACTTCTCAATGTAGCCCTCAATGTATGTTTAGTTAAACTGCTCCAATGACTAGGGAATTTTCCTTTGTGCAGAGCCAAAATCTGTCACAGCTCCATAAATTCCACTCATTACTCAGTAAGCAGTGAGCAAAGACTTCTCATACCCTAGCTTTAAATTTCACTGCCCTACCCCCTCTCCCTCCTCCTCCCCCTCCTCTTATCACTACCACCTCCATCCTCCCCACCGCATCTCTCAGCAGGTCACAATGTTATAGGATCAGATGTAAATAGAAACTTAGATGTTCAAGGCATCCTTAAAGCCAAGGACCTTTGGATGTGAATAACTGCCCTGGATTTGTCTGGTTTTTAAGCCTAAGGTCCTGTCAAAATAAGAAAAACTAAAATACTGGGTTTGCTTGAAATTGGCCCTACCTGTATGAAGGTGGGGTGGGCACTGAAATGAATTTTCCCTCTGGGCCTGGACACAGTCTCTTAGCCTGTGAATGTTGAGATTCCAGACCATAGGAGGGCCTATCAGTGGATTCTTGGTGGGTCAGTGCTTCAGGGCAGGTGGTAGGGAGGATGGGGAGAGAAGTTAATTCTATTTAGGCTGAGACAGTGAAGGTGTGTCTGTCCCCCTACCAAGCTCTCTCTAGGACTTTTCTCTTTGGTGTCTTCCAGAAGGAAGGATGCAGGGAGCTCTGCTGGGGACTTGCCCACCTTTGGGGAAGAGAACTGGGGAAGCAACACGGCCTAGGCTGGAAGTCAGGAGCCCTGAGTTTGAGGCCTGGCTCTACCAGTAAGAGTTATGCCACCTGGGGAAAATCATCACCCACCTCTGGGCTTCAATATCCTACTCTGTAAAATAAGGGAGTCATATTGCAATTGTCAAGGTCCTGCCAGTTCTAAAATCCCATAGCATCTTCCCCCGAAGCAGAAGTACAAGATGTATGCAGGGATGGGGGTTGGGGGGGAGGGTGTGGAACTCCCACACACATGGCACTTTACCGTGCCAAGAGGGATTCCAAATCCACCATCTCATTGGATCTTTCCGAACCCCCGTGAATGGGCCCCACACTTCCCTAGCCTCCCGCCTTTGCTTGGGCTATTTCTGCTCCAGCAGAATTTTTTTTCCTTTTATTGCTTGGTGAAAATCCCACCATCAAAAAACAAACTCCTACATTCAGCATCTAAAGCCCTTCACAACTGAGCCCCAGACGGCTTCTCCAAGCTTATTAGACAGCACCCCCCTACCTTGATACACTCTATGGTTCAGTCTAACAGGCTTTCCTGCTGCCCCTTACACACGATGATCCCTGTGCTATCCTCTCGCCTCAGCACAGGCTGAACCCCATGCCTGGAATGCCTTCTCCCCTTGCCTATGCCTCTGAGAATCCCTAAGCCCCTAGAAAGCTCAGCCCAAGCTGCGTCTCTCAGAAGTCCTTTCTGTGCCATCCCAGCTGGTAGTGACTCCCCGCTTCTCAAATTCTTGCTCAGTCCTTTCAGTCATGTCTGACTCTCTGTGACCCCATTTGGGGTTTTCTTGGCAAAGATACTGGAGAGGTTTGCCATTTCCTTCTCCAGCTCATTTGACAGATGAGGAAACTGAGGCAGACAGGGTTAAGTGACTTGGTCAGGGTCACACAGCTACATTAAGTGTCCAAGGCTAGATTTGAATTCAGATCTTCCCAACTCCAGGCCCAGCCCTCTATCCACCTAACTGCCCCCTCCTCAAATTTCTTTATATTGATTTTCTATTTATGTATATGGGTACATACAGTCTATCTCCTCAGTTAAAATGTGAAGCTAGAATGAGGGCAGAAAGTATATAATTTTTATTTGTTTCATCCTTGCTGTGCACAGAGTAGTACTTATTAAATGTTTATTGGCTAAAGGGGGTATGTGTGTCTATAAAAAGAGAGAAAGAGAGAGAAGGAGAGGGGGTGGAGAGAGAGAGAGAGAGAGAGAGAGAGAGAGATGTTAGCTTTAACAGAAAGTCCTTTAGAATCCCCTCTTCATGCTAGTGCCTTCCTTTCACTGATTATCTCCAATTTATCCCGTATATATCTTGCTTGTACATAGACCGTTTGCATGATGTCTTCAGATGAACACAACAGTTCTTTGAGAGCAGAGACTGTCTTGTTTTTAACCCTTTCCCTCTCTCTCTCTCTGTCCCTCTTTCTGTCTGTTTCTCTCTTTCTCTCCCTCTTTCTGCCTTTCTCTCTCTCTCTCTCACTCTCTCTCTCTGTCTCTTCCTCTTTCTCTGTCTCTCTCTCTCTTTCCCTCTCTGTCTTTTTCTCTCCATCTATCATTGGTAAGCTGCCAGAATGATCTACCTTATGTAAAGCTTTTATCTTGTCACTTTTTGGCTGGAAATCTTTCAACGGGTCCCTATTATCTAAAGTTTAGACTCCTTAGTCTGGCACTGAAGGCCCCACGTAATCTGGTCACGCTCTAGCTTTCCAGCCACATTGTTCTATCTCTACCCCCAACACACTCTGAAATTTCCTGATTTGGGGTCTTTGTTCAGTCTGTTTCCAGTGCCGTCCTCTTCCATCCGTTTGAATTCCTACACATCTATCCTGTAAAAGTCAGCTCAGATTCCACCTTCTCTAAGAGGATTTCCTTCACCTCAAATGTTGGTAATGACCTTCCCCTTCAGATCTCCAACAGAAGTTTGTTAGCATATTTCCAATACCCTTAACATATAATATCAGGCATTGGAGGTATCTGTCTTTGTGTCAAAACCGCCTGCTAGCCTGAACTTTGTATTTTCCCCTGGTGCCTTGCCCAAGGCCTGGCACATGGTAGGTGCTTACTAAATGCCCAGTTATTAGGGCCCTTCTGAAACCACTTGTAGTATGTTTTGCACATATCTGTATACATTCTGTCTTGTCGTCTAGAGGGCAAAGTCCTTGAAGGCAGGGATAGCTTTGTTTTCAACTTTATATCCTTGGGATACAAAATGAGGCCTGGCACATAAGTAGGTATTTAATAAAAAACCTTTTTCATAATATAATAATATTATATTATATATAATAATATAATAAAAAATTATTATTTAATAATAAAAAAGTTTATTTGATTCATTTGTTTCATCTGTTAAATCAGTTTTCCTTAAAAAAAAGGGTTGCCGATTAAACCCAGAGATGTCTTACGACTAGTAGAAGAAAGAACTGCTTGTTGTAGAGCCATAGTGTGTATCTCTTTAGATCTTATTCTAGTGGGTTCCCTCTTAGGGTTAATCTACTGTCAAATACAGACCAATACCCCTTTCTATAGAGGAAAAGAGGCCCAGAGAGAAGCAGAAACTTGCCCAAAGTTAAACAATGAATTGTCAACAGAGCCAGAATTTGAACTGGGTGCATTGATTCCTGGGATCTTTGTCAGGATAGAAGGGGATGGTGAGATAAGGATACCTTTCCCTTAACCTGGGCAAGTCACTTAATCCTGTTTTACCTCAGTTTCATTATCTGTGAAATGGGCTGGAAAAGGAAATGCAAACCATTCCAGTCCCTTAGCCAAGAAAATACATAATCAGGGACTCACACTGGGGAGGTCCCTTTTACCACGGAGGAAACTGAGGCCCAGATAATAGGAGAAATAGCAAACATAGCCATTCTCAGCAGCAGTACACTGCATGACCTCCAGGTAAGTCACTTAGCCCGCTCTACCAGTCTCCATCACAGAGTAGCTGAGCCCTGGGCCAGATGTGTATCCAGATAAATTAGATACAGGAAGCCCAGGATGAAAGCCTATTAAACTGAATTGCTCTGTGTGCAAATGACAAATGGTTCTTATCTATTCATTAAAGCTGGGCCTGTACTTGGTAATATTTTGTTATGGAGATTTCAACTCTTAGACTATTTAGGTGGGAATGATTCCTTAGAGACTGCGGAGCCCAGAAGGTCAGGTGAAGAAATTGGGACTTCAGGTTTATGCAGGGTTACGGAAGGAGTGAGGAGAATCCCAGATTGTCCAGGGCTAGGATGGGCCTCTGAGACCAGCCAGCCCCAGGGTTTTCTTTATAGATGGAAAAACAAGCCCCAGGACTGAAGTGACCAAGTCACGCAGTGAGTTAACAGCTTTAGACAGGGATGGAGGGGCCTCTACAGACCAATGCCCTTGTTCTACAGAGGAGAAAATCTAGGAATAGATGTTAGGAATAGGAGCCTGCCCAAGTCTCACAGCAAAGCCAGGAACTAAAACCCAGGTGTGTTGAAGCCTGGGATCTTTGGTGGGATAGAAGGGGATGGGGATATCAGGTCACCTCTTCTCTAGACCTAGGGAGATAATGGGGAACCAGAAAAGAGCCCTTCTGGGGAGGCAGTACCAGGACAACGGCAGCAGCTGGTCCCACGAAGGCGTACAGCAATCCCCCTTCCAAGGAGAGCCAGCAGCTGAGAGAAAGGGAGCAGAGAACACAGGCTGGTTAGTCCGATTAGGCCATCAGACCTCCCCACCAAAGAGGTCATGCCTCTCTTCCTTAGCTTCTGGTTTTGTCTCTCACTCTTTTTAGCTTCTCTTTCAGGTCTGTCCCAATCTTATCTCTCAAAGCTGCTTCCTTCAGGAAGCCCTCCCTGATTAAATACAATTCCTGTTTCCTAACACTCACCTTGTGAGCACAGAAGGGCAGAGACACTAGCACAGTCTGAGGTGTCCCTTAGACCTTCCCCAAGGGTATCTCTTATCGTAGCAAGGTTGTGTGTTCACTCTTCGTTGCCAAAGAAGACCATGCCATTAGAGAAATAATGACATGACCTGCACTTGACTTTGTTTTGAGTGAGGGAGGGCTGTGCAGGTCACCAGCCTCACTTCTCCTCCAGAGCCATCTGAATCCAGTGACCAGATATTCATCAGGATGACCGGAGATGACTCAGGTTGAGGCAATTGGGGTTAAATGACTTGCCCAAGGTCACATAGCTAGTGAGTGTCAAGTGTCTGAGGTGAGATTTGAACTCAGGTCCTCCTGACTCCTGCACTGGTGCTCTATCCACTGTACCACCTAGCTGGAGGGATCCCCAAAGGAGCCCTGATGCATAATTTTGACTAGCTCTTTTCCTTACAGTCATGGTCCTGTGCTGTTTGCCTCTCTTTCCCCCCGATCCCCCAATATCATCTCTCCAGCACCATGTCCTTGGGCTCCATCTCTGGTCCCTGGGCTCAGATAAGCTTTCATTTATCAGAACTGGGCCTCCATCACAGCTCCCCCATGCTGTCTGCATGCTGTTATCATCCCCATTCTTCCAAGGAGGCTGCTGAGGCTAACAAAGGCTATGTAATTCTTCCACATTTCTGAGGCAGGACTTGAACTTGGGTCTTCCTGATTCCAAATCCAACACTCTGTCCCAAGTGTTGGGAGCTACCCTTGAGTCAGGGAGAAGAGAGAGAGGCTTGACTGGGAAATGCTCCAAGGACCTACGTTTCCTCCCGGTTCAGGTGACCTAGTTAAAGTTACACAGGAAGCTGGAGCAGGACAGAGGGCTCAGAGCCCAGGACTGTGAGACAATTCAAACTGCTTCAATTAAAAGAATTTGGTTATTTCTGGGGAATAGTCAAGATCATCATTTTTGCACAATACAATCCATAATACTGTTCTGATCTTTCTGCTAGTAGGATGTTGGTAACCAGGTAGCTAGGTGGCACAGAGCAATGTGCAGACTCAGTGGACAGAGCACTGGGAAGACTGATCTTTCTAAGTTCAGCCTCAGACACTTACTAGCTATGCGACCCTGGGCAAGTCACTTAGCCCTGTTTGCCACAGTTTCCTCATCTGTCAAATGGCAATGGTAATGTCAAATGGAGAAGGAAATGGCCAACCACTCTAGTATCTCCGCCAAGAAAAACCCAAATGGGATCCTAGAGAGTTGGATACAACTGAAAAACTGAAGAACAACAAACTTCCTGACTCTGGATCTGGCTCTACCCTCTATACCACCTAACTACCCCAATTTTAATAGCAAATATCAACAGTTATCAACAAATAATAAAAGTAATAAACATTATATTACTTTAATTTTTGCAAAATATTTACATTATCTCATTTGAGTCTTCACATGTAATTTTTGTCATCTATAAAAAGGATTGGACTATATGACCTCCAAGAATGACACCTGTCATGAGATGTACCGTAGAGATTCAGGGCCAAAAGCAATCTGGGTCACTCCTTGCTTGGGGTGGAAGGGACAGGGAATCATGGAAATAAGACACCCACAGAGAGGCGTGAACTATAGCAGAAAGAGCCCTAAAGGCGGGCTCAGTACCTGGGTACTTATGGGATCATGGCAAGTCATAGGATCATAGGTTTAGTTTAGAACTGACAGGCACCTCAGAGGTCATTCAATCCAACACCATCATTTTGCAGATGAAGAAACTGAGGTCCTAAAACTTTATGAGTCACACAGAGAGCTATCAGAGGTAGAATCTGAACCCACATCTCATATCTCCAGAATCAAGTGCTCTTTCCACCGGACCCAAGCTTCCCTGTAAAGTGCCTCGATTGTAAAATGATGGATTGGTGATACTAGATGATGTCTAATGTCTCTTCTGGCTCCAATGCTCTATGATCTGTAATATATGTATGTACACATATGGTCTATAATAAAGCAGATTGGATCTTCCAAAGTGTTTTTTAGACCATTCTCTTGTTTGACAAACCAAACTCCCATTTTTTTTTAGCCCTAAAATTTATAAAGCTCTTTCTGCACAATGACCCAGTGAAGGAGTCAATTCAGGAAATATTAGCCTCTTTTAATAGATGAGGAAACTGAGTCCAAGATGATGCTAGTTAGTCTCTTCACTGCCTACCACACCAGGCTGGTTCTCATGCTGGGGTACTTAGTTGGGCTCCATTTGCTTCTCCATTATAGAGGGGGTGTGTGTGTGTGTGTGTGTGTGTGTGTGTGTGTGTGTGTGTGTGTGTGTGTGTGTGTGTGTGTGTGTGTGTGTGCGTGTGCGTGCATCCCATTTTCTCTCAGTCACATTTTCTCTGTGTGTATCTCTCCCATTGTCTCTCTGGTTCTTTCTTTAACACACTCTCCTTCACTCTCCCATCCTTTCTCTCTCTCCATATTTCTGTTTTTCATTCTGTCTTTGTCCTCATTTTTTCTGTCTCCCTCAGTCTCTGCTCTGCCTCATTCTATCTGTCTTTCAGTCTTTCTCTTGTTATTGCTTTTCTTCCCCTCTGTCTTTATATTCCGCCCCCCTTTGTCTGAATCACAGACATCATTGGGGGTGGGGGGTGGGGGGAGGCTGTGGTGCAGTGGCTGGTGCTAAAGTGCCAAGGTCTCTCTTTGCCTGATGCCAGTGGGCAGCCAGTATGCCACTGATAAAATCCTAGGCTCCTGACATCCCCCTTGGGCTTCCTCCCTTTCTCTCTCTCCTTCTTCTCTAGTTTCCTCTCAAATGCCATACTCATCATCTCCCTGCCCCCTCACTGAAGCCAGCATTGCGCCTTTGGGATTCCTCCCTCCTCCTTCACCTCCGTCTCTCTGACGCCCAAACAAGGATGACTGCACCATTATTCCCTTGGTTTCTGAGGCCCTGTTGTCTTTGTTCTTCTAGGCCAGACCCTCAATGCAATCCCCCTGAACTATGGCAGTGGTCTCTTACTTCATCTTCTGGCTTCTGGTCTCTCCCTTGCTAAATCAAGATGCCCGAGTCAAATTTCGAAAGCCTAGCTCCGATCAGAAGTTTATAGATTCAGAGGCAAAGGAACCTCAGACACCAACTAATTCAGCTTCCCTCATTTTCCATAAGAGGAAACTGAGTCCCAGGGACTCCAGGACTTGTCAACGATCACACAGGTGGTGGCATCAAAGGTGGGATTGGAATCCAAGCCTTTCTGCTCTTTCCACTATCCCATACTGCCTCTCAAGTCACTCCCTTGCTCAGAACATCTATGCAGTGACTTACTACCCACAGGAAAATGTCTAATCAAAAAACAAGCATTTATTAAATGTCTCCTATGTGCCAGGCACTCTGCCAAGTGTTGGAGATACAAAAAGAGGCGAAAGACAGTCCTGACCCTCATGGAGCTTGCGATTTAATAGGGGAGACAACACGCAAGCAAACATATATGTGTGTGTATGTATGCATACATGTGTATATATGTATATGCATATGTACACATCTCCAAACTCTTTATTGTGGCACTCCAGGCTCTCCATGGTCCGAGTCCTACCTACCTTTCTACTTCTACCTCTCACCTTTTACTCTTTGCTCCAGCCAAAGAAAATACTGAAATGGAAATTCACTTCATTTATTTAGCACCGGCCCTCAGAGCTAACAGTATTAAGACAAAAAAAAAAAGAACCAGTTTCTTCCTCTAAATTTGGTGTTAAAAGACACCCTCTCTTACCAGAATCTGGAGTCTGTCTGTGCCTAGGACCCTGGGCTCTGATAAGAAACTTTCACTTTCTCTTACCAGGAACCAGACCACTGCACTTTCCATCCATTTCCAAACCATGCCAACATGTGTCATCACTCTTTCTAGTTCCCTTTTATGTGTTATCTTTGTGAATTGTTGAATATAAGCTCATTGAGGGCAGGAATTGTCTCACTTGTATGTGTCAGTATCTCTGGTACTTAGCACCGTGCCTGGCAAGTAGTAAGAGCTTAATAGATGGTCAATCATTCATTAGTCACTCAGATTATGGCTCTGTACATTTATGGACATGTCACTTTTCCTCTCTGCAGCTCACTCAGCAATTCTGAAAAAAGGACAGGATGAGACTCAGTGCTCAACAAGGTTTTTTTCAGCTCAGAATTCTATGTTCTTATGGACACTTTACTGCTTCCTAACGTGAGGCTTACTTTGCCACTTCTTGTCTTTGCTGATGATCTTTCCCTCTGCCTGAGATACGCTTTCTCTCTTCTCTTTCTCATGTCTTCCTTAATAGCTTTGTCCGCTAAAATCCCACCCATCCTTCAAGACTAAATTCAGGTGCCATCTTTTTCAAGAAGCCTTCCTGACTCTTCCCTAATGAGAAAAGCTCTCTCCTTGCTCTGGGCCCTCACAATTCTGAGTCTTTTATCTTAAAGCATTTATCCCTTCTTACCTTATCTAAGAACAGGAGCAGCTCATGGTTCTGAAATGCTTGTAAAACACTTTCTTCACCCTTTGAAGTAGGGTGGCTTAGAAAACATGAGTCCCACTTTACAGATGAATAAACTGAGAGTCATAAAGGAGAATGATTTACCCAAGATCACATGATTGCATGTATCATCTATCTTGCTTTAGAAGATCCAGAACCAAGACAGATCTTAAAGGTCAGGTAACCCAAAAGTTGGGTATCTAGAAGCCACAGTGGATAAAGTGGTGGGCCTAGAATCAGAAAGACTCATTTTCCTGAGTTCAAATTCAGTTTCAGACACTCACTAGCTGCGTGACTCTGCCTCAGTTTCTTCATCTGTAAAATGGGCTGGAGAAGGAAATGGCAAACCACTTCAATATCTTTGCCAAGAATACTCCAAATGGGGTCACAAAGAGTCAGATACTATTGAAAACTAATCAACAAATTCAACACTCCCCTTTTACAGCTGGAGAAACTTAGGCCCAGAAAGGGAAAAAAAAGAAAATTAATTTCTGCTTCTTTTTCCGTAAAAGGAAGGGGCTGAAGTACATGGCCTCTGAGACCCCTCGTAGCTCTGAATCTCTTATCCACTGATCCTAAAAACCTTGTCCAGTATCACATAGGTATTAAAGAAAGGGTTTGGGATTTGAACTCCGGTCTTCTGAATCCACATTCAGTGATTTTTTTTTTTTACTATATCAAGAAGTCTGCAGCATTTGGGTCTCTTATTCCCTCCCCTCATCCCATTAGCTTATGCGCGCCAATCTAATTCATCCCCGAGCTCAGCATTCAGGAGATATTTCATGGATGAATGACTAGAGAAACCACCTCTAGGCTTTTGAAAGAGTCTGTGTTGGAGATTGAGTATTCCAACTAATCCCATTCCCCAGCCTACAACTGAGCTCCAACTGGGGGGCAGAGTTCTAACCTAGGGAGAGGGAAGGGAGGCAATGTCTCAATACTTACTAGTTCACCGTACTGTAGCCTTTCGCCTTGGTAAATCCTACGGAAATGGCCACCACCAAAGCAGGAAGCCCTAGAGAGGGAAATGCCAAAAATGAAGTATTGTCAGATCTCAGTTTCCTTCATCTTCCTATTATCCAACTGCCCTCTCATACTCTACCACAAACTCTGGCAGCTCAGTGTCCAGAGGTAGAATCTGTGCCATTTCAAGAACCCAATCATGTGCGTGATAGCCAAGTTTGGGAACCATAAAATGTAAAGTCCTATAGGAACTGCAGGAAGACAAGGGGAAGTTTGGCTCCATAGCAGTCTTGTGTGAAAAGGATCTGAAGGTCTTAGTGAATTGCACTCCATGTCTGAAATATTATGTTTAATTCTGGACACCATGATTGAAGAAGGACATGGATAAGCTTAGCACAGTGTCACACAGTAGGTGCCTAATAAATGTTGCTTGATTAATACGCTGAAGAACATCCAGAGGAAGGTAACCAGGAGAGGGAAAGCTATGCCATATGAAGTTGGACTGAAGGACCCGGATGTTTAGCCTGGAGAAGAGGAGACTTAAAAGGAACATGATATCTGTCTTCAAACATTAGAAGAACCTTCACTTCCTTTATTTAGCACGTGCTCTGTGGAGGGTCCTGTGCTCAGGGCTGACTCACGTCAAAAAGGGACTTTTCATGTGAAGGAGTGATCAGACCCAGGGAGAGGAAGTAAAGTTAAGTGGGAATTGCAAAGGATAAAAATAAGATTGAGGCTTGAGGGAGGGCCGGTAGAGTGGGTCAACACAGCTTTCCTAATTAGGACTGTGTGAAATAGAAGGACCTGCCTCCAGAGGTTTCCCATGAGAGGAGGTCTCTAAGTAAAGCATTGATGGCCACTTTTCTGATCTGTTGTAGCGTAGTTAGTTGCTATTTACATTGATGCCTGACTTCTCATGACCCCTTTTGGGGTTTTCTTGGCAAAGATACTGTAGTGGTTTGTCATTTCCTTCTCTAGATCATTCTACAGATGAGAAAACTGAGGCAAACAGGGTTAAGTGACACAGCTACTAAGTGTCTGAGGCCAGATTTGAACTCAGGAAGAGGAGTCTTCCTAACTCCACCCCCTTGCTGCCCACTGTAGGATTATTATTTTATTTTAATTTTTATTGGGGGAGGGGGGAGGTTGTTTTGGTTTTCCAGGCATGAGTTGGATTCCATGGCCATTGGAGTCCCTTACAATAATAAAATTCTGAAATTCTGTGTTTGAAACCTTGGTATCAGCCAACACTGTAACATGGCAGCCAAAACCCTAAACTTGAACCGGAGCAACATTAAGAGAAACCCAATAGTACAATGTACTGTGCTCTGATCGGAGTGTATCAGGCGTACTGTGTTAAGTCCTGAGCACTTCATTTTGGAAAGGACTTTGGTACATTGGGGTTAGGTCTTGGGGAGTTCTACTGGTGGTCAGGCCAAATGAAAATTTGTTGGGGATGCTTAATCTGGAGAAGATATTGGGGGTGGGGGTGGAGAGCATAACAGCTGTCTTTAAGAATTTGAAAGGCTGTTATGCAGAAGACAGAAGGATTAGATGTCAAGGAATTCCAGAGTCCCAGAGTTAGAAGTACCTTATTCTTTCAAAGATACCAATGATTTCCTAAGAGACAAATCTGATGGCCCTTTCTCAATCATTATCCTTTCTGACTTCTTTCTCAGCATCCTTTGACACTGTTGAACCCTCTCTTGACGGACATACTCTCCTCTCTGGGTTTTTGCAACCCTGCTCTATACTTATCTGACTGCTCCTTCTTAGTCCCTTTTTTTTTCTGTACCATCATCATCTTGTCTTCTAACCATGGATGTACCCTAAGGTTTGTTTCTGAGCCCTCTTCTCTTCTGTCTCTGAACATTCTCTTTTGGCGACTTGATCAGTTCTTCTAGGTCCAATTATTATCTCTATACAGATGACTCCCAGATCTACACATCCACCTCAGTTCCAATCCCTTATCACCAAATAGTCATTCAATACTTCCAACTTGATTAAGAATGCATTATCTCTATTCCCTCCTACCCAACCCAATCCATCTCTCTTTTTACTTTCCAATTTCTGTCAATACCATCATCCTTCCAGCACCCAGGTCCTCAACCTAAGCCTACATCAATTCATCACTCTCCCTCACCCTTCAGTTGCCAAACCTTGTCTAACTAACTTCTCCCCACTCATGCAGTCATCACCCTAGCTCAGTCCCTTATCACCTCCTACATGGACCATTGAAATTGGTCTCCTGGCTTCAGGTCTTCCCACTCCCTGACAGCTGCCAACGTGATACCACTAAACTACAGATCTTACTATGTCCATTTATGGCCTCTAGGATCAAATGTTAATTTCTTTGTTAGACACAGTCCATCACAACCACTTTCCAGGCAGTCTTTCTAGACTTATTACACAATTATTCCCTTTCACCTGCGCTGCAGTCAAGTCAGACTCATTTTTTTTTCTGTTCCTCACTCACAATATTCCATCTCCCATCACCATGCTTTTGCATGGCTGTCTCCAATGCCTAGCATGTATATCCTCCTTAGCTCCACCTCTTAGACTCCCTAGCATCCCTCTAAGTTCATTCCAAGTACCACGTTTTATATCATCTTGTAACATCTACTTCCCTGTTTCAAACACTTCCTACTGTTCTCCTATCCCAATGTCACCATTTATTTACTTTGTGCAGACCTTGCACATGGGTGTACATATTGTCCCCTCCAATAAGACATGATTGATGACAAGGACCATCCCATTCTTGTCTTCCTGTCCCCACTGCTAGACACACTTGATCAATGTTTGTTAACTGATGTCAAGATTATTTTGTCCAAAATGTCCCTGAGGAGAAATCTCTCCTTAACAGCAGAATGATCGTCACCACCGTAACCAACCTCTGCTTGTAAATCACCAGCAAGGATGACCGACCACCTCCCAAGGAGGCCTATCTCACCTCTGGAGACCTCTAATAATGAGAGAGTCATTCCTAAAGGAGGAAATCTACATCAGCTTCTCTGCAAATTCGAGTCATTGACCATACTGAGTGTTTCCCTTTAGAGCCAATCAGAATAAATTAAAATCTCTCTTTCCCAAAGAATAATCAAAATGAAGACAGCTACAATGGCCTCACTAAGCCTTCTCTTTTCCAGACTAAATATCCCCATTCATTTCAGTGGATGCCCATAAGCCATGGTTGTCTCCAGTCTTTTTTGCTATTTGGTCACCATCCTCTGGAAGCGATCCAGCTTGTCAGTGTCTGTTCTGGACAGACTTCATCCAGAACTGAACACGATGCCCAAGGTGAGGCACAGGAAATTGGCACTACCAGTCTGACTGACACTTCTTTTAATGAAGCCTAGAGTGGATAAGGTTTTTTGTGGCCATGTCAAACTATTGGCTGTTATTACTCTCTTTATTTTTCACATCATCAGCAATAATAATGATAAAAGCAATAGCTACCATTTATATGGTGCCTTAAGATTTGCAAAGTGCTTTACAAATGTGACATAATCTGATCTTTACAACAACAAACAATCATGATAATAACAGCTAACACTGACATAGTGCTTACTATGTGCCAGGGACAGTGCTAAATGCTTTGCAATTACTATCTCATTTCATCCTCAAAACAATCCTGGGAGTAGATGTCATTACTTTCCCCATTTTATAGATGAAGATACTGAGGCAAACAGTTTAATAAAAAACCTGTATCTTTCTTCAGCATAGGACAAGGGAAATGGGTGAGCCCAGTTGAAGAACCAGAAAGTAGAGCAAAAGAGACACAAAATCCAGGATACAGAAATAGTAGGGATTGCAGAGATCATCAAGGTCCAAATGCCTCATTTTAGGACACAGCTCAGCTGTCCCTCCTCCCAAGTCAGGGCACTTTCCTCTGTCTTGCCCACCCCTTTGCTTGGGCCATGGGAGGGATCTCCAGTTCCACTCACCCCAGCCAAGGCACAGGAAGCGTTTGCGGATGATGCGGTTGCGAAGCCTCCCGGTGACGGCCATGTAGGATTGCCAGGCCTCGGTGAGTACCCAACAGAAGGAGGACAGGAAGAAGAAGTGTAGGAAGGCAGCCACCAGTGTGCAGATCACCTGGGCAGGGAATGCAGGGGCCATGCTAGGCATTGGAAGTTGGGGGAGGACAGGGACAGTATGTATCCACCAGCCTGACCCCTCAGAACAGCGCTCTGTGGTGCAGCCTCCTTCCCCTGCCTCTCTGGCGGTCTCTGAGCTTCTTCCTCTGGAGCAGGGAGATGCTACACCAAGCCATGTGTGAATCCCACACCATGGCAGCCCAGAGTATGTAGGAGATAACAGGTGAACAAAGGCTATCTTTTGCCAGGATCAGGGGGTTCAGACTGTGACCTGGGTTAGTTACACTTAGTAAATAAGCAAGATAAATAAAATATTTAATTGATGGCCTGCATTGGGGCTCAGTCCCTGACCGAGATCAAAGCTCAGTCTATGGCAAAAGGATTAGAAGTCACTTATGGCCAGGGTTATGGTTAGGGCTGAGTCTGGATATGGGTTTATGTCTCAATCTGGGGTCAGCTTTAAGATTTAGCGTCCTGGACTATGGCTGATTGTATAACTGGGGTCAGAGTTGAGTCAGTGACGTCAGGATGTGAGCCCACCAGAGTCCTGCCCTGGGCTAGGACTTACTCTGGGACTCGGATCAGGACTCTCTCACCCTCTCCCAAAACTTAGGGTCCAGTCTGTGGCTGGGGAAGGCTCAACAAACTGCCAATATAAAGCCCCTTAACATCTCCCCAGGTTATTGCCTACCAGGGAAATGAAGTAATGGAAATAGTGTTACTAGATTAAAGAATTACTATTAAGTTACTATACTGAAGGAGGTCAGAGCTGAAAGTAACCTTACTCCAACCCTCTTGTTTGACAGATAAGGAAACTGAGACACAGGGAGGGGAAGCAACTTGACCAATGTCACATAGCTAAGTTTAGTGGTAAAGGCTGGAAGGGAATCTAGGGCTCCCACCTTTACTCTAGGGCTTTTCCCATTGAGGTGCACCTGCCATGACTGATGAACACAGATTCAGTGTATTCCATCTGGTTTTAGTTAGGGCTATTTCCTTTTGTTTAATCCCTAAAGAATTAAAATAGTTGAAAACATTTTAGCACCCTCTTTCCTAAAACTATCCACACTCAGAAAGAAAATATAAATGGCCTAGTATGAAGTAAGAGTCCCAAATTCAAGTGTAATCTTAACTGAGTGAATAAAGGCAGGGTCTGCATCAAGGCAGGTCTCGATGGTCTCCACTCTGGTCAGACCCCACTTATGTCCAGTTGTTCATTTCCACTGTAGGTATCTTGTATGTATAGGTATTTGCATGTGATAGGTGAGCTCTGGTAGGGCAGGGACCACATTTTTGCCTTTCTTTGAAGTCCCAAAGCTTAGCACTGTGCCTGGCACGTGTTAAGCATTTAATGATGCTGTTGATTGAGTAAGTTCTGGATACTACAGTTTGAGAAGGATGTTAGCTAGTTGGAATATGTCCAAGAAAAGGCAATCAGAGTGGTGAGGGGTTTAGAGACCGTACCACAGAAGGATCAACTGAAAGAATTGGGAATTTTTAGCGCAGAGAAAAAATCCTTAGGGGGAACATGATAAAGGTCTTTAAGTATTTGAAGAGCTATGATTGGGAAGAAAGGTTAGACTTATTCTGCTTGGCCTTACTGGACGGAACTAGGAACAATGGAAGGTAGTTATAGGGAGGGATATTTTTGTCCCCACACAGAAGAGCTTCCTAACAATTTGAGCTGACCCAGAACATAAGGGACTTCTTTTAGAAGGACAGGATGGATGACTCTCTCAAGGAGAGATGATAAGGGGCCTCCCGCATGCAGATGGAACAAATAGAAGAGACAGCACTTGATCTGGAATCTGAAGACCACTGTTCAAATGCCAGTTCCTGTGACATCTTGGGAAAGTTACTTTCCTCTGTGGGTCTCAATTTCTCCCCTCCTTTTTACCTCTACAAATTGAGAGTGTTGGGTCAAATCAGAAATTCTTCATCAAGAGCCATTTATGAAATCTGGTGAAGCTTATAGACACCTCACAATAATGTTTTGTGCCTATATTCATCTTCCTTCTCTTCATCAGTAGCATTTATATAATGCTTTAAAATTTGCAAAATGTTTTACAAATATTAACTCATTTTATTCTCACAACAACTCTGGGAGGTAGATGTGCTAATATGAATCCCCCACTTTACAGTTGAGGAAACTGAGATAGACAAGAGTTAAGTGACTTGCCCACGGTCACACAGCTAGTAAGTTTCTGAGGCAGAATTTGAACTCGGGTCTGTCTTTCTGACTCCAAGCGTAGCACTGTATCCATGGAGCCACCTAGCTGCCTCTAGTTGGAAGAAATCCTTGGTTTCAGTTAGAGGTCACTGAAAATAAAGATGTAATTTTTCTTCCCATCCAAGTTTGTCCTCCCTCACCCCTCTGCCCAAGTAAGGATCCTTTGGTTCAAGGGTCTCTTAGATCTATCATGACTATGGAATTCTGTGAGTCTAACAATGACAACTTGGATGAACATAACCATTTTCAGCTACAAAGCCTTTTGTCTACATCACCTTGATGGATTTTGGTTATTAATTATGTTAAGGAGCTATGTGTGCTAGGGCTGCACTGAGAATCTGTTCTCTTTAGTGATTTGTAAGGGTGGGGTGGGATTGGAAGAGCATTCTTACCTTGTTTCGAGTCTGGGTCTGCCCAATGAGAATGAGGGCATTGGAAGAGATGATAGAGAGGCAAAAGTTGATTAGGATAACAGACCTTTCAGAGCGGATGTACCTGGAGAAGAGAAGAAACAGACAGGCACTGGACCGGTTCCAATGTCTTGAAACACTCCTTAGATAGGCCCTGGTGTTTTGTCCAGGAACCCTAAGCTGGGGAAGCAGTCCAGTCATTTAGAATCACCTTCTCCATCATGATTGCCCTCACTGCCTCCGTCTTAATAACTGACATAATTACATCCTCATCATAAGAGAGACAATTGCATTAGGTACACAGTTGGCCTCGAAGCCTGGGTAATTTGGGTTCAAGTCCTGCCTTGGACACATGCTGACTGCGGACCCCTGGACAAGTAACTTAATGCTCTAGATCAGTGGTGTCAAACTCAAATAGAAACCGAGAGCCACTAAGCCATGCATAAGAATCCCTGATTTAGAAAACAACACATTAACATCTGTATTCTATTGTATTCTTATTTATTTTGCTAAAATTACATTTTAATCCACTTCAGACCGCACTGGTTGTATTTGACAGCTCTTTTCTAGGTAACCCTCTAAAACTATAAACGGCAGAGAACATGCTGGCGTGTAGTAGTAGAGGAGATTTCATCAGCCAGATCTAGTGTCCATCCTATCCCTCCCATCAACATAATGGTCAGCACCATCTATATGTTGTTTTGTCCTTTGTTTTTAAAGAGAAACAATGCCACGACAGAATGATGTCTTGACTTATGGGTGAATTGGATTTAAGCGAGACAAAGTTGTTTAAGTCCAGTGGCAAGACAAAAGTTAGAACTGACAATTGCCTGGGATGCAGTGGATAGCCTTGGCATCTAAGATGTCTGACCAAGCTCCACGCACTTCACAGAGCCTGCTTTAGCCACCTCTATGGCTGTTGGAATAAAATGTTCTCATCCACCCAATACACATTCCATTTTCCATAGGGAAAGCTTTCACATGCTTGGGGTAGATAGCCCCTAACTCACCTATAGGTTTGAGGCCTGCTGGTACTCTCAAACTGGTTTAATCCATCTGTCAAGAAGGTTTTGCTGGGGTGTGGCTGCACATGCTACAGTTTCTTGGAGCCATGGGTCAAGGTTGAGTGCCAGGTAGACACCAAAGGAGGATGAGCAGCCCTGAAAAGGGCTCAATCAGCCCTCACAGAAGAGGTGCCGGTGCTCCTGGAATACCCATATACCCCACCATCTACATATAATCAGCTTCAACACCACTATTGTATCCCCCATCCTTACCATCCTTACCACCTACATGATTGCCAGTCACCCTCTTCAGCATCCTCACAATAAACATCATTTTATCACCAACTAAGCAACTGACGTCAACATCACCATTACCACAATACCATCCCTACCATCATCATCATCATCATCAACATCACCACACTCATTTTCATAAGCATCACTACATAGAATTACTATTAGTACAGTAGTCTGTGTATAAAATTAACATCCCCATCATCTCCATAATCACCACCAAATGATGGCAGGCGAAAACATAATCACAATTATCCCCATCTATATAATAACCATTGCCTCTAGCATTACTCTCCGTCTCTGTCTGTCTGTCTGTCTCTCTCTCCATCTAGCTGGCTAGCTAGCTAACCATCTCATAAAATCAACATTACCATTACCACCATCACCATCAACTCCATTGTCACCATTATCATATCGATCAATAAAATCACCATGATCATCATCCCCATTATTATCTCCAACACCTACGGCATCATCAGCAAAGATAAGCACCATCCCATCATCATCATCATATTCCCTACTCCAAACACTCTCTCAGATTTTGGGAAAGAGTATCATCCAGGAGCAAGCATGCTGGATTTGGAATGAAAGGATTAGGTACAAAGTCTGTTTCTTTCTCTTATGACCTGGGTGACCTTGAACAATTCACTTAACACGAGTCCTCAGTTTCATCACCTGTTAAACGAAGGGGTTGAATTTTATCACTCCTTATTTCCCCTTCGGGCCCTAGATCTGTGATCAGCATGGTCCTGTGTTTTCTCATGGCCTGGGTATGAACCATGGAGAGCCAATGACAATGACCATGGTCCTAGCCCCACAATGACCCAATAGGGGAAGGAACATAAGGAGTCAGATGCTATAGACTGTGTCTACCTTGTGAAAAAAACATCTGGACAAAAATCAAAACAAAACAAAACACAAACAAAAAAATCTTACCCTTTTCTGAGAATGATTCTGTCACTTACATACCACAGGAGACCTTATCCCTTGTGGCCTCAGGGAGATCCTTCATGGGGTATATAGAACCCACCAAGGACCAGGATCAAGTCAAAAGAGGGAGTAATAAATTTGGAGTCATGGGTTCAAAACCCCAACTCTACCACTTTCTACCTCTTAGGTACTCCTTTTCTCATCTATAAAATACAGGGATGGAGTTAGAAGACCTCTAGGGTCATTTCTGGTTCTTTGCCTATTGTCCCACAACTCTGTCCTCACTTTCCAACTATGCATATGGCTAGCCCACTTGATCAATATTTGTATGTCTGACATGCCCCTCATATGGTCTTGTGTGAGGATATATATGAGTGTATGTATCTGAGCACATGTGCGTGTGGTATGCTCAGAGGTGTGAACCTATGTACGCAAGCATGTATGTGAGTGCAAATGGGGATGTGAAACTGACAGAGCATGTATGTGTAAGAGTGTACATGTGAGTGAGGATAGTAAGGATTTAAATGCATGCTGGAGTAGTCAACATCCACAAGGCACAAAAACGACTGGTTGCTTCAATCTATCCAATCCCCCAGATGGGAGAGGTCCATGAAAGTCTCGGCCAATTCCCTCCCCATCAATAAAAAAACAGTCCATTTGGGTCCTTTGGGTTCAGAGCAGATCACAGACTATTAGAGATGGGAGAGGCCTTAGGACACAGAGTATCTAAACTACAAAACACAGAATGTTGGAGATGAAAGGAATCTTGTGTTACAGGACAAAGGAGGCTTAGCACAGAGAATGTTTAAGAACATAGAATGTTAGTACTGAAAAGGCACAGAACATACAAGTTTGTGATTGTTCAGTCTGGTTCTTTGTGACCCCCATTTAGGATTTTCTTGGCAGAAATAATGGAATGGGTTTGCCATTTCTTTCTCCAGCTTATTTTACAGATGAGGAAACTGAGGCAAACAGAGCTAAGTGACTTACCCAGGGTCACACAGCTACTAAGTGTCTGAGGCTGGACTTGAACTCAGGAGGAAGACTCCAGGTCTAGCCCTCTATATAGCTGCCTATTAGAGCTCAAAGGAAATCTGGAATAATAAAACATCAGGATCTTGGAGCTCACTATTTCTGGTGCCATCACTGTACAGGAAACCTCAGGACTAGGTAGTGACTAATCCAAGGTCACAAAGCAAGCCAGAGCTAGAATTTTCTAACTGCCTCCCCAGAGCACTTTCACTGGATATACCCAGCTGCTTCTGGAGTCAGCCCTAGCCAGCCGGATAAGGTCGTTAGCCAGTATGATGTCACTGATAATTGAACTTGACAGTTCCGGACACGCTCCCAGGGTCGGGCAGCCCTGGAGGCAGAACAGGTCAATGTGACCCCAGTGTAGGGAACTGGTGCCATTTTCCTTTTCGATCGGAATTCAAGATGATTGGCAGCTGAGGAAAGGGTGGGGGTGAGAAAAGAGATCAGATCATGTTGGCTGATGCCTCTGGGAAAATAACCAGTAGCTGGTTCCCAGGACTTTGGGAAGTAATTTCCCCACCTACAAAAATAACTCATCATAATATTCCATCATGGTCACTGATTGACTGGGTGACCCTGGGTAAGTCCTGTCCCTTCTCTGGGCCTCAGTTTTACAATCTGTCAAATATGAAGGTTGTACTAGTTGATCTTTAAAGCTCCCTCTGGATTTTACATTGTGTTCTATGTTCTAGGGTCATTCTAGCCCTAACGTGCTCTAGTCTAAATCTGAAGAGGGCTTTAACTTTTTAAAGCCTGATTGCACTTATAATTCCTTTCAATCTTCACAAAACCCTCTGGGAGGTAATCAGGTCAGGAAAAGTATTATTCTCCTTTGGTTACAGGAGGGAAGCTGAGGTACAAGAAGCATTTTTCCCCCATTCACATAGGGCTACTACAGATATAGGAGCCAAATTTAGATCTCCTGACTCCCACTGAAGTGTCTTGTTACCATACTGTCTCTCTCTTGTGAACGTTGTGGTAAGTGTCCTATACCAAGCATCATGGTGGGCATACAGTGGTCGTTCCCCCAACACTAGCCTAGGACTAATTTAAGAACATTGATTTAGAGCTGGAAGGGACCTTAGAGGATATTGAGTCCAACCCCTTCAATTTGTAGCAAGGGAAACTGAGGCACAGAGAGTTAATGACTTACTCATGGCAGGACACTGAGTGAGCATCTGAGGCAGGATATATGAATCCAAGTTTTCCTGATTCCAGTGCCCTATGCACTACTCCACAGTGCCTCAAAACCCCACTTGTCAAAGCCCCAGGTCATTTAACCTTCACAACATTGTGGGAGGGAAGAAGGAAGGGAACTAGTAAGGAATGAAGGGAGTGGGAGAGGAAAGAAGGAAGGAAGGAAGGAAGGAAGGAAGGAAGGAAGGAAGGAAGGAAGGAAGGAAGGAAGGAAGGAAGGAAGGGAGGGAGGGAGGGAGGGAGAGAGGGAGGGAGAGAGGGAAAGAGGGAGGGAGGAAGGAAAGGAGGAAACAAGAGAAGAAAAGAAATGAGGAAGGAAGAAAAAGGATGGCAAATGAGTTTGCTGTCCCTATTTTATGGATATGGCAACAGAAGTCCTGGGTCAAACATTTAGCAGAGTCAGAAGTGAAACCCTGACTTGCCCTGTCCAAACAACACTGAAACCCCCTGGTAAGACAGGGAGTCAGGACAGTGACTGTTGCCACCTCAAGTCTGGGGGAATCTCTGATAGCCAGCCATCCCCCCCACTCCCCAGCCCCACAGGCCCCCTCCCACCTCCCAAGGGGCATCCTGAGAACCCGTCAGTCATCTGCCTACCTCCACACGGAAACGTAGATGATGATGAGAAGTAGCAGAGTCAAGGAAGACACGCCGCAGCCCACGATGAGTGTGACTGAGGGGACAATCACCTTTTCCATGTTCTGCAAGAGGGAGAGAAAGACACACATATACACACCCAGGAGAGAAAGGAAACGTGTCTGTGTCGGCCCTTGGCACAGGAAGGGATGGGAAAATGGAACAGAATTGAATGGGATGGACTCACATGGAATGGGAAGGGGCAGAATAGGCATCAATTCCAGTCCTGACTCTGAGACTTGCTAAACTGGGAAATCCCTTTCCCTCCCTGGCCTCGGTTTCTTCTTCTATAAATAAAGAGGCTGCACTGCAGTGGAACCCATGGAACCAGAAGGTACCTTCTAGCTTTTTCCATGCCACAAGGACATGAATGAAAGGGGACAGAAGGTTGGGGCTCCAAGTCAATGGCAGAGTCAGGACAAGAACTCCTATTTCTTGACTCCCAGTCTAAGGTTCTGTCCATGACCCCATGACATCATTGGTTTCTTGAAGTGGGGCGTGTCAGAAGGATGGGTGAGCAAGATTGAATCTGAGACTGTGAATGAAATATGTTTTCACTGACCCCCTCCTTTCTTTCATTCTTCTCCTCCTGCTTTCTGAAAGGTACTCTGAAAGGTATTCTTTAAGGAAAGACTCAGGTCTGACCTCCTCCTGGCTCCCTCTCTACCCTCCCTGACCATGCCTAGACAATACTGACCTTTCCATCCAAATGTATGCACTAACTAGCCCCACAGTCAAGCACTTGGCATTTGGTGCTTTCTCTCTCTCTCTCTGTCTCTGTCTCTCTCTCTCTGTCTCTGTGTCTCTCTCTCCCTCTCTCTCTCTGTCTCTGTGTCTCTCTCTCTCTCTCTCTCTCTCTCTCTCTCTCTCTCTCTCGATGATGATGATGATGATGAAGGAGCATAGGAGAGAGTTCCTCTCTCCCCAATTGAGAATCTTCCTTTTGCCTCTCTCCTTCCCCCAAGCAGAGCACAACCCAAGACTGGGCACATAAGGGAGGCTTCATTCATTCATTGCAAAATGAAGAAAAAGCACCCACTAGAAAGAACTCTAATAATCAGAGCTGTCCCACCATGGAATTCACTTCCTTGGAAGAGAATAAGTTCCCTGCGATTAGACGACTTCAAGTCAAGGCAGGAGAAAAGCTTGCATCTCTATAGTACTTTTAGGCTTATTAAGGTTCTCCAGCTCCCACCCTGGGGTCTTGCTCTCCTGATTTGGGGAGCAGTCACTGGGTCTAGTAGGCAGCCCGGACATCTCCCTGAAATCACAGGTCTGGATCAAAAATAAACTCTAAATTATGTACAAAGAAATCTAGGGTATAGAGGAAGTTAGGAATTAACCTCTCTGGACCTCTGCTTTCCTGCCTGTAAAACAAGAGATTCTATAGAGAAACAACCGATAATTTCCCACCCAGGATCAGAAGCCTGTCAACCTGGTTCTGAAAATAATTCACTACAATAATGGTTAAGTTACTTTTCTTCTCTGGGCCTCAGTTTTCCAGCTTGTCAAATGAGGGTGGGGGAAGGGAGAGGTTTGGAGCAGATTGCCTCCAAGATCCCTCAGGGCTCTACATTCTATCTCTGTTCTAAGGTGATTTCCAGTTCTCACATTCTAGGATTCTTTTCCCCTCCGTCTGTTCATCCTAGTAATTAATCCTTTACTCACATTCACAGGGCTTTGAGTTAGGATTCCCACCTGCTGTTCTCAGCTATATCTCAGGGCATTTGAATACTGTAGGGGTGGAACAGAATTTGGCATTTAGAGAGGGACAACTGACAATTACTTAAGGATCTCACATACTATCCACAGAAGGAACTATATTGACAATTTCACCTTCCTCTTTCTCCTTCCTTTCTTCCCTACCTCAATTACTTTTTCTTTCATTCTATTCCTATCTATAGTTCTCCATCTCTCACTTTCTCTGTCATTCCCTCTCTCTCAATCTCTCCCTGTATCGCTGACTCTCTCCCCTTGTTTCTATGTCCCTTTGTCTTTCTCCTTTCTCTCTCTCTAGCTCTCCCTATGTGTCTTTCCCCCCTCCTTCTTGCTACCACTTTCTGTCTCCTCTCTCTCTCTCTCTCTCTCTCTCTCTCTCTCTCTCTCTCTGGTTTCCATGTCCCTTTGTCTTTCTCCTCTCTGTCTCAAGTTCTCCCTGTCTGTCTTTCCCCCCTCTCTCTTGCTATCACTTTCTCTGCCATTGCCTTGGTCTCAGTCCCTCCCTGTATCTTTTTCTATGCCTCTGGCCCTATCTCTCTGGATATCTGCCTCTGTCTCCTTCCTCTGTCACCTTTCCTTCCTTTCCTTTCAGTCTGGAGCCACATCTGTCTCCAATGTTATTCTGGTTTCCAGCTACTCTAACCTACTTTACCAGCTGACACAAAGAAGAAAAACATCCAGAAACTCTGCAGCACCTTAGAACACCCTCTCTTTGCCTCACCACACCCTGCCACATCCCACTCCAGCCTCTGGGGCACGGAGGTCCACTATCTGGGTGAAGTCTGGATCCTAACATCACCCTTGAAGAGAGATCTCAGCCATGGAGTAAAGGGAGAGTGCATCTCACATCCTTCGGAACTCGTGGCCACTCAAGACGTTCAGTGCTTCGAAAGACCAAGTCCAAATACTTCAGCCTGGCATTCAAAGCCTTAAAAAATGCCTTACCTACTTGTAGCCTTATGACATGCTGTCCGTCCATCTTTTCCAGTCAGCTCATCTTCTCACAGTACTTTCCCTAAACTAGGGTCATCCCTACTTTCTTGTCTCTCTACTTGCCCTACCAGGTTGTCCAACTTCCTCATCCCTCATGGTCTAACTCATGTTCCAGGTCCATCAGGAAGTCATCTATCCCTGAAATGCCCAGCCCTTCCTGGGAATTCCCTATAGTCACATAATTCATCATCTGCTCACATCATCTCTAATTATCTGTAGCACTTAACAAACATTTGGGTACCTTTTATGTACTAGTACTCTTGTTTCCCAACAGTGGAACAAAGCAGAAAGAACACCAGTTCTGGAGCAAAAGAACCTAGGTCCAAATCCTTCCTTTCTTACTCAATTTCTCTATGACTTTGGACAAGCCATTTGAACTCCTCTGGCTTTAGTTTCCTCACCTGGTAGGACTGAACTTGATAGCATCTGAGATCTCTTGGAGTTCTAATAATAAGAGCCTATAATTCCTTGGTTAGGAGTCAAGAGAGTTTGAAGGCAGGATGATGTATTGGAAAGAACAATAGTTCTGGGTTCAAACCTTGCCTTCTGTGTTGCCTATCTGTGTGACCTTGGATAAGCTACCTAGTCATCACTTTCCCTATCCATAAAGTTAGGGAGATGGACTGGATGGATTCAAGGTCCTTTTCAGTTATACATCTATGATCCTTTGGGCAGTCTGCTCCCCTTCTTGACGCCTTACTTTCCTCATCTGTTACTTGGGCACAGTATTTACTACACTGCTGATATCAGGAAATCTGGTTTCTAGTCTTATATCTGGCACTGCTCTGCCAATCTCATGTGAGGCCAAGTCCCTTTCCCTCTGAATCCCAGTTTTCTTCCTTTCTATGTCACATGAGGACTTTGGATTAGATATTTTCTAATGTTTCTCCAGCTCTAATATCCTGTGATTATTCTGGATAGAGTTGGGGGAGTTTTGTGATCATAGAGTCATAAAGTTAGAAAAGACCTTCAAGATCTTCATTTTACAGATGGAGATATTGAGGTACAAGGCAACAAGGAAGGAACTGGCCCTCAGACACACAATGAGTCACTTCAATTTTTGGAACTAAGATTTTCCTCTTCTGAAAACCATAGATTAGAAAAATACTTACATTATCTGCTTTCCAAGGTTGATGTGAGGATAATGGCTTGACAACTTTAAAATTCTAGGGAAATGTTAATTCTTACTACTTGTTGAAGACCAAATCTTAATGCCTGCTGTACTGGAAAGAGCACTAGACTTTAAGTCAAAAGATCATGGCCCCCAAATCTTGCCTTCAACAACTACTAGCTATAGGATCTTGGGTAAGTCTGCCTCAGTTTCCTCATCTGTAAAATAGGAATAATGACAGCACCTACCTCATAAGGTTGTTGCTAAGACCAAATGAGATAATGTGAATAAAATGCTGGTTTTTAGTTCAGTAGCAATGATAAGCATTTTAGTGGAGGCGGATCAGATCTCTGACCTGTCAATACAAATTAATGCCTCTTCTGAATAGCATTTTAAAGAGCTGTGTGGGACACTGGTTAAGTGACTAGCTTAGGGTCACACGATCATAGCCTGAACCCTGACTCTGGTCACAGATTGGGTCCAAACCACTCTAGCTGTCTCAAACAAATCTGTGTGGGAGTCACCAGAAAATCTGGCCAAGAGTATATGGATCAAATTAGTACAATAATCCCCCCTGTAGGAGAAAAACACAGAGCCCCCAACTCCTAATAGATTTTTCCTTCTTATCAATAAATCAGTACAACAGAGAATCTCAGGATGTCAGAACTAGAAAGGACTTTAAGGAACCAATTGATCACAACTCTCAGTTTTACAGAAGAAGAAACCAAGGTCCACAGTGGGAAAGGAAGATGTCCAAGGCCACTGTTGCCATTACAAAGGTGCAAACTACCCACTAAGGGAGAAGGAATTATTCTGGTAGAGTACAAGGTCAGATGGCATCCTAATTGGAGGCAGAGGGAAGGGTAGAATGACCCAGGGAATGACCCCTGAAGAGGAAATGCATTCTCTTGGCTAGCTAGCTTCTTATCTAATGCTGGCCCTCCGGCTGGAGACCCTGTTGTTCTGGCACCTGCAAATGGACATGCACTACTTGACGGAGGGCTCATTCTCCATGCACCTCCAGTCTGTTTCTCCTCCACCCTCCCCGACCCCGATCTGCTGTGACCATCTGCCTCTTCCTGCCCTCAATAGGACAGGGCAGCTGGCCTCCTCCTCCTTGGTCCTACTTGGATGCTTCCCAATGTTTCTCCACATTCCTTCTGAGCCTTATTCTACAAGTGTTTCCTGAGTACTTCCTGAGTATCCCATCAAGTACTGAGTCATAAATGGACAAGGAAATGAGCCTCTAACATCAGAGTTGGAAAGGGCCTTACTTAGAAGGACTAGTCCAGCCCCTTTAGTGATTACTCCTAATTCAATCCAACAAGTATTAATTACAATGAAATTAAATAAAGAATTGTCCCTGCTCTCAAGGATTTTCCAATCAATTCAGTGGAAAACATAAATACAAAAAAAGAAAAGATAAAGTAGATATAAAGGAATTTCAAGAGGTAGCGTCCATTAATTACTGAGGAGGTCAGAGGAGGCCTTGTGGAAAAGGCAGCACCCAAACTGTGCTTCAGAGAGCTAAGGATTCTAAGAGTGGGAAGTGAGGAGGGAGTGGCACTCCCAACACTGGAGACAGCCTATGACAAGGCACAGGGATGGGACGGCATGTATGAACAACAGCTAGGGTTCCTTGATGTCTCTATCAACAGCCCTCACTTTTTTCTAAATAATTCTAGCCTAAAAATCACAGGACTTGGCTTCTGTTCCAGGCTCAACTGCTGTCTGTGTGATCTTGACCATGTTTCTTTATCTCAGCCTCAGTTTCCTTACCTGCCTAATGGAGACAATAATCCCTGCTCTGACTACTGGGCTGCTGGGAAGACCAAGTAAGGTGCTGGGTATGAAGGCTCTTTGGATAACATGAAACTTGGTACAGAGAAGCAGGGCCAGCTCTGCTCAACTTCTGCAAACCCTCTGCTCACGTCCCGCAATTCAAACCCTCCTCAGTGGGCAATTCAACACGCAGTCAGTAAATCCGAATGTCTTCTTAAAGAGCTGTGTTGGCCATTGAATGGTTAAGTGACTTGCTTAGGGTCATACAATCATTGAAAGGAGAAGACCAGGTCATCAGCAGAGAGTATACAGCCTAAATAGTCCTCTCAGGTCCTGAGGTCTACTCAACCTGATAGTTCTGGAACAGAAATCCCTGGAGGGGATCCCAGGAGGAGCAGAGTAGGGAGTGCGACTTAGGAGGTTGCCTCTTGGCAGAGAGGTGGTGAGCCATCAGGGCAGAAGATGGTATGCATTGTAAGACATAGCCACCATCGCTGAATTAGTTTGCTTAAATGTGTACTTCTTTGTTACTAGGGAGGTTTCTCCAGGGGTGAGGTGGATGGCACCATCTTTTAAAAAACGAGCATCGATAAAATATTTAAAAGACATAACTTTTTTTCTCAAAAAGATCAGTGATTTTGTCAGTATAGGGAACTGCCTCTGGCAATCTGCTCTGACTTAGGAGATAAATGCTAGAGAGTTGCTTGAGGCACATGGACAGATGATTTGCCTATGGTCAAATAACTAGTAAACGTCAGAAGCAGTTTTTGAACTCTGGTCTTCTTGACTCGAGGTCCAGTACTCTATCCACTATGATAGGAAGCTTCCGGGTCAGGGAATGAGATCCAGGAAAAACTAGTAAAACCCATTTCTAGAAAACTTCACACCCTTAACACAGCTATATTCCCAAGGAAGTTAAATGACAATGAAAAACTCTTTGTTATAAGGATGGTTCTCTGGGAGGAGGCAGGGGAAAGCAGACAGAGAGAAATCTAGGCAATACAAAAAAAAAAAAGATATAAATAAAATAACAAATGACTTGATGACTAAATGACTTAATGAAAGTCACAGACAGCAAGAAGCAAAACTGATTACAACCCAGGTTGGCAGACACCGCAGTCCACAGGTCTTTCCAATAAACCATTTTGATTCCTTCCAGGAGGACTGTTTCTGGGAGTTCTTACTCTTTTTTTTACAGATGAGGAAAGGAGGCACAGAAACCGACTTGGCCATGACCCCCAGCTAGTGAATGTAAGGGCTGAGACGGCATGGCCAGCATTCTTTGTACTGGACTGGACCCTGATATCACAAAGAGAGGTCACTTCAAGTAAGCTTTATCCTGAGCAGGGCTGGTGTGTCTCCCCTCCCCTCCTGACCCCATCTCCTAAACATAAAACTCAGCACAGCTCAGGGATGAAGAAGAGTTAGCCAGGCCTGAGATGGGGAAACAAGCCCAGAGAAATATAATAATTTGCCCAAGGTCACAAACAAAGGCAGGCCTGAGGACCCAATTCTAGCTGCTTATTAAGTGCTTATATAACCTCTGATCTAGGCTCATTTCTGTGGGGGCCAGGTCAGTCATAATCTCCATCTGATTTTTAGCTAATAGTTCCTACCTGCCTCCCAGGTCGTGGAAAACAAACTGTGATGTAATCCTTTAAGAAATGGGAGCTGTTGTTATCCTAGATTCTCATTTAAGACAGCACATTTTTCATAACCATGAGAGAGGCAGGTATATTATATGTGTACATACATATATTGTATGTAGACACACACACATCCTTATATACATATGTGAGTATATATGCATATTATTATATACATACATATGTATACACATGCATATAGATATGTGTATACATATAGTGTGTACACACATACATATATATGTATATACATGTATTCTATCTTTATTTCTCTGACTTCTGAGATTTAACATTTCCTTTACTTATTAAAAATTATTTTTAAATTAAAAAAAACTTGTTCTGAAATGGTGTCCAGACTGACAAAGGGTCTATGACACAAAGAAAGTTAAGAATCCCTGACCCAGACCACTCTCCTTTTTCCCCCAGATGAGGACACAGTTCTAAAGATAGTTAGTGATCCATCCAAGGCTGAACCAGTTGTCCATGACAGAGGTAGGATTTGAACTTGAGTCCATTGCCATCAAGTCTTAGGCTCTTGACTGTCCACCACTTCCGTGCTGTGTCTGTATCTCTAAAATCACCTGTGGAAGCCACATCCAATCAGGAAAGGAGGCCAGGCCACCAGGATAAGCGAGAGTCCAGACAGAGTTGGGCCTGCCTTCATCTCTGGCGGCCTCTTTTCTCATCAGCCCCTGCTGGGCCCAGAGAATTGGGCCAGCCCACCTGCAGGCTCTGGCTGGCCCTACCTTTTCTCTGCTTTCTTATTTTAGCCTTCGCATCTCTAGCAACCCCCAGCCTGCTCAGGCAAAAGCCTGACTCGGAGGATGTGCTCCAATCCTGTTTCCCCAGGGAGAAAAACAATGACCGGACTGAGAGGACCTGGGTTCCAACCCTAATTCTGCCACTTAAAAGCTGTATGACCTTGGGTGCGCCGCTTCTCCCCCTGGGCCTGTTTTCTCGTGTGTCCAATGAGGGCACAGGGTTAAGTCAGGGGTCTTTAACCTTGCTTTTATGGAACCTCAGAAGCATAGACTGAAATGAATGACATGCAATCCATAGGATGACAAAGGGAAGTAACTACATTGAAATGTCATTATCAAAAAAACTTAAAAAAAATTTTTTTTAAAGATCTCAAGCTGAAACAGTCCATATGAGAGCATCTCTGATAAGTGGTCATCTCTGCCATGATGAAGACACTGCTTTACCACTCTCTGAGTCAGCGCATGTCAATTTCCTTCCCTCCAGAATCTTTTTTTTTTTTTGTTTAGTCATTTTCAGTCGTGTCTGACTCTTCATGACCCATTTGGGATTTTCTTGGTAAAGATACTGGAGAAGTTTGCTATTTCCTTCTCCAGCTCATTTTTACAGAGGAAACTGAGGGAAACAAGGTTAAATGACTTACCCAGGGTCACACAACTTGTGAGTGTCTGAGGCTGGATTTAAACTCAGGTCTTCCTGACTCCAGGTCTGGCTCTCTATCTACTGTGCCACATCAAACCCCATGCCTCCCCATTCCCTTCTCATTGCTTCTCTTCTTGATAGCATACTGGCAATGAGAACACAAACTTATACTAAAACAACTGATAAACTATAAGAAACAATGCCTTCCCTCAAGGAACTTACAAGAAGGAGTTTTCCCTCCTTCTCCTCCTCAAGCCAAAGTCAGTCACTGGTTTCTGATAGTATGGGTCAGTCTCATTTTAGCCTCTCAAAGTATCTCTTCTTGTTTCTTATGCCTAGAATTCCTTCTCTCCCATGCAATACTAATAGCTAACATATACATATATACATACGCAAACATACACACATACACATATGATGCATACATGTATGTGTGTGTAGATATGACTTTCAGAAAATCTCTTTTATGTGTATATATGTTTGCGTATATATATAATACACATATATATGCTATGAAAGCTTAAAACTTCACTAAGACTGTATGTGTATATGTGTACTTCCCTTTAAAGTCTGCAAAGAGCAATAACCCTGTGACGTATGTGCTGTTATTAAACCCATTTTCCATTCCAGATGAGGCTACCAGAGTTAAGTGACTCACTGATGGTCCTATATTTATGAAGAGCCTGAGGCAGGTTTCAAAGTTAGATCTTCCTGACTCCAGGTCCCATGATCTAGTTACTGATATCCCCAGCTGCTTACCTCTCCTTTAAAAGCCATTTCAAATATCATCTCTAGGAAAATTTCTCTGATCTTTTCTCTACCCCATTATTCCCCCCCAAAAAAACCCCACTTTTCCCTCTGACCTCATGTAGCAGTTTGTTTGCAGGTTTCTAATGCATTTATCAGGTAATATGGTGAATTAAAGTTATCTGTGTTTGTGTCCTACTGCCTTGATAGACCTGAAACTTCAAAGAGGGTACGCATTGAGTGTTATCTAAACCTTATAACTTTCCCAGGGCTCTGCACCCAGGAATTCTTTAATACATTTTTGTTGGATTATATTTAGTGGGGACTGTGTCCAAAAAAAGACCTTCCAATGCGCTAGAAAGAAACCAAGTCAGTTTAGAGGTTGGGGGAGGGGATGGCACAGAATCCCAGGCCTGCCTTGGGCAGGGCACTAGGGCAGAGGCAGATAACTTAGCAGTGTTGTACTAAGAAGGGTCCTAGACTAAGAAGGTCTCCCTACTCCAAAATCCTACATTGCTTAGAGTTTGTCCCATTGAATTCAGTTCCAACTCATCTTGTTCACTTTCTCTAAGTTGTACATGAATCTGGCCTCCTCAGCTAAAGGGGCCAGGCAGGGTGTACGGGGTCAGGGAAAATGATCTGAATTTGGAGAGAAAGGACCTGGTTCCCCACCCCAGCTGTATTTAAGAATAGTGTGACTGTTGTTAAGTCAGGTTACCCCTGTGATCTCAAGTTTCCCAATCTGTAAAAAGAAGGAAGCAGGCTAGATGATCCACAAAGCCACAAAATTTCAGATTTGGAAGGAATCTTACCAGCCATCTAGTCCAATTCATGCACAAAAGGACTCCCCACTATAACATAATGGAAAAACCTCCCTTTCCAGATTCAGATGCTATGATCTGGGCTGCAGGTTCTCTGGGATAAGAGAGAGGTAAGAGGAGGGAGAGCCCAAGGCAATAAAAGTTGTGACTCAGTGGATTTGGAGCTGGAAGGATCTGGAGGGGTCACCTAGTTCCTTATTCTATAGATGAGAAAGCTGAATCACAAAAGCAGTAAATATCTGGTCCGGGATTAAAATTCGTAGCTTTTGATCCCAAATACAGTCAACCAACAGAGAGGTGGCAGACTTAAGATACAGAATTAGACATATATTTTGGGACATGCTTGACCATACATATTTATATAAAGAGTTTTTTTTCCTTTTTCTGTTTTCACTAAGTGGGGGAGGTAGAAGGGGAGTTAGAATAGAAAATAAATGCTTGTTAATGGATGATTAAGGAAAAAAAATCAGTGCTGTTTCCTCAACATCCCTGTACTACCTTGCTTAGCAGAACCATGGCTTCTGAGTTGAGTCAGGAGACCTGGGTTCTAGTCCCAGGAGAGAATAACTCCAGTTTTTCTTCCCTCCAAAAGCTGCTGGAAGGATTAAGGGGGATTGAGGAGAAGCACCTCAACATAACAAGCATTACAAGTCTTACATTCTCACATCTAGTCACAAACCTTTCCCCAAAGCTTACAGGCGATTTCCTCAAATACCAGCTTGTGTTGAAGAGACCTGTTTCTTGGCAAGCCATTCACAAACTCACTATTCCGGCATGTTATTGCCTTCATTATCCTTCTTCCCATCTGACCTAAATCCCTGCTGCTGTTGGCAGAAGCGATAAAGTCTTGGCCTGGGAATCATGAGATGTGGGTTCAAGTCTAGAGTCCGAGCTCGGACACTGCCTTGTTGGATGACTTTGTGACCTTCTCTGGACCTCTGTTTTCCATCTATAACACCTCTAGTAACAACATCAATGATATTAATCCTAATAACATGGCACAATTATAAAGCACTTCAAGATTTACCAAACACTGAAAGGTCCCTTGGAGCTCTGTGGTTCTATGATATTCTAGTTCAGCATAGATCAGGGAGAAATCCACTCTGTACTGGCTATGAAGTCTCTTTTTTCCCAATTTTAACCTACGATTCCTAATTTGTCTCAGAGCCTTTGACTAAAACCAAAGAGAAGAACGAACAGAATCTCGCAGAATCTTGACCCTTCCTTTCCTGTGATGCCTAGAGATACCAACCTACCTTCTTCAGATAGTTACTTAGACCAAACCCACTTAACTGTCATCTTCCAGGGGAATTGCCCTCAGCTACTCACCTCAAGATGCTCCTGACCAACCATGTATTTTAAATATAGTTAATAGATATTTTCTGATTTCTTCAGGACAGGAATTCTGTAGATTATCACACTGAGAAAAACCTTACTGAGTCACCTAGTCCCACCCCATTTTACAGAAGGAAAGATGGAAGCCCCTTTGAGTTAACTGGATTTAATCTGAGAATTGTTTTGATACCAATTGAATGCCAATTCCGTAATTAGGTTCCTGTTTTCACTTCAGACCAGGGACTTCCTGAGGACAGAGACTAGGTCTCTCCTTTCTCAGACTAGGACTCATTTCTCTTCCTCCCCAGCAATATCTTGGATGCACAGGCTCTGCGTATTAGCCTATTTAGACATTGAGAGATGAGACCACAAGGCTCTGATAATTCCTGGTCTTGCTGGATCCCCAAACTGGCCTAGATTTCCTTAAAAAAAGGTTTGACTTGGTAGGAAATTGCTGGGGAATAGATGCCTGGGATAGACCTTGTCCCAGAGGACCCTCTCCATAGGAGAAGGAGACCTTTGACAAAATAAAGAACAGTTCCTATCTTGAGGTCACTTTAAGGTTTTCTCAGAGATTCCTTTACAACAGATCTGTAAGGTAGAGAGTGACAGCATGGGGTGGGGTTGTTGGTCTGTCCTATCTTAGTGGGTTCTATCCTACCCTCCTAGGTACCCTGGAGCCGCTGCAGTTCCCATGGAAACGTGAAGACCCACCCCTCCAAACGCATTGAGTTGTTTATTGGAGCCAGCACAACTAGCAGTAATAATAAGGGTATAATATCAATGTACATACCAGAAAAATCTAACAAAGTAGCTCCAGCCCTTGTCTTTCACTCCTGCTTCTCCTCCTGGCCAAGTTAACTCCTCCTGTGACTGACTGGTCTCCCTTTTGCCTATGGGCCTGATTGACATGTCTAGGATCCCAACTCCCTAGGATCCCCAAAACAGAGCCCAGGCACCATACTTGTGGTTAACAAAGACAACTGCCTGGATTCTTGGAGGCTCTAAGCTCCCTACCCCCCATTCCCCTGGCCCAGGAGTGCACTGAGACCCAGCCTTACAGACAGCCAGAGCATTAGGGAGAGAGGGGAGGAGGGATGCTGCTCTAGGAACCAATCTCCCCTCCTTCAACCACCACCACCCTCCTTCTCTCTCCTCTCAGTCTCTTACCCCCAAGGTCTGGGCCTGTTAGAGAAAAAGGGAAGTCTCAGCCCCTCTCACCAGTCCCTAAGATCTCTTCCAGCTCTGCCATTCTGGTGCTCCCATAAGTCAAGTTCTAAGCCTCTTCGGGTCCCTTTCCTAAGCGTTCAGACCCCTCAGTTCCTTCTCCCAGGTTCTGGGCTTCCTCAGCCCTTTTTCTTAGGCCCTTACGGTATTCCCTATTTTCTTCTAGTCCTCAAGACCTCTTGGTTTCCCCAGTAAGTCCCTCAAGTCATCAAACTTTCCCTCTCTGGTCTCTAAAGCCCTCATTTGACCTCTCCCCGCCTCCTTAGCCTTCCCTCTCTGATCCTCGGACCACTCAGCCTTGTCCCAAGCCCTCAGAGCCCTCACTTCCAGGCCCGTAACCCTCAGTTACCCCTCCTGGGTTGTAGGCCCCTCCCGCTCCATTTCTTATCCCCACCTTACCATCCTCTGCTCTTCCTCTTCCTTCTCAGTGCCCATGAGCTCCCTAGATCAGATGCCCAGGCTCCTCTGTTCCCCCTCCTAGTCCCCACTTCCTCTCCCATATTGTGATTCGCTCACTCTCCCGTCAGTCCCCCAATACTTCAGAGCTCTCCCCCAGACCCTCAGAGCCCCAGTCTACCTCAGTCCACTCGAACCCCTTCCAAGACTTTCAAAAGCCTACATTCCCTCTCCCAGGCTCTGGTTCCCCTCAGCGCCCCCTCCCATGCCCCAAACTCCACAGCTTGATGGTCCAATCTCCCCAGAACACTCAGCTCCCAGCTTCCTCTGCTCAACTTTCTGACAGACCTGGCTAGTCAAAACTCTTGCTCTTTTCCCCACCCCACCGTGAGATCTCAGCACAGAAGTCCCCTGGCTAAGACACCCTTCTCCCTGCCATCCCTTGAACCACTCAATCCCTAGATTTCTTCGGAGGAAGGAAGGAGACATTCAGGGAGAAAGGCAGGAGGACCACGGAAGCCCAGGAAAGGAGGGTGAGTGATGGAGCCGCCCCGGGTTCACCGGGACCCAATCTTTCTATAAAGTGCTCCTAGAGTCAGGCATCGGACACCAATTCCCCTGCCTGACACCTCCTGCTTTCCCTCCCTCCCTTCCCCATTCCTGGCCAGAGCTGTGCAGCTATTGGAACATCCCGTTAAGTCACTTCTGACCGGAGCTTCCCAGCCCAGCCTCTGCTTGCCTTTCCTTGCTGAGCACCGGCCACCCACAGGGTCTCTGAACAAACCCCTGGTCCCCTCCCCCAGTTTCCTCCAGGTCCCCTGGTTCCAAGGCAGGGAGGGTGGCAGAAGCAGAGCCGGAGCAGGCACCTGACGCCTTGTATCTATCACTTTCAATGTCATTGGGGAAGCTTTCCCATCTTGTCTCTCTGTCTCTGTCTTCTTCTCCATCCTCCCAACCCCAGCACTCTCTCTGTCTCTCTCTCTCTGTCTCAGTCTCTCTCTGTCTCAGTCTCTCTTTCTGTCCCTGTGTCTCTCTTTCCGTCCCTGTGTCTCTCTCTGTCCAAGTCTATCTGTATGGTATGCCCGTGTGTCTTTCAGCATCTTTCTCCCTCCCTGCCTCCCGTTCCCTCTCTCCTCCTCCCTCTCTCTCTCTCTCTCTCTCTCTCTCTCTCTCTCTCTCTCTCTCTCTCTCTCTCTCTCTCTCTCTCTCTCTCTCTCTCTCTCTCTCTCTCCCCGTTTCTCCCTCTTCCTCTCCCTCTCCCTGGGTCTCCCCAGGACTTACCCCGTCAGCGCTGAGCTGGGCTAAGATGGCGAAGGTGGACAGGCGGTCACAGAGGCAGCGGGTTCGGAAAGCATCGAGGGGCACCGTGCGGCAGCCTCGCCAGGACCAGGGGCCGAGCTGGGAGGAGGAGGAGGAGGAAGATCTGGAAGGGGTGGAGGTAGTGGTTGGGGTGGGGGGCCGGAGAGGCAGGCGGTGAAGGGGGGGCGGGCGGTGAAGTGGGGGGAGGAGGCCAAGCAGGATCGGGAGGCAGAGAGAGAGAGAGACAGAGAGAGAGAGAGAGAGAGAGAGAGAGAGAGAGACATACACACATGAAGGAGAGAAAACACAGCGTGAGAGGAGGCAGCAGCAGAGAAGGGAGGAATGAAATCATTAAGGGATCACTGGCCAGCACAATACAGCCAAGGGGACTTTGCCTGGCAGGCCGGCTGGCTGTCCGTCTGTCCTAGAGCCTCTGTCTGTCCATCAGTCCATCTAGCTATCCATCTGTCGACAGTCTTCCCACTCCCAGCTTGCACTAGCCCAGGCACCCCCTTATCTCTGCCCACAGCCCAGCACCCAGCCCCTAGACTCCTGGCCTCCATCTCTCTGCTCCCCTTGAGGCCCCAGAGCTTCCTCCTTCTCCACCCTCCCCCCCCCAACCCGCCCCCGGGCAGCAGAAGCCCTCTGAGCCTAAGCCCAATAAACCCAGGGAGAGGGGGGAGGGGGGGTATCACAGTCAGAGAGAGACTGAGCAAGAGACAGAATGGGGAGCAATGAGAGATGGGGGAAAGAAACTAGGGAGGGGGAGACAGGAGAGAAAGACAGAGACTGAGACAGAGAGAGTTGCCTACCCAGCCAGCAGTGGGTAGAGATGCCAGGCGATTGCTGAAGTCTGGAGAGCAGCCAGCCCCCAACCCCCACCACCACCAAAAAAAAAAACCCATACTCACTCACACAAATACACACACACACACACACACACACACACACACACTCCTACGGGCCCAAGTCACCCACCAGCCTGGCCTGCTGGGGGAGAGGGAAAGCAAAGACTCCACAGGGGAAAACAAAGGGGAGTGGGGAAGGGGGAGGGGGGCATGGGCACGAGTGTGAAAGAATGCACATCTGTACAAGAGAATGTGTACCTGAGAAAGTGGGTGACACTGCAGAAGGTTGAGTGGGCTGAGGAGGCACTTGTGTGAACCTTTAGTGTTCTTTTGTAAGTGTGTATGCAAGAATACATGTGACTATGTGTGTAGGCACACCAGTGAGACGGTGTGAGAGTGTGAGCTTGTGTGCATGCACGCATGCATGTGAGTAGATTAAGTGTGTGTGTCTGTTTTTGTTCAGCAGAGGAGAGTTGGGGAGAAATACCCTTAAAAGTCTTGGGGGGAGGCTAGAAGAGGGCAGCAGGGGTGTTCAACAAACAAGGTGGATGCTGGAGGTGGGAGAAGCAAGAAACATTCCAATAAGGGCAGCAGGAGGAAGGACTTTCCCATTGCCTGTAGTGGGGGGAGGCCACAAATCATCCCTCCAAAGAGCTTCGGTCATTGAAAGAACTTTAAACACCATACAGTCCAATAACTTCATCCCACACAGGAGGAAACTGAGGCCCCAAGAGGCATCCAGGAACACACAGTAACTGTTGTGACCGATGGAGCAAAGATGGAGAGCTACGTCTTTGGGCTCTTCAGTGTGAGCTGGAGAAGAGAATGACAAACCACTCCAGTATCTTTGCCAAGAAAACCCCAAATGGGGTCATGGAGATTGGACATGACTGAAATGATTCAACTGCAACAACCATCAGGCTCTAAATCCAGTATTCTTTTCAATACAGTGTAGTGGTTAGGGACACTGTTTAATCCCTTACAATCCTTAATAATGAGGACCATTGATAGACAGCTGTCAGGAACCTTGGAAACTGGTTAGTCCAACCCCATGATTTTACAGATGAGGAAAACTGAGACCCAGAGAGATTCTATGGTTTGTCCACAATCACATAGCCAGTTAGTGTCAGAGGTGAAATTTGAACTCAGGTCCTCTGACTCCAGATCCAAAGCTTGCTCCACTGTAACAGGCTATTTCCTATCTGGCCATCAATAAATGGACATATCCTTCTGGGGAGGTCCAAAGTGACAAACCCCTTGTTCTTTCATGTCTAAGGTCCCCACCCAATCTCCCCAGCAGATCCAGGAGTTCTCCTTCCCTCTGGCCTCAGGTTCAAGAGCTGTTTATCGTCTTGACTTCAGTGACTGGTATAGAAAAGTCACGGAGCTAGCAACTGAGAACTCAGCACTGAGTAGGCACTTGGTGAGGGTAACAGAGTAGGCCCCCAACCATATTTCTCATTCTCCTACCACGAGACTCTTCCCGAATCCTTTTCTCCTTGACTCTCCTATGAGGCTCACTGTGGAACCAGAAGCCCTCTCTAACTAAGTGACCTTGGGCAAGTTACTTCTCTGCATCTTCCCTGTCAAACAGGGATGAGAATTCTATACCATCACCTCCATGGGGTTGTTTTCAGGAAGTTTATAAGCTGGAGTAGAAATGAATTCTGTTACTATGGTGATGAGGAAACAGTGTCAGAGAAGTGAAATGATCTGCCCAAGGTCACAGAGCACGTTCGTGAAGAAGCCAGGATGAGAACCTCCTTTACCTCCCCCCAAACCCTACCACCCCACCTGCCAGCCAAGTCAGGATATACCATGCTGCCTCCCCAGCAAGGGCTCACTTAACATCAATCAAGACTGCTGCCTGACTGATTCCCTGGAGGTCTTGGAAGAAAAAATCGATCCTCTATCCATCTTTTTGGTGAAGCTGGATGAGAGGTCTGGGGATGGCGGAAAGGATTTCATATGGTTTTTTCTATTCTTTGCATCATGTGGTATAAAAGCCACAGTCAGCCAACTTAGGATAAAAAATAAAATAAACTTTTTTTTTTAAACAAACAACTCGTGGCATGTGCACAGTGCTAAGTATGGGATTTGGAGTCAGGACAAATTGAGCTGATTCCTGGATGGGATATTTATTAGCTGGGAGGCCTCTGGCAAACTAATCAACTTCTCTAAGCCTCAGTATCTCTCTCAGTCTCTTGTCTTTCTCCTCTCTCATCTGCTCACTCTTCTCTCTCTCTCTCTCTCTCTCTCTCTCTCTCTGTTTCTCTTTCTCTCTCTGTTTCTCTGTCTCTGTCTGTCTGTTTCTCTCTGTCTCTGTCTCTCTGTCTCTTCTCTCCTCTCTCTCTCATCAAACCCATGATTTTATTGGTATAGGAACTCCTGGTGGGGAAAATTCCTCCACCAATGCATATTTGTACCTACTTTGCAATTTGGAATCTTGGGGAGCTGCTGGGGTACTAAGAGGTTAAATCATTTTCTCAATTTGTATTGGAGGGGGGGAGGTAATGGCTTGAACCCAGGACTTTCTAGTTCTTAGACCAGTACTAACCACTAACGCCATTACATCTCTAGAAAGTGAGGCTAATGTCAGTCCCTTCCCTCTGTGGTTTGTCTCCAATTTACCCTACTTGCATCTTGTTTGTACATATGCTAGCTTTTTACATATTGTCTGCTTCTTAGACTATGAGCTCCTCCTCTAGATCAGAGAAGGATTTTTGCCTTTCTTTGTATCCCCAACATTTAACACAGGGTCCTGTACCTCATAGGTGTTTAATAAATGCTTACTGACTTGGAATGGGCCACCTCAGGAGGTAGTGAGTTCTCCGCTCAATGGAGATTTTTAACCTAAGGCTGCATATGAGACTTGCCAAGTATATTATAGTGGGAGATCTGGGTTAGTCTAGATGGCAATTGGGGTCTCTTTCAACTCTGAGATCCTGCCATTCTGTGAAACCTCATATCTTTGTAAGCCTTAAAGAACTATTGAAATTGCAGTTATTATTATATTCAGTCATGTTTTTTAATTTAGTTATATATATATTATATATATGTATGTATGTATTATATTCACTTCTGGCATAGCTCTAACATTCTGTTCTAAGGCTACCTCTAGATCCTAGGTCCTAGGTTCTATGTTTTCAAGTGTCTTCCAGATACCAGCCTATGGTCTGCTCCCTGCTTTTTCTCCTAGGAAGCAGGGTCCCTATGGTCGAGGGGGGAAATAGCCTGCTCTTCAGATGAAGCAGGCCCTTGGAAATGCTTCCTGGGGCCGCAAGTGGCTCTCAGCCCGGTGTTAATTATGTTATCAGCCTCCACAGAAGGTGGTGGTGGGAGAGCAGCCAGGCCCGGCTCTCTCCGCTGGGTTGGCAAAGGCTCTGGCATAAGGGAGCAGCAGTGAGGCCCTCCTGGAGCTGGGGCCTAGGAGAGCCTGGATCTAGTCTCTGATGCTATGGTTCTTGCTCTAAAATAACAAGAATTCTAGATCCTGATCCTACATAAGGTAGATTATAGTTTGCTGTTTTTGAGCCATCTCAGGCATGTCTGATTCTCTGTGAACCCATTTTGGGGTTTTCTTGGCAGAGAGACTGGAGTGGTTTGCCATTTCCTTCTTCAGCTCATTTTACAGATGAGGAAACTGAGGCAAACAGGGTTAAGTACCTTGGCCAAGGTCACACAGCTAGTGTCAGAACAAATTTGAACTTAAGTCTTTCTGACTCCAGGCCTATTGCTCTATCCGTTGTACCACCTAGTTGCCCTAGATTATAGTAACAGTCCCTTAGATGTCCCTTCTTAACTGACAGAAAAGGAAACTGAGGCCCGAGAGTCTTGTGCCTTGTTCAGAGTCATGCATCCAGTCAAGGAAAGATCTAAAACTAGAATCTAGGCCTCACAACTTCCTTATCCACTCCTTCATGCAGTCTGGAATTAAAGTTACTAGTTTCCAGTTTTGATTCCTCATATAGTCTTACATGGCAGAGGAAGCACCTAGGCTATAATTTTCTAGGCACAGGTCCTAACTTAAGGTAACACAGAAGGAGGAATGTGGACCAGAGTGCTTGGTCAAGAAGGCCCTCATGCCAATGACCAGCTGAAGGAGTCCAGTAACATAACTCAAAGAGAAGCTGAGGGAGGTCAGATATTATTATCTTTAGACACATGAAAGCCTAACAGGGTCAGAGGCAGCTAACTAGTTCTGGGTAACCACAGAGGACAGCAAATATTCAGAGCTAAGTGGGTAAGTCACAAAGAAGAAGATTCAGGGCCCAGAGTATCCAACTCATCGAGTCTGAAAACAGGAGTTTCTAACCTGGGGCCCACAAACCTGTTTTTTTTAAATGATATTTTGATAATTATATTTCAATATAATTGATTTCCTTTACAATTCTGTGTATTTTTTAGATTTTTTGAATGCCCAAGTTCATGGATTCCAAGTTAAAAAAATGCTGTTCCCAGGTAATACGTTCATAGATTCATTCTACTTGGAAATTCTTTCCAAAGTTTGACTTAAAGCTTTCTTGATGTTGGTAAACTATTTCCCCTAAACTTTCACCTTTCTTCATCTTGACTTTTATTATAGTATCATAAGATACTTTGAAAAGTACTTAGATTTTTTTTTTAATTCGATATCCTCATTTTACACATAGGAAACTGAGACCCAGAGAGGTCAAGGGACTTGTCCATAGGTTTTCAGTTTGTCAGTGCCAGGGTTAGAACACAGGTTTCCTGACTTCAATTCCAATGCTCTTTATATTTCACAACAGTGCAGAAGATGTTGTGAAAGATTGCTCCCTCCTTATTTTTCTAACTCCTCATCCTGGGCTCCAGGAAAAGGTTGCTCTGTCCTGGGCTACACCTGCCTGAAACAACTAGGTCAGGGAGCTGAGTGCCCTTCCTCCCCATCATAGTTCTGATGAATGTGGGTCAGTGACTCCTCCTTTTTCCTTCCCCTCTTCCACCTCACTCACCTCACCCAGAACTCAGTCCTAGGGAAGGTGCTCTGTCAGCTCCCAATCCTAGGAAATCCAGGGATCCTTTTTCTCTAGCCTGGCACAAGGTGACAGTGAGAACAAATTTTCAAGTCGTAGAATGTTGGACTATGAAAGGATGTCAAAGGCCCATCCACACAAGTCCATTCCTGAACCACAATCCCCTTGGCCCCTTTGTCAGACACACACACAGCGTACACTACAAGAGGTCAGCCTTGAAGGGTTCTGGTGAGTAGAAACTGACTACTTCACAAAGCACTTCACTTCCAGACGGTTCCAATTCTTAGCAAGTTTTTCCTTATATTAAGCCTAAATTTGTCTCCCACTCACTGCTCTGAGGACAGACCAAACCAAATGCCTCTTCTTTAGGATGGTCCTTCAAATACAACTATCCCATCTTCCTTAAGTGTCCTCTTCTCTAAGACAGACAGCCTCAGGGCTTTCTACTGACTTCACATAGTATAAATCTGAGATCCTTCCCCATATGAGTTACCCTCCCCCGAATACTCAAGTTATCTATCCGAAAATCCTGGGATCACAGATTTTGAATCGAAAAAGATGGGCTAGGGGGAGAGGTCCAGCTATTTAAACTTCCTAATTTTACCAACAGGAAATTGAGGCGTAGATTAGTCAAGAAATAGACAAATCCTCTGATTGGATTTGAACTTCAATTCTCCATTCCAAACGCAGGGCTCTTTTCACTGCACTCTGACGGACCCATCCACACCTTACCACTTGCAAGACCCCAAACCTGAGATGACCAGGGCAGGCATAGTTACCATTGTTTCTGAGTGGGAACTACATACTATGAGATGCTGACTTGCATATGGAAGAGAATTCTTGTTTGTCAATGGAAGATACAAAAGAATTAAAATACTCCTAACCTTTAAAATGTCTAGAGCCCTGTCTAGTCCATTTAACTACTTCCCTCATAGAGGTGGAGTGATCCACACTTGGGAAAAGGTGAGCAAATCTCTCAGGAAAAAATAAAAAATATCAGTCCGTTCCCATTTACCCTAACAAGTGAACAAGATGTGCATTTATAATTATATTCATTTAAAATGTTATTTTTCAAGTAAATAATAAAGGAAGTGCTGAGGGGTTGAATCCTGGCTTTTTCTTCCTACCTGTGTGATGTTGAACAAGTGTCTTTCTTTCCCTGGGCCTCAGTTTTCTCATGTCAAAGGAGGGTTTGTTCTCTACTCACTCTAAACACTAAGTTCCAGAAGGAGATTACCCCACCTCCATGTTTCTTTAATCAAAAGGCAGCTCTAAGACCTTCCTCTTTTTGCAGCCTTCAGAGACTGCCACCTCCCCAGCCTGCTCCAATCACTCCAGAACTTGGCGGCCCTTCAAGAACTCTCTGCGCAGTCTGCAACATGATCCTGTGGCACTGCTGGGTACATTACTCTATAAGTCTTCTATATGTGTGTGGTGCCTGTGTGGAAGTGTGGGTGGGGGCTCTCTCCTTTCCTGGAGATCTGCCCTGAGGCAGGGCCATGTCCATCCCTCAGAAGAGGGTATTTTTGAGTCTCTACCTTCCCATGAGGGGGTAGGGCTTGTGTTTCCCCTCTGAGATGAAGGCTTTCAGGAAGTGGGGGCTGTGTCTCATCCTTTTCCCCTTCCTTTCCACACATCCTCTCTTTCATCATCACTTTTCTGAGAATCAGGGCCTTGACCCTGCTTCTAGATCATGCTGGGGATGGATCAATAATTGATCAATAGATGCTGGGCTGTCATTTGATTAATCCTCCCTTGAAATGGACAGTTATTGATTGGGAAACCCAGGGTGATACCACTATATCCCTGGAGGACAGGAAGGATGCTGTTCCTGGGAAACTATCCAGATGGACCAAGGGTGCTAAGCCCTAGACAAAGCCTTAGGGGACTCTGATGTGATGATGTGAGCTGGGACAAGCCCAGGACATAATAAATGTCCATCCTGCTAGAATAAATTTTCCAAAACACCACACCGATTCATTAAAAAATCTTTAATTAAATCTCTTCAATGAACCAAACTCTTTGCATGGCAATAGTAGGGGGGGGTGTGATATATGGGGTAAGGGGGAAGGAGATAAAGTTTAATGGAATCAGCTCATCACTTCCCAACTCAGAAACCTTTAATGGCTCCCTATGACCTACATGAAAGTCCAAACTCTTCATCTTCCTACTCAGGATCCTCCTCAATCACTCCCCAGCTCAAGAACTAAAAACATGCCATTCCTAAGCTCCATAACCTTTAATGGCTCCCTACTGTTTACATGATAAAAGTCCCTAACCTAGTATTCAAGGTTCTCCACAACTATATTCTACCCCCAATCAATTCTCAAATTTCTTCCTACTCCATTATCTCATCAGAACTAATCAATCTAGGTAGGCTGTCACCATCCCTCCCATGAATCAGTATGGAATAACTGACTTTGGAGAGGCAAACTTAGAGCTGGAATGATGGTTCTGTCACTAATCTCTGTGTGACCTTTAATCAATTCCCCTTCCCATTTTATGCCTTAGTTCATTTTCTCACTGTAAAATAAAAGGATTGGTATAAGTACAAACATTCTATGAGTCTTGTATTCTATAAGCCCACCAAACCCATCTCTCTCTCCATAACTTGACTCATCTCCCTTGATTGGATGCTTTCCACATTTTCTCTGACTGTTAAAGATCTTAGCTTAAAATGGCTTAAAAAGACCTTGGTCTCCCACTACATCCTGGGCTATCTCCAGTTGTCCTAATCTATATCTGGCCACTGAACCCAGATGGCTCCGGAGGAGAAAGTGAGGTTGTTGACTTTGCACTCCCTCACTTATATCCAAATTCACTTGCACATCATGGCATCATCTCCCTGATATCATGGTCCTCTTCGAGAGTAAAGAACAAATGACAAAAACAATAACATTTTCCTCATCCTTCAAGGTCTATCTTAAGTCTTGCCTCTTCTAGGAAAACCCCTTTAGTTATTTCAGATTCTCTGGATTTCTATGGAACTTACATTTAATCTTATCTATGATGCCACCCTGGATAGCAGTTTAAAACCAGGTGACCTCTGAGGTCCCTTTCCATTATAAAATTCTAGCAGAAATCTGAGGGTCTTCAAGTAGAGGTGGAGTGATCAACCTTGAGACTATTGCAGAGGCAACCCATGATTTGTGGAGGAGCTGAACTTGAGCCCTCGGAAATTCCTTCCAGATCTAAGATTCCATGGTTCTAACATTTTAAGTTTCTCTCCCTTACACAAAATCTCCCCACTTCCTTTATCTGATCCTCATGTGGCATGGTCTCTAGTTCCCTCCCTACCAACTGATCCTCACAGGACCATGGAATTACAAATTTACAGCTATAAGAATAGATTTTGAGCTAATCTAGTCTGTGAGTAATTCCAGCTCCAGACTTCCATGTCCAAAGTCAGCTCTTCCATATTGCTTCACGCGGGGGAGAATGAAAGCTTATATAGATTGGTTATTTCTGATCAAATAATGGAGTATGAAGAGGTTTGAGAAGCAGGTAGAGACAGAGTACATAACCTAGTCTAAGTTCCCCATTTTTTTCAGATAAAGAAACTGAGGTCCAGATGGGTTTAATCAATCAGTCAATAAATATTTAAGCACCAACTCTGTTCCACACACTATGATAA